>OZ026612.1:13220705-13820705 GCA_964020975.1 Hermodice carunculata | reverse complement strand
AAATAACTCGAACACCAATTACACAACGTGTCACAAAGTCGTATTTACAAACACATCCAAGTGCAGAAGACCTTCCCCGAGCTGGATACTCCTGTGTCACAGCAACATTCCGGTTCGTCTACACCATCAACTAATTCAGCACGACAAACATAAATAATTGAGCGATATAGCGTATGCAACTGAACTTTTTCCTAGTGCGAGGCAAGCCTGAATTGGGTACTTTCCACTGTGTTTTCAAGTTTCTTAGTTTCCATTCTGCAAATTAAAAAAGGCTGATTAACACACGGAAACACGAGACAAGCAACAATATCTGAATAAGACACAAATCGATATTACTTACCTTTCTATATCTTGTTAATTGATGCCCGTTATCATTTTTTGTACAACAACAAATGTAATTATGTTTATTCTTTTGGCTTGGTTTTCCTTCCTACAGGGGCTACTGTGCTTTTTGACAAAATACTGAGACAGTGTCTCGGACATAACAGACAATCAGTCGTCTGTTTAAAAAGTGAGTTATCCAGCTTTTGGAGCCACTCGTCCTGTTTTTCTACCCAGTCTATATGTTTTTGCAGCCAATCTATGTTCGCCAATAACATTTTATTTTGTTTGTGTAACCAGCCTACATGAGTCATCAATATTTTGTTGATTTGCAGCTTAATCTCAGCAGAATTGCAATCGGTTTCATGGACATGATGCGCTGAGTTATTTATAGCTTCTTTAGAAGAAGACGGATCAGCGGCTTCAATTGAAGTGGGAACAGCCGCTGGCAAGGTGGCCGGCATGGACAAACATTGCGCCGTTTCTGGCGTGTTTTTTCACGGCCTTTTGGCTGGTGCACTGTCCGACAGAAAAACGTCGTCATCTTCGCTAATGCTCTCGGTTGAAAGTCGTTTTCTTGGACTAGCCGGTACCAGATCTTTAACTGACCAATCAGCTAAGTTCAGACTTTTTAAAATTAACATAACAGTTACCTCTGGGTTTTCGATGCCAAAATATATTGGCGATTTAGCATCGTACTGAATTCGTATCCCGACCTGCAAGTAGGCACTTAAGGTTGAGCAGACCGAGTTTAGCTGGTGTTCAGTAAAGCTGCCTTTGTTATATAATATTTTACGAAATTCTGAATTCATGAGTTTTAAGAATGTAGTTAAATTTACTTTTAGTAATTCTTGACATTTTGAAGATGCTTCAGTCTGTCCAATGATGTCCACTAATTGTCTTTTTCCTAATTTTGTTGTGAGCACGTAATTTGTTCTATGTGTGTAATTTTTTTCAAGCATTGAAACAAAACAATTTAATATTTTGGAAATCATTTCAGTTCTTTGATCAAATTCCCCAAAAAGGAATATTTGCTATAGATGAAGTTATCACGGTGTATTTCCCACTAGGTATTATCTTGAGTAGCCCTCTAGTAGGTAGTTTTAATCTTATATATAAATATTGTGTATTGGTGACAGAAATATCAGTAAAAACTTTAACCAGATCATTACTAAACTAACATAATTCAAACTCCTTGAACTTTCTTAAAAATGTGCTACACACTTGTTTTAATAGCTCCCAACCGCGCTTGATACCAGCACCACTGAATTGTACGTTATTTATTCCATACACAACTTTTCAAACTTTTTCTTTCATGAACAATTCAACAACAATGGCTAGTCTTTGCAACAAAATGTGAATATCAAGCAAAGTTTTTTTAATTTCTTTAGTCAAATAAAAAACGAAATTACCACGTTTAGTGAGGCTAGACTTATTACCAAAATGGAAAAAATCTATCCGACCATTCAGCAAAGTAATGTATTTGTTCGCCAACGAATTTTGACCAGGTCCTGTGAACTTTGATATGTTCACATTGAAATGTTTTCCTTGACTATCAAGCAATCTCCCTCTAATTATCACCAAGTTGGTACTTAACATGAAACCTGCATTTAAATCTCAGAAAAGATCCAGAAGATTATACATATTACATTTGCTTATTGAACGAGATTCAACGGATCCCCCAACCTGAAACAAAGACAGAAACCTAAAAGTAAGTGCCACAATACTGTTAAATCAGAACAAAATGATATGAAATTTACCTAGCCAATACAATGAAGTAATTCGGCAAATAATGTGTTAGAGTTTACTCACACTATTCAGCCATAGCCGTTTGCACCACGCAATTCATTCGCTGGTCCATCAAATATCTGAAACAAAGTGGAATCGAATTTACATAACATGCTCACAAAAAAAAAAAAAAAACCTGCCATGCATACTCAGAGATAAATTAATTCAAAACTTTTACAACGTGCAAACTTACCAAGTTACTGCAACGACTGATGCAAGTCGACTGTGGATATTTCGGAGAGTTCGTTCTTCTTGTGTTGTCAACTGTTCAACAAGTGAAGGCGCTTCGAAGTGCGCCGTCTTTTATAATGTATCTGGAACATTTCAAAATGAAAGTAAAGGGACGAAAAGTGGTTGTTGGGCTCCACAAGCAGTACATGATCCAATGAAATCACACTTACCTTACACCCCTCTGGCAAGTCCCACCAATAAGATGACGTATCCGGCTCTGCCAAATTTGGTAAGGAATGCAGAAGAGAAACGAAAAAAGACCCAAAATCTGCCAGCTTCTCAAACCTTTCGTTTTCAATCCGCGCCCACATATATCTGAGCTAACTATTTCCAAGTAAATGGTGAAAATTACCAATAATCCCTGGGTAATACGACTTATGAATTTGAACGTTAAATTTTCCTGAGACTAGCCGTTTCTTATGTACATACACACGATACAACTATAGCAAATGTTGGGATTGTACGCGCCTCTAACAAACGCCACCCAAGAAGATGTTGTATCCACCTCTAAAAATTTGCTAAGAAATTCAGAAAAGAAAAAATTAAAAATATAAAACAGTAAATGGCAGCTCCACAATGCTTCATTTTCGATCCCCGTCTACATATATCTGCGCTAACTATTTCCAAGTAAACGATTATGAATAAACGCTAGGTAATGCGAGTTGTGCATTTGAACTTCCAATTTTCCTGAGACTAGCTGTTTCTTACATACACATGAGAAAATTGTCGCAAAAGTTGGGAATTGTACGTGGTGAAAACTGGTAAGGAACTTAGGGTGGAGTCAGCGTTGTTAATCGAGGGGACGACATAACTGACTCGTCCCCGCTATAGTTCCCCAAGACCCCTCGACACATCCACCACGACGTTCGTGTGCCTTCTTACATTCACAACAGCTACTGATATAACGCCACAGTAAAGCATTTTTTTTTTGGCAAAACCGATTTTTAAAAAAATCTACATACCGTGCGACCCGTAAAAACAATAAATTTTAAACAGAATAAGTGAAAAACAAACAAGCTTGTATGAATATTATCGTGGAAATTACCTGCAAAAAATCATTGACCTGACAATTTAATATTGTTACCGCAGTTATATTTCATGTATTCTGTTATCAATACTGTATCTATCTCGGCATGTTATATATATATATATATCCAAAAGACAAAAATGCAAAAATGTGTTAAACCAAGGTAACAATGTACTAGATGCCAAATTTTGTGGTGGTCCAGAAATAGTCTTGAAGTCGCTAAATGCAAGTAAGAAACATGATCAAGGTGGAGAAAAATTCAGCCTTATTTTGATTGCGACTTTCAAGACCAAGGACTTGCCAATTTAGGAAGCAACCATGAGCACATACTATAAAAAGCACTAAGACGACTCGTGAAGTCGCTAAATGTAATGCGTATGCAGGTGGAGGTAAGAAATGTGATCAAGGTAAAGTTCAACTTTATGTTTATTGCGACTGACAACACCAGGAACTTGTACCGTACGAAGCACCAAGGAGATACATTTTTGGCAAGGTGATGTGAGGACAGAGCGTGTTAAATATAGTCTTCCACATCAGTTTTGCCTGCAAAGCTAAAGCAGACTGGCCAAAAGTCATTATATATATATATATATATATATATGTCAATCCGCAAGACATGCTTTATGTCTCAATAGGATTGGGCATTTTACATCATTTTTGTTTTCTTTTATTTAAACGTTATCGTTGTGAAAGGACAGGTATGAACTTTGCATGATACGGGAGAGAATGTATACATATATATATGTCAATCCACAAGACATGCTTTTTGTCTCAATCGGATTGTGCATTTAGCATTGAATTTGAACAATTAAATGCACATTGTTTATTGCCGATCATCAGTTTCCTATCGCGTCGCGATCAACTCTGCTTGACACTATGCAGTATAAATTTTAGTCTACCAGGTGTTACCTCAATGGATTTTTTCTGTGTTAAACCTAGCTGACAATGTACTGGATACCAAAATTTGTGGTGGTCCAGAAACAGTCTTGAAGTCGCTAAATGCAATGTGTATACAACTAGAAGTAAGAAATGTGATCAAGGTGGAGAAAAATTCAACCTTATTTTTATTGCGACTTACAAGACCAGGAACTTGCCAATTGAAGCAACCACGAGCATGCGTCATAAAAAGCACTTAGGTGACCCGTGAAGTCGCTAAATGTAATGCGTATACAAGTGGAGGTAAGAAATATGATCAAGGTGAAGACAAGTTCAACCTTATTTTCATTGCGACTGACAACACCAGGAACTTGTACCGTACGAAGCACCAAGGAGATACATTTTTGGCAAGGTGATATAAGGACAGAGCGTGTTAAATATAGTCTTCCACATCAGTTTTGCCTGCAAAGCTAAAGCAGGTTGTCTACCTGCCATTAATATTGTGAACATTAAGGGAATTGTCGTTATTCCAGACCTTTAAATTGAAGTATACAACTGTTTTTATTGTTAAAATTGTGGTCAATAATTTTATTTGTGTCACACCGGTGGACTCATCTTAAATATGTGACCAGCAGCTTCTGATGTTAACGTTCATGTTTAGATCATGAATTCAAAAGTGAACTTTTCACAAGTGTTTTATAGTGAGGAATCTTGCGTTTTACTGTATACAACATTTATTGAAAATAATCTTTATTCACAAGAGTTACAATAACCGGTCCTCCATGTGTCTATACATCCCCAAGGACACATAATAGCAGAATAGTACAAAATATTACTGATTCTCCCTGCTTTTTGCTATATATATATAACCAATTTTCATTATATGAAATACCGGGGGATCCGGACTTGAGTATTGGGTTGCTACACGCGTCAAAGCAGGCGGGCTGAGGCACTTCAAGACACGCTCGAGGAAGGTCATACATAATTCCCTGATAACTGGTGGCGATACTTTTATAAATTCATCAGTTAAGGGAACTTATTTTGGGCCCCACGAGATTAACCACTCGACTACATAAAACCCTTAGCAGGTACTGGGATGACAACCTACGGCAACTGATGGGAGGACGCCCCGAGGTTTTAAAGTTTTTTTGCGGTCTCCATCCCCCGTGTTCCAGTACCCCCAAGTGTATACTGGGATGACAACCTACGGCAACTGATGTGAGGACGCCCCGAGGTTTTAAAGGCTTTTTGCGGTCTCCATCCCCCGTGTTCCAGTACCCCCAAGTACATATAATACTATTAAGCATGCTGTATTGTGTGTTTTTGGCTGACAGTAAGATTTTGTTTGCAGTCAGCATGGTGCTGTCATAATTAAAGATATCTGTTCTGATAATGATGTCTTGATTAATAATTTATGAAATATCTATATCTATATATACATATATATATATATATTATACATATACATATATATACACATATATACACACCCATACACAGTGTGTGTGTGTGTATATATATACATATTGACTTCTATTGTCACCCAGCCTGGGTCCATAAGTGCACACATTTGTTAAAAAGGTGCATATATTTGTTCTCTTAGCTTACAACTGAAAGAAACAGATGCTCCCTGAACTGATTTGAGTTTGTCTGCAGCAGAAGGCGGCGATGAGCTGCGTTCTGTGGCCCAGGGCGGCGGTCGGCGGCGATAGGCAGTATCGCCGCCCACCGGCACACATCGCCACCCATTCCTGTTGAGACTCCACAGCAGGAGAGGATATGTGTGCGGCAGTCTGTGGCCACCAGCGGCAGACAGCGGCGATCGCCACCGACCGCCGCTTGTCGCTGCAGACTGCTGCTTGTCGCCGCAGACCGCCGCTGGTCGCCACAGACCGCTGCTGGTCGCCGCCATCCACAGCTGGTCGCCGCTGTCCACCGCCCACCGCCGCCGTTAAAATCTACTAGTGCTAGAATATGAAGTAGTGACCAACCCAGATCTGGCCCGCTGGATCAAATAGCAATACAAGGGATGCATGGCCATATTGTATAAGTGTGTACTGCTTCAACATCGCATTGTCAAGAAGGACACAGTGTGGAAAATGAACCTGAATACACCAGCCCGCAATATGAAGGGTATCCTGATGCTGTTTGAAGATTCAGCGTATGGTTGCCAGAGCTACCACCAGGATCCTAAGAAATCCTACCACCCTAAGATCAAGAAAGTGGAAGTCACTTTGGCACATAGCACAACAATATGGACACAAGCTTAACCCCTGCTGATGCCTGACAGATGCATTAGTTGTCAAAGGCATTCGTCAAACTGTTGTTGTCACAAACAACCCTTCTATAATTGACCAGAATCAACAGCTTCTTCCTCGTTTCCCCTACCTAGGACCTGATGATGTCATTGTGCCAGGAACAGCTAGGTTACCTATCAACATTCAGCTAAACTCCACTGACAAAATTTGCAGCGTTGTCAATAATCTTGGAAGGGCCATTTTGAAGAAAAAGGTTGTGATGGTGGAAGGTAATGAGGTACTGTCTTCAGATAACTGTGACATTTTGACTGCTACAGGAACCTTTGGAAGACAGCCAAAGAGTGAAACAATGTGCCCTTCCAGGGCATTGCTGACAAAAATGTGCTGGCCTTGCGCATTGGTGCTGAAAATGGTGATGCTTCTGGTAACAGTGGAGCTGATCATGCCATTGCAAAGACCTTTTGCAGCTGCTTCTATGTCCCACTGGACTTTCAATTGCTGCAAAGCTACATGACATTCTACCAAGCAGCTCTCTCAGAGGGTTTGAGCAGTGAACTAACCTTCAATGACTATTCTCGTGTTGTGACGGCCACTGGTGACACCAATGCCAGCAACACGATCACTGGGATTTCACTTTAGTATGAAGAAGTGACCAACCAAGATCTGGCCCGCTTGATCAAACAGCAATACAAGGGATGCATGGCCATATTGTATGAGTGTGTACTGCGTCACCGTCGCATTGTCTAGAATGACACAGAGTGGAATGTGAACCTGAATACACCAGCCCGCAGCATGTAGGGTATCCTGATGCTGTTTGAAGACCCAGCAGATGGTGGCCAGAGCTACAACCAGGATCCAAAGAAATTCTACACCCGTATGATCAAGAAAGTGGCAGTCACTATTGAGGGTATCCCTAACCAGCTGTTTGCTCAGGGTATGGTTCCATACCAAAAGCAGGACGAGATCTGCAAGCAATATGGCAGTGGAAAGCTAAGACCTTCTGAAGTAGCCTTGGCAGCCTAAGACCTGCATCTTGCAGATGTCAGTCTGCCTGAGTACCTCACCACAAAATATGCCCTGTGGCTTGACATGCGCTCCAATGATGATGACAGCCTGCATGCCACTGGTCGGCGCATTGAAAATTGAAGTGAAGGTATCACTATCCAGATTGAAAAGAAGGAACAAGCTGCAGGCAAACTGAACATGTACTTGTATGCAGTCATGGATGCACTACTCAATATTCAAGATGGTAGATTAGTCAGCGCACTCTATTAGTCAACTCTTGCCAATTTATGCCCAGTCTGGTCTTATCTGTGGCCAAACTGGCTGTGGCAAGACAGTGTTTGTCCTTGACCTGCTTGAAGGACACTACCATGACATGTTTAGCCATAGAGTCATTCTGTGGCCTAAAATCAAGTGGAAGAAGACCTACCAAATGTGCCAATGGATTTGGAATGACCCTCAGGTGTACCTTGATGATCCAGGTGACCACCTGCATGACTGGCTGAGGGCTTTCTATCAGCTCTTTGCTGGTGAGCCAACCTTATACATCATTGACGACTGTTCAGCAACAAAAACCTTGAAAAAAGATATGTTATCAGAGCTTGCTTTCTCGGGCTGTCATGCAGAACAAAGTGTTTGGTGCATATGCCCTGGTACAATGCAGTCCTCAAAGACCTGCTAGAACAGCTCAAGTGGGTTGCCCTCTTCCACTGCAAGGACCAAGACAGCTCTGAAGAATGTCTGCATGAAAATGATGTGGTACCTACACATTAACAGAGAGCATCTGTCCGGTAGATGCTGTCAGAGTCTCAACATGCCAAGCTCCTGTTAATGACTGAACCGCCAACTGGTTATCAACTGTTATATGGTCAGCACTGAATACTGCACTGCTCATCATTCTCTTGGCTATTGTTACCCTTGGGCTACGGGAATATATTAGACTTTCCCGTCAGATTGCACATATATATACACAGGCCATCAAGATGACTAACTGTGATGAGCTTATAGACCAGATGGTTAACATTTCACTGGACAATAGTGACAATGCAGGTACTGCCGATGCTCAATCTGGCATCGCCATTAATACAACGGTGCAAAAACAAGGCATGCTTAGCAGCAATACTGGCTGGTGGCAGTAGCAAACAATATTTGGGGCGGCAGATTACTATCTCTCAGTTGGATGAAATAAGCGATGAGGAGATTGAAAAACTGTATGGCTGCTATGAGGCCCGACTTTGCACCACGATGACAGAGACACTGGGAACCAGTGCACTGCACATGTATGCCCTGGCTTCTAGTGCTTTATGCCTATCCTTCCAGAAAATTAGCTACAACTGGTTGCTGACCTGGAGTAGGATCCCTTTGTTGGGCGAGTGCTTACCACAGCCTGTTGTGAGCTGTATCACAAGTATGGCATGTAGTAAGCACCACTCATAACAGCTCTAACCACAGCTAAACACTGTCGATTTGGACATCAGTGTCCACCACATCATGTACAAGATGTCAGCACAAGTGCAAGAGGAAGTGCAGGAGAAGGTGACCCAGCCAGTTGTGGAGGAGAGTCTGCCACCACCTTTGAAGGATGTAAAAAATCCTAAGAAGATTGAGGCAGGCCAAAAATGTGCTAAAGCCCATAAATGGAAGTAGGAAGCACTGCTTGCCCAACTGGGAGATGCTAAAACACAGTTGCTGTCTGAGAAACAAAATGAGACCCAGACTGAAGGTGAGATTTCAAGAAACTACAGCTGCAAAACCGCAGCCCACAGATACCAAAGAGCCAGTTGCACAAAGAGCAGGGCTTTGGCTGCCATATGTTGTTGGTCTTGTCGTATTTGGAGTGATAGTCTATGTGCAGGCCAATAGTCCTAGAAAGGACTCCCAGTGTGTTGGCCATATACATATATATATATATATATATATATATATATATATATATATATATATATATATATATATATATATAATATATATATATATATATATATATATATACATATATATATACATATATATACATATATACATATGTATATACATATATATATATATATATATATATACATATATATATATATATATATATATATATATGTTGTAGCCACCTATTATGTCTACTTTGCATTAAAGAAGTTGCAATAAATTTAAGTTATATTTCTGAGATGTGGCATTCAGCAGGTACCACTGTATTGCACATGTCCAGGTGGGAGCCACTGGGCTATATGAACCACTTGGCACCAGCAATCCAAATCTGCCCAGGGAGGGAATTGAACTCTCATACCCAGCCATTGTGTGCAATAAATTTTTGAAAACGTTATGTTTTAACTGGTAACTGTTGGAAATATTCTAGCGGTGTTCACTTTCACACATCGCCCAGCTCAAGTTGCGATGCTTTATTGCCCACCATATTGTAAATATTGATTGTGGAAGACAGACTTGGTAATCAATCTAGAAAAGAGAAGATGGAAGTGGACAACAGGTAGTAATGGAAAGTGTAAGTTGTGTAGACAAGAGGCAGATGAGACAGTGAGTGTTGTGCTGGTGGTCGTAATATCTACATAGCATGGCACCTAGGAAACGCCAAAAATCTGGACAATGGGAAGCTTCTGAGATCTTATTTCCAATGTGGCCGTTAGGATGACACTGCCATTGATCAACCACACTCAGGCTTTGGACTCAGGGTGCGACGCCAGTCTACCATTGAAACCCTATTGCGTACAGAGCGGCTGGTGCTTTCACGTAGTTTGAAGATCAATTGTACATATATTTTTGCTGGATTAGTTAGAGATTTTGTAATGATTTGTTAGTATACCTTTCTGTAGAGTCAGTGTACTGATTTCAAGTGGTTTCATCGCCTAGGTGTTTGAAATAGAAAGATGAGTCATGAACACACTGCAAACACAGTGGTGAGGGATTGCCCTGGGAATCCCACTGACATCAGCAGGGGAACATCCTTGTGGACACCTTTGGGGAGAGGCCAGAACACGGGGAGAAAGGGGTCACTTGGGACTCAGAACTCCATTGGAACAGATGGCTCAGCAGGCAAGCAAGCCACAATTGACCAGGTAAATCACCTGTTTTATTAGCAGTAGTATATGACATGTTAAAGTCAGGGAGGTACACACATCCAAAGACGGGATTGGAGAATTTCGTTTGTAAATTATGTAAAACTGATCAGGTAAAGGATAAAATGCACTTCATGGTCAAATGTCCTTACTTGAAAAATAGGAGAGATGTACTATACAGTAACTTAAGTTACTGCCCTGAACTCCAACAAAATCTAGAAAACTCAAATGATGAAGTGTTCAAATACCTTAAGAAATTGGGGTCCGACAATATTAATGTGTACTTCCCTGTCCTGGAATATGTAAATAGTATATTTGAGCAGAGATATGAAAAGCTGGGATATTTGTCTGCGCTGGGTGCACCCACTGTATGTGTAATTTTTTTCTTTCCCCTTTCTTTTTCATAGGAGTCTGTTTTATTTAATGTGTATCTTTATCCCTTGCATTGCATATATATGACTTGTACAGCAGACCATACTTTGTAACAGGTTATGAAAAAAAAGGGGGCCAACATGGCACACATAAACCAATGGTATATTTGGTATGAAACAAGAAAATATAGTTCCAGGGCCATCTGACCAGACTTTCTTAATAGTTTAAGAAACTCTGCCCTAGCACTCGGCACGTGGAGCCTGCCCTGGATGGAGTGCCTGGGAAGGGAAGGGGAGAGGTTGGTGGGAGGAAAGGAAGATGGGTCTCACCATTCTGAACATGGTTAAATGACAGACACCACGGACATCTCAATTTAGAATAGTAATAAGAATAATACTGTTCTGTGACTCTTTGCTTTTCTGCCATGGTCCTGTGTGACACCAGTGGTTTAGAAAAAAAACCCAAAAGTCGGGAGATAAGGCAAAGGAAGGAAGCTGTGGTAATCCTCATCAGCTTGTGCTGCCGGGTTTTCCAGGACCAGAGCCAAGGCAAAGTGTGTCTACTGAATACATTACCAAGAATGCATTTATATGATACACTGATCCAGTACCTCAATCACTAAACCATAGCTCCTATTTCTACTTAGGGTTAGTTCTATGACCTTGAAAAGAGGTCAAGGTCAACAAGAAGGCACGGGCTTCATGCCTTACAAACAACACATCTGTGGTGTATATTTCATAATTCTACCTGAAATGGTTTATGGACTTCAGGCTGTGTCAGTCTGGATGGACATGACAGACACAACAGATTGATGGACAGACAGACTGCAGCCCCAATCCTTTGTATCTATGAGCTTGAAAAGAGGTCAAGGTCAACATCAAGGCATGGGCCACATGCCCTACGCAAAACATATGTGGTGTAAATTTCATAATTCTACCTGAAACAGTTTTAGTGCTTCAGGGTGTGTCAGTCCGGACGGAGAAGATGGACAGAATAGGTGGATGGGCACAATCGACAGACAGACTGCGGGCCCTATTCCTATGTCCCTTCGGTGCCAGGAGACAATGAGGTGAGTTGAGAGTGGGGATAGGAGTAGGGGTGGGTATGGGTATTGCACAAGACATCTAGTCCACGAACAGACCATCTCTGTACCCTAAGCCCCAACACAGTTAATTCCCCCTCTTTGTCGCTGCTCTTACTGTGGAGTGCACGTTCTCCAAAATTATTTTTCACTGTCTCCTTTGGAGCAAAGTGCTTCTCTCAGGTCACAGCTCCAGTAAAAGGTTTTGCATATCTTTGAGGTAAATATCCTGCCTCTGGCAATGTTGTGGCAGAATTTGTATCGTATCATTGGTCGGTGTTCATCACACCAGGCCTGTCTGCTTGAGCTTGTGGAGGCCTAGAATATAATTTTTATCAAAAAAGTTACCTTTTTGGACCTGCAGTTTCCTATTTATATAAAGAGTCACATATTAACTATACATGTGCATTTTGATAAGCAAAACTGATGTTACTTTAGCTTGCTAGGCTTGGGTGCTACTGTAAAGGCTTCCATTATTTGAAATTGAGAAGAAGCTAAGTTACACAGTGTGGCAATCTCCAGGCTTGATTGAGGAATTTGTTGCACTGGCATGGTGTGCTACTATTGGAATGAACATGGCATGTCTAAAAATAGCGAAATTAAAGCAACAGTGAAATGTAAAAAAATAAGAAAATCATGAAAAATTGAATATGTGAAATAAGTCAATTTACAGTAATGAATACATACCAAACTCTGACTCTCGATTGTCTTTTTTGTTTTAGCATCCTTTGTTTCTGCATCCTATGGATAACATAGAAAACATAGTAAAGTTAAGTCTTTCCTCTTGACTTTAGATGTCAGATAATATGAAATGTTTTGAAGGCATCATTGCTCAGGGAGCATATACTGTGGTCAACTGTGCCCAATTTGGCCTATGTTGTATGTATGGACAACACAACAAAAACATCTGGAATTACGCTCTTCTTATAACAAGGTTCACTCTCCCTACTTTCAATAGATATTTCATTTCTATACACCATTGCAAAGTTCATGAAATGTGCTTTACAAGCATATATATATATATATATATATTGTAGCCATATCTTATGCCTACTTTGTATTAAAGAGGTCACAATTTAGTGATAGTTCAGCAATCGGTCTGAGGCGATAGTACCTGTAAAGACAGGGGAACACATTAAAATTAGCATGATAAAAAAATTGAATTAGCAAGATATCCTTTGAATTACCCTGTCATCATATAGAGGATATTCTCTGGATGTGATATCATAAAAAATATTATCAAGGAATGAGTGTCAGTGGGCTTCAGAGAGCATATAACCTGAG
Organism: Hermodice carunculata; assembly: GCA_964020975.1. Lineage (NCBI taxonomy): Eukaryota > Metazoa > Annelida > Polychaeta > Eunicida > Amphinomidae > Hermodice > Hermodice carunculata. Next base: position 13,807,403 of record OZ026612.1, on the reverse strand, counting down.
TGGTCTTATGGCCATCTGAGTGGTCTTATGGCTGCATAAGTGGTCTTCCACTTAAAACACCCTTAATCGTATTTTCTGTCCATTTTTTTTGCAAATTCAAATAACATTTCTTAAATATGTACTTTTTCAAAAGATATTTGCTGTGTGTAAGTGGATATTTATTAAATAAGGTCAGAAAATCCATTTTTCTCCATGTTAAATAGGCGGTTGGATATGGCAAAATCAATCCAATTTGGGGCATATGCATATTGGCTTGTAACTTCATTAATTTTTCAGATAGAAACACACACTTTATTGATTCGGAAAGCTGACAATTTGTTTGCACTTTCCAAAATATTTTTATCCTGCTATATATAGAGGGATTAGTGTCTTGACAATTGTAGTTTCGGGTTTTATGCCATGTACGCTATTGTGAAAAACGGATAAAGTGGTGTCTGGCACTGAAAATTGACTAATTTTGGCAATCTGATTTGACACTTTAAACTTAAGTTTTGAATATTTTTAAAGGAGATCCAAATTATACAGATTCTCTGCTTTAAAAGAAAATACAGAATGTTATAGTATCCTTTAGAAAAAGTAAATACAAGGAAAACCAGTAGAGTATATTTTAGGGAAAGGCGCATTGTGTTGTCAGTCTTAACCCACATTAAAATCCCTTTGGAAATAGTGTTTCCCACTTAAAACACCCTTAATCATATTTTCTGTCCAACTTCTTTGCATGTTCAAATAACATTTCCCAAAAATGTACTTTTTAAAAGGGTTTCGTTGTGTGTAAGTGGATATTTTTCAAATAAAGTCAGAAAATTAATTTTTTTCAATGTTAAATAGGTTGTTGAATATGGCAAAATCAAGCCAGTTTGTGGCATATGCATATTGCTTTGTGACTTCACTAATTTTTCAGATAGAAATACATACTTTACTGATTCTGAAAGCTGAGAAATAACATAAACAAGCAAGCAAATGATGTTTTCACCTGAGGGAAGACAACTCCCCAATGTGGCATATCATTCTGCTGTATTTAGTGGTCTGGCTATGGGCTACGTACAGCTTGGCGAAAAACTCCTAAAGGGAGCAACTCCAAGATTAGACTTAAGTGCTTATGAAGTGGGCATGGTGATTGTCAATGTTGCTTTAGCAATGGCCACAAAGGACATGCTAATTCAACAGGGAATAATTCCAGCAGATATCCTGAAGTAAGAATGGCCACCATAACAATGTTAGGGTGTGGTGTTCTTGTGAATGCGCTCGCTTTCTCTGGTAGTAACTTCCTGTTCTCACTTCTCAGAAACAAGGGAGTTGATGAGGAATGGAAAGGCCATGACAAAGCTGTTGAAACTCTACAGGCCCCACAAGTAGCTTGGGCCCACAAGCATCAAAAATGTCTGGATTGGATCAATGAAGAGCTGCACAGGCAAGGACATGCTGTGCATTCCTTTCAGGATGTGGATGAAGGAATCAGACAGTATAATTTGATAACTGGCAAAGTTTTTGCCCCAGATGAACCTAAGCCAATGCTATCTGATTTCTATGTGCCATCAGATGGAGAAAAAGACCGTGAAGTTGCATTTTTTGTACTTGGACTGGGTGCCACTGCTCTCGTTGCCTATGAACTTAGTCAGTAACCTCCTCACTGCATGGCAGGCAAAAATTAATTTTGCAGATCTACTGCTGTGCCCTTGGTTATTGTAGTTCCAGTTGTAGGCTCATCAGATTGCTGAAATATATTGTACCAACACAGATAGACTCTAAACTTGCAGAGATATATTATAGCCCTATAGAGGCTACTGGAAGGGAATTGCGGCAGTCTATAAGCTCTCCGCGGCCGCAAAATTGCTCCAAGATGTTGTGAAGAGGTGGCTCGAGAAACAGGCTATTTGGCAGATCTATCTACTGGCTCCATGCCATATCCCCCGGCCGTGCTTCGAGGTGCACACCCTGAATGAGGTCTGTCAAGTTTACCTCCTTCTGCTTCCACAAGACCGTGTGTGACGCAAGACCTCCAAGTATACCTGACCGTTGTCGATGCCGCCAGCCGCAACAAGGAGGTCAAGCTCCTGGCCGCAAAGACTGCAATGGACGTCACAGTCGCTCTCGAACGGATATACTGGTGGGGGCCTTTAAAGTGGCCCACGCTGATCCAGGTGGACCCCGGGCACAAGTTCATGGGGATGGTTTCGCAGCTGCTTGCAAAGCACAACACCCAGGTGAGGCGCGGTTGGGTCAATATCCACCGGACCAAGGCATTGTCGAGCGGTTTAACTGAATGATCCCAGAAGGGCCCTTTGGCTATCAATATGCCCAAGAGCTTGTAGAACCCTCCACCCAGTCAACGGAGTGGATATGCCGGCTTCCTGCTGTTGTCTTGGTTCTCAACAATGAGGTGACTTGGTTGATGGGCAAGCAACCTTCTAAGGCCATAAGACAGACCTTGAGGAGCACCCCCCCCCCCATCGCCACCCCTGCCCAGTGGCCATTGGGGCTTGGGGAATGATGCCTGCCCTCTGGCTTTGGCGTTTGCTACCTTTATCAACCGGGTGAGCTGGAGGGGGGCCATTGTAGGGACACCAATCTGGTTTGGTCCATGACAGTTCATCCTCTGGGGTGGACAGTTATCAAGCCTGACGAGCCTGTGATCTATTACTTGATGGATGGCCAGCTGCGATGCTTCGTCTGTGTGGAGCTCCAGGTCGTGCCACCTGACACACCGCTGCCACTGGGTAGCACTCTCACTCACTAAACAGCTCATCAGTGTAGGCATCCACATCAACTGCTCTGGGTGGGAGTGCGTCCTAGCTGAGCAGCTGGTAATTAATGTAGGTATCCGTATTGGCTGCTCCGGCTGGGAGCATCTCCCTGTGACCATATGCCAGGGTGTCAACCCTGTTTTCTGCGATCCAGAGCTTGGAGTCAAAGGGGGACAGGGACCCCTTCTTTTGGTGCACACCATATATTGGGTGGCCCTCAGAGTGCAGCACGTCCATGCCATGGTGGAAGGTCTCCTTTTCGAACAGGGCAGCCATGTACTGCTTGTGACGTATGTGTTTCTTCACTACGATTTTCTTCACACCTTTGGCCTGCTTGATGTTTTGCACTCCAGCCTCCAGGATGAAGTACATTTTAGGCCAGAGCCCTATGTATGCGGTGATGGGATGGCCGGTGCACTAGTCGTTCATTTTGCCAAGCACCTTTTGTTGACCATGCTGTAGAGCTGATGCTCTTTTGGGTAGTCAGAGATGTTGTAAAGGTCTTGGTGCTTGGCCATGTCTTGGTACACATCTTCAGTCTGGATCTCAAAGAGGAGACTGTCTGTGTCAGTGTAGAGGAGCTCAACATTGTCCCCACACTGGCCCCTTATCTCATTGTAGTAGAACTCGTACATGAAACGTTTGCTGAGATTGAGAATGCATATATCTATGTATACGGAATGGTTCAGGAGTAGGTGGCTCTGGTGTTGCTGGATTGCTTTCAGACGGTCATCAAAGATATTGGCTCGGGGAATGATGGGTCGGAATGAGGCATTGGAGTTTATCCTCCTCGCTTGCACGTACCAGCTTGACACCCACCCACTTTCGGAAATTATCCATCATCTTCCCAGACACCGAGTTGCTCATCACCTTGTAGAGGTGTTTTTTTGAAGCTGCTTGTGGCCCGCCTTTGGAATTCAGAGCTGAGCCTGATGTAGGGCTCCACCCAAGGGCTTTGTTCAAACCTTGGGGCCTGGTGAACCTTTTTTCAGGCACATGGTGAGGGTCATATACATTCCTGTAATTGAGCATGTAGTGGTCCTTGTCGTGTAGGTTGGGGACTAGCTTCTTTACCTCTGTTGGTACCACCCCAACCTCTAAAAGTTCGAGCTGATAGTCGCCCATCCACTCCTTCTGGACCACCATGTGCTCAGGGGCCATTGGGTAACCATTGTGCACATTGTGGACCTCGTAGGGATACTTGAGGTTCGCCATGATGTAGCCCTTGGGACCATCAGCCAGGATGTCGTTGATGGCGGCAGCCAGCCCATTACAGTACTCTACCCACTGAAAGCCACCCTTAGGCAGGGGTTGGCTCATCGGGCAGCTGTACAGGTTGTTCACGTTGAGGTACATGATGTAGCTGTCAAATACAGAATCTGCATTTGTAATTTAATCAATAATAAACCAAGTTTTCTGTGATCAAAAATGTGATGTCAGTCTATTATGTGTTAAAATTATTTCAGCGCAGTATAGTCAGGGGCTTTGGCCCAAAATGTAACTTTTGTGGATGCTTTGATGTACAAGCTGGCAACATACCTCATTTTAAAGAGAAAATTCTTGCAAATCAGAAAAGTTATGTTGCCACTTCGGCGGATAACTAGTATTGGAGTTACATGAGATTATATAAGTTGATATCAGACCCCGACTGCTAGTCAAAAATTACCAGAATTCAAACTCTAATAGTAGGCCCTTGATAAAAGGCTGGGTTAGTTTACTGAAAATTTCAAGCCATTTATTTGCTTCAATCTGGATGTTGTTATCCAGCCATGTTCTGTGTTTAATTTTGAAGAATGTAAGTGCACATTGTGACTTCCTTGTGTATATAAAATTATAAGAAGGAACACTGTCAAGAAAGAAAACAACACTCTCTTCTACACAATTTTTGAAATTTCATTTTCTGGTTGGTTTGAATTAAAAAAATGTTTCACATGCCTCTGAAAGCAAAGCAAATATGCAATGATATATATTTAATATGTCTGTGTGTGTGACTGCACGCATGTCAAAATTCAAGTTATTTAAAGTAAAGTTATAGTAAAATTATAGATTCACAGAGTGAGATTTGTAGTAATGAGAATTTTTGTAATTGTGCAATGTTATTGACATTATAATAATGTAACCCCTCACAGTTTGGTGGACATTTTTATACTATTGGATTCTAAGCCTGGAGCCTAGTATATGGCTCTTTTTTATAATGTTCATCTTTTCTATAGATTCTGTCATAGGGTGGTCCAGGTACCCATAGATCTATGCTTGTGTAGTGGGGATTGATCACAAATCTTTTGTGTAGGCAAGGTTTTGCATCCATTTTTTCCTTCTTATTCATTCAGTTATTTCTCTCTGCTTTCTACCACTCTTCTGGTGGCACTGCTTGAGCAGTCAAGCTGCAGCACACCCGTTTTTTCCTGTTCTTTTAGTTAATTCTGTTTTTTTTTTTCTACTCTTCTGGGGCACTGCTTATCCAACGGTTGCTGCAGCACACCTTGTTTTCCTGTTCTTTCAATTATTTCTCTCTTTGTTCTGGTACTTTTTCTGGTGCACTGCTTCTCGTAAAGCAGCTGCACAACATTAAATTTTTAATATTTAATATATGGCGATCATACCAGTCAAGTTTTTCATGGTTGGATTGTAGATAGATGTGTTTTTTGAACAGTCCAATTGTAGATAAGTGTTTTTCTATGATTATAGATTTGTGTTTAAGTCTTAGTTGCATGTTTACAGGTTATATGGTCATAGTGTAGTTGTGATCTTATTTTCTCAACAGGTTAATTGTGTGTGAGGTAAGGGGGCTAAGGGTCCCAGTGTTCTAGTTTATATTCTTGATGATTCAGTATTCAATTAAAGATATCAAGTGTCAAATTGAAATATGGAACCTGTTGCCGTGCTTGGCAGAAAGTGAAAGAAAGACACACAAAGACATTGAAATTGACTGAAATCATTTTTTTTTTTAAATTGTAGTTCTGAGGGTAGTAAAGGAACAAAGCAGTTGCCACACAAGGCAACAGAAGATGGCTTAAAACGCTTCAGAGAATGTGCTGACCAAAGAATGAGATACCATGATCATGAATTTATGGACACTCTAGACAGAGTACAGGCTATAAATATTGAAGAGTAGCTCGTTGAACAAGTGGCACAGATCATGCTATTCAAAGTTTACACATGCAACTAACATTAAACAACTTCAAAATCACTTTGAGAAAAGTGCAATTGGTTCATTATGTACAAGACAGTCAACACCTGCATCAGCTGTATCAGAACACATTTCACCTCCTAGTTCCTTAAGGAGATCATGCACTGTCACTAAAACATTCTGGGACAAGTGCATCTTTTGTCAAGAAGTGCTTTTTGGCAAAAAAGTAAGAAATATAGGTACATTCGATATGTCTGAGAAAATCCTGCAACTGGCTAAAGAATGCCTTTCTCAGAGTGCAAGTGGCAGGTGTTTATGACCTTATTGCAGCAGAAGCAAAATACCACCTGAAATGCTACACAAGTTTTGTGAAAAAATACCAAAAAAGTATTAGTAGTGAGCCAGACAATGTCAGTCCCTTTGACTTGTGTTTGAAGAAAGTGGTTGAAGAGAACACAAAGAGTCTGTCTCGAACAGATGTGTATTCGTTGACAACAATATGGGAACGATACACTGATCTGTTTGAAAGTGACTTTGACACAGTTGTAGGGGTGCATGAAAGGCGCCATTTTCGGGAGAACGTTAAGAGGCTGTTAGGTAAAAATGCAAACTTTGTAGGACCCTTAAATCGAAAGGAGTCTATTCTAGCTTTCCTAAGCTGGAGTTGCAATTCAGAGCCTGAAAGATGCTTGTGATGGTATTTCTGATACAAACATGGGCACTGCTTCCTCCTAAGAGAAAACTTCACAAGATTGTACAAATGTTGATGTTGAGTTACTTAGTTGGTTGTACCGTGTCTCCATAAAGACTAGAGCAGACATTCAAGCATCACCTGGGCACAGGGTTATTGGAGACATCAACAAAGACAGTGCACAGGAAGTGGTTCCTGAGAGTTTGTATCTGCTTCTTCATTTGCTCTGTTGTGGTGGTGAAAAAACAGACGACAGTGAATCAGATGGTATAGATACCAAACTGCTTAGTATTGCTCAGGATATTGTATTTTTGGCATCTGGGGGCAAGAAACAGACACCACTACACCTGGGACTTAGCCTCACTATTCATCAGGCCACAAGGTATAAAGAGTTAATGCAGCTTTTGCATGCAGCAGGGCACCCTCTGGAATGTCATTCTGAGGTGTCAAAAAATGACTGCTGAGCAGGTGTAGAGCAAAGCAAAAATGTTGCAGTGGTTTAAGGCAGAAGAATGTAGAAACTTGGTTGTCATGATGGGAGGCTTCCATTTTCAAATTAATTTCTCTAAGGTGATTGGCAAATACATGGCTGATTCTGGTTTAAGAGACATTTGGGTAGAAAGTGAGGTATATGGAGAAAATACAGCTGACAATATCCTTCAGGGCTCCCTGTGGAACAGGGTTGTGCATGCACACAAACTCACATATGAGGCTCTGTGGCGGATCTTGTTGCCAGCTTTTGTATTGTGGTTAGGTGACAGACAGCAGCAACTTGCAACATCAGTCACATAGCTGGCTGGTCAGCTTGCACAAGGCTTTGTCAATAAAGATAGTAATGCTGCAGTAATGTCACTGCATGAGATGTTGCCCAAATTACAACAGCTGGATAGTCTGTTGGATGAGTTTGACAAGTCCCACAAGGATAATGCCAGTTTCACTTTCTGGAGGGAGTACATGCATCTAGTCTTAATTCTGCTTCGCTTTACAAGAGCATTGCAGGATGGCAACTGGTCACTGTACCTGTCCTCATTTGCTGAAGTTCTACCTTGGATGGCAGCACATGACCATTACAATTATCTTCGCTGGTGCTCAGTCTTTCTAGCTGATATGAAGCAACTACAATATGTAGCACCTGATGTGAGTGAAGGCTTTCAGTCAGGCAACTTTGTGGTCAAAGAATCCAAGAGGACTTTCAACCAAGTGTCAGATTCTGGGTAACAAGTTTCACTAATCTTCAAACGTGATTTTTGATGGTTTGTAGGGAAAATTACATGATGACATACTACATTTGAAATGTTCAATGACACTTTATTCTCTGAATAATATAGAATTGTGCTTAGCACATTGGAATTGAACATTAGTAAGCGTTGAACAGCCTAAAAGGGTCATTTATGAAATGATGAAATACACAAAAAGGCCCAAAGAAATGATTTGGTGGCGGCCATTGTTGATTTTTGCAAATTAGGCAATAGACATGAAAGTCATGCTACACAAATAGTAGTTGCGAGTCAAAGACACCTAAGTTTTATCAAAACATAAAAAATTCTCATTGTTGAAGGATTTTTATAATGGTTTTTTTGTTATCATAATTTCAAAATTTTTGTGAACATAATTTTTCTCTTTTTTTTTCGCAAAGGAAGGTTACCATATAAAATCATCCACAGAATCACTTTAAATCATTTTCCAGAGTGGCAACATAGCTTTTCTGAATCCAAAGGGGGTCTGAACGCGGCCCCTTTCTGTCGACATCCTCCCAATGTGTTCTTATACGTACAAAAAATTTTCAATTCTCAAAACCCAACGTGTACTAATACGTATTTTTGCCAATATTTTCTTCTATTTTCTTTTTGATTTTTGCACCCATTTACGGTTTAACCTGTTTCGACTATTTTGATAAGACGCAAATTACGTATTCAACGGATATGGTAATTGTGTATGAATTTTCATGGTCATACATATTAAAGCGATTTGGAGCTCCATTTTGTCTAGGTATTCTACAATACAACGTGTTGGATGTTTTGCCATGAGCATGTATATACCGACTGCTTTGATCAATATACTTGGTATTACGGATCAGAACGATTCATTTGATTTGCATCTTTTACAATTTAATTGTGTACAGTTGTATATCAATATAAAGATACAATCACAGTACGAATGTAAACGATTTGGTTGCTGAAAGAGAAAAGCTTACAGGACACACAATAATCCGTTTGGGCATTATTAAAAAGTTTGATCCTCTATGTTATCTACCCTGTTAAAACCTTTGCTGCATGAATTTAAGTGACGCTACAACGGATCAGAACGATTTATTTAATTTAAACGTTTTACAATTGTGTATAGTTGTATATCAATATAAAGTTGTAATCATTACAGTGCAGTACGAATGAAAACGACTTGGTTGCTGAAATAGGAAAAGCTGAGGAGATACACAGTGATCCGTTTGGCCAGGATTAAGAAGTTTGATCTCCTATGTTATCTGCCCTGTTAAAACCTTTGCTGAAGGGATACCACATACAAACGGGCACGTATCAGCATTTTTCATTTTTTTTTGTTAATAAATAACCTACTGCATCTTGACTATGGGATCTTTACATATAATACCTTCGAATTACGCATAGGGCCGTGTTGGTTCAAATGTACAATTTGCAAATTTCTGGCGTAAAGTTGCGACAATGTTTTCTCAATAACGGACGACATCATTTTGGCTTTTCTTTGAGATTGCTGAAAAGTTATCTGAAAGATCACAAATTCGGGATTGGTACGTTTTGGCGTTTCGGCATTGTGTGCTGATGCGGACGAATCAGTTTTGGCTGTTACCTCATTTTGCCACCAAACCACACACCGACACGCAATGGCAATACAAGTACAGCATCTGGTTCATCTTTGATGCGGTTTGGGAAAGGCGCGAAGATGGGGTAATTAACCTATATACAGACTATATCATCAGAGCGGAGCGGGTGCAGAGGAAGGGAAGATGGCAGATGAACCATCGCGAGATGATGATACAAATGGGTAAGTTACATGGAGATTTAAGTCACTACAATCTTGAAATTGTCATAAAACTTTGTCAGCAAAGTGAACAGGAATTAAACTTACATTACTTTTTGCAACAAATAGACAATTTACTTATGGAGTCTCAGTCACATATATTAGGAAGGTAATCAAATACATATGTAACAGTTTATTACGGGCTTATATATATATATATATATATATATACATATATATGTATATATATATATGTATATATATATATGTATATATATATGTATATATATATATATATATATATATATATATATCTGCTCCACCTGTCTACTATTATCCTCTCTTTAAGTGACTGATAAAATATTAATTTGGAAGGGAGTGACAAGTGGAGCTGGTTTTGTTTACTTGTTTGTTTTCTGAAGGGGCCGAAAACTTGGGAAGGAAACTCCGAGAGGAAACTGCAGTTGAACTAAAACAGAACGCAAAACTATATACATGCCATCCAAAGATAATGAAAGCTACGCAACACCCTGATGCATCACTTTCGTGCAACACATATATGGTTGCAGGTCTAAAAGATAGCGCATTTCAAGTTTATCAAGAATCCAATGACCTTGAATTGGCAATACGTGAGGAAGGCCGGGACACAAATCAACGAAACACATGGTCAGGAATTTTTCAAATGTTGGCGCTGGCGAATGTCATTAGGAGACCCATGTAGTCAGTATATCCAGACGTAAACAGAAGTATAAGGCCATTGTTTCACGGATGTATCGAATGTTTGCCACACATAGAACAAAAGTCCCCAGAACCAATCTTCATCCTGTGGACTCGGGACAGGGAAAACCTGAATCAAAAGAAATTCCAACCAAACCATTTTGTTCCATTAGTTGATATTAGTAAAAAGGTGGAGGGAGCAAATCAAAAGATGGCTGACCCATCGGCATTGGAATTTGAGGATGATATCCCATTAGAAGTATGGTTGGAGCTAGAAAACCTATCGCAACAGAAGTCTGGGACTTTAAAAACCAGAAGTCAGGATGAAAACCATGATGAGACAGACAATGGATTCCTAGCACATGATGAAACACCACTCAAAACACTGGAAAATAAAGCTTCAATAGATCAAGACAACAACACCTCAACACCACATATTATGCTGAAAAATGAAGCTTCAAGGGATCAGGAGAGCAGTAATTTGAAAGAAGAAATCAGTATTCCTTCTAAATGTGAAGCCCAGCCTGCAACAAGAAATCAAAATCAGGACAACAGGAAGGCAGGAGAGGGATTCATCAGCAATGATGAAATAATTAATCTGAAAAATAAAGTTTCAAGGGATCAAGCGAGCAGAAATTTGAAAGAACAAAACAATATTCCTTCTAAAATTAAAGACCAGCCTACAATAGGAAGTCAACATCAGGACCACAAGAAAGCAGGAGATGGATTCACCAGCAGTGACGAAATACCACTAGTGACTCTGAAAAATGAAGTTTCAAGGGACCAAGCGAGCAGTAATTTGAAAGAACAAAACAGTATTCCTTCTAAAAATGAAGACCAGCCTGCTATAGGAAGTCAACATCAGGACCACAAAGGGCAGGAGATGGATTCACCAGCAGTGACGAAATACCACTAGTTACTCTGAAAATGAAGTGTCAAGGGATCAAGAGAGCAGTAATTTGAAAGAACAAAACAGTATTCCTTCTAAAGATGAAGACCAGCCTGCAATAGGAAGTCAACATCAGGACCATGAGAAGGCAGCAGATGGATTTACCAGCAGCGACGAAAACCACTAGTTAATCTGAAAAATGAAGTTTCAAGGGATCTAGAGACCAGTAATTTGAAAGAACAAAACAGTATTCCTTCTAAAGATGAAGACCAGCCTGCAATAGGAAGTCAACATCAGGACCATGAGAGGGCAGCAGATGGATTTACCAGCAGCGACGAAATGCCGCTAGTTAATCTGAAAAATGAAGTGTCAAGGGATCAAGAGAGCAGTAATTTGAAAGAACAAAACAGTATTCCTTCTAAAGATGAAGACCAGCCTTCAATAGGAAGTCAACATCAGGACCATGAGAAGGCAGGAGATGGATTTACCAGCAGCGACAAAATACCACTAGTTACTCTGAAAAATGAAGTTTCAAGGGATCAAGAGAGCAGTAATTTGAAAGAACAAAACAATATTCCTTCTAAAATTAAAGACCAGCCTACAATAGGAAGTCAACATCAGGACCACAAGAAGGCAGGAGATGGATTTACCAGCAGTGACGAAATACCACTAGTTACTCTGAAAAATGAAGTGTCAAAGGATCAAGAGAGCAGTAATTTGAAAGAACAAAACAGTATTCCTTCTAAAAATGAAGACCAGCCTGCAATAGGAAGTCAACATCAGGACCACAAGAAGGCAGGAGATGGATTCACCAGCAGCGATGAAATACCACTAGTTAATCTGAAAAATGAAGTGTCAAGGGATCAAGAGAGTAGTACTTTCAAAGAACGACAAAGTATTTATTCTAAGCATGAAGACCAGCTTAGCAAAAGAGGCCAAAGTAAAGAAGGTGATGACACAGACGATGGATTTACCACAAGTGATGAAACACCTCTTATGGTGAAAAAACAGGAAACTTCCTCAGATGGTTTTACAACAGGGGGTGATGCCCCCCTTATTGACACCCAAAGTCGCATTAACTTTGAAGCTAATGGTGCTCCTCTGAAAAATGATTCCTTATCCAGAAGCAGAAAAAAGCAGAAAAATGAATTGATAACTAAGAAATCCAACACAGAGGAGGAAGTGTGTAAACAGGTTCATGCCACAACTAGTTCAGACGAACATAATCCAGCCAAGAAGAGAAAGAATAGATATGGATCAACAGATAAAAATGAAACACTTAAGTCACCAAATGCAAGTTTCACAGAAGAGATTGAATCAGATTTTGAGAGTGACGATGATATGAATATTATTGCCCCTCCAGACGAAGGCGATACAGATAATGGATCTGACTCAGACAGTAGCAATGAATCAGTGATTACTGCCGTAAAGTGGGGAAAAGAACTAACTTCAATCCAGCCTGAAAATTTTAAAGGCCCTACTCCAGGATCGAAAGCAACTTTACCACACCAAGCAACAGAATTGGACTACTTTTTTCTGTTTTTCCCGGAACATGAAATTAAACAAATTACAAAGTCAACAAATGAGTATGTGAGCATCTATCAGACACAAATGAGGAAAAAGAAAAAGGATTGGGTGGACACAGAATATAAATACATAAGTGAGGCCGAAATTCGAGCTTTTCTTGGCATTCGTATGCTTATGGCAATAGATCCAAAATACAGTCAAGACGACTATTGGTCATCAAGCCAAGCACTACGAAATAATGCCATATGCCAAGTAATGTCCAGAAACTGCTTTCGAGGGATACAGCGCTATTTCTACATAAACAACCCTTTGGAAGACCCAGCTCGCCAAAAGGGGGAAAATCGAAAAGAAAACATCAGAAAAGATCCACTGTACAAAGTGAAACACCATCTTGGATCACGTCTGTAAAAAGTCCAAAGATCTGTATAACCTCCATGCAAACGTAGCAATTGACGAGGCAATGATCAAATATCATGGAAGGCATTGGGGGATTGTCGGAGCGCCTAATAAACCAGCAAAACGGGGCTTCAAAATATTTTTACTTGCAGATGGAGAAACAGCCTATATGTCTAACTTTGAGGTTTATCTACGCAGAAAAGCTGAGCAGGGATTTACCAAAAGGATCGTTGAGCAACTGACAAAATATATCGATGGCAGGAACCATATAATATATGTTGACAAATTTTATACGCCAGTGCCCTTGGCACTTTCACTTTTGGAGAGAAATACTTATCTCTGTGGTTCCTTTCATATGGGTCGCAAACACTGGCCTTCTGATCTTAAGGTGAACAAGAAGATCCGAAAACGTGACGATCCCGTTAGGAACTTAAACAGAGGTGAATATATGATGCGGCAATCCGTAGATAAGAAAATGGTTGCAACTGTCTGGAAAGATGGAGCCCTTGTGACCAACCTAACTACCTGCTTTACTCCAATTGTGAACTCCGATTTACATACCGTAGAAAGAACAGTACGCACCGAGGATGGAGAATGGAAATCCAAAAATCTCACATGCCCAGTTCCCATTGTTGAATATAACAAGTTCATGGGAGGTGTCGATAGACATGATCATTTGAGATCCAGCTATTCCCTGCAAAGGTCCAACAACAAATGGTGGCATTACTTTGCTTGGTTTGCCATCGACGTTGCCCTGGTGAATTCCTACATTATATACCACGAGAGACATCCCAAGACAAGTCACAAAAGATTTCAATTACTGGTATCAATTTTGTTTGATTGAAAAGTAGTGTGTGTGTGCACATACAAATCAAAGATGATTATGTTAAAGACATTAAGATTGCTTTTAAATTTCCAAGTGTACTGATGTGCTTTGCAATTGACCCCCATCTTCATTCGAATAGATGCATTTATAAAATCTATCAGGCAAGGTCATATATATCGAGTACATCGTTATTTTCACTATTTACAATTGATATTAATTTGAATTTAAAATATGGTATTGCATTTTTGTGTGTCTATAAACAAACTGCCCGTCTATTGAGCATGTATGTCATTCAATATTATGTTACGCAGGTTGCAATGCAGTTGATTTCTGGATTCAGCCAAAGACAGAAAGCACCAAGGCAACAGGATGCATCACTGCTTGATATGACATTTGTTGCCCAGCACGAATCCATATACTTCTCAGATGAAAGGGCCAAGGTGTGCCGATATTGCAGCATGAAGAAAATCAAGACTGCTATGGGAGGAACTACAGAAACTAAATTCGGATGTTTGCAGTGCAACGTTAATCTGCACAGGTGAGCAAGCAGACTCTTAATACAACAAAATCGGACTAAGGGGGTTTCATGCCTTCATTGTGATTTAAAATGAAACTTATCAAGTTGGCGTAAAGCGCTCTATAAACCATATAGGAAATGCAGATTAACCAACTTGGAGTCTGGCAATCCAGTGTATGATTCTGTGAGGATATCTTTTTTTCAGAGAGTGCTTCATCTCCTACCATACTCCAGGGCTAAGGCCAGAGATGCTGCCAGTAAATTCCGAGATGCCTCCACACAGGTGGAATCACAGTATCTTGAGAAGGTAGCACCGGCAAGTTCCACACTGTCATCATCAATGGGTAAATAACTAGTTTATAGTCAGCAGAATTGGCATAGCATTTTTTTAATTGAAAGATAATTGTGTGTTTGCGTGTGTGTCTGTTTCCTTGCCTGTGTGTAAAATACAATTCTTTTATTTTTTTTATTTGCAGGTACAAAGCGCAAGTGTGCCAGAGGTCGTGATCAAGTACCGGAAAAAGTGAAGAAAACATGTGAGCGTACCCCTCCAAGGATGAGCCAGACAAAGATGCTTGCCGTCAACATCAACAGGTACATATGATAAAATGCGCAGTGGAACAAATGTTCTGTTCACACACATGCACACACACACACACACACACACACACACATATATATATATATATATATATATATATATATATATATATATATATATATATATATATAAAAACCTTTGTCATCAACACAATACCTTAATATTTATATGTACCTTTGTAGACCCGAATGCCCACCATGCCAGAATTCATGATGGTAAGGAGGTACAAGACAACATAAAAGGAAAACAGAAGAAGTCATGTAAGCGTACACTTTCAACAAGGAGGCAAGCAAAGTCTTCATCTTCAACAGCAGCAGGTAAATATGGGAAACCTTTCGGTGAATGCAACTTTCCTTGCATGATGTCTCTGTAGATCACAGCAAATAGCATTTGTCTGTATTGTTTGATGGTTACATTTTACAGGTTCAAAGCTGAGAGATGCCAGTACATGTAGATCGAAAGATGTGCAAAGGGCACGGGGAAGTACACTTTCTGGGAAGGGCGTTTAGCTAAGATGTAAGTCTGAATGAGAATAGTACTCTAATAATAACTTTATAAATTTCATCAGCATCTGATTGGTGAAAATAAAGAAATTGTCCTTTTCTCGATGATGTTTGCCCATGTCCCTCTTGAAAAGATATTCTTGACAGGTATTAGTATAATATTTCTAAGCGTAATAACAATTCATTCCGGAGAAATACCTCTTTACACCTGGGCACACCAGTGGGCAGGGTGACTCATGATGCGTCCATACATATGGGCGCATTCCGTTTATAGTAGAAGAGTGAATTGTTTTAACTTTTCAAATGAAAAATGAGAACGATTTTTATCTGTAATAAATGATTTTAAATGAAAGTATTATATCATGCTTGTCATTTATTTTACACATGACTATTTTTGGCATAATATCAGCGTAGCACTTGAGCTTTGCAGTGAAAGCAATCAAGAGCTTTCTAGAAATAAGACATAACTGTATATACGTTTTCACAGCAAACGACAACACAAAGGCTTCTGCTCCCATGAGACGCTCACCGCACAAAAAGAAGCCAGTTCAAGGTGAATAGTTTTCACTGGGAAGTTCGAATCACTTGTGCCCCAACTTGGATATCGGCGATTGAAAAGAAACATCAGTGTACCTTTTGTGAAGCATATCGTCATTGATATCTTGATTTTTACACTTCAACTTTCCTAGTGGGTTATTCCTAGTTGATCATTCTGAGTACAAAAGGCGAAAGTGTACTATTCGCTTCTGCCCAACGTAATGTTCAAGTAACCTTTTGCAACATTAAACATATCTGATAAGAACAGTTGCATTTCAGACAAACTTGTTTCAAGTAGTAACTAGTGCATTTTAGATAAAGAATATCATTGTTTGGTCTTTTATATTTGTGTAGCTTACTTACTTCATTTATACTTTTCTTTAAATACATAATGTTCAAATGGCATTTTGCAACACTATACTTGAAAAAATGTAGTTAAATTTTTTAACAAATTAATCTGAAATTTGTTTCAATTAATAAGAATACCTAGTGCAATTTTGGGTTGATACCATCATTGACATCATATTTGTGTACCTTACTTCATTAATAATACTAATGAAGTAAGCTACACAAATATGATAATGTACTTCTTTCAAATACATTATGTTCAAACGGTATTTTGAAACACCAGAATTTAAAAATAGCAGTTAAATTTGGACAACATTGGTCCAGATTTGATTCAAGTAATAGATTTTACTTTAGGTTAAGAATATCATTATTCGTATCTTATTTGTGTAGCTTACATGTAAATCAGTTATACCTTTCGATACACAATGTTCACTGGTGATTTTCGAACACCAGAATTAAAACCTCCAGTTAATGTGTACACAAATTAATGTAAGATTTGTTTCAAGTAATATTGGTGTAATTTAGAATAAGAATATCATCTTTAATATCTTATGTGTGCCTTACTTCATTTATACTTTTCAATACAAGGCATTTGAAACAATAAAATTTGAAATATTGCAATTAAATATTTGACACACTAATCTAGGCAATAAGTAGTGTACTTTTTATTTTGTTTTTGAAGATTGATAACCTGTAGGTGGGTACGCGTTTTTCAGGTGTGAAACTTAGATACTGTACAAGTTTGTGCTAATAAAGCCCATATACGTGATTATAAAGTATGAAATTTTCGTTTTCATGTATGTATGTATGTATGTATGTATGCATGCATTATACTGCTTGGGTATGTAATTTGTTCATGGCAACATATTCTATGGTTAGCAAGGTTGGGACTTATATATTAAATTTGCCTCCTTTCACAAAGACACAAGTAGACCAACTGCCATAATGGGAAGTACCCCTCACCCATGTAGATTAGGTTTTCACTCATGTATACTTTGGCCATAAAGGAACATATATTTTTCTCATGAGCACAGGAGCTGCGTATCAAAATTATATAACTGCGAAAAAGGAAATAATTGCAAACTCTCAATCTGCTTAAATACTGGCAAATTACATCCGTCTATTCGTCCAGGTGCATGCTTGTACATATGTGCGAAAACGAATAAAGTTCTGTGCATTGTGACCTATTTTTGGACCCTATTTTTGCAAAAGACCTGCTTATGGGACTTGAATTTGTCTGTATGCAAAATTTCGTGGATTACTGGAAGGTGGAGAAATGCATAGCAGTGTGTTTAAAATGGTCTATGTACATTTAGGATCCGTGCCAATACCACCCATAACGTAACGGGAAATAAGCAAGTATATTTATAATACGGATTGGTACGTTACAGAGGCTCGAGTTGCAAGTTCAGTACCTTTGCCATTACAGTCTGAAGCGTATTCAAATTAAACTAAATAAAGGGAAATCTCGTTATTGTGTTTGAAATACGCATTGGTACGTTCTAGCTGAGTGAATAAAGGATGTGTTCTGTGTATTTGCCATTGCTGCCTGAAGTGTTTCTAAAATTTCTGTGAAGAAGACTTGGTTGATTGACACACGCATTAGTACGTTTTGGTCATGTTATGATGTGGTGTTGTAGTATATGCCACCAAGCCTGCCAATACGGTACATTGTGAAAATCCTACCAAAATGAAAAAAATTGGTAAAGTGCCAAAACGTTCTCAAACGTAAACAAATCTCAAATTATAATTAATTAGATTTCGTAATTAGGTCAAATGAAGCATGGTAATTTTATAATCATTGGATCCGCAAAAGGCTTGGGTATGCATTGCATGGCTCTAAATCTTAAAAACATTTGCCCTCTGACTATCAGTAAGAAAATAATTAGCACTGGATTTTGTAAATAGTGAAAAAATAGCTAATTAGCTAATTTAATGGCCTCATTATGTAATGAATGATACATACATCCATTATGTCATAATAAATTCTGAAAGTTTCAAAGATGATGTATACAAATTTAGAAAAGTTTAGAAAATTGCAGCAGAACTTGCACCTTTTTCGGCTTCAGACTTTTTCAGAAAATTATTTAAAAAATACCGGCGTTTGGGAGGTAGTTCACTAAAAAAAATTCCGGCGAACAGAACCCCGTTTTTACTATACTCATGAACCTGTTTTGGGGGCATGTTTACAGAAAGGGTCGGCGTACAGAACCCCATTTTTACTATACGTATCAACCTGATTCGGACGCGCTAAGGATATGGGTCCAATCTTCATGTGGTGCAGGACGTAATTAAATCATTACACAGTTCAAAGTTTGTCAAAAGTGCTGCCAACATGCATGCTCTTTCGAATGAATTACGCAATTCATATGAGATTCTCCAAAGTATCAATACCTTAGATGAGAAAAATTGCCAATTAGTCATTAGGGACTTGAGTCAAAAGTTCCCATGGCACAATCAAAACCGATGGTGCAAGCGTGAGTTTCAGAGTAAAAGAGAGTCCAACACATATTTGAAGTTCAAGGACTTAGTATCCTTTACAGAGACTGTGGCTGCTGAATTCTGGGAGGCAGTTTTCAGCTTGGCCACTAAAAATAGTCATGCCAGATCAGTTACATCTCACGATGCACAAGCATTGTTACAGGGTGCTGTAAATGAATCTATCCTGCTTGTTGCTGTTGAGGTCAATATCTCTCATGCAGAGGCTGACATTAACACTGCTACAAGTCAACAGCCTAGTCACCCACCGAAAAATGGTCCTCCCATGCAAACTTTGTAAACAGCTGCACTTCACTATGCATTGTTATGAGTTCAGAGTTTTACTGTTTGTGACAGAATCATTCTCATAAATTTGCATAATTTATGCAAGAATTGCCTACATGATAACCGTCACACTTCTGAGTGTCGTAGCAATAACAGATGCTTTGTGTGTCAAGGAAAACATACTAGTTTCATTCATACTGATCAATCTTCTACAGCTTGTGCTCCTGGCAATAAGAGTGATTATCTTCTACCTATAGTTAGGGTATGTATCAATGATACATTGAATGTAAATGCTGCTTTGGATAACTTTTCTACTGCATCATTCTGTACAGAGAAGTTAGCCAGTCAGCTTAATTTGAAAGGCCTTAGCCACCATTACCTACTGAAGACAATGAGCTGAAACTTGTTTCTTTTGATGTTTCAGCTGCACAAGAATCTTTGATCATGTCAGCAGTCAAAGTTTTAGAGTATGTTCCAGTATCTACTGGAACCATAGATACAAAGTCTTACCCACATCTCACTGGTATTGACTTCTCTGCCCGTATTGATTGTAAGGAAGTTGCCCTTTTGATAGGTCAGGATTATTCTGAGGCCTTGATACCTCTTGAAGTCAAGAAGAACAAGCCTAAAGAACCAGTGGCTATACGCCATGCATTTGGATGGACTTTTGCTGGTCAAATAGGAAAGTCAAATTGTAGTCAGGTGGTCATATGTAACTTTGTGTCTGCATCACCTGTCTTGGTAGACTCAGGCTTAAACAGTCACATGATTACAAATTTTCCTATCTGTACAGGGAAAGCTGTTGACTCAGCTAATTCACAGTTGGAAAGCGAACTTGTTGGCTTCAGTGATTCACAGTCAATTTCTCCTCAATCAGATGTTTCAGATGCCACTATAGTTTCTTCTCCTTTGACCATTATACATCAGTTATGTGAAATCAAGAATGGCCCATTCAGAACCGTGTCACTTTCAATTGATGACAAAAAGATCATAGATTTGTGGGACAGAACTTATCAATTGGTTGACAGGCATTATCAACTGCCTATACCACAGAAAAATCCAGATGAGCCCATACCAATTAATTTTTCCACGGCATATAGGCATTTGGACAGTCTTATAAGGAGACTTACAAGAGAAAACTTGTTGTCTAGATAATATAATGAGATATCTAAGTTGCTTGAAGCCAATTACGCTCAGGTTATACCTACCCATGTTTTGCACGATTCAGATAGAATCTGGTATATTCCCCATCATGGTGTACAAAACCAAAACTAACCTGATTCTACATATGCTCTAAGGAAGATCATTGCTGACAATCCAGATATAGATCCGTAGCTCAAGGAATCTATCCTTAAAGCCATGTGCGAGGATGATCTCACACAGTCATTTTGTAGTATACAGGAAGTGTGCCTCTTTAATTGAACAGGTGCTGATCGTAGTCGGTAAGCAACTCTTTTTGAGGAGGGTGTCCCAGCTGAGGCCAGGCCCGTGGTAATAGTGAGCCGGGTCCAGGCCGTACTGGTGGAGACACGACTGCCGGTATGCCTCGAACACATCAGCTAGCCAAAGGACCTCTGTGCGTCAGTAGATGTCACTGTAGCCCCCAAGATTGAGACACCCAAAGGTTGTCCAGACCTTTTGCGCGTGAGAGTAATCCCCATCGATGATGTGCTCATCACAGGGCTTCGAGTAGAAGGCCTGCTTTGGGGGTAGCTGGGTCTCCTTGAAGTGCGCCCAGTTGTCCATGTACTCATACGGGTAGACACCCTTCCACATAAGCAGCTTATGCTTTTCTTCGGCTGGTTCACAGCGTGCCATTATCTGGAAGGTCTCAGGCTGGTTTGCCACCACCAGCTTGTCGAGAGAGGCCAGCAGAAACTGGCCACTGTCGATAAAGCGAAGCTTCCCCATAGAGAAGCTTATGTATTTTACCGTGTTGTTGGGGATGCAGACCAGCTGAAAGTCATCCTTCTTTTCCTCTTCCACATCCCCTGGGACTATCTTCGACATGGCTTGCATCAACAAGTATGAGTCGTACCCCCAAATATTGTGAAACACCACAGGTATTGTCATTGTCATGGAGCTGAGCTGCAGCTTGACGTCAAAGGCATTGTGGGTGGCCCCTCTGTATTTCCCAGTGATGTGACAGTGGTCACGCGCGGCATCTCCCTCCAAAGGCTTCTAGCAAACGTGGCAGATTTTGGCAACTTGGTGGGCTTGCCTGTCCTCAGGAGTCATACACATGGCCTTGGGGTTTGCCACCACCTTCATGATCTTTTTCTTCTCAGCTATCAGGGCTCGTAGGAAGTGCTCTGCAGCATTCAGGCCTCTGTACTTGACAGGCTGCTGGGTCTCACCATCACTGCGTCCGACGACATAGCAATAGCTACACGTCTCGTGCTGCTGAGTTTTTTGGGTGTTGCTCTTTGAGGGGTCAAGGGCTCACCCCCTCGACTTTTGTTGTCAATCCCTCAGAGTCGGCATAGATGACAAATGGGGCAGGCAGCTTTTTGCAGAGGTTTTGAAAGCTGACCATGTTCTTTTCCTTTCCTTTTCCATGTCATTTTCATGGGCCTCGAGGAGGTCCTCCCTGCTATAGGCCATATGAAGGCAGCAGTCGCAGAAGTATTTCCACCTCTGGTGCTTGCTCTCCCTTTACAGCAGTTTTCTGACGTCCTTCACCAAGGTGTAGTGTTGTTTCCCTGCCTTCTCCACCAGCAACAGGTTGACACGGGGCATGTCTTCAGGCTGTCTGCTAAGCCAGTGGATTATCATGCCCTGTCCCAACCAAAGACGTTGATGGTGAGGTTGTTCTGCCGCTCCACCTTGTCAATCTGAGAGATGGGCGCATCAATCCTTCGAAAGTGGAGACCGTCCTCGGTTTTGTATTTGGTAGGCATTGTGAGTCCTCTTCTACTGGAAACAAGGCTTCTTACTTTTCAGTGCCGCCGGGAGTGGGATGTAGCTGCCCCCTTTCAGCAGTTGATACCTGCTGATGTCGAGCCAGAGTAAGACTACTCTGTCCACAACACACCCAGAGCCCCGTCGAGTCCACTTTTAGAGTGTCTCCAGGAGGCAGGGGAAGGCCTGTTGATCTGGCTGGAGGAGGGCCTCCTCCTTATGATGGAGCACGGACTCCATTAGCTGTTCAGCTCCCTCGGGTCTGCCTTTGTAAAGGGCAATTTTTAGAGTGAGGGGTAACTTCACACCGTTCACAGACAGGATCTCCTCTATGAGCTTCTTCCAGATCTGTGAACGTACGCCCACAAGAAAGGTCCTGGGATCTGCGCCAAGGGGATGAACCTTGGGCACATCCATCTGCCGGACTTGTGAGAAGTTCCCAATGACCCATGGCATCTGGCAGAACACTAGCTTTTCCTCATAATGCCTGCCTCCTTGATTCAAAAGGCTGGGGGAGTTGTCTTATGATATATTCGGGGTCCGCTCATTCAAGATGTGCTGGGTAGGGATGGGCTGCTCATGCCATGGAGCTGGTGTTGCCTATTCCAGCCCTTTGATTAGCTGCGTTCCCTCCCCAGTTGTGGGGGGTCTCCCACGTCTCTGATGCAGAGCCGGGATAGGTCTCTCACGTGGCTGACGCTGGCCTGGGTGGGCCTCTCACATGGTTGACGCGGGGCTGGGGTGGGTCGCTCAGGGATCTCATTTCCGAGAGCTCTTAGGCCTTATGCATAGGTCTGGGGCATGATATCCCCTTGTTGAAGGAAACAGGTTAGCTGTCGCACTACTGCATCTTTTTTATACATAACAAAACATATTTCTCTAATATTAAAATAATTCTAAAAGAAATTATCGTAGTTGCTGGTATCTATAGCTGTGAGCCGAGCACACACATGACCTCCACATCACGTCTCTTTGCGCGAAGCAAGCGCAGGCCATAAGGAACACCACCACAGGGGCACCACAGCATCAAAGGAGTTTTTACACCCACTCCGCAGGCTTTATAGGTGTAGGGCTGCCCACCATTAGTGATTCTAGTGTTATGTACTCCACAAAACTCCTTTAGACATGAATGGCCGCAGATGTCTGTCTTGCCCTTCAGAGGCCAGGTGCATGTTTTTGGACCCTTCATGATATTGGTTCAGTATATCCTACGAGTCTCTTCTTCTAAATATTCGTTTGGCTGGGGGCTACCTGTGGTGCTGTCTGGGCTAGGCTCGCCGAGGGCAGTGGGGCTGGCCTCTTTACACTTCAGCTGGGGCGGCTAGGCGCGCCGGTTGGTGTGGGGCCCCGCCTAGGGGGTGGGCGGGGCCTGCTGCTGCTGTCCCCTTGTGCACATGTGGGGGCCTATCTGGGTGGCCAACATTTTTGTGTTTGTGTCTGCGAAGATGTAGACGACTTTGCATGAGGTAGCATTTTGGGGGTAATTGTGTGAGTATGTGGGGGCGATATTGCTTGAAGTAAACTTATCGGAGCTTGCTTTCTCAGTCCATCATGCAGAACAAAGTGTTTAGTGCTTATGGTATGGTACAATGCAGTCCTCAAAGTCCTGCGAGAACAACATAAGTGGGTTGCCCTCTTCTACTGCAAGGACCGTGACAGCTTTGAAGAATGTCTGCATGAAAATGATGTGGTACCTACACATAAACAGAGAGCATCTCTCCAGCAGATGCCATTATAGTCTCAACATGCGAAGCTCCTGTTAACGACTGATCTGCCAACTGGTTATCTACTGCTATGTGGTGTGCACTGAATCCTGCAGTGCTCATCATTCTCTTGGCTATCGTCACCCTTGGGCTGCACAAATATATTAGACTTTCACGTCAGATTGCATATGTAGACAAGCCATCAAGATGACTGACTGTGATGAGATTATAGACCAGATGCTTAACATTTCACTGGAAAATGGTGAAACTGCAGGGACTGCCAATGCTCAGTCTTGTATCCCCATTAATGCAACAGAGCAAAAGGGGGCACACCTGGCAGCAATAGTGGCTGGTGGCAGCAGCAACCAATATTTGGGGTGGCAGATTACTATCTCTCAGTTGGATGAAATGAGTACTGAGGAGACTGACAAACTGTATGGCCGCTATGAGGCCCGACTTGGTGCTACAATGACAGAGACACTGAGAACCAGTGTACTGCGCATGTATGCCCTGGTTGCTAGTGCTTTTTTGCCTATCCCTCCTGAAAATTAACTTAAACTGGTTGCTGACCTGGGAGAGGATCCCTTTGTTGGGCATATGCTTACCACAGCCTGCTGTGAGTTCTATCACAAGTATGGCATGTAGTAAGCACCACTCACAGCAGCTCTAACCACAGCAAACCACTGTCAATTTGGACATCAGTGTCCACCACATCATGTACAAGATGTCAGCACAAGTGGAAGAGAAAGTGCAGGAGAAGTTGACACAGTCAGTAGTGGAGGAGAGTCTGACACCACCTTTGAAGCATGTTAAAGATCCTAACAAGGTTGAGGCAGGCGGAAAAGGTGCTGAAGCCTTTAAATGGAAGCATGAATCACTACTAGCCTATCTGGGAGATGCAAAACCACAGTTGCTGTCTGAGAAACAAAATGAGTCCCAGACTGTAGGTGAGACACAACAAACTACAGCTGTAAATCCACAGCCCACAGATACCAAGGAGCTAGTTGCACAAAGAACAGGGCTCTGGCTGCCATATGTGGTTGGTCTTGTCGTATTTGGAGCGATAGTCTATGTGCAGGTCAATAGTACTAGAAAGGACTCCCAGTGTGCTTGCCAAGGCCAAAAACATGTGGCACAGACCAAAGCTTGGGACAGCCAAGCACAAGTGCAATTAGAGACTAGTCTTAACCCATTCCATATGGAGTGACATAAACAAACAAGCAAATGATACATTCACCTGATGGAAAACAACTAACCAATCTGGCATATCATTCTGTTGTAGTCAGTGGTCTGGCTATGGGCTATGCTCAGCACGGCAAAAAGCTCCTGAAGGGAGCAATTTCAAGATTAGACTTTAGTGCTTATGATGTGGGCATGGTGTTTGTCGATGTTGCTCTGGCAATGGCCACAAAGGACATGCTAATTAAACAGGTAATAATTTCAGCAGATATCCTCAAGTAAGAATGACCACCATAGCAATGTTAGTGGGTGGTGCTCTTGTGAATGCCCTCGCTTTCTTTGGTAGTAACCTCCGGTTCTCACTTGTCACAAGCAAGGGAGTTGATGAGGAATGGAAACACCCTGACAAAGCTGTTGAAAACCTGCAGGCCGCACAAGTAGCTTTGGCCCACAAGCACCAAAAAAGTCTGGATTGGATCAATGAAGAGCTGCGCTGGCAAAGACATGCAGTGCATACCTTTCAGGATGCGGATGAAGCAATCAGACAGTATAATTTGGTAACTGGCAAAGTTGTTGCCCCAGATGAACCTAAGCCAATGATATCTGATTTCTATGTGCCATCAGATACACAAAAAGACCATGAGGTTGCATTTGTTGTACTTGGACTGGGTGCCACTGCTCTCGTTGCCTATGAAACTCAGTAAGTAACCTCCTTACTGCATGGCACACAAAACTTAATTTTTAGCTGTACTACTGTGCCCATGGTTATTGTAGTTCCAGTTGGAGGCTCATCAGATTGCTGAAATATATTGTACCAATACAAATGGACTGTATACTAGCAGAGATATATTATAGCCCTAGAGGCTACTGGAAGGGAATTGTGGCAGTCAAGAAGCTCTCGGCGGCTGCAAAAGTCCCCCAAGATTTTGTGAAGAAGTGGCTTGAGAAGCAGGCTATTTGGCAGATCTATTTACTGGCTCCATGCCATATCCCCCTGCCATGCTTTGATGTGCAGACCCCCAATGAGATCCATCAAGCTGACCTCCTTTTCCATCCACACAACCATGTGGGGTGCAAGACCTCCAAGTATGCCCTGACCGTGGTTGATGCCACCAGCCACTACAAGGAGGTCTAGCCCCTGGCCACAAAGACAGCGAGGGAGGTGGTGAAGTCGCTCTCGAACGGATATACTGGGGGGGGGGGCGTCAAAGTGGCCCAAGCTGCTTCAGGTTGAACCCATGGGGGTTCATGGGGGCAGTCTCCCAGCTGTTTGCAAAGCAAAGCACCCAGGTGAGGTGTGGCCAGGTCAATATCCACTGAGACCAAGGCATTGTCGAGCTGTTTAACTGAACGATCCCACAACAGCTCTTTGGCCATCAATGTGCCCAAGAGCTTGTTGACCCCTCCACCAGGTCAACAGAGTGGGTGCACCGGCTGCCTGCTATTGTCTTGGTTCTTAAGCATAAGGTGACCCAGTTGATGGACAAGTGACTTTTTGAGGCCATAAGACAGACCTCAACGAGGGCCCACCTGACCGCCCATGCCCATAGGCTGGTGGGGCTTAAAGAATGGTGCCTGCTCTCTGGCATTGGCATTTGCAACCTTTATGAACTCTGTCAGCTGGAAGGGGGCCATTGTAGGGCCAATGATCTGGTTTGGTCCATGACAGTTCATCATCTGGGGTGGATAGTTATCAAGCCCGATGAGCCTGTGATCTTTTACTTGATAGATAGCCCCCCGCAAAGCTTCATTCGTGAGGAGCTCCAGGTTGTGCCGCCTGATACACAGCTGCAACCGGGTGGCGCTCTCACTCATTAAATGGCTCATTGATGTAGGTGTCCATAGCGGGTGCTCCAGGTGGGAGCATATCCCTGTGACCATATGCCATGGTGTAAACCCCTTTTTCTGCGATCCAGAGCTTGGAGTTGAAGGGGAACAGGGACATCTTCTTTTGGTGCATGCCGTATATTTTGTGGCCCTCAGAGTGCAGCATGTCCATGCTATGGTGGAAGGTCTCTTTTCCAACAGGGTGGCACTGTACTGCTAGTGACGTATGTGTTTCTTTACTGCAATTTTCTTCATGCCTTTGGCCTTCTTGATGTTTCTCCCTCTGGCCTCCAGGATGGAGTACATTTTGGGACAGAGCCTGACATACTCGGCGATGGGGTGGCCGGTGCACTCATCGTTCGTGTTGCCAAGCACCTTTCTGTTGACTGTGCTGTGGACCTGATGCTCTCTTTGGTACTTGAAGGTGTCATAAAGGTCTTGGTGGTTGCCCATGTCTTGGTAGACATCCTCAGTATGGATCTCAAGAAGGACGGTGTCCTTGTCGGTGTAAAGGAGCTCAACACTGTCCCCACACTGGGTCTTTAACTCGTTGTAGTAGAAGTCGTACATGAAAAGTTTGCTAAGATCAAGAATGCTCATATTTTTGTATATGGGATGGTTCAGGAGTAGGTGGCTCTTGTGTCACTGGATTGCCATCAGGCCATCACCAAAGATATTGGCTCGGCCAAATAATGGGTCAGCAAAAGGGTGTTGGCGTTTGTCATCCTCGCTTGCACATACCAGCTTGACACCCACCTGCTTGCAGAGATTCTCCATCGTCTTACCAGACACTGAGTTGCTCATCCCCTTATACAGGTCTTTTTCGAAGCTGTTCATGGCCTGCTTTCGGCATTAGATGCTGAACCTGATGTAGGGCTCCATCCAAGGGCTATGTACAAACCTCAGAGCCCAGTGAACCTTTTTCAGGTACATGCAAAGGGTCATATACAGCTGGAGATTCTTGTAATGGAGCATGAAGTGGTCCTTGTCATGTAGATTGGGGACTAGCTTCTCAAGCTCTGTTGGTGCCACCACAACACCTGAGAGTTTGAGCTGATAATCGCCCATCCACTCCTTTTGGACCATCATGTGCTCCAGCATTATTGGGTAACCATTGTGCACATCGTGGAGCTCCTCGATACTCGAGGTCCACCTCGAGGATGTAGTCCTTGGGGCCATCAGCCAGGATGTTGTTGATGGCGGAGGCCAGCCCATCGCAGTCCTCTACCCACTGAAAGCCACCAGTGGGCAGGGGCTGGCTCATTGTCCAGCCTTACAGGTTGCTTGTGTTGAGGTACATGATGTAGCTGTCAAATGCAGAATCTGCATTTGTGATTTAATCAATAATAAATCAAGTTTTCTCTGATCAGAAGTGTGATGTCAGTCTATTATGTGTTAAAATTATTTCAGCGCAGTAAAATAGAAATGCATTATTACCCGCTTGTTGTCTTTTCCATGTTTATCCTTATTTGTTTCGTCATTTCCTATTTTTTCCGTTGACTGCAATTGTTTCCGTATTCATTTGACTGTGCGTATTCGTCTGTTACACAGGCATGCAAAGTTTCTTTTTTGCTACACTGTCCTTTGTCATTTGTTTCCGATTGGCATTTAGTCTTAGTGCGTAATGTGGTATAAAAGGCGAGTATGGCCCAGCAAGCGTCCCTTTTGGCAGCGGAGAATAAATATTGCAGATAGGGACTGAGAGCAAGCATCTACCCATTCGTGGGATTTTGAAAGGGCATGGTCCCTATTCTGCTAACCATGGGCTAACAGCTTAACACAGTGCTGCATATGTAAAGTAAGTTGTGGTGAGATGTATTGTCCAGTTTTGCTGTTATTGTTCATTTTATCGCTTGTTAGAGCATGAGCATTAACTTTATATATATTTTATCGCTTGTTAGAGCATGAGCATTAACTTTATATATATTTTATCGCAGAAATGCACTATACAGGATTTCATGTCGTGTTTCCCATATAATAGACTTGTCATGTCAGCGCCTGCATCAAATACCTGTAAGTATAGAAACAGAATAGTTTAATAGGCACATTATTTATTCACGTTCATATGCATTACAAAAGTTCATTAAGGTTTATTCACCTGGCTTCCTGTACAAATGGTATGAGTGATTCAGTATCATGAAGTTATGGAGTTGTTGATGCATGTTATCATAAAATGAAGGCCAAAAGGGCTTATTTAGAAGTAAAACAGTGTTGTTTACACCAGTGTAAACGAGATAATTCAACGCTAAGTGATGCATGATTTAACAAGGATGTTTTGTTTAAATTTATAGCAGATATGATAAAAGTCGCATTTTTGTGAATGGTCATTTCATATTATCTCATGCAGTATGTGTTAATTGCAGTGTATAACATTTCAACATTCAATGTTTAACATTCAACGGTCAACATGTGTACAACACAACGCTCATTTATAGGTAGCGCCAAAGATCAAGTCGTCGTGGGTTTTTTTATTGTTGTGGGAATATGACATCATACAAGGTATTTTTTATTTAACTCTGTCAACTGATGGTATTGGTTGCTGTCATGCAAGTGTAACAGGTGTCTCCAACGTAATAACCCACCAGATTTGTTTGATGACTGTGTCGTCAAGTGTGTGTAACATCATGTGTTCTACTCATTTCGGTTCCTACTGGATAAAGGGGTTTGCACAGGTTTATTGTCCTATCACGTGCATTCTGGGTGTGTACGGGCACGCAGTAGCATCAATTCAGTACACCGTTTCATCATTGTTTGAAGTTAACATAACTTTCTATGACCAACATAACCGTACAAATCCTTACCGCCGTGTTGCTAGCTAGCATTGACTTTCGTGCGACTATCCTGGTTATATATTCAAGGAACTACCTGCATTTGCTTTTAGGGAACTACTTTTGGTTAGTATCGTAATATATATTTAAGGACTTGTACAAAATTCATGTATTCATTTCAGTGACCCTTGCATACTCCAGCTTATATCCTGATGCAGTTTTGAAGCAGACTTATGTAAATTTTGTGCTTTCTTCACACATATATACATGTGCGTCCATTTTTTGTTCAAGCACAGAGTGTCTGATCAAATAATACATTCTGTATTCTATTTTCTATACATTGGTTCCTCATAGGTATCAGGAAATGTTCAGGCTATTATTCCTGCCTAAGCTTTAGTTGTAAACGTTCACAGGTGACTCGACCAAATTTCATTGTTTCATTAAAGCTTTTAAAATTTGCGTTGAGAAGTGCACTAGTGATCCCGACATCCGCCTTGCACATTTGTTCCAATATGTACCTGATAACATGCGAGAATGCATATGTAGTTCTATCTTCTAGTTAGAGAGTAAAAGAGAGTCCAACACATATTTGAAGTTATAGGACTTAGTATCCGTTACAAAGACTGTGGCTGATGAATTCTGTGAGCCAGTTTTTGGCTTGGCCGCTATAAAAGGTCATACCAGTTCAATTACATCTCACGATGCACAAGCATTGTTACAGGGTACTGTAAATGAATCTGTGCCACTTGTTGCTGCTGAGGTCAATATCTCATGCAGAGGATGACGTTAACGCTCCTACTAGTCAACAGCCTAGTCACCCACCTAAGAATCACCCCCATGCAAACATTGTAAACAGCCGCTCTTCATTATGTGTTGTAAAGAGTTCAGAGTTTTACCTGTTCGTGACAGAATGGCTCTCGTACATTTGCATAATTTATGTGAGAATTGCCTACATGATAACCATCGCACTTCTGAGTGTTGTAGCAAAAACAGATGCTTTGTCTGTCAGAAAAACATACTAGTTTCATTCATACTGATCAATCTCGGCCTGTGCTACTGGCAATAAGTGCGATTGTCTTCTGCCTATAGCTAGGGTATTTATCAATGATACATTGCATATAAATGCTGCTTTGGATAAGTTTTCTACTGCATCATTCTGTAAAGAGAAGTTAGCCAATTGCCTTAATTTGAAAGGCATTAAACACCATTACCTACTGGAGACAATGAGTGGAAATACACCCATAACTTCAAAATATGTTTCTTTGAAGGTTTCAGTTGCACAGGAATCTTTGAACATGTCAGAAGTCAAAGTTATAGAGCATATTCCAGTATCCATTGGAACCAAAGATACAAAGTCTTACCCACATCTCGATGGTATTGACATCTCTGCCTGTATTGATTATCAGGAAGTTGACCTTTTGATAGGTCAGGATTACTCTGAGGCCTCGATACCTCATGAGGTCAGGAAGAACAAGACAAAAGAACCAGTGGCTGTATGCTATGCATTTGGATGGACTCTTGCTGGTCAAATACCAAAGTCAGGTGGTCATATGTAATTTCGTGTCTACATCCCCTGTCTTGGTAGACTCAGGCTTAAACAGTCACATGATTACACATTTTCCTTTCTATACAGGGAAAGTTGTTGACTCAGCTAATTCACAGTTGGAAAGCGAACTTGTTGGCTTAAATGATTCACAGTCAATTTCTCCTCAATCAGTTGTTTCACATGCTATCATAGATTCTTCTCCTGTGACCTATATACATCAATTATGGGAAATCGAGAATGGCCCATTCACAATCGTGTCACTTTCAATTGATGACAAAAAGGTCATAGATTTGTGGGACAGAACTTGTCAATTGGTTGACGGTCATTATCAACTACCTATACCACAGAAAAATCCAGATGAACCCATACTTAATAATTTTTTTCATGACATATAGACATTGGGACAGTCTTATAAGGCAACTTAAAGAGAAAACTTGTCTAGATATGATAATGAGATATTTAAGTTGTTTGAAGCCAATTACATTCAGGTAATCCCTACCCATGCTTTGCAGGATTCAGATAGAATCTGGTATCTTCCCCATCATAGTGTACAAAGCCCGAACAAACCTGATAAATTACGGATTGTGTTTGATTGTTCTGCCAAATATGGTGCACATTCATTAAATGAGCATTGCCTCCAAGGACCAGACAGTAAACAGGTTGCTGCTTGTTTTGCTATGGTCCCATTTACATAGTCTTGCAGTCCAAGGGGATTTGGTTCAAATGTACAATCAAGTTACAATTTCTGTAAATGACGGAGATGCACTCCAATTTTTATGGTACAAGGATGGAGAGTTGGTTCATATGTGCATGCACGTCAATATTTTTGGTGGCATATGGTAATCTTCTTCTACATATGCTTTAAGGAAGATCATTGCTGGCAATCCAGATATAGATCCTTTGCCCAAGGAATCTATCCTTAAAGCCATGTATGGGATGATGTCACACAGTCATTTTGTAGTATACAGGAAGGTGCCTCTTTCAATGAACAGGTGCTGATCGTAGTCAGTAAGCAACTCAAGGGTCACACCCGTCTTTTTGAGGAGGGTGTCCCAGGTGAAGCCAAAGCTGGTGTAATAGTGAGTTGGGTCCAGGCCATACTGGCTGAGACACAACTGCCGGTACGCCTCGAAGACATCAGCGGGCAGGAGCACATCTGTGCAGCAGCTTCCAGACCTTTTGTGCGTGAGCGTAATCCCTATCGCTGATGTGTTCATTTTTCTCCTTTGAGTAGAAGCCTCCTTTAGGGGTAGCTGGGTCTCCTGGAAGCACACCCAGTCATCCATGTACTCATACAGGTAGACACCTTTCGGCAGGAGCAGCTTACGCTTTTCTTCAGCTGGTTCGCAGTGCGCTGTTATCCGGAAGGCCTCAGGCTGGTTTGCTGCCACCAGCTTCTCGAGAGAGGCCAGCAGAAACTGGGCGCTGTCGATAAAGTGGAGCTTCCCTATAGAGAAGCTTATGTATTTTTCTGTGTCGTTGGGGATGCAGCTCAGCTGAAAGTCACCCTTCTTTTCCTCCTCCGCATCCTGCAAGACTATCTTCAACATGGATTGCATCAACAAGTGTGACTCATATCCCTGAAGGTTGTGAAACACCACAGGTATTGTCATTGTCATCAACTGAGCTGCAGCTTGAGGTCACAGGCATTGTGGGCCACACCTCTGTATTTTCCAGTGATGTGACAGTGGTTACGCACCGGGTCTCCCTCCAAAGGCGTCTCGCAGACATGGCAGATTTTGGCAGCTTGGTGGGCTTGCCTGTTCTCAGAGGTCATGTGCATGGCCTTGGGGTTTCCCACCACCTTCATGATCATTTTCTTCTCAGCTCTCAGGGCTCGAAGGAAATGCTCTGCAGCATTTGGGCCTCTGTACTCGACTGCCGGCTTGGTCTCACCATCACTGCGCACAACGACATAGCAGTACATACAGGCCTTGTGTTGCTGAGTTTTTTTTGGGTGTGCTTTTTGAGGGGTCAAGGGCTGGCCCCTCGACCTTTGTTGTCAATGCCTCAGCTTTTTGCGTAGGTTTTGAAAGCTGACCATGTTCTTTCCCTTTCCTTTTCCATGTCATTTTTACAGGCCTCGAGGAGGTCCTCCCTGCTGTAGGCCACATGAAGGCAGCTGTTGGAGAAGTATTTTCACCTCTGGTGGTTGCTCTCCCTATACAGAAGTTTGCTGAGGTCCTTCATCTAGGTGTAGTGATGTTTCCCCCTCCTTCTCCAGCAGCAGCAGGTTGACACAGGGCATGTCTTCAGGCTGTCTGCTAAGCCGGTAGATTATCATGCCCTTGTCCCAACCAAAGATGTTGATAGCGAGGTTGTTCTGCCACTCCACCATCTCGATCTGAGAGATGGGTGCAGGGGCGTCGATCCTCGAAAGTGGCGACCATCCTCGGTTTTGTATTTGGTAGGACGCTGTGGATCCTCTTCTACTGGAAACAAGGCCAAGCAGAGGTCCGAGCTGAGGTCCCAGTGGAGACAGTCGTCATCCTTGTTCTTATCATTAATGACTACCTTCTTATTTTTCAGCACTGCCGGGAGTGGGATGTAGCTGCGGTTGATACCTAGTGATGTCGAGCCAGAGTAAGACTACTCTGTCCACAACCCACCAAGAGCCCTGTTGATTCCACTTTTCGAGTGTGTCCAGCATGCAGGGGAAGGACTCGCCTAGTGCACTGTTCATCTCACTGGCCTAGAGGAGAGTCTCCTGCTTGTGATGGAGCATTGGCTCTATCAGCTCTTCAGCTCTGTTGGGTCCGCCTTTGGGAAGGGCAACTTTTAGAGCGAGTTGAAACTTCACACTGTTCAGAGACACGATCTCTTCTATGAACTTCTTCAAGATCTGTGGGGGTACACCCTCAAGAAAGGTCCTGGCATTTGTCAAGGCATCTGTTGGAATACTTTTCCCCATAATACCTCCTTGATTCCAGAGGCTTGGGGAGTTGTGTTACATTCGGGGCAGGCTCCTCCAAGATGTGCCGGCTTGGGATTGGCTGCTCATGCTGTGGAGCTGGTATAGGCTCCTCTAACTCTTTGATAAGCTGTGCTCCCTCCCAGGATGCAGGGGGTCTCCCACGTCTCTGTTGCGGAGCTGGGATGGGCCTTTCGCCTGGCTAACACGAGGCCGGGGTGGGCCTCTTGCATGGTTAACGCGGGGCTGGGGTGGGTCGCTTACAGATCTTGTTTCCGAGAGCACTTGGGCCTTCCACATAGTTCTGGGGCATGATATCCCCTTGTTGAAGGAGACCGGTTAGCTGTTTCAGTGCTGCATCCATTCTATACATAACAAAACATATTTCTCTAATAGTAAAATAATTCCAAAGGAAATTATCGTTGTTGCTGGTATCTATTGCTGCGAGCCGAGCAAACACGACCTCCACAGCATGTCTCTTTGTGCAAAGCAAGCACATGCCATAAAAAACACAGCCGAGGGGCCACACAGCAACAAAGGAGTTTTCATACCCACTCCGCAGGCTTTACAGATGTAGGACCACCCACCCTTGGCGATTCTGGCATTATGTACTCCACAAAACTTCTTTAGGCATGAATGCCCACAGATGTCAGTCTTGCCTATCAGAGGCCAGGTGCATGTTTTTGGACCCTTCATGATATCAGTTTGGTATATCCTATGAGTCTCTTCCTCTAAATATTTGTTTGGCCGGGGGCTGCCTGGGGCTACCTGTAGTGCTGTCTGCCAATGAACAAGTGCCAGGTCCATGTTCCATCAAGGTGTTAACGATGGAAGTTGGTGAATCGTTTTATCACTTATTACACTCTGTCATCAACATTTTCTGAAGCCCAGTTATGGATTATTGACATGATTTCCATAAAGGCCATTAAGTTTGAGACTTTGGTGTAAATAAAACAGTAGTATACACCCTGACGCTCGTGGCACACTTGAAGCCAAGTGGTTTACACATACATATAAAATAACCCCAAAGTTTACCGCAAGCAATATCGCCCCCACATACTCACATTATTACCCTAAAAATGTTACCACATGGAAAGTCCTCTCTGCCTATGCAGACACAAACACGAAATGTTGGCCACACAGATAGGCCCCACATGCACCCAAAGGGATAGCAGCAGCAGGCCCTGCCCAACCCCCAGGTGGGGCCCCATACCAACCGGTGCCTCTAGCCACCCCAGTCGAAGCGTAAAGAGGCCTGCCCCACCTCCCTGGGTGGGCCCAGCCCACACAGCCAAGGTATGGTATGTAGCTTAAGTTCTTGCAGGAACACAGTATCCAAGTAAATATAAGCCTAGCAATGCTGTTCCTGTTTGAACAGGAAGACACAGAGCTGGCGTAGTACACCATACACACACAGTACCTGAATTCAACTACTCTGCTGTACATACTTTGAAGAGTGCATACAGGAGCCTCATATGTAAGGTACACATGCTGATAAGCTACATAGCAATGGCATTCCTGCAGAAACTCCAAAAGCTTTATGTGAGTGTTAGCTTCACTCGCAATATCAGGTTGCAAGTTACTAATGCAGGCTACGACGGGAACATCCTCACACACCAGCCCACATGATGGAGCATGTATAACAACAAGTGAAGTGGGTGCTTGTAATTAGTGGTCATTAGGGGGAACAACAATCAGTGAGCAAAATTCAATTTTCAATCAAATGGTGAACTGAAAAATGTACTGTGCACAGCACACAAGAAAGTTCTGGTAATACATACCAAAAATGCAGCAACCATGGTTGAGTGGCATTTTGTTTTTATAACTCTGTTGACTGGCATTCCTACATGAACAGCAGTCTGTGAGTCCCAGTACTACATAGACACTAGTTGGCCTGCTGCCAGTACTGGGCCACACTGCTGTCTGTTATCAACATCCTCTGTATTTGTTTTCTACGCTGATAGACCTCTGAAAAGAAAATGCTTCGAGTCCTGATATGGGGATATTTACCCAGAAATTGTGCACTTTCAAGCAGTTTTCCGGCATAAGAGTCTTGAAAACCATCATTCCCCTCAAGCCATTCTTTCCATGCACTGGATATTTTGCCAGCCAACTCTTCAGTGCTGTGTAGGTAAAAAGGCACATTAAGCCATTCTCTGTAATGAAGGGAGGCCAAGAGAGAGAGAGAGAGAGAGAGAGTGAATTTAGTTTTCTGAGCAAAGCATAGCCTGATTTGAGATTATTCAATATGCTTTCCGGGTTTGTAAAGAGGCCCACCCAAGACATTTTAGGGCAGTTGACTGGATCCTGTGTAGCCGATTTCTGAACTAAATATTTGTGGACATCTTGGCTGGAGAGTAATTTTGACACCTTTGAGTTTTCCCCTAGAAGGGATCTTTAAAACTCTCTTGGTTTTTGTGGCAACAATTTGCCTGTAGGACCATCCTTTTCAAGATCTTCAACAAACAGAGCATTTTAGAGAAATATTCTTTATGAGCTTAAATAAGCTGTAGATGTTTTTTGTCCCACTGATATGTGTACTGTGTCTCATTCTCCATCAAATTTACACCCAAAATGCTGACATCAGGGGTGTCTATAGGAATGGGAGATGGTACAGGACTGCCAATATCTGACATGATGAGCACTGAAAGTAAGCACCTACCTCGGTCATTGGAATACAAGTTCCTAATGAGACACATCCTGTTGTGACTGGGAATTTTCGAGAACACTGGTGGTGCAATACAGGAAGGGCAAAAACTGGGTCACTGTTTACACACAGATAAAGTCAACAGGTTGTGCCCTGTGCACTCCCATTATTAATTATTTTCAGGGGGCAGGGAGCATACATTGTATACAATACTGGGGCACCTATGGGCAGCGCATAGTGTATACTTGACAATAAGTGCATAGCCATCAAACACCCACATTTTTATTATGTATGTTTACTGTGAATTCCCAGCCAATTTTGATGGTAGAGATTCTCTGGCCTGCTCCAGCCCATGCTGTATTAGCTCGTTTTTTGTCTTTTCATCTATTTCAACAGCTGTATGGGTCACTTTCGCTTGTGACTGAATTGCAGACTTCATTTCGCTATATTTTTCACATTCATCTAGGATGAGCTGAAAC
This sequence comes from Hermodice carunculata, assembly GCA_964020975.1. Taxonomy (NCBI): domain Eukaryota; kingdom Metazoa; phylum Annelida; class Polychaeta; order Eunicida; family Amphinomidae; genus Hermodice; species Hermodice carunculata. The sequence continues at coordinate 13,770,262 of OZ026612.1, read as the reverse complement.
TCATGGGATATGTGGTCATAAAGTAAAGCTTTTGACACTTGGCTTGCAATTGTGTTTAGCTTTGCTTCAGTCAGTATCTGGATTTCATTGTGCTTTTTTCCTTATACCCCCAGGTGATGGCTGACAAATTTGCATGCAATACCAGCCAGGCCACATCCTCATGCAATACTCTCAAGCACTACAATGATGGGGGCTGCAATAATAGTTGATAGGAGTCCCAGGCCAGCCAAACTTGTACCTATGGTAGCCGCAGTAAATGCTGTGTCCATTCCGTTAGCTACATTGACTGCTCTTTGGTATTTCTTGTAGAGAGACACCCTTCTGTCTCTCTCCTTCTCCACAAAGTGTTGAAGCTCGCCTATTTTTTTGCAAATAGAAAGTGGACAGGTTTTCAGTCAGTGGTTCAGACGATATATCGGGGTAAAAGGGCACACTCTCAGGATGAGGTCCACACACCATAATGCCCATTTTGTATACAAATACTACAAGTCAAGTTAAATTACGAGTGTAGCTATGCTTGCTGAGGCTCAAAAGACTGTTGTCATGGCCACAAAGTTAGGGGTGGAACCTGCAGAAACCTACAGGGGTGTGGAGATTATATTCTAAACTCCTTTCTGCTGTGATGCCATATGTTGTTGATATGTTGTTGCCTGGCCATCCATTACTACATTAACAGTTGCCTCTGAAGTGGCGTCACCCACATTTGTTACACATGAGAATCCCATTCTGAGGACTCAGCCAGATGCCGTCAGGGTATACCCACAGTGGCGATGGTCTGGTCCATGGTTCCCCTTGTCAAAGCTAAACTAATCAGCTACATTTCTCAAAGGCCTACTTTCTTCAGCCCACACTGTCATGAGTGGCTTGTGACTAGCTACATAGGATTTTTGTGGTAACCATATGTGTGTCAACATGGCCTCTAGTGGCTACATCCTTGGGATCAATGGGGCTCTCTACATTTGTATTGCAGTCTTTTCCTATTGAGACGGCACCAGTCATTGCATCACATCCATCCAGTTTTATAGTTATGTTCTAACTTAGGTTGAGCACTTGCTCTCAAGAGGCTGCTTCGTCTCCACTGTGTGCTGGTGGATACATCCTTAGCAGGCCCCTTAGATCAAGATCCCCCATTAAGAAATCCCCGGTATCAGCTACAAGGCCCAAATGCTGCTTATCCACATATTTCTTTTTGATATATGCAATGAGGTCAACATTAACCTTCTGGTGCTGGCATACAGGCTTGCTTGATATGTGTGGGCCATTAATGCTCATTTATTCTCTAATGTTGCCACAACAGGTAGGTTGTGATTGTTCACAATTGTGCCCTTTTTATCTAGAATGTGCACTGTCAATTCACATATTGTGCCAGCTTCAAATAGTTTGAATTCAGGATTAAAGGATGTTACAGTCCTACTAGTGCCAAAAGTATCCAATCCAATTGGCACAATTCCTAGAAGTGTGGATGGCACTCCATCCATCACATTGTTGGTAGTACATAATTGGTTTAGATGAATGTATATGGATTTTTGTGGCATGAAGTCAAATGGTCGGTCACCTATGTATCTCCCTTCTGTGAGCCAGCCTTCATCATCAAGACCCAGCAAATGTCTCAGGTTGTCACTGAAATTCACTTCTGTCTCCTGTGGAACTACCATTTCTACATATCCAGTGGCCTTACTTACATCCACAGACAGGCCTGTGATATTATCTAATAGGTGTTCAGACATCATAGCAAAGCAGTAAAGTCCAGGAAATATGATCACTGTCCGAAAGGGCTGTCCTTTGGTGTGCCATTGCAATGATTCTCCTGACATAGCATTATCCGGCCCAGTATGTTAGGGAACAAAGTGCAACTGTCAACTGACTATTTTAATTGTCAAAACACTGTTGCAGGGAAACAGCCTCTCCATTTTGAACATCTGTGAGTGTGACCAACATTGTGGATTAAGATTTCTTGAAGTCATCACTTTAATATGCTGGCCTTTCGTTTTAATAGAAGTACATACAATGTCAGGGTCAGGTTTCCCCACACAATGTATCCTGCATTCTTTGCAAAACCTGACATTGTGATTAGAGCTCTTGGTCCACATGGGTCATTTCCTATGGAGCTTTCAAATGTCTTTGAAAAGTACCATTTGTCCATGGCAAGTGAAGCGCTTGTGAAGGCCTGGAGCTCAAACCCAATGCAGTTCTGACAGAATCAGGTAAACTTTGCAACCTGGTGTGCTACAACAAGCTGTGGTGTTTCGGCCAATGACCACCTGGGGCTAGCAAAGGACACCTTTCCACAGGCGCTGTTCACCTTTTATGTGTATTACCAGATCCGGAGGATCTTATCTGATATAAAAGGCTCCACTCCCCCAGGATGACGCATGGAGTTCCTCTGACTAACCCTATGACAAGAGGGCCTATGAGCACATCTGTAGTGAGTTTGGAATTCCCCATCATACAGACTGGCAAAAGCATGGACTAAACAATGGTCTGGGCATCTCACTCAAGTGGCGGAAGGGAAAGGTCATGTCTATAAAAGATGCCAGTGATGACCTCTTTAAGACTGGGAGGCTACGTTCCTCTTTCACCCTCAAAAGTAATGACTGGAGGGAGGACCGGATGAACTTCAAGGGAGGGGTGGCATTCACAGTTGACTCCATTTCACAGCCAGTTGAAGCTGCAAATGCTTGGGCTGCATTTATTCTTGATAAATCCATAGGGTTTACGGAGCCGGGTGTTAAAAGGCTCAATGGCTCGATCCGGTTATATATTTGGGCAATGCTCGGGTGTCAGGCCCAGACATGAACTCAGATCTTGGGTCATGGCACAGCCTTTGATGCACAAAAAACAGTGTGTTGCCAATGTTGAAGATGCGATTTCCTCCCCGGTCGACCCGCCATTTGCCATCAAGCATTACCAGAATGTCTTGCAATATGCTGGCTCAGAGTTGGATTATGTCTTTGGGATAGGCCTGTACATGGCACCAAGCAATATGCTATTGCCCATCAGCTAGGTCACAGGATATAATAGCGAGATGGTTGTAGCATCCTCAGCTCAGAAACTAGGTATCAATGCTGGAGTTAATGAGGTCACCCCACCACACAACAGTGAAGGGCATAGAGGAGAAAAGAGTATTGTAAAGCCTCCAACCCCTTCATTACCCCACCGCATGGGAGCAGCACCACATGTATCTAGGGCACCTCACCAAACAGTTGAAACAGCCCAGACATATATTGAGGAGAGGACGGCATTGGTGGTTGGGGGGGGGTCCTAAAACTTACTGGTTCTATGGCTGTACAAATGCTAGGAGTAACCCTCCTAAAGCTTACAATAACGCCCATAGATTTTCAGCCAGCCATTCAGCTGCTTTTCTGACCACACTCAGTAACCAACTCACTACACTGCCAATTATACCAGGGAGAGCCATGGCTGCTTTTTGTGCCAGTTTTCCATGGGTACTTGCTAGTGCTTTTAGCTGCTTTTTGACCCCATCCTTGAGACCACTTTTTTTGCAAGGTTTAGTTGGTGGAGTTGGTTGGAATGTCCCAGAACTGCCTGTCAGAGCCAATACAAGTGTACTTGTGATAAAACTCACCGTTGTAATGATAGAAGCAATAGTAGTGCCCTGTTTGTGGAAGACGGTTCTCAGGCACTCTGCTAATGTATATTCATTGAGAACCTTGTTGACTGTCCCTCTAATGCAGTTAATTTGAGAATGCCAGGCTTCATGATTCAAGCCTGCAGCTTCAAGGCTTGGTGCGTGTTCATCCTCCAGGTTATACAATCTCTGTGTAATCTTATTGTGGCTCAACTTATCTTCAGCCTCATGTAGCTTTCTTTTCTAAAGCAAAATGTGCTCATCCAGTTTTGAGAGCTTAGCCAAATTGTTAACCAATGCCCTGGGGGTTCTCTGTGGTGCTTCATTCAGGGCAACAAACTCTCTCATATCTAGAAGTGGGTCCTCAAGGGTTCTTAGTATTTGGTCAACCTCTTCATCATTTAGCATCTCTTTTGCAGTATCTGGCAGTTCCTGGAGTGGTATGGATTCTGTGTTACTAGGGAGGCCAGCTGCTGCCTTTTGCAGGATTGATATGTCCTTAGGGCCAAATTCTTTTGGCTTAGCTGCATCAATACCAATAGCCTTAGGCAATAGAACTCAATAGTACTGGGTAATAGTCCTTGGTGCTAGAAATACTCCTGGACTTTTTTTCTTGGTAAGTAAGTTCCAGGAGTGACCCCACTTAACCCAAAGAGCATCATTCTGTTCTGCTACAAAGTCAAGACCAACACTTGGTGAGTGAACAGATCCTTCTGCCCGAAACTGCTGGACTTCCCTCTCAGTTCTTCTGACATCTACCACATCACCTTGGTTGACCCCCACTGGTACTTCACTGACTAATCCCCATGAGGGTGTAACTGTGGGTTGCATATCAACATCATCAATAAATGAAGTCTCTACCTCATCTTCTGGAAATACATCCGCACATTCCCCAAAATCATTAAACTCAAATCCTCTTTCCACCATTATGTTTGCTACTATATTAATGACATGCACTGACACATCCAATACTAATGCATAACATGGCACAACAATATGGACACAAGCTTAACCCCTATCCAACACCTGAGAGATTCATTAGGTGTCAAAGGCATTCATCAAAATGTGGTTGTCACAAACAACCCTTCTACAATTGACCAGAATCAACAGCTTCTTGCTCGTTTCCCCAACCTGGGACCCAATGATGTCATTGTGCAAGGTAGAGCTAGGTTAGCTTTCACCATTCAGCTAAATTCCACTGAACAAATTGCAGCATTGTCAATAATCTTTGAAGGACCATTGTGAAGAAATAGGTTGTGAAAGTGGAAGGTAACTAGGTGCTGTCTTTAGATGACTGTGACATCTTTGACTGCCACAGTGACCTTTGGAAGACAGCCAGAGAGCAAAAGAATGCGGCCCACCAAGGCATTGCTGAAAAAAATGTGCTCGACTTGTGCATTGGTGCTGAAAATGGTGATGCTTGTGCTAACAGTGGAGCTGATGATGCCATTGGAAAGGCCTATCACAGCCGCTTCTATGTTCCACTGGACTTTGAATGGCTACATGCCTTTCTACCATTCAGCTCTCCCATACAGTTTGAGCTGTGAACTAATCTTCAATGAGTATTGTCGTGTTGTGTAGGCCAGTCTTGACACCAATGCCAGCTACACAATCACTGAGATTTCACTGGAGTATGAAGTAGTGACCAACCCAGATCTGGCCCCATTGTTCAGACAGCAATACCAGGGATGCATAGCCACATTGTATTAGCATTTACTGCATCACCGTCACTTTGCCAAGAAGGACACAGAGTGAAATGTGAACCTGAATACACCAGCCCGCACCATGAAGGGTATCCTGATGCTGTTTGAAGACCAAGCAGATGGTGGCCAGACCTACGACCGGGATCCAAAGATTTTATACAACCCTAAGATCAAGAAAGTGGTAGTCACTACTGAGGCTATCCCTAACCAGCTGTTAGCTCAGGGTATGGTTCCATACCAAAAGTGGGGCAAGATCTGCAAGCAATATGGCAGTGGAAAGCTAAGACCTTGTGAAATAGCCTTGGCAGCCAAAGACCTGCATCTTGCAGATGTCAGTCTGCCTGAGTACCTCACCACAAAATATTCCCTTTGGCTTGACATGCTCTCCAATGATGATTACAGCCTGCATGGCACTGTTTGGAGCATTGAAAATGGAAGTGAGGGTATCACTATGCAGATTGAAGGGAAGGCACAAGCTGCAGGCAAACTGAACATGTACTTATATGTAGTCATGGATGCACAACTTGGTAGATTTGTCAGCACACACTATTAGTCAACTCTTGCCAACTTATACCCACTCTGGTCTTATCTGTGGCCAAACTGGCTGTGGCAAGACAGTGTTCATACTTGACCTGCTTAAATGACACTACCAGGACATGTTTTGCCATACAGTCATTCTGTGTCCCACAATCAAGTAAAACAAGACCTACCAACTACGCCAATGGATTTGGACTGACCCTGAGGTGTACCTTGTACATCCAGGTGACCACTTGCATGAATGGCTGCAGGCTTTTTATCAGCTCTTTGCTGGTGAGCCAACCGTATACATCATTGACGACTGTTCAGCAATAAAAGCCTTGACCAAGAAGAAAGATATCTTATCAGAGCTCGCTTTCTCAGGTTGTCATGCAGAACAAAGTGTTTGGGTGCTTATGCCAGGGTGCAAGGCAGTCTTCAAAGACCTGTGAGAACAGCTCAAGTGGGTAACCCTCTTCTACTGCAAGGAGCGTGACAGCTTTAAAGAATGTCTGCGTGAAAATGATGTGGTACCGACACATGAACAGAGAGCATCACTCTGGCAAATGCTGTCAGAGTCTCAACATGCCAAACTCCTGTCTATGACGGATCAGCCAACTGGTTATCAACTGCTATGTGGTGTGCACTGAATACTGCACTGCTTATCATTCTCTTGGCTGTTATCCCCCTTGGGCTGTGCGAATATATTAGACTTTCACGTCAGATTGCACATATATATACACAGGTCATCAAGATGACTGACTGTGATGAGCTTATAGACCAGATGCTTAACATTTCACTGGACAATGGTGAAACTGGAGGGACTGTCGATGATCAGTCTGGCATTACCATTAATGCAATGGAGCAAAGGCTAGTATGCCTGGCAGCAATAGTGGATGGTAGGAGTAGCAAGCAATATTTGTGGCGGCAGATTACTATCTCTCAGTTGGATGAAATGAGTGATGAAGAGATTGAAAAACTGCATGGCTGCTATGAGGCCCAACTTGGCACCACAATGACAGAGACACTGGGAACCGGTGCACTGCCATGTAGGCGTTGTCTGCTAGTGCTTTCTTGAATATTCCTCCAGAAAATCAACTAAAACTGGTTGCTGACCTGGAGGAGGATACCTTTGTTGGGCGTGGACCCATTGCATATGGAGTGACATAAACAAGCAAGCAAATAATGTCATCACCTGGTGGAAAACAAATTGCCAATCTTACATATCATTCTGCTGTAATCAGTGGTCTGGGTATGGGCTATGCACAGCATGGCAAAAAGCTCCTAAAGGGAGCAACTCCAAGACTAGACTTTGGTGCTTATTTTGTGGGTATGGTGATTGTCCATGTTGCTCTAGCAATGGCCACATAGGACATCCTGATTAAACAGGGAATAATTCCAGCAAATATCTTCAAGAAAGAATGGCCACCATAGCTATGTTAGTGGGTGGTGCTCTTGTTAATGCCCTCACTTTCTCTGGTAGTAGCTTCCTGTTCTCACTTGTCAGAAACAAGGAAGTTAATGAGGAACGAAAATGCCATGACAAAGCTGGATATGCTCCACTTGGCCCCAGCAATCCAAATGTGCCCAGGGAGGGAATTGAACCCTCATACCCAGACATTGTGTGCTATAAATTTTTGAAAATGTGAAGTTTTAACTGGTAGCTGTTGGAAATATTGTAGCAGGTGTACAGTTTCACACATAGCCCAGCTTAAGTTGCAATGCTTTATTTGCCCACCAATTGTAAATATTGATTAGGGAAGACAGACTTGCCAATCAATCTGGAAAAGAGAAGACGAAAGTGGACAACGGGTAGTAATATGAAGTGTAAGTCGTGAAGACAAGATGCAGATGAGTGAGTGGATCATTGGCTGTTGTGCTGCTGGTCATAATATCTACATAGCATGGCGCCCAGGAAATGCAAAAAACCTGGACAATAGGAAGCTTCAGAGATCTTATTTCTTATTTCCGCTGTGGCCCTTAGGGTGGCACTGGAATTGATCAAATATATCCGGGCTTTGGACTCAGGATGCGGTGCCAGTCTATCATTGAAACCCTACTGCGTACACAGTGGCTGGTGCTTTCCTCTAGTTTGAAGATCTATTGAACATATATTTTTGCTGGATTGCTGGATGGGGAAAGGCCAGACCACAGGAAGAAAGGGGTCACTCGCGACTAGGAACTCCATTGGAACATATGGCTCAGCAGGCAAGCAAGCCACAATTGATCAGGTAAATCACCTGTTTTATTAGCAGTAGTATATGACATGTTTGGATCATTTTAGCACACAGCACAACAACACCACCATGATGTGTTGAGATAATGTAATGGCGGCACCTTCTTAACAGGCCCCACAAATGAACATTTGCAGGATTCAGCTCACAGGGAAAATTGTTTGGGCCTAGCAGCTCCCATTATTGTGGCAAAATTTTACCTTTTTTTCTTCTCTGTTCATTTCTCTGTGCTGCCATTTTTTTTACTACCAGGTTGTAAGGACCAAGAATTTGGTGAATCATTCAATGTTCCTACCAAACCTTTTCCAAAATCTGGACAGATTAGAGTTTTCAAACAGGTTTTGACATTGTCACTCCTCCAGAAATTTATTAGAAGTGAGCAGTTGTAAGTTGAAATTTGAACATCAAAATCAAATATGTTTTTCAAATTGAAGCTTTCCTGTACTTATTGATACCATCTGTCACTTGGTAAAATACTGGATAACTCTACAAAATTAGAGCCAGGACTCACTAGTACATAAAGCACTTTTGGAAAATTATACAATGTGCAGTAATTGACTCAACTGTTGGACTAGCTATATTAAGGATACTCTTAACTGTACAAGAATGACTGAAACTTGGTTAAATCTTGGAGGCAATAACAGTAAACGTGCTATAGATAAATTAAGGGACTGTTTACAGCAAATGTATGAGCAGCAGTGGTTTAACGTGGTTAGCGGTTACTACAGTAAAATACCCATAAACTCTGCACATATTGCTCGAATTGTTTAAACTTGAATTTTATTTACAGCAAGACTTGCATATCAAAAAAAAAAAAAAAAACTTTAGTGAACTCAGAATCAGTGCCAATACCCTGGCAATTGAGACAGGGAGGTACACACGTCCAAAGACTGGAATAGAGGATCGCATTTGTAAATTATGTAACACCGATAAGGCAGAGTATGAGATGCACTTCATGGTCAAATGCCCTGACTTGAAAAAATAGGGAAGATATACTACATAGTAACGTAAGTAACTGCCCTCTAACTCCAACAAAATCTAGAAAACTCCAATAATGAAGAAGTGTTCAAATACCTTATGACATTGGGGTCCGACAATATTAATGTGTACCTCCCTGTCCTGGAATATGTGAATAGTATATTTGAGCAGAGATATGAAAAGCTGGGATATTATTCTGCACTGGGTGCACCCACTCTATGTGTAATTTTTCTTTCTTTCTTTCTTTCTTTTTTCATGGGGGGTCTGTTTCATTTAATGTATACCTATATACCTTTCATTGTATATGTATGACGTTTACTGTAGACCATGCCTTGTAACAGGTTATGTCAATGAGATATTTCCTGTTAACAAAAGGGCCAACATGGCACACATAAAGCAGTGATATATTTGGTGTGAAACAAGAAAATAAAATTCCAGGGCCATATGCACAGACTTTCCTAATAGTTTAAAAAAACTCTACCCCAGCACTCGGCACATGGAGCGTGCCTTGGATGGAATGCCTGGGAAGGGGAGGGGAGAGGTTGGGGGAGGGGGGGAGAGGAAAGAAAGATGGGTCTCACCATTCTAAACAAGGTTAAATTGACTGCAATTGACCAGAATGAACAGCTTCTTGCTCGTTTCCCGACCTGGGACCCAATGATGTCATTGTGCCAGGTACAGCTCGGTGAGCTTTCAGCATTCAGCTAAATTCCACTGACAAAATTCGCAGCATTGTCAATAACCTTTGAAGGGCCATTGTGAAGGAAAAGGTTGTGAAAGTGGAAGGTAATGAGGTGCTGTCTTTTGATGACTGTAAACATCTTTGACTGCTGCAGTGACCTTTCAAAGACAGCCAGAGAGTGAAAGAATGTGGCCTACTAGGGCATTGCTCTAACCACAGCTAAACACTGTTGATTTGGACATCAGAGTCCACCACATCAAGTACAAGATGTATGCACAAGCAAAAGAGGAAGTGCGGGAGAGGGTGACCCAGCCAGCAGTGGAGGAGAGTCTGACACCACCTTTGAAGCATGTTAAAGATCCTAACAAGGTTGAGGCAGGCTGAAAAGGTGCTGAAGCCCATAAATGGAAGCAGAGAGGAGTGCTTGCCCAACTGCGAGATGCTAAAACAGAGTCGCTGTCTGAGAAACAAAATGACTCCAAGACTGAAGATGAGACACAAGACACTACAGCTGTAAAACCACAGCCCAAGGATACCCAGGAGCCAGCTGCACAAAGAGCAGGGCTCTGGCTGCCATATGTTGTTCGTCTTGCTGCATTTGGAGTGCTGGTCTATGTGCAGGCCAATAGTCCTAGAAAGGACTCCCAGTGAGCTGGCCAAGGCCAAAAACATGTGGCACAAACCAACGCTTGGGACAGCCAAGCACAACTGCTATTTAAGACTAGTTTTGACCCATTCCATATGGAGTGACATAAACAAGCAAGCAAACGATGTCTTTACCTGATGGAAAAGAACTGGCCAATCTGGCATATCATTTCACTGTAATCAGTGGTCTGGCTGTGGGCTACGCACAGCTTGGCAAAAAGCTCCTAAAGGGAGCAACTCTAAGATTAGACTTAAGTGCTTATGATGTGGGTATGGTGATTGTCCATGTTGCTCTGGCAATAGCCACAAAGGACCTACTAATAAAACAGGAAATAATTCCAGCAGCTATCCTCAAGTAAGAATGGCCACCATAGCAATGTTAGTGGGTGGTGCTCTTGTGAATGCCCTCACTTTCTATGGCAGTAACTTCCTGTTCTCACTTGTCAGAAACAAGGGAGTTGATCAGGAATGGAAATGCCATGACAAAGCTGTTGAAAACCTGCAGGCTGCACAAGTAGCTTGGGCCCCAAACCGCCAAAAACGTCTGGACTGGATGAATGAAGAGCTGTGCATACCCTTCAGGATAGGACGTAGATGAAGCAATCAGACAGTATAATTTGGTAACTGGCAAAGTTGTTGCCCCAAATGAACCTAAGCCAATGCTATCTGATTTCTATGTGCCATTAGATGGACAAAAATACTGTGAGGTTGCATTTGTTGTTCTTGGACTGGGTGCCACTGCTCGCGTTGCCTATGAACTCAGTAAGTCAATGTGTAAATAGTATATTTGAGCAAAGATATAAAAAGCTGGGATATTATTCTGCACTGGGTGCACCCACTGTATGTGCATTTTTTTTTTCTTTCTTGCTTTTTTCATGGGGTGTGTGTTTCGTTTAATGTATATAACTGCATGGCAGGCAAAACGTAATTTTCAGCTCTACTACTGTGCTGGTAATTGTAGTTCCAGTTGGAGACTCATCAGATTGCTGGAATATATTGTTACAACACAGATGCACTCTAAACGAGCACATATATATTATAGTCCTAGAGGCTACTGGAAGGGAAAAGTCAAGAAGCTCTTGGCAGCAGCAAAAGTCCCCTAAGATGTTCTGAGGGAGGTGGCTTAAGAAGCAGGCTATCTGGCAGATTTATATACCAGCTCCATGCCATATCCCCCAGCTGAGCTTCGACATGCCCCAATGAGGTCCGTGTGGGGCGCAAGACCTCCAAGTATGCCCTGACCATGGTCGTTGCCACCTGCCACTACAAGGAGGTCAAGCCCCTGGCCACAAAGACCGCAATGGAGGTTGCAGTTGCTCTCGAATTCATATACCGGCGGGGGCCATGAAAGTGGCCCAAGCTGCTCAAGGTTGACCCCAACACGAGTTTATCGGGGTGGTCTCATAGCTGCTTGCAAAGCACAGCACCCAGGTGAGGCTTGGTCGAGTCAATATCCACTGGGACCAAGGCATTGTCGAGCGGTTTAACCGAACGATCCCAGAATGGCTCTTTGGCCATCAATACGTGCAAGAGCTTGTTGACCCTTCCACCCGGCCAACGGAGTGGGTGCACTGGCTGCCTGCTGTTGTCTTGGTTCTTAACAATGAGGTGACCCGGTTGACGGGCAAGCGACCTTCTGAGGCCATAAGAAAGACCTCGATGAGGGCCCATCCGGCCGCCCCTGGCCAGAGGCTGGTGGGGCTTAAGGAACGGTGCCGGCCCTGTGGCATTAGCGTTTGCTACCTTTATCATGCAGGTAAGCTGGAGGGGGCCGTTGTAGGGCCACCGATCCAGTTTGGTCCATGACAGTTTATCATCTGGGGTGGACAGTTATCAAGCAAGCCTGTGATCTATTACTTGATGGATGGCCTGCCACAAGGCTTTGTCCGTTAGGAGGTCTAGATCATGCTGCCTGACACACAGCTGCCACTGGGTGGTGCTCTAACTCACTAATCAGCTCATCCATGTAGGCGTCCATATCAGCTGCTCCAGCTGGGAGTGTGTCCCTGTGACCATATGCTATGGTGTCAACCCTGTTTTCTGTGATCCAGAGCTTGGAGTCAAAGGGGGCTAGGGACACCTTTTGGTGCATGCCATATTTTCGGTGCCCCTCAGAGTGCAGCATGTCCATGCCATGGTGGAAGGTCTCCTTTTCGAACAGGGCGGCCCTGTACTACTCATGTCTTATGTGTTTCTTCACTACAATTTTTTTCAAGCCTTTGGCCTTCTTGATGTTTTGCCCTCCGGCCTCCAGGATGGAGTACATTTTAGGCCGGAGCCCGACGTACTCTTCGTAGAGTACGTCAGGCCGGGGCACTCTTCATTCATCTTGCCAAGCACCTTTTTGTTGACTGTGCTTTGGAGCTGATGCTCTTTTGGGTAGTCAGAGGTGTAAGAAAGGTCTTGGTGCTTGCCCATGTCTTGCTAGACATCCATGTTGTGGATCTCAAGAAGGAGGTTGTGCGTGTTGGTGTAGAGGAGCTCAACACGGTCCCCACACTGGGCCCTTATCTCATTGTAGTACAACTCACACATGAAACGTTTGCTGAGATTGAGAATGCTCATGTCTACATATACAGGATGGTTCAGGAGTAAGTGGCTCTGGTGTTGCTGGATTGCTATCAGGCCATCGTCAAAGATACTGGCTCGGGCGAATGACGGGTCTGCAATGAGGGGTCGGAGTTTGGCCTCCTCGCTTGCACATACCAGCTTGACACCCATCCACTTGCGGAGATTCTTCATCCTTTTCACAGACACCAAGTTGCTCATTCCCTTTTACAGGTCTTTTTCGAAGCTGCTGGTGGCCTGCTTTCAAAATTCTGTGTTGAGCCTGATGTAGGGCTCCATCCAAGGGCTCTGTTCAAACCTCAGGGCCCAGTGAACCTTTTTCAGGTGCATGCGGAGGGTCTCATAGAGCTGGAGATTCCTGTAATGGAGCATGTAGTGGTCCTTGTCACATAGGTTGGGGACTAGCTTCTCGAACTCTGTTGGCACCACCCCAACACCTAAGAGTTCGAGGTGATAGTCACCCATCCACTCCTTCTGGACTACCATGCATTCAGGCACCATTGGGTAACCATTGTGCACATCCTGGAGCTCCTGGGATACTTGAGGTCCACCTTGAAGATGTAGCCCTCGGGGCCAGCAGCCATGATGTTGTTGATCGCAGCGGCCAGCCCATTACAGTCCTCTACCCACTGAAAGCCACTCGTGGGCAGGGGCTGGCTCATTGCCCAGCCATAGAGGTTGTTTGTGCCGAGGTACATGATGTAGCTGTCAAATACAGAATCTGCATTTGTAATTTAATCAATAATAAACCAAGTTTTCTCTGATCAAAAGTGTGGTGTCAGTCTATTATGTGTTTAAATTTTTTCAGCGCAGTAATGTACAAACGCATTATTACAAACTTGTAGTCTTTTCCATGTTTGTCCTTATTTGTTTTGTCATTTACCATTTTTTCCATTGGCTGCTATCGTTCCCATATTTATTTAAATTTGACCGTGCATGTTCATCTGTTACAGAGGACTGCAAAGTTTTTTTTTGTTACACTGTCCTTTGTCATTTGTTTCCGATTGGCATTAAGTCTTTATGTGTAATGTGGTATAAAAGGCGAGTGCCGCCCGGCAAGCGTCCCTTTTGGCTGCGGAGAATAATATCGCAGAGAGGGACTGAGAGCAAGCGTCTACCCATTTGCAGGATTTTGGAGGGGCATGGTCCCTGGTCCACCTTTGTGAAGGGCAACTTTTAGAGTGAGTTGAAACTTCACACTGTTCAGAGAAAGGAACTCTTCTATAACCTTCTTCCAGATCTGTGAGCTTACGCCCTAAAGAAAGGTCCTGGGATCTGCACCAAGGGGGTGACCGTTGGGCACATCCATCTGCCAGCCTGGCAAGAAGTTCCCAATGACCCACGGCATCTGGTGGAACACTAGCTTTTCCCCTTAATGCCTGCTTGATTCGAGAGGCTGGGGAAGTTGTGTAATGTTATCTTTTAGGTCGGCTCTTCCAAGATTGACTGGGTCGGGATGGGCTGCTCACGCCGTGGAGCTGGTGTTGGCTCCTCTAGCTGTTCGATTAGTTCCCTCCCGGGGTGCGGGGGTCTCCCATGTCTCTGACGCAGAGCCACGATGGGCCTCTGGCATGGCTGACACGAGGCCGCGGTGGGCCTCTGGCATGGCTGACATGAGGCCGCGGTGGGCCTCTTGCATCGTTGATGTGGGACTGGGGTGGGTCACTCATGGATCTCGTTTCCAAGAGCACTTAGGCCCTCCACATAGGTCTGGGGCGTGATATCCCCTTGTTGAAGGAGAAGGTAGCTGTAGCACTGCTGCATCCATTCTATACATAACAAAACATATTTCTCCAATAGTAAAATAATTGTTGCTGGTATCTATAGCTGCGAGCCAAGCAAACATGACCTCCACATAACATCTCTTTATGCGAAGCAAGTGCATACCATAAGCAACGCCGCTGCAGCGGCAGCACAGCAACAAAGGAGTTTTTATACCTACTACACGGGCTTTACAGGTGTAGGGCCGCCCACCCTTGGCAATTCTGGCATTATGTACTCCACAGAACTCCTTTAGGCATGAACGCCCAGAGATGTCTGTCTTGCCTATTAGAGGCCAGGTGCATGTTTTTCAACCCTTCATGATATCGGTTCTGTATATCCTACAAGTCTCTTCCTCTAAATATTCCTTTGGCCTGGGGCTACCTGTGGTGGTGTCTGGGCTGGGCCCACCCAGGGGGGGTGGGGCAGGCCTCTTTACGCTTCGGTTGGGGTGGCTAGGGGTGCCGGTTGGTGAGGGGCCCCTGCCTGGGGATGGGCGGGGCCTGCTGCTGCTATACCCTTGTGTGCATGTGGGGGTCTATCTGGATGGCAAACTTTTTGCTTTGTGTCTGCGTAGGCGGAGAGGACTTTGCATGAGGTAATGTTTTGGGGGTAATTGTGTGAGTATGTGGGGGCAATATTGCTTGAGGTAAACGTTGGGGTAATTGTGTATGTATGTCTGTCAAAACCACTCGGCTTGAAGTGTGCCACGAGCATCAAGGTGTATACTACTGTTTTATTTACACCAAAGTCTCAAACTTAATTGCCTTCATGGAAATCATGTCAATAATCCATAACTGGGCTTCAGAAAACATTGTCGACAGAGTGTAATAAATGATAAAATGATTTACCAACTTGCATCATATAACACCTCGATGGAAGGGCAGTCTGTGAGTCTAGTTGGCCTGCTGCCAGTACTGGGCCACACTGCTGTCTTGTTATCAACATCCTCTGTATTTGTTTCCTACGCTGATAGACCTGTGAAAAGCAAAGGCCTAGAGTCCTGAAACAGGGATATTTGCGCAATAATTTTGTAATTTCCAGCAGTTTTCTGGCATAAGAGTCTTGAATACCAAGATTCCCATCAAGCCATTCTTTGCATGCACTGGATATTTTGCCAGCCAGTTTTTCAGTGCTGTGTAGTTTAAATGCCACATTAAACCAATTTTCATAATCAAGGGACGCCGAGAGGGAGAGAGTGAAACTTGTTTTCTGAACAAAGCGTAGCCTGATTTGATATTATTCAATATGCTTTTTAGGCTTGTAAAGAGGCCCACCCTAGACACTTTAGGGCAGTTGACTGGATCCTGTGTAGCCAATTTCTGAAATAAGTATTGTGGAGATCTTGGCCAGAGAGTAATTTTGACACTTTTGAGTTTTCCCCTAGAAAAGATTTTAAATTCTCTCTTGGTTTTTGTGGCAATATTTTGCCTGTAGGACCATCCTTTCCAAGATCTTCAAAAAACATAGCATGTTAATGAAATATTCTTTGGGAGCTTGAGTAAGCTGTAGCTATTTTTTTTGTCCCACTGATATGTGAACTTGTCTCTTTATCCATCGAATTTACACCCTAAATGCTGACATCAGGGGCGTCTATATCAATGGGAGATGGTAAAGGACTTCTAATATCTGACATGATGACCACTAAAAGCAAGCACCTACCTCAGTCATTGGAATACAAACACCTAATAGGACACGTCATGTTGTGACTGGGAATTTTTTAGGACACTGGTGGTGCAATACAGGAAGGGCAAAAACTGGGTCACTGTTTATGCACTGAGAAAGTCACCAGGTTGTTCCCTTTGCACTGCCATTATTGATTATTTTCAGGGGACAGGGAGCATACATTGTATACAATACTGGGGCCACATATGGGGAGCACACAGTGCATACTTGACAATAAGGGCATAGCCTTCAAACACCCACATTTTTATTATGTATGTTTATTGTGAATTCCCAGCCAAATTTTGATGGTAGAGACTGTCTGGCCTGCTCCTGCCCATGCTGCCTTAGCTCGCTTTTTGTCTTTTTATCTATTTCAACAGCTGTGTGGATCACTTTTGCTTGTGACTGAATTGCACACTACATTTTCCTGTATTTTTCACATTCATCCAGGATGAGCTGAAACTCTTCATGGGACATGTGGTCATCATGTAAAGCTTTTGACATGTGGCTTGCAATTGTGTTTAGCTTTGCTTTGGCCAGTATCTGGATTTCATTATGCTTTTGTGCTTTAACCCCCGGCTGACGGCTGACAAATTTGCCTGCAATACCAGCTTGGCTACATTCTAATGCAATGCCCTCAAGCACTACAATGATGGGAGTTCCACACCAGCCAAACCTGTCCCTATGGTAGCTGCAATAAATGCTGTGTCCATTCCGTCAGCTACATTGACTGCTCTTTGGCATTTCTTGTAGAGAGAAATCCTTTGTGTCTCTCTCTTTCTCCAGAAAGTGTTGAAGCTCTTCTATTTTTTGCAAATGGAAAGTTGACAGGTTTTCAGTCACTGGTTCTGCTGATATATTGGGGTAAAGGAGCACACTCTCAAGAGGAGGTGCACTCACCATAATGTGCATTTTGTATACATAAACTACAAGTCAAGTTCAAGTAGCAGTGTAGCTATTCTTGCTGAGGCTGAACAGACTGTTGTTATAGCCACAAAGTTAATGTTGGAGACTGCAGAAACCTCCAGGGGTGGGGAGAATTTTTTGTAAACTACTTTTCTGCTTGCCTCTTTGGTGATGCCAATTGTTGTTGCCTGGCCATCCATTACTACATTAACAGTTGCCTCTGAAGAGGGGCCACCCACATTTGTTACACACAACAATCCCATTTTGAGGACTCGACCAGATGCCATCAGGGTATACTCACAATGGAGATGGTGTGGTCCATGGTTCCCATTGCCAAAGCTCAACTGATAAGCCCCGCTTTTCAAAGAGCTA
The DNA here is from genome assembly GCA_964020975.1 of Hermodice carunculata. Taxonomy (NCBI): domain Eukaryota; kingdom Metazoa; phylum Annelida; class Polychaeta; order Eunicida; family Amphinomidae; genus Hermodice; species Hermodice carunculata. The sequence continues at coordinate 13,752,643 of OZ026612.1, read as the reverse complement.
CTTTCTTTAGCCCAAACTGTCATGAGTGGCTTGCTACTAGCTACATAGGATTTTGTGGCCACTGTATGGGAGTCAACATAGCCTCTAGTGGCTACATCCTGGGGATCAATGGGGCCCTCTACATTTGTAATGTGGTGTTTTCCCATTGAGAGGGCACCAGTCATTGCATCATGACCATTCAATTTTACAGCTATGTTCTAACTTAGGTTGAGCACTTGGTCCCAAGAGGCTGCTTCATCTCCACTGTATGCTCGTGGATACATCCTTCATAGGCCCCTGATGAGGTCTCCCCTTAGATCAAGATCCCCCATTAAGAAATCCCCTGTATTAGCTACAAGGCCCAAATGCTGCTTATCCACATATTTCTTTTTGGCATATGCAGTGAGGTCAACATTAACCTTCGGATCATGGCATACAGGCTTTCTTGATATGTGTGGGCCGTAAATGCTCATTTCATATCTAATCTTGCCACAACAGGTAGGATGTGATTGTTCACAATTGTGCCCTTTTTATCTAGAATGTGCACTGTCAATTCACTTATTGTGCCAGCTTTAAATAGTTTGAATTCAGGATTAAAGGATGTAACCACCCTACTAGTGCTGAAAGTATCCAATCCAATTGGCACAATTCCTAGAAGTGTGGATGGCACTCCATCCATCACATTGTATGTAGTAGATAGTTGGTCTACATGAATGTATATGGATTTTTGTGGCATGAAGTCACATGGTCGGTCACCTATGTATCTCCCTTCTGTGAGCCAGCCTTTATCGTATCATCAAGACCCAGCAAATGTCTCAGGTGGTCAGTGAAATTCACTTCTCTCTCCTGTCGAACTACCATTTCCACATATCCAGTGGGCTTACTTATGTCTACAGACAGGCCTGTGATATTATCTAATAGGTGTTCATACAACATAGCAAAGCTGTAAAGTCCAGGAGGTATGATCACTGTCTGAAAGGGCTGTCCTTTGGTGTTGCCATTGGAATGATTCTCCTGACATAACATTGTGCCACCCAACCCAGTATGTTAGGGAACAGAGTCCAACTGTCAACTGACTGTTTCGATTGTCAATACATTGCTGCTGGAAAACAGCCTCCCCATTTTAAACATCTGTGAGTGTGACAAACATTGTGGAACATGATTTCTCGAAGTCATCACTTCAACATGCTGGCCTTTAGTTTTAGTAGAGAAGCTACATACAATTTGAGGGTCACGTATCCCACCACCACCATGCATCTTGCATTCTTTACACAACCTGATGTTGTGATAAGAGCTCTTGTTCCAGAGGGGTCATTTCCAACGGAGCTTACAAATGTCTTTGAAAAGTACTACTTGTCCATGACAAATAAAGTGCTTGTGAAGGCCTGGAGCTCACACCCAACGCAGTTCTGACAGAACCAGGTAAACTTTGCAACCTGCTGTGCTACAACAGGCTGTGGTGTTTCAGCCAATGACCACCTGGGGCTACCAAAGGAAACCTTTTCCCAGGCCCTGTTCACCTTTCATGTGTGCTACCAGATCCAAGGGATCTAATCTGAGATAAGGGCTCCACTCCCTTAGGATGATGCATGGAGTGCCACTGACAACCCCTATGACAAGAGGGCCTATGAAAGCATCTGTAGTGAGTTTGTAATTCCCCCCTCATAACAGACTGGCAATGGCATGGACTAGACAATGGTCTGGGCATCTCACTTAAGCAGTGGAAGGATAAGGTCGTGTCTATAAGAAATGTCAGTGATGACCTCTTTAAGACAGGCAGGCTACCTTCCTCTTTCACCCTCAAAAGCAATGACTGGATGGAGGACCGGATGAAATTCAGGTCAGGGGTGGCATCCACAGTTGACTCCATTTCACAGCCAGCTGATTCTACAAATGCTTGCGCTGCATTTATCCTTGATAAATCCATAGGGTTTACACAGCCAGCTGTTAAAAGGCTCTATGACTCAATCCGGGTATACACTTGGGCAATTCTCGTGTGTCAGGCCCAGACACGAACTCCTATCTTGGGTCATGGCACAGCCTTTGATGCACAAAAACAGTTTGTTGTCAATGTGGAAGATGTGATTTCCTCCCTGGTTGACCTGCCATTTGCCATCAAGCACTATGAGAATGTCTTGAAATATGCTGGCTCAAAGGTGGATTATGTCTTTGGGATAGGCCTGTACATGGTGCCAAGCAACATGCTATTGCGCATCGGCCAGGTCACTGGATATAATAACGAGATAGTTGTAGCAACCTCAGCTCAGAAAGTAGGTATCAATGCTGGAGTTAATGCAGTCACCCCAAAACACAACAGTGAAGGGCATACAGGAGAAAAGAGCATTGTAAAGCCTCCCACCCCTTCATTACTCCACTGCATGGGAGCATCACTACATGTATGTAGGGCACGTCACCATACAGTTGAAGCAGCCCAACCACAAATTGAGGATAGGACAGCATTGATGGTTGGAGGGGGGGTTACCCTAAGCTTACTGGTATTATGGCAGCACGAATGCTAGGAGAAACCCTCCTAAAGCCAACAATAAGGCCTATAGATTTTCAGCCAGCCATCCAGCTGCTTTTCTGACCACAATCAGCAGCCAACTCATTACACTGCCAATTATACCAGGGAGAGTCACGGCTGCTTTTTTTTCTGCCAGTTTTCTCAGCTAGTACTTTTAGCTGCTTTTGGACCCAATCCTTGAGACCACTTTTGTCGCTAGGTTTAGGTGGATGAGTTGGTTGGAAAGTCTCAGAACTGCCTGTCAGAGCCAATACAAGTGTACTTATGATGAAACTCACAGCTGTAATGATAGAAGCAATAGTAATGCCCTGTTCATGGAAGAGGGTTCTCGGGCACTGTGCTAATGGTGTATTTGCATTGAGAACCTTGTTGACTGTGTCTCGAATGGGATTAATTTGAGAACACAAGGCTTCACGATTCAAGCCTGCAGCTTCAAAACATGCTGCATCTTTATCCTCCATGTTACGCAATCTCTGTGTAATCTTTTTGTGGCTAAACTCATCTTCAGCCTCATCTAGCTTTCTTTTCTCAAGCAAAATGTACTCATCCAGTTTTGAGAGCTTAGCCAAATTTTTTACTAACTCCCCTCGGGTTCTCTGTGGTGCTTTATCCAGGGCAATAAACTCTGTCATATCTAGAGGAGGGGCCTCAAGCGTTCCCAGTATTTGGTCAACCTCTTCATCATTTAGCACCTCTTTTGCAGTATCTGTCAGTTCCTGGAGTGGTATGTACTCTATGTTGCTCAGGAGGCCAGCTGCTACCTTTTGCAGGACTTATATGGCCTTAGGGCTAAGTTTGTTTGGCTTAGCTACATCAATAGCAAGAGCCTTAGCCATATCAACTCCATAGTACTGGATAGTAGTTGTTGGTTCTAGAAATACTCCTGGACTGTTTTTCTTGGTAAGTAAGTTCCAGGAGTGACCCCACTTAACCCAAAGAACACCATTCTCTTCTGCTACAAAGTCAAGACCAACACTGGGTAAGTGAACAGATCTTTCTGCCTGAAACTGGTGGACTCTCCTCTCATTTCTTCTGACATCTACCACACCACCTTGGTTGACCCCCACTGGTGCTTCACTGCCTAAAACCCATGAGGGTGTAACTATGGGTTGCATTTCAACATCATCAATAAATGAAGTATCTACCTCATCTTCTGGAAATTCATCCGCACTTTCCCCAAAATCATCAAACTCAAATCCTCCATCCACCATTATGCTTGCTACTATATTAATGACATGCACTGACACGTTCAATACTAATGCAAAACATGGCACAACAATATGAGTAGTATATGTACTTGGGGGTACTGAAACATGGGGATGGAGACCACCAAAAGCCTCTAAAACCTCGGGGCGTCCTCCCATCAGTTGCCGTAGGTTGTCATCCCAGTTCCTGCTTAGGGATTTATGTAGTCGACTGGTTAATCTCCTGGAGCCCAAAATAAGTTCCCTCAGCTGATGAAGTTTTGATAGTATCACCACCGCTATTATGTATGGCCTTCCTCGAGCATGTCTTGAAATGCGGCAGTCTGCCTGCGTGTTCGTGTGTGGCGACCCAATTTCAATTCAGGATCCCCTGGTATTTCATATGATAAAAATTGGTTACATTAAGCAAAAAGCAGGGAGAATCAGTAATATTTTGTACTATTGTGCTAATTTGTGTCCTTGGGGATGTATAGACACATGGAGGACCGATTATTAAAATTCTAAATAAAGATTATTTTTGATAAACATTGTATACAGTAAAACACAAGATTCCTCGCTTGTGAAAAGTTCACTTTTGAATCCTTGGTGCTTCATACGGTAGAAGTTCCTGGTCTTGTCAGTCGCAATAAAAATAAGGTTGAACTTTTCTTCACCTTGATCATATTTCTTGCCTCCACTTGTATACGCATTACAAATAAGGTTGAACTTTTCTTCACCTTGATCATATTTCTTGCCTTCACTCGTATACGCATTACAAATAAGGTTGAACTTTTCTTCACCTTGATCATATTTCTTGCCTCCACTTGTATACGCATTACATTTAGCGACTTCACGGGTCACCTTAGTGCTTTTTATGATGCATGCTCATGATTGCTTCAATTGGCAAGTTCCTGGTCTTGTAAGTCGCAATTAAAGTAAGGTTGAATTTTTCTCCACCTTGATCCTATTTCTTACTTCTACTTGTATAAGCATTGCATTTAGCGACTTCAAGACTATTTCTGGACCACCACAAAATTAGGTATCTAGTACATTGTCACCTTGGTTTTACACAATTTTTCATTTTTGTCTTTTGGACATATATAACATGCAGAGATAGATACTGTATTGAGAACACAATACATGAAATATAACTGCGATAACAATATTAAATGCAGTGTAGTGGCACTCTTCACTTGCGCACAAGGGTTCACTACCACATAGGTTTTGTGACGCATTTTTGGAGGTTTGTTCCCTGTCCAGTTCCAGGGTAACACAAAGTTGTCAATGCTTCGAGCATCCCTTTTCTTAAGTTCTGCATCACTTTCCCCATCGGTGTCTGTACCGCAATTGTCAGGTTAATGATTTTTCGCAGGTGATTTCCATGATAATTATCACGCATGTCAAGCTTGTTTGTTTTTCAGTTATTCTGTTTAACATATATTGTTTTTTACTGGTCACGTGTTTTATTCTGCAGATTTTTAAAAAATCTGTTTCACCAAAAAATGCTTTGCTGTCGCATCATATCAGTAGCTGTTCAGAATGTAAGAAGGGCACATGAACGTCGTGGTGGATACGTTCAGGGGTTTTTGGGGGAACTATACCGGGGACGAGTACATTATCTTGTCCCCTCGATTAACAACACCCACTCTGCCCTAAGTTTCTTACCAGTTTTCGCCACGTACACATCAACTTTGGTGGTAATTTTCTCATGTGTATGTAAGAAACAGCTAGTCTCAGGAAAATTGTAAGTTCAAATGCACAACTCGCATTACCTAGGGTTTATTCATAATTGTTTACTTAGAAATAGCTCAGATACATATAAATGTGGATCGAAAACGAAGATTTGTGAAGCTGCCATTTATTTATTTATTTCCGTTCCGTTTCTACATTTCTGAGAAAATTTGGCGGAGGCGGATACAATATCTTATTGAATGGAGCTTGTTAGAGGTGCGTACAATCCCAAAATTTCCTATAGTTGTATCGTGTGTATGTATATAAGAAACAGCTAGTCTCAGGGAAGTTGAATGTTCAAATTTATAAGTCGCATTACCCAGGGATTATTCGTAATCTTCATCATTTACTTGGAATTAGTTAGCTCAGATATATGTGGGCGCAGATCCAAAACGAAGGTTTGAGAAGCTGCCAGATTTTTTTTTTTTTTTTTTTTTTTTGTTTCTCTTCTGCATTCCTTACTAAATTTGGTAGAGCCGGATACGTCATCTTATTGGTGGGGCTTGCCAGAGGGGTGTAAGGTAAGTGTGATTTCATTGGATCATGTACTGATTGAAGAGCCCAACAACGACTTTTTGTCCCTTTACTTTCATTTCGGAATGTTCCAGATACATTATAAAAGACGGCGCACTTCGAAGCGCCTTCACTTGTTGAACAGTTGACAACACAACAAGAACGAACTCTCCGAAATATCCACAGTCGACTTGCATTAGTCTTTGCAGTAACTTGGTAAGTTTGCACGTTGTAAAAGTTTTAAATTAATTTGTCTCTGAGTGTGCATGGCAGGCTTTTTTTGTGAGCATGTTATGTAAATTTGATTCCACTTTGTTTCAGATATTTGATGGACCAGCGAATGAATTGTGTGGTGCAAACGGCTATGGCTGAATAGTGTGAGTATACTTTAACACATTATTTGACGAATTGCTTCACTATATTGGCTAGGTAAATTTCATATCATTTTGTTCTGATTTAACAGTATTGTGGCACTTACTTTTAGGTTTCTGTCTTTGTTTCAGGTTGGGGGATCTGTTGAATCTCGTTCAATAAGCAAATGTAATATATATAATCTTCTGGATGTTTTCTGAGATTTAAATGCAAGTTTCATGTTAAGTACCAACTTGGTGATAATTAGAGGGAGATTGCTTGATAGTCAAGGAAAACATTTTAATGTGAACATATCAAAGTTCACAGGACCTGGTCAAAATTTGTCGGCGAACAAATACATTACTTTGCTGAATGGTCGGACAGATTTTTTTCATTTTGGAAATAAGTTTAGCCTCACTAAACGTGGTAATTTTGTTTTTTATTTGACTAAAAAAATTAAAAAAATGTTGCTTGATATTCACATTTTGTTGCAAAGACTAGTCGTTGTTGTTGAACTGTTCATGAAAGAAAAAGTTTGGAAAGTTGTGTATGGAATAAATAACGTACAATTGACTGGTGCTGGTATCAAGCGCTGTTGGGAGCTATTAAAAGAAGTGTGTAGCACATTTTAAAAAAAGTTCAAGGAGTTTGAATTATGTTAGTTTAGTAATGATCTGGTTAAAGTTTTTAGTGATATTTTTGTCACCAATACACAATATTTATATATAAGATTAAAACTACCTACTAGAGGGCTACTCAAGATAATACCTAGTAGGAAATACATCGTGATAACTTCATCTATAGCAAATATTCCTTTTTGGGAGGAACTGATTAAAGAACTGAAATGATTTCCAAAATATTAGATTGTTTTGTTTCAATGCTTGAAACAAAATTAGGAAAAAGACAATTAGTGGACATCATTGGACAGACTGAAGCATCTTCAAAATGTCAAGAATTACTAAAAGTAAATTTAACTACATTCTTAAAACTCATGAATTCAGAATTTCGTAAGATATTATATAACAAAGACAGCTTTACTGAACACCAGCTAAACTCGTTCTGCTCAACCTTAAGTGCCTACTTGCAGGTCGGGATACGAATTCAGTACGATGCTAAATTGCCAATATATTTTGGCATGGAAAACCCAGAAGTAACTGTTATGTAAATTTTAAAAAGTCTGAAATTAGATGATTGATCAGTTAAAGACCTGGTACCGGCTAGTACAAGAAAACGACTTTCAACCAAGAGCATTAGCGAAGATGAGGACGTTTTTCTGTTGGACAGTGCACCAGCCAAAAGGGCACGAAAAAACACGCCAGAACCGGCGCAATGTTTGTCCATGCCGGCAACCTTGCCAGCCGCTGATCTGTCTTTGTCTAAAGAAGCTATAAATAACTCAGCGCATCATGTCCATGAAACCGATTGCAATCCTGCTGAGATTAAGCGACAAATCAACAAAATATTGATGACTCATGTGGGCTGGGTACACAAACAAAATAAAATGTTATTGGCGAACATAGATTGGCTGCAAAAACGTATAGAGTGGGTAGAAAAACAGGACGAGTGGCTCAAAAAGCTGGATACTCACTTTTTAAACAGACGACTGATTGTCTGTTATGTCGGACACACTGTCTCAGTATTTTGTCAAAAAGCACAGTAGCCCTTGTAGGAAGGAAAACCAAGCCAAAACAATAAACATAATTACATTTGTTGTTGTACAAGAAATAATAACGGGCATCAATTGACAAGATATAGAACGGTAAGTAATATCGATTTGTTTCTTATTCAGATATTGTTGCTTGTCTCGTGTTTCCGTGTGTTAATCAGCCTTTTTTAATTTGCAGAATAGAAACTAAGAAACTTGAAAAACACAGTGGAAAGTACCCAGTTCAGGCTTGCCTTGCACTAGGAAAAAGGTCAGTAAATTTGCATACGCTATATCGCTTAATTATTTATGTTTGTTGTGCTGAATTAGTTGATGGTATAGACAAACAGGAATGTTGCTGTGACACAGGAGTATCCAGCTCGGCGAAAGTCTTCTGTGCTTGGATGTGTTTGTAAATACGACTTTGTGACACCTTGTGCAATTGGTGTTTGAGTTATTTCTGTCAGTAGACATGCGCTGGAGGGGATATAAGACTGCTTTGAAAGAGTCAGTGCTTGAGTAGTGCTATGTGCCGCCGAAATCTCTTAGACGGGATTTAGACCTATTTTTGAGTCATACGTTCAAGCCAATATTTAAAACTGTAAGGAATATGTTGCTGAAGTGTCCCTCCTTAAAATGTCAACTTAGTGTCTTGGTTAAACTGGGAAAGGTGGTCTACCCGGATCTAAAATTCATTACAATTGAACCATGGTTTACCACTTCTATTGTTCACATCCTCTCAAGAAATCGGTTAAGGCTAGCAGCGAGCATAAAGACATCAATGCGACAAATAATAGCGTTGTATGATTCATTTATTCAAAGAGGTTCAGGATGGGTTTTAACTCGCATATTGGAGCTGAGACTAAAATTGAATAAGACTATTTTATTCAGTGGTGGCTGCTGCGAAATGTGTCTACCCAAGTACATAGCTGATAAAAAGGCATGTGTCAGTGTAAACGGTACAGATAAAAAATGTTCATTAGTTCTGTTCTGGCAGCGGTACTTCCTGTGAAAGCTAATCCTCACAGATGGCGTCACTGTTCAAAGCATTTAGACAAACTAAATTTAAAAGGCATCACTTTTCCCGTGAATGTGCGTGGTATAAGACGTTTTGAAAAGCAGAATGACATTTCAATTAATGTGTTTGCTTATGATAAAATAGTGTACCCATATTATGTGACCGAGTACAGAGACAAGAGATTTCATGTTCATTTACTGCTTTATAAAAGTCATTTCTATTGTATTAAGAACTTATCGGCCTTGATATGTCACCAAGGTTGAAAGAATAAGCGCAATAAAGTTCACATATGTAGCTTCTGCCTTTGTACATTCCGCACTTTGGAAAGACTCCAGTTACATACTCAGCTATGTTTTCCTCGCAAGGCCAGGTCTCTGAACTTCCCGTCAAAGGGACACAATTGAAGTTTTCAAATTATTCTAAGCAAATTATGTCTCCTTTCGTGATATATGCAGATTTCGAAGCTGTCAATTCCAAGTCAATACGACCATTTCGGCAGGCTACAAAAACTTTAAGCCAAGGATCTCATCACCCTGCCAGTTTTTGCTTGTTGAGAGTCAGTGTTGCAGACGAGCTGAATAGTGGGCTTATATTATACCATGGTAAAGACTGTGTTAAGCGGTTTTATAGATGCTTGAGAGATCAGGAGCAGTATATATTCAAAACTTTGTGTACGCGTTACAAACCAATGCTCTGGGATGCGGCGGCTAAACATAAATTTGCTTTAGAATATAAATGTTACATGTGTGGCAAGCATTTAAAGTCAGGCTGCAGGGATCTTTGTCATTTGATGGGAATTTACCGTGGCTCAACATGCAATGCATGCAATCTTACTACGCCAGTTTAAATAACATAAAAATTCCTGTCGTGATTCATAGTGCATCAAATTACGATTTGCACTTTCTGATTCGTCAAATGAAGCGATTGTGCGAAAAACAGATCAAAGTAATTCCGAAAAATTCTGAAAAATACTTAACATTACAAATAGGAGACTTCCTATTTATTGACTCTTACCAGTTTATGGATGCCAGTCTTGGGGAGCTGGCGAAAAACCTTATGGATAAAGGAGTAAATGCCTTCAGACTAACCAGAAAGTATTTTCCAAATGTGGAACAAATGAAATTAATTACAAAAAAGGGAATATTTTGTTAAGATTATTTAGATTGTTTTGAAAAGTTAAACGAAAATTCCCTACCACCGAAAGAACAATTTTTCAATAAATTAACAAACAGTCATATTTCCGAAGATGATTACACCCACGCAAAAACAGTTTGGGGTACTTTTAATTGCAAAACCTTGGGAGATTATCATGATGTCTACCTGAAATCTGATGTACTGTTGTTGTCTGATATTTTTGAGAACTTTAGGGAAACCTGCATGCGGTATTATGGATTAGACCATTCAAAGTATTTTAGTTCACCACAGTAGAGTTGGGATACATGTCTTAAAATGACAAAAGTAAAGTTAGATCTTCTGTGCGATATTGATCAATACAACTTGTGAAATCTGCAATAAAGGGGGGTATTTCTTCTGTGACAACTAGGTATAGTGAAGCCAATAATCCCTACAGCGAAAAATATGACCCGTCAAAAGAAAATAGTTACATATTGTACACCGACTGTACTGCCTTGTATAGCTACTGCATGAAGCAGCCGTTGGGTGTTGGGAACTTCCAATGGCTGTCGAAGAAAGAGATCGAACAATTGAATTTGATTAAGGTCCCCGACGAGTCTAAAATAGGATATATTCTGGAAGTAGATCTCGAATACTCACCATCACTGCACGATGGGCATAACTGCTATCCTTTGGCACCAGAAAAAAATACGAGTGTCTACTGACATGCTTTCTCCAGCAGCAAAACGAATATGTGCCAAATTAAAATTGAAATTAAGCACAAATTCTCTGAAATTAATTCCCAACTTGTACAAAAACGAAGTACGTCGTTCATGATCGTAATTTGAAATTGTATCTTGAGTTAGGACTCCGACTCAAGACTATCTACACAGTACTTGCATTTCATCAAAGTCCTTGGATGTGTCCTTATATAGAGTTTAATATGCTAATGAGGCAGAAATCAACGAATGATTTTGAATCTAATTTCTTAAAGCTCATGTCGAATAGTGCTTCCGGGAAAACCTTAGATAATGTCAAAAAGAGAATAAATGTGCACCTGGTAAACAGTCCAGCGACATTTAAAACCTTGTCATCAAAGCCAACGTTTCATTCCAGCAAAATAATTAAAAAAAATTTAGTAGGAGGTCAAATGAAACATTCTAAAGTCTGTTTAAACAAACCTTTTTATGTTGGATTGTGCAGACTGGAGTTAAGCAAGCTCAGAATGTACGAATTCCATTACAAATGCATTTACCCCAAATATGGCAATCGCGTAAAATTGTTCTATACCGATACGGATTCTCTATGTACCACATCAAAATACACGATATTGGTAAACCATGGTGAATACACAACCGTACCATACCATGGGCAAGTCTTCAAAATAAGCCGCAAGTGCTAGAATATCTGGTAAAAGACTGAGAATGAAAATTGGAAAGCGGTATAGGGTTGATGTCTCGGCTTTTAACGGTCAAGTTTATCTTCACTTAACAGATTCAAATAAGGGTAAATCAGTTAGCTTGTCGAAAAATTTTTTGTCAGGTTTTTGAAACAAGTTGATCAATTACAAACTCCGATTCATTCTTGCGAAAAACAAAATAAGTTACAAAAACTTAATGCGCGTGACTCTTCTTCAGAGGATACGTCTGACTCTGGTTCTGACACAGGAACTGATAACGAAGAAAAATGAGCTTATATGTTGCAGTTGAGGGCATAGTAGCTGCAGGGAAAGCTACTTTGTTAAGGCATTTATCATCGAAAATATATTCATCAGGATATATGTATTACATACTAGAACTGGTATTATCATTTATGTCTTATAAAACGCATAATCCGCTCCAACTCCTCTATGCAAATCCAGGAAAATATGCGCCTATTGTTCAGGCATATTTTTCCAGAACCGTGAAAGAATATTACCAAAAAGAGTTTCAAAAAGCAAAAGATGCTAATATAATAATTTCAGAATATTCTCCCAACTCGGGTATTGTGTTTGTACGCACTTTACACCAGTCAGGTCACATTACCGACTTTGCCTATGATTTTTTTTTATTAGACGAATATTCCCGCCAAGAACTTAGGAAACCGGATAGGGTGCTCTATATTAATACTCCTCTACACGTGTGTGAACAGTGTATACAAAATAGAGCCAGACCCGGTGAACTGTCTTGTGATCGGGAACACCTGAGAGTACTAGCAAGAAATTATTTAGACTATATCCACTCATTTCAGCTGGCAAAAAGCCACCAGGCAGTTCACATCACTGACAAGACAAGGTTAGGTGAGCTGGAGTATGAACTAACGAAATTTATTAATTTCCTGTGATACCACAAACAGGGTGTCAGTCTTGCTCCAAAGCAGGAAGACAAGCTTAAGTAGAGACTAGCAAGGCTTGTAAATCTCCTATGATGAGATGAACTCTAATAGCGGTAGCGTTCTGACAGTTGGAGCAAGACCAGGAAAGTTTGCATCTGGTGCGGAAGGTACGCTGACCTAGCGCCAAATAAAAAATATTGTATTAGTTGCAAAGCTAACTGTTTTAGGGAGTGTGTTCGCTGCCATAGACCATTTCCTGACGCTAAGTATTTCTCCGAAAACAAAAAGAGGTGCAATTCTTGTTCAAAAAAATACGTTAAAGAACGGGTCAAATGGAACAGCAAAGTTACTTCCAACATGGTAGATCTTATCAGTAAAGATCTGGAGTTGAGCGATGCTTGTAGCGAAGACTCCTTTGCGTCAGAGCCACAAAGAAAATGAAATAAGAACACAGCTGTTGGGGAAACCACAGATGTACAGGAAGACAAACAGCCAAAAGATAAAAGGGGAAATATGATAGTAGTGCCAGGAAAGAAATGCTCCGCCAAACCGAAAGGAGTTAAAAATGGCGATGCTCCTGCCCCCAAGAAGCAACAGAGGGGGAGACCTCGCAAAGCTGCTGTGAAAAGCTTAGATGAACGGATACACGATCTCCTCACAGAGTGGCTGGCCTTGAAAAGAGGGCGGTAATGACAGGAATAGGGTCCGGTTTATGCCGGTATTTTTTCGTTAACTGTGCTAAATGGGTCAAATAACAAACGTTGAAAATTTTCAGTGTCAGGTTTATTGTTGCATCATCCCTGATGATTTTCCAGACAATTCGGGTAAGATGAAAAGAAAAATATGGTGTTTTCCTTGGCTTGTCTCTTGTTTTGCAAAAAACAATTACAATGGTACGACGTCAAGCACCACCTGCAAGGTTACAAAGAATTCTAAAACAAATATACTATGATCCCTCGCACCCAGCTAATTTTAGCACTGCACGAGACTTGTACACTTACGTAAAAAAAATAAGAAAAAGGGCCACATTTCACGACGTTCAAGATTGGCTTTATAAGCAAAAAACTTACATGTTACATCGACGAATTGTTTAATGCTTTCCTAGATGAAAGGTACTTTCTAGGGGTATTGATTATCAGTGGCAGACTGACTTGGTAGTTCAGATCAAATTTCAAAGGAAAATAGCGGATTGAAGTATTTACTGACCGCAATTGATACATTTTCAAGGTTTGCTTTTGCCGTTCCTATAAAAAGCAAGACAGGAAAAGCTGTTTTTAAAGCATTTGAACAAATATTCAAATACAGTGACCGTAAACCAATTAAGATTTCTTCAGATTCAGGCACTGAATTATTGTCAACCGATTTCCAAAATTTCTGTAAGAAACACAGGATTGTACATTTTGTCACTTATCAGGATGTCAAGCAACAAATAGTTGAAAGATGGCATCGCACTTTGAAAGAAAGCATGTGGAAATATGTCACAGCTAATAATACTCTTAGGTATGTAGACGTCCTTCCACTTTTAGTATTCAGGTATAACACCAGAAAGCACCATATATTAGTCTGTTCGCCACAAAGTGTCAACAAATCTAATGAAAAACAGATTTGGGAAAGACTGTATGAGACATACTTACACGAAGCCCAGAAGACATCCAAATTTGACATTAACGATACCGTCAGAATTCAAAAAAAGAAAAACATATTTGAAAAAGGCTACGTTCAATCCTGGAGTAAATAGATTTTCGTCATCGCTGACCGGTTATTTCCAAATCCTCCTACATACATTTTCAAAGATAGAAATCAAGAGATCATCAAAGGCACGTTTTATAAACCAGAACTAACTGAAGTAATTATTAATGACTAGTCAAAGTATGATGGAGCATCCCGTGACCTCGTTTGATGCGCGTTTACAACATTCCTTTAATATGATTGTAGCAGGGCTTTCGCAATGTGATAAGAGCACTTTTGTTTTAAATCTATTAAAATAGTCCGAAAGATTGATAAGCAGTAATTATGATTATATCCTGGTGTTTAGCGGATCAACAGAAATGCTTTTTCAACAACTGGTTGGGACGTTGCCAAATACAAATATAAAATTTGTGCAAGGGCTACCCGATGATATAGATGAATATATCCTGCCAAATCATGCAGGCTTGTTTTTATTCGATGATCTTCAAAGGCAAGCCTCCACTGAGGATATGATAGGTGACATTTTTACCAAGAGAGGGCACCACGAAAATCTGAGTGTGTGTCTGATTCTTCAAAACCTGTTTCACGAAGGGAAAGAAAGATGCACATGCCAAAGGTCTTGTCATTATATGATACTCTTCCAAAATCCGTTGGATAACAGTATCACTTACATAATAGCGTCGCGGCTAGATCCCGTCAGAAAAAAAAGCGTTCGCTACTCTCTTAACTAGCGTTTTGCGCACACATCGTTATATCTTTATCGACAGAAAGCAAGACACTCCTCCTCAGGCTAGGTTAAGAACTGACATCTTTAATAACTATCAGAGGTGTTTCTATCTTTCATAATTGTAACAAACCCGCTGTGATGGGTCGGAGAAATCGGGTAGACGAAACAGGCATGATGACAGGCAAGTCTGTTTTAAAGAGGAAATATTTTTGGGGTTTACTTGTTCGCAATAAAAAGCGCAGGAATGCTCTTGTAGATATTGCAGACACCTCTGAAATTAAGGCTGTGTGTGAAATCATATTGAATCTTCTTCACAGCAACGTTCCCATAACCAAATGTGTTCACAAACAATGTAAAAGGTACAGAACTGTTTTGAGAAGCTTAGCCAACAACAAAACGTGCTTAGCTGTAAAGAAACAAATTCTTAAAAAACAGTCTGGCGGATTTTGGGGTGCTTTGATTCCTGTCATAGGAGCAGCTTTATCGGCCCTGCTGAACTAAATAAGAACCATAATGGCCGATTACAAAGAGTCTATCATTATACCATTAGCTGTCTTTAAACAGCTAAATTTGAAAGACTTTGTGGCACAGACTGAGGCTGAACAAGCAAAAAACAAACACACAGAGGAAAAATCACCAACCGACATCTTACACGATACGCGATTGCCTGTCAACACTAAAATGAAATTACATGCCCAACAAAAGAAATTTTATTCGGAAAAGAGAAAAAAAAGCCATACATAGTGACCTTAGATACTTCCAATCTTTTAAAAAGTAAACCCAGCGTTAGTAAAAAGAGCGATATATCGTCTGTAAGGGCATTGTTCAAAGACATTGATCAGCCTGCAGTCAATAGTATTTTAGAAACTATATTAGAACATCCCGCTAATATTTCATGGGACGAAAAGCTTCAAGTTGTCATTAACGGTACAACCATTGTCGGATCAAACTTGATTGACCTGTTAAAATATATCAGAAACGATGCTGTGGTGACAAGCGAGAGCGATATACCGCCAGGTATCGAAAGCTTCTTGCAGATTTTACTAGAAATTGGTGTCCCCAATATCATACCCCCATGCCGTGACCCGTTCAACTAACTGATGGTCAATGGGAGTGTGCCTTGAGTGAAATACTTTATCCGCATTGTTGGTATAATATAAAGGCACCGCTGACACGTTTTGAGGTGAAATTGGGTCACGGTCTAAGACGAAGTTATAAAGTAGTCGTGAGCATTCCAAAAGGCTTCTACACGCCCAAAAGCTTAGCAGATGAAATGAACTCTTGATTTAAAGCAATTGCTACTGCCCCTTTTTACGGACGTGTAAAATTCCTCCAGTCGGTAGGATTCATGAAAATTATTCTGCGACATGGAGAGACGTTAACTTTGCATTCCCGTTTAGCACAACTAATGGGTTTCGATAGAAAGATTTTCAGATACAAGACGGGGACCCAGGTTTCTACTAACGACTATGTTTTCACAAGTAACAGAGCAAGCGATTTAAACACAAATCTGCACTAGATTTCTGTTTATTCCGACCTAGTCAAAGAAACTTTGGTAGGCGACTCTTATGTTCCTTTGCTTGAGCTTCTCAATGTGAGGGGGTGGCTTGGAGACAATATGCATGAAGTATTTCAAAAAACCTCACTACACAGAAATGAGCGGCTCGACCATCAACTCCATTGAGATTGCTTTGTGCGACGAAGAGGGTAAACTTGTGCCTTTCCTATACGGAAAAGTTATTGTGAAGCTCCATTTCAGACAGAAAAAGAAAGATATCTTTTTGAACTAATGAAATGAAAGTTCCATACAAGTGTGATTCGAGGTCATACTGCTGTCATTATGCAAATCAAGCAGGCGGCAAGCTTCCGTATTTCTCTGGAGACTTAACGCAATCCGGATACGGCTTAGGTAACTTTAACGGGGTGGGGGGGGGGGGGGGGGGGTTAGCCAAAAAAGCATTACCTTTTCTAAAAATTGCTGGCAAGGAACTGCAAAAAATGGTCGGCGACGTGCTGTCAAACAAAAACATAGGGGAGTCCATACGAGACAGAAGCAAAGAAAGGCTGATTGCCATGTATCGGAAAGTTTCTGAGATAGTAAACAATAGTGATCCTTGAGATAACGCTCAGGTCTATCTCTTGAGCCAGCCAAAAAAAGCACAAACGCAAGAGAATTGCTGCGAAGCAAACCCAAGGTATTCCCATCAAAAGACGAAAAAAACAAACACTTAAATCGCACGACATATTCGTTTATGAAAGGTAACAACATGTCCCTGTTACACGAACACTGTTGCGACTGTCTAAAGTCAGAACTGGAACTATTCAATGTTCCACCCACTCAAACTAGCATCGAAAGTGTTTTTTTTCTCGAAGTATTACCCCGTCACAACTTGTGGTCCCATTAAATTTTAAAATAACAGTTGACAGCGAACACTACGTCGACCCAGCTCACATTTTTCTGTATACCAAATCACGTATTTTAGCTCAAGATGGAGGCCCAATCCCTGGAGAAATTGAAGTATCTGGAGCTAAAGCATTTAATGACAATGCAGTTGTGTTTCTGATCAATTATTTTCATGCAAGCAGGTATGTGGAGGTATTCCTTAATAATAAAATGATTAACCAAAGTGATAACCTCTATCCTTATAAAGCATTTTTTGAGTGTCTCCTATCCCATGGAGCCGACTCGAAGAAAAAAAACAAATAAAATGGGGCTTTTCAGTACGGATACGAAGGCAATGGACAACAACTTCAGCGATTTTGACAAACCTGTTGCAAATGTAAACAAGGAAACGCACAACATGGGCCCAAGATGGCGCTACGAAACTTCAAAATTCAGCCAAATGTTTGAAATGTTTGGGCGCATACATTCAGAGCTTTTCTCGCAAGGCAAATTGCTCTCTGGTAATTCGACGATCAGAATTAGGCTGCACAGGGCCGATCCTTCTTTCTCACTAATGGTAAAATCTGCTTCTAAAAAGTATGCAATAGCCATCGAATCTGTGATTTTGTATGTCAGGTGAGAAAAAATTAGTGCTAGCGTCTTGGAAGCACATCAATTAGCTCTCCAAAAAGGATGATTTAAATATCCAATGAGACGAATTGAAATAAATTTTTTCACAAAAGGAGCTGGTCTACAAGACATTTCTGAAAATAACCTTTTAGAGGGTGTTCTACCCCGCAAAGTGATTATCGGTTTGGTAAAGTCAGAAAGCTTCCACGGTAGTTATCAATTATCGCCATTTAATTTTGCGCATTTTAACGTTTCACAGATGACACTGCGTGTGAACGGACAAGCTTTGCCGTACGATAGCTTAGAAATGAACTATAGCAAAAAGCACTATCTTCAGGCCTATTTTTCCATGCTGATGGCTTCAAATAAGCTCTTTGGAGAAAACGATCTGGACATGTCCTGAGAAAGATTTTCCAAACAGCTATGCAATTTATGGCTTCGACTTAACTCCAGACTTGAGCAATGACTGTCACTTCCAGTTGGTGCATGAAGGAAAGCTAAGTCTCGAAATTAAACTGGATCACTCCTCTTCATCTAGCATTACCGTGGTTTACTATTTCGAGTATGACAGCATTCTATCTGTAGATTCTGACGGAACAGTTTACTACAATGAATAATGTGGCAATTATGCGGTTCCTCACTGGTCACAAAACCACACAAAATATATGTAAAGGTGTATTTCCTTCTGATCAAATTCCTTTGTCGAGGCCTAAACTTAAACCCGTATGTTAAGTTATCAACCCCGCGTGCTTTGCAGGCAGTCATTGGGTCACCCTGTACTTGACTCCTGAAGGCGAAAATGAATACTTTGACAGTTATGGTCTCCCCCCCATTTTCTCCCCAGGATCTTAAAACTGCTAAGATTTGATTATCGTTATAACGCAACCCAACTGCAAAGTTTGAAATCGACAGTTTGTGGACAATATTGTGTATTTTATGTCTGAAGAAAAAGTTTGGGAGAAAGTTTAGAAAGAATAATAAACTATTTTACAGATGAAAGGCATTGCTGCGCGTTCCGGATTGAGTGTTGTGTACGGACTGCATGTTTTAGCCGGAGTTATCGATCCTGACTATAGAGGTGCAATCTGTGTGGTACTCCACAATCCGGGCAAACACCCAATCTACTTGCCGCCCCCCCCCCCCCCAGCAGGGTGGCCCAAATTATTTTTGAAAAATTCCTGACGCCAACCGTACTTATGGAAACTGAACATCCGGACACTGGTACAGTTAGTGCCAGGGGAAGTGCTGTGTTTGGCAAAGCCAGTGGTCTATTTTAAACGTTGTGAGGAACACTTTCGACACTAAATAGCCAAGATGAAAACATTGGGAGGCTTGACTTATAATATAATGACAATGTTAATACTGACTTTACAAGGAAAGTGGTCATGTGACTATAGTATAATGACAATGTTAATACTGACTTTACAAGGAGATCTGTCATGTGACGTTAAGAAACATTTTAATTATGCTTGTGTTAAATTGCTCGTTGTTCTGCTGTTGGGGATACAGTAAAACCTGCACGTCGTGTTCCGGCAGGTACAAGGTGGTTGGGCTGCACTTAATTGTGTTGGCCTTTAATCCCTCCGTGACAGCAGGACAACGAGTTTGTGTACATCAAATGTAAATGTTCAGGTATAGGTAAATAAGTTAGCGAGGAACACCTTCAACATCAAGAAGCCACGTCGAAAACATTGGGAGGCTTGACTATAATATAATGACAATGTTAATACTGACTTTACAAGGAAAGCTGTCACCTAACTCTATGTAGTTTTTTATGCTGTTTATAAAGTTAAGTGTTAAATTGCTCGTTGTTCTGCTATCGGGGATACGGTAAAACCTGCACGTCGTGTTTCGGCAGGTACTAGGTGGTTGGGCTGCACTTAATTGTGTTGGCGTTTAATCCTCCGTGATAACAGAACAACGGGTTTCTGTATATCAAATTTAAATGATCAAGTATAGGTAAATGCGATATAGTTTACTCTACTATTCATAAGTATATTGTGGTAACCATAAACACCAGCCCCAGTGTGCTATTCATTAATGGTTTGAATTTTTCCCGTTCACTATGGAAAGCATCAATGACATAAGAAAGTTGTATATTTCCGAGGCACGCTTGCATAATTTATGCAAGGTGAGTGGCTACTTCCAAAACATTGCCAGCAGCTTGCCACGTGTTGCTGACCGTATTTTTGAGCAGGTTCTCCCACTCCCTGGGGCCTTACCATTTGAAACGTTCACCACGGGAACCTTAATCTCTGTTATTTACCTTCTAGGCTATTTTGACCAGCCTCGACAGGTGGCGAACCAGATACCTCTGCTCGAGGTGTTAGATCTGTTAATAACTGTCGAGCGTGATGTTGGATTGTTTTCAACCGCAGGACAAATTATATTTGCACACCTAAATTTTCACTTTGGGCTATATCCCGACCTTATTGTCTGGTTATTTTATGCAGAAATTAATGATTGCGGCGAGCCAACCCTAACAAATTTTATTAAAAAATACAATTCCAGACTCACTATGTATTTGACCCGTCCACCTAAAAACGGAGCTTGTGCTTTTTGTTCGGGCAAAATAAATTTTGTTGAACATTCTTTTATTGGATTCGCAAAAACGCTTCAACTTACCTCATGCTGTTTCCATCCTGTGCACACTGAGTGCTTCAATAATAGGACCAAAGGGACACAGTGTCTCTCTTGCTGAAACTTGTATTTTTTATAGGGTGCATGCCAATTTAACTATGAAACATATCCATGAATAATCAAAATGATTTCCGCTGGTGTTGTTGTATCACTAATATTGTCACAAACGAGCTTACGTTAAAATGACTTCTTTGATTTTTTTGCCAACAACACAGTTACACATTTTGTGTAAACTAAGCGACTATATTCAGGCTATGAGTAGTCATTTTTCATGGAGTGACGACTATTTCGTACTTCGAGTGCCCACGCTTCCGGGGGTTAATCATCCGGGGACATTTAAGAGCGTCCTAAATTAACTGACATCGCCAATTATAGAACCTGTCCCCTCAATAGCAAGCAACTTGCACGAGGTCATACACCGGGATATTTATATATTAGCAGACCCGCTTTTAGATAACATCCATGACTATTACCTAAATTACCGCACCAAACACACCATTTTTGTGTCCTTTTTAGAATTGCTTGGATCCGATAACCCCAGGGTACAATATTTATTCACATTTCTTTACAACCACCACGGTCTCCCCCCATCCAAAGTCTTAGAGTTGGTAACCGCCCGCACTCATTTGCACACGCGTTTGTTAGGGAATTTTATCCAAAATTATCACAGAAAGTATTGTCATTTCTGGTCTTTCCATCCAAATGGCACAACCTGTTCAATTTGTAAGACATCTATCCCAAAACACAGTGCTTTCGAGGGGCTGCAAGCCACAATCAGATTCATGCCTTGCTGCTTTACTTTAGTTCACATTTCGTGCTTTAACTAAAAAATCTCTGACTATCCAACAAATTATTGCCCAGAGTGTTTTACCATGTTTAAATTTGGTTTATTTGATGAATCTGTCAGTGCCCGATTATACTTTGGAGAAAATTTCCAATGTGAATGCCGCAGGGTAAGGAACGTCGAACCTACGGCTGTATATCCTCATCCTCGCCATAGGAATCCTCGACTTTTTCCCATTTAAACAGACGTGATGGTTGAAAACACTGCAATATCACCAAAATTGGATTGTTGTATTTTGACATTATTGTTGTATTTAATTGAAATAAAGATATACAGTGAAAACACGTTATAGACACCATCTGTTAACACCCTACGAAATGCGTCAGATAAGTGCATTATGTCAGACATCTGAATGTCATTATAACGTGGTCTCACTGTATAATTAAAATCTTGTACATCTGACTTTTTGTGTCTTATTGCCACCACGGTTTTCCTGATGGAATGTGAAACTTTCCTTCAAGTAAATCAACGAAAACCAGACGACAATGAGGTGGTTGATAGCCACTGATACCCAACGTGTGAGATCTGTTCCTGGCTTTATATCAAGCAAATCTTACATAAATGCGGTAGTTTGTAATGGAAACGGTTGACCTTACCATCTTCTACCTTGTCAGGTTGATAGATGGGGAGGGGAAAACCTGAGTAGATTCCATGATACAAAATAACGGGCCAGTTTGTAAAAAATTCACACACACACACACACACACACACACACACACACACACTCTCTGTTATCTATATGTCTTGTTTCCATAATATGAAATACCGGTCGCCACACACACATAAATGCGGGCAGACTGCGGCACATTGAGACACGCTCGAGGAAGGCCATACATAATTCCCTGATAACTAGTGCTGATACTTTCATAAATTCATCAGTTAAGGGAACTTATTTTGGGCTCCACGAGATTAACCACTCGACTACATAAAACCCAAAGCAGGTACTGGGATGACAACCTACGGCAACTGATTGGAGGACGCCCCAAGGTTTTAAAGGCTTTTGGCGGTCTCCATCCCCGTGTTTCAGTACCCTGAAGTACATATACTACTAATATGGACACAAGCTTAACTGTTACCAACCCCTGAGATATGCATAAGGTGTCAAAGACATTCATCAAACTGTGGTTGTCACAAACAACCCTTCTACAATTGACCAGAATCAACAGCCTCTTGCTCGTTTCCCCAACCTGGGACCCAATGATGTCATTGTGCCAGGTATAGCTAGGTTACCTTTCAGCATTCAGCTAAATTCCACTGACAAGATTCGCAGCATTGTCAATAATCTTGGAAGGGCCATTGTGAAGAAAAAGGTTGTGATGGTGGAGGTAATGAGGTCCTGTCGTTAGATGACTGTGACATCTTTGACTGCTACAGTGACCGGAAGACAGCCAGAGAGTGAAAGAATGTGGCCTACCAGGGCATTGCTGACAAAAATGTGCTAGCCTTGTGCATTGGTGCTCAAAATGGTGATGCTTCTGCTAACAGTGGAGCGGATGATGCCATTGCAAAGGCCTATGGTAGCCGTTTCTACATTCCACTGGACTTTGAATTGCTGGAAAGCTACATGCCATTCTACCAAGCAGATAGTTTGAGCAGTGAACTAACCTTCAATTACTATTCTTATGTTGTGAAGGCCGATGATAACACCAATGCCAGCTACACAATCACTGAGATTTCACTAGAGTATGAAGTAGTGACCAACCCAGATCTGGCCCGCTGGATCAAATACAGTGTGGAAAGTGAACCTGAATACACCAGCTCGCAGCATGAAGGGCATCCTGATGCTGTTTGAAGACCCAGCGTATGGTTGCCAGAGCTATGACCGGGATCCAAAGAAATTCTACAACCCTAAGATCAATAAAGTGGAAGTCACTATTGAGGGTATCCCTAGCCAGCTGCTTGCCCAGGGTATGGTTCCATATGAACAGTGGAAAGCTAAGACCATCTGAAGTAGCCTTGTCACCCAAAGACCTGCATCTTGCAGATGTCAGTCTGCCTGAGTACCTCATCACAAAATATGTCCTGTGGCTAGACATGAACTCCAATGATGAGGACAGGCTGCATGGCACTGGTCTGTGCATTGAAAATGGAAGCTAAGGTATCACTATCCAGATCAAAAAGACGGCACAGGGTGCAGGCAAACTGAGCATGTACTTGTATGTAGTCATGGATGCACAACTTAATATTCAAGATGGTAGATTTGTTAGCGTACTCTGTTAGTCAACTCTTGCCAACTTATGCCCACTCTGGTCTTATCTGTGGCCAAACTGGCTGTGGCAAGACAGTGTTTGTCCTTGACCTGCTTGAAGACACTACCAGGACATGTTTTGCCATATAGTCATTCTGTGTCCCACAATCAAGTGGAACAAGACCTACCAAATGCGCCAATGAATTTGGACTGATCCTGAGGTGAACCTTGTAGATCCAGATGACCACCTGCATGACTGGCTGCAGGCTTTCTATCAGCTCTTTGCTGGTGAGCCAACCTTATACATCATTGACAACTGTTCCAGAAAATCAACTAAAACTGGTTGCTGACTGGAGGAGGATCCCTTTGTTGGGCATGCTCTTACCACAGCCTGCTGTGAGCTCTATCACAAGTATAGCACCAAAAAGGTGCTGAAGCCCATAAATGGAAGCAGGAAGATGTTGGTATGGAAGCTTGCCCAACTGGGAGATGCTAAAACACACAGTTGCTGTCTTAGAAACAAAAGGAGTCCCACACTGAGGGTGAGATGCAAGAAACTACAGCTGTAAAATGACAGCCTACAGATACCAAGGAGCCAGTTGCACAAAGAGCAGGGCTCTGGTAGCCATGTGTTTTTCGTCTTGCCATTTTGGAGTGAAAGTCTATGTGCAGGCCAGTGGTCCTAGAAAGGACTCCCAGTGTGCTGGCCAAGGCCAAAAACATTTGGCACAGACCAACGCTTGGGGCAGCCAAGCACAAGTGCAATTGAATACTAGTCTTGACCCATTCCTTATGAGTGACATAAACAAGCAAGCAAACGATGTCTTCACCTGATGGAAAACAACTTGGCAATCTGGCATATCATTCTGCTGTAATCAGTGGTCTGGCTATGGGCAATGCACAGCTTGGCAAAAAGCTCCTAAAGGGAGCAACTCCAAGATTAGGCTTTAGTGCTTATGATGTGGGCATGGTGATTGTTGATGGTGCTCTAGCAATGGACACAAAGGACATGCTAATTAAACAGGGAATAATTCCAGCAGAAAAGCTGCACGGGGAAGGACATGCTGTGCATACCTTTCAGGATAGGATGTGGATGAAGCAATCAGACAGTATAATTTGGTAACTGGCAAAGTTTTGCCCAGATGAACCTAAACTAATGCTATCTGATTTCTATGTGCCATCAGATGGACAAAAAGACTGTGAGGTTGCATTTGTTGTACTTGGACTGGATGCCACTGATCTCATTGCCTATGAACTTAGTAAGTAACCTCCTCACTGCATGGCAGGCAAAACTTAATTTTAGGCTCTACTACTGTGCCCATGGTTATTGTAGTTCCAGTTGGAGGCTCATCAGATTGCTGAAATATACTGTACCAACACAGATGGATTCTAAACCAGCAGAGATACATTATAGCCCTAGAGGCTACCTGAAGGGAATTGAGGCTGTTAAGAAGCTTTCGACAGCCGCAAAAGTCCCCCCAGATGTTGTGAAGATGTGACTCGAAAAGCAGGCTATTTGGCAGATCTATCTACCGGCTCCATACCATCTGAAGTAGCCTTGTCACCCAAAGACCTGCATCTTGCAGATGTCAGTCTGCCTGAGTACCTCATCACAAAATATGTCCTGTGGCTAGACATGAACTCCAATGATGAGGACAGGTTGCATGGCACTGGTCTGTGCATTGAAAATGGAAGCTAAGGTATCACTATCCAGATCAAAAAGACGGCACAGGGTGCAGGCAAACTGAGCATGTACTTGTATGTAGTCATGGATGCACAACTTAATATTCAAGATGGTAGATTTGTTAGCGTACTCTGTTAGTCAACTCTTGCCAACTTATGCCCACTCTGGTCTTATCTGTGGCCAAACTGGCTGTGGCAAGACAGTGTTTGTCCTTGACCTGCTTGAAGACACTACCAGGACATGTTTTGCCATATAGTCATTCTGGCCGCGCTTCAATGTGCAGACCGCCAATGAGGTCCGTCAAGCTGACCTCCTTTTCCTTCTGTCCGAACATGTGGGGCTCAAGACCTCCAAGTATGCCCTGACCATGGTCAATGCCACAAGCCGCTACAAGGAGGTCAAGCCCCTGGCCACAAATACGGCAATGAAGGTTGCAGTCGCTCTCGAACAGACATACCGGCAGGGGCCGTTAAAGTGGCCCAAGCTGGTCCAGGTTGACTACCGTTATCAAGCAGGTGAGCTATAAGGCGGCCGTGGTAGGGCCACTGATCTGGTTTGGTCCATGACAGTTCACCGTCTGGGGCAGACAGTTACCAAGCCCGACGAGCCTGTGACCTATTACTTGATAGATGGCCCACCACGAGGCTTCATCCGTGAGGAGCTCCAGGTCGTGCCACCTGACACACAGCTGCCACCTGAACAGCTCATCAATGTAGGCATACATATCAGCTGTTCCAGCAGGGAGTGCATCCTGGCTGAACAGTTCATTGATGTAGGTGTCCATATTGGCTGCTCCAGCTGGAAGCACGTCCCTGTGACCATATGCCAGGGTGTCAACCCCGTTTTCTGCAATCCAGAGCTTGGAGTCAAAGGGGGACAGGGACAACTTCTTTTGGTGCATGCCATATATTTGGTGGCCCTAGGAGCACAGCATGTCCATGCCATGGTGGAAGGTTTCCTCTTTGAACAGGGCGGCCCTGTACTGCTCGTGATGTATGTGTTTTTTCAGTATGATTTTCTTCACGCCTTTGGCCTTCTTAAGGTTTTGCCCTCGGGTCTCTAGGATGGAGTACATTTTTGGCTGGAGCCCAACATACTGAGCAATTGGGCAGCCGGTGCACTCCTCGTTCATCTTTCCAAGCACCTTTTTGTTGACTGTGCTGTGGGAGCTGATGCTCTTTTGGGTAGTTGAAGGTGTCGTAAAGGTCTTGGTGCTTGGCCATGTCTTGGTAGACATCCTCTGTCTGGATCTCAAGAAGGAAGCTCTGGCTCTGTTGTTGCTGGATAGCTATCAGGCTGTGGTCAAAGATATTGGCTTGGCCGAATGACGGGTCGGTAATGAGTCATCGGAGTTTCTCCTCATCGCTTGCACATACCAGCTTGACACCCACCAACATCATCTTCCCAGACACTGAGTTGCTCATGCCCTTATACAGGTCTTTTTTGAAGCTGCATGTGGCCTGCTTTCTAAATTCGTTGTTGAGTCTGATGTAGGGTTCCATCCAAGGGCTCTGATCAAACCTTAGGGCCCGGTGAGCCTTTTTCGGGCACATGCCGATGGTTATATACAGCTGGAGATTCCTGTAATGGAGCATGTAGTGGTCCTTGTCGCATAGGTTGGGAACTAGCTTCTTGACCTCTGTTGGCACCACCCCAACGCCTGAGAGTTCAAGCTAATGGTTGCCCATCCACTCCTTCTGGACCACCATGCGCACCATTGGGTAACCATTGTGCACATCATGGGGCTCCTGGGGATACTCGAGGTACACCTCCAGGATGTAGCCCTCAAGGCCATCAGCCAGGATGTCGTTGATGGCGGTAGCCAGCCCATTGCAGTCCTCTACAGACTAAAAGCCACTCGTGGGCAGGGGCTGGCTCATCGCCTAGTCATACAGGCTGTTTGCATTGGTGTACATGATGTAGCTGTCAAATACAGAATCTGCATTTGTAATCTGATCAATAATAAACCAAGTTTTCAGTGATCAAAAGTGTGATGTCAGTCTATTATGTGTTAAAATTATTTCAGCGCAGTAATATACAAATGCATTATTGCAAACTTGCAGTCTTTTCCATGTTTGCCCTTATTTGTTTCGTCATTTACCATTTTTTCCATTGGCTGCTATTGTTCCCATATTCATTTGCCTATTGGTCTGTTGCACAGGACTGCAAAGGTTTTTTTTTTTGTTACACTGTCCTTTGTCATTTATTTACGATTGGTATTAAGTCTTTTTGCGTAATGTGTTAGAAAAGGCGAGTACCGCCTGGCAAGCGTCCCTTTTGGATGCGGAGAATAGATATTGCAGAGAGGGACTGAGAGCAAGCGTCTACCCATTCGCAGGATTTTGAATGAGCACGGTCCCTATTCTACTTACCCTGGGCTAACAGCTTATCACCGCACTGCACATGTAAAGTAAGTTGCAGTGAGATGTATAGTGCAATTTTTCCAATTTGCTTCACTGTTATTTTTTTCATTTTCTTGCTTGTTGGAGGATGAGCACAATACAGGATTTCATGTGCATCTCACATAATAAACTTGTCATGTCAAAGCCTGCTTAAAATACCTGTAAGTATAGAAACAGAATAATTAAAGTTTGCAAAGGATATGTCTTTTTTTGTTTACAGGTGCGTTATTCATTTGCTTTCATATGCATTACAAAATTTCATTAAGGTTTATTCACCTGGCTTCTTGTACAAAATGGTATTAGTGATTCAGTATCATGAAGTTATGGAGTTGTTGATACAAGTTATCATAAAATGATTTGTATGTGGTTACGTGTATCTATGGAGGCCAAAAGGGCTCATTTAGATGTAAAACAGTGTTATTTACACCCGTGTAAAGGAGATAATTCAATGCTGAGTGATGCATGATTTGATCTGGATGTTTTGTTTAAATTTAAAGCAGAAATTATGAATGTCACATTGTTGTGAATGATCGTTGACTCTCGTGCGACTATCCTGGTTATATATTCAACGATCTACCTGCATTTGATTTTAGAGAACTGTATGCGAACTACTTTTGGTGTGGTATCATAATATATATTTAAGGACTTGTACAAAATACATGTATTCATTTCAGTGACCCTTGCATACTCAGGCCTATATCTTCATGCAGTTTTGAAGCAGACTTATATAAATTCTGTGCTTTCTTCACACATATATACATATACGTCCATTTTTTGTTCAAGCACAGAGTATCTGAACAAATTATACATACCATATTCTATTTTCTATATGTTGGTTCCTTATAGGTATCTTCGTATAGTTTAAATTTTGGTACCAGTGCATATTTACTTATCATATGTAAAAACTGCCCGTAAGGCAGCTCAGACAAAGGTCACAAAACTAGGCAATAAGATCAGTCAACTTTTAGCTGAGAGTGAAAATCTTGATTAAATACCAGCATTGTTAATGCAGTACAAGACTGCTTTTACTGAATTTACAATGTGTCATGGACAGGTTTTACAGGAAGACAAGGGTGATAACATTGAGAATGATGAGTATTTGGAGCAGGCCCATGGTAATTACCTTAAGGTTCTGTATGGAGCTGAAAGCTGAAAGTCACGCTTCTTTTCCTCCTCTGCTTCCTCTGGGACTATCTTCGACACAGCTTGCATCAACAAGTACAAGTCATACCCCTGAAGGTTGTGAAACACCACAGATATTGTCATCGTCTTGGAGCTGAGCTGCAGCTTTAGGTCACAGGTGTGGTAGGTGGCCCTTCTGTATTTTTCAGTGATGTGACTGTGGTCACGCATGGCGTCTCCCTCAAAAGGCTTCTCACAGACGGGGTAGATGCCTGTCCTTAGGGGTCATGTGGATGCCCTTGGGGTTAGCCACCACCTTCATGATCTTTTTTTTCTCAGCTATCAGGGCTCGGAGGAAGTGCTCTGTGGCATTCGGGCCTCTGTACTCCACCAGTGGCTCAGTCTCACCATCACTGTGCATGCCGACATAGCAGTAGCTACAGGCCTCGTGCTGCTGAGTTTTTTGAGGGTGGCTCTTTGAGGGGTCAATGGCTGGCCCCTCAACCTTTGTCGTCAATGCCTTGAAGTTGGCATAGACGACAAATGGGCCAGGCAGCTTTTTGTGGAGGTTTTGAAATCTGACCGTGTTCTTTCCCTTTTCTTTTCCCTGTCATTTTTATAGGCTTTGAGGAGGTCCCCCTGCTGTTGGCTGCATGAAGGCAGCTGTCAAGGAGGTATTACTGCCTCTGGTGCTTGCTCTCCCTATACAGCAGTTTGTGGAGGTCCTTCACCCAGGTGTAGTGTTTTTTCCCTGCCTTCTCCACCAGCAGCAGGTTGACACGGGGCATGTCTTTAGGCTATCTGCTAAGCCGGTGGATAATCATGCCCTTGTCCTAACCAAAGACATTGATGGCGAGGTCATTCTGCCGCTCCACCCTGTCGATCTGAGAGATGGGCGCATGGTCGTTGATTCCTCGAAAGCAGAGATTGCCCTCTTTTTTGTATTTGGTAGGACAATGTGGGTCCTTGTCTACTGGAAACAAGGCTGAGCAGAGGGCCCAGCAGAGACATTCGCTGCCTTGTTCTTAACATTAATGACTGCCTTCTAATTTTTCAGCGCCCCCGGGAGTGGGATGTAACCCCCCCCTCTCAGCGGTTGATACCTGGCAACGTTGAGCCAGAGTAAGACTACTCTGTCAACAACCCACCCAGATCCCTATTGAGTCCACTTTTCGAGTGTGTCCAACATGCGGGGGAAGGCATCGCTTCACACCATTCAGAGACAGGATCTCTTCTATGAGCTTCTTCCAGATCTGTGGGCATAGGCCCTCAAGAAAGGTCCTGGTTTCTGCGCTAAGGGGGTGACTCTTGGGCACATCCATCTGCCAGCCTGGCAAGAAGTTCCCAATGACCCACGGTGTCTGGTGGATCACTATCTTTTCCTTGTAATGCCTCCTTGATTCTAAAGGGTGGAGGAGTTGTCTAATGTTTTCTTTGGGGTCAGCTCATCGAAGATGTGTTGGGTCGGGATGGGCTGCTCATGGAGCTGGTGTTGGCTTTCTCTAGCCCTTCCATTAGCTGCGCTCCCTCCCGAGGTGAGAGGGGTCTCCCACGTCTCTGACGTGCAGCCTGGATGGGCCTCTGGCATGGTTGATGCATGGCTGGGGTGGGTCACTCACTGCAACAAAGGAGTTTTTACACCCACTCCCCAGGTTTTACAGGTGTAGGACCGCCCGACCTTGGTAATTCTGGTGTTATGTACTCCACAAAACTCCTTCAGGCATGAACGCCCGCAGATGTCTGTCTTGCCTATTAGAAGCCAGGTGCATGTTTGTTGACCCTTCATGATATCGGTTCGGTATATCCTACAAGTCTTTTCCTCTAAATATTCCTTTTGCCTGGGGCTACCTGTGGTGCTGTCTGGGCTGGGCTGGCCCAGGGGGGTGGGGTGGGCCTCCTTACGCTTCAGCTGGGGTGGCTAGAGGCACCGGTTGGTGAAGGGCTCCCGCCTGGGGGGTAGGCGGGGCCTGCTGCTGCTATCCCTAATATGACACAGATGCACTCCAATTTTTATGGTTCAAGGATGGAGAGTTGGTTCATATGCACATGCGCGTCAATATTTTCGGTGGCATATGGTGATCCTCTTTTTCTACATATGCTCTAAAGGAAGATCACTGCTGACAATCCAGATATAAATCCATTGCTCAAGGAATCTATCCTTATAGCCATGTAAGTGGATGATCTCACACAGTCATTTTGTTGTATACAGGAAGTGTGCCTCTTTTGATAAACAGGTGCAACTCGAGGGTCACACCCGTCTTTTTAAAGAGGGTGTTCTAGCTGATGCCGGGGCTGGTGTAATAGTGACCCGGGTCCAGGCCATACTGGCGGAGACAAGACTGCCAGTATGTCTCAAAGACATCAGCAAGCAAGAGCACGTCTGTGGGGCAGTAGAGGTCACTGTAGCCCCCAAGATTGAGACGGCCAAATGTTGTTCAGACCTTTTGCGCACGAGCTTATCTCCATCGCTGATGTGCTCGTTGGAGAGCTTCGAGTAGAAGGCTCCCTTTGGGGGTAGCTGGGTCTCCTCAAAGTGCACCCAGTCCTCCATGTGCTCATATGGGTAGACACCCTTCCGCATAATCAGCTTACGCTTTTCTTCGGCTGGTTCACAGCATGCTGTTATCTGGAAGGCCTCGGGCTAGTTTGCCACCACCAGCTTGTCGAGAGAGGCCAGCAGAAACTGGGCATTGTCAATAAAGCGGAGCTTCCCCACAGAGAAGCTTATGTATTTTTCTGTGTTGTTGGGGATGCAGCTCAGCTAAAAGTCAACCTTTTTCTCCTCCTCCTCCTCCTCCGGGACTATCTTTGACACGGCTTGCATCAACAAGTGTAAGTCGTACCCCTGAAGGTTGTGAAACACCACAGGTATTGTCAGCGTCTTGGAGCTGAGCTGCAGCTTGAGGTTACAGGCATTGTGGGTGGCCCCTCTGTATTTTCCAGTTATGTTACAGTGCTCAGGCATGGCATCTCCCTCCAAAGGCTTCTCGCAGATGTGGCAGATTTTGGCCACTTGGTGGGCTTGCCTGTCCTCAGGGGTCATGTGCAGGGCCTTGGGGTTAGCCACCACCTTTATGATCTTTTATTTCTCGGCTATCAGGGCTCGGAAGAAGTGCTCTGCAGCATTTGGGCCTCTGTACTCAACCAGCGGCTCGGTTTCACCATCATTGCGCACGACGACATAGCAGTAGCTACAGGCCTCTTTTTGCTGCTGAGATTTTTGGCAGTTGCTGTTTGTGGGGTCAAGGGCTGGCCCCTCGACCTCTGTGGTCAATGCCTCCAAGGTGGCATAGATGACAAATGGGGCAGGCAGCTTTTGAAAGCTGACCGTGTTCTTTCCCTTTCCTTTTCCCTGTCATTTTTATAGGCGTCAAGGAGGTCCTCCCTGCTGTAGGCCACATGAAGTTAGCTGTCACAGAAGTTTTTCCACTTCTGGTGCCTGCTCTCCCTACACAGCAGTTTGTGGAGGTCCTTCACCCAGGTGTAGGGTTGTTTCCCCGCCTTTTCTACCAACAGCAGGTTGACGTGTGGCATGTCTTCAGGGTGTCTGCTAAGCTGGTGGATTTTCATGCCCTTGTCCCAACCAAAGACATTGATGGAAAGGTTGTTCTACTGCTCCACTCTGTCGGCATGAGAGATGGGCACAGGGGCGTCGATCTCTCCAAAGTGGAGACCTTCCTTGTTTTTGTATTGGGCAGTAAGCTGTGGGTCCTTGTCTACTGGAAACAAGGCTGAGCGGAGGGTTGCTCACGGATCTTGTTTCCCAGAGCGCTTAGGCCTTACGCATAGGTCTGGGGCGTGATATCATCTTGTTGAAGGAGACAGGTTAGCTGTTGCACTGCTGCATTCATTCTATACACAACAAAATATATTTCTCTAATAGTAAAATAATTCTAAAAGAAATTATTGTTGCTGCTGCTATATATAGCTGCGAGTAAAGCAAACATGACCCTCAAATCGTGTCACTTGGCACGAAGCAAGCGCACGCCATAAGCAACACCGCCACAGGGGCGGCACAGCCACAAAAGAGTTTTTACACCCACTCCACAGGTTTTACAGGTGTAAGGCTTCCCACACTTGGCCATTCTGGCATTATGTACTTCACAAAACTGCTTTAGGCATGAACGCCCGCAGATGTCTGTCTTTCCCTTCAGAGGCCAGGCGCATGTTTTTGGACCCTTCATGATATCGGTTCGGTATATCCTACAAGTCTTTTCCTCTAAATATTCATTTGGCTGGGGGGCTACTGGTGGTGCTGTCTGGACTGGGCCCACCCAGGGGAGTGAGGCGGGCCTCTTTACACTTTGGCTGGGGTGGCCGGGGGTGCCGGTTGGTGTGGGGCCTTGCCTGGGGGGTGGGTGGGGCTTGCTGCTGCTATCCCCTTGTGCGCATGAGGGGGCCTATCTGGGTGTCCAACATTTTTGTGTTTGGGTTTGCATAGGCACAGATGGCTTTGCATGAGATAACATTTTTGGGGTAATTGTGTGAGTATGTCAGGGCGACATTGCTTGAGGTAAACTTTGGGGTAATTGTGTATGTATGTGTTAACCACTTGGCTTGAACTGTGCCATGAGCATCAGGGTGCATACTACTGTTTTATTTGCACCAAAGTCTCAAACTTACTGGCCTTTATGGAAATCATGTCAATAATCCATCATTGGGCTTCAGGAAACAATGTTGACAGAGTGTAGTAAATGATAAAATGATTCACCAACTTGCATCTTTACCAGCTCCATGGAACGTGGACCTGGCAAACATGCTTCTGGAACTTGTTCATTGGCGATATAAAGTTCCTGGGAAGGTCTAGACTGGTTTAGTAAATAGCCGCTAGAGGGACCCAACAAACAGGTGCTACAGTCTGATCCACCGATAATATTATCGATACTTTGTAATGCTGATGCTCGCATCTTATTCTTGCAATGGCCATATCTTAAAAAAAGTTTAAGCCAGATTTGTGCCAAACATGGTAGGGATATACCTGGGGTGAGTATCTACCTATTTTGATCAAATGGTCAAGCTTCAGTGAATTTTTTACCTTTTTATGATTTTTTCAAAATCTTTAAAAAAAAATTTAATACAAAAGTTTAACATGGAAACTTTTTGCTATGGTGATAACTTAAATAGTCTTGCCCAGATTTGTGCCAAACTTGGTACAGATGTACCTGAAGTTAGTATCTACCAAGCCTATTAAAATGGTCACCTTTCACTGATTTTTGGATTTTTATGATTTGTTAAAAAATATCTTTTAAAAAGTTCTAATAGAAGCATCAGCTATAAACCCACGTTAATATAGGATATAACAGAACGGTAAATTATCCAGTCAGAGGAGTACTCAGTATCAATCCAATGAAGTTGATTTTCTTCTTGTCATTCTCAATTGCGAATGCGCACATGGGCACAGCCATTGTGTTATTTAGGGCTTCCCAGGTAATTTTCATAGTTTTAGTAGTATACACCTTGACACTCCTGGCGCACTTCAAGCCATTTAGCCCAATGTTTACCTCAAGCAATATCACCCCCACATTCTCACACAATTAGCCCAAAAACATTACCTCATGCAGTCGTCTCCTAAGCAGACACAAACACAAAAATGTTGGCCATCCAGATAGGCCCCCACATGCACAGAAGGGGATAGCAGCAGCAGGCCCCACTCACCCCCCAGGCGGGGCCCCACACCAGCTGGCACCCCTAGCCACCCCAGCCGAAGCATATAGAGGCCCGCCACACCACCCTGGGCGGGCTCAGCCCAGACAGCCAAGGGTAGCCACTAGCAAACGATTATTTTATTGCAACAAGCTTTTTTTTTTTGTGGCGATCTTAATGGTATATATCTAAAGTTCTTGCAGGAACACCGTATCCAAGTAAATATAAGCCTAGCAACGCTGTTCCTGTATGAACGGAAACACACAAAGTTGGCAGAGTAAACCATACACACACAGTACCTGAATTCAAGTACTCTGCTGTACACACTTTGAAGCGTTCATACAGGAGCCTTGTCTGTAGGGTACACACACTGAGTAGCTACATAGCAATGGTGTTCCTGCAGGAACTCCAAAAGCTTTATGTAAGTGTTCACTCACAATTGCAGGTTGCATGTTACTAATGGAGGCTATGACGGGAACGTCCTCACACACCAGCCCACATGGTGGAGCATGTATACCAACAAGTAAAGTGGGTGCTTAAAATTAGAGGTCATTAGGGGCAATAACAATCAGTGAGCAAAACTCAACCCTCAACCCAATCGTGAACTGAAAAATGTACTGTGCTCTGCACACAAGAAAGTCCTGGTAATACATACCAAAAAATGCAGCAACCATGGTTGAGCAGCATTTTGTTTTTATAACTCTGCTGACTGGCATTCTTACATGAACGGCAGTCTATGAGTCATAGTACTACAGAGACACTAGTTGGCCTGCTGCCAGTAGTGGGCCACACTGCTGTCTGCTATCAACATCCTCTGTATTTGTTTTATACGTTGATAGACCTCTGAAAAGGAGAGGCCTAGAGTCCTGAAACAGGTATATTTACCTAGTAATTATGCGATTTCCAGCAGTTTTCTGGCATGAAAGTCTTGAATACCAACATTCCCCTCAACCATTCTTTCCATGCACTGGATATTTTGCCAGCCAACTCTTCAGTGCTGTGTAGTTCAAATGCCACATTAAGCCATTCTCCGTAATCAAGGGAGGCCAAGAGAGAGAGAGTGAATTTTGTTTTCTGAGCAAAGCATAGCTTGATTTGAGATTATTCAATATGTTTTCCAGGCTTGTGAAGAGGCCCACCACAGACACTTTAGGGCAGTTGACTGGATCCTGTGTAGCCAATTTCTGAACTAAATATTTGTGGAGATCTTGGTCGGAGAGTAATTTTGACACTTTAGAGTTTTCCACTAGAAAGGATCTTAAATCCTCTCTCGATTTTTCTGGCAATGATTTGCCTGTAGGACCATCCTTTTCAAGTTCTGAAACAAAACACAGCATGTTATAGAAATATTCTTTGTGAGCTTGAATAAGCTGTAGCTGTTTTTTGTCCCACTGATACGTGCACTGTGTCTCATTATCCATCGAATTTACACCCAAAATACTACCATCAGGGGTGTCTATATGAATGGGAGATAGTACAGGATGCCAATATCTGACATGATGACCACTAAAAGCAAGCACCTACCTCAGTTGTTGGAATACAAGCTCCTAATGAGACACATCCTGGTGTGACTGGGAATTTTTTAGAACACTGGTGGTGCAATACAGGAAGGGCAAAAACAGTGTCACTGTTTATGCACTGATAAAGTCAACAGGTTGTGCCATTTCCACTGCCATTATTGATTATTTTCAGGGGGCAGGTAGCATACATTGTGTACAGTATGGGGGCCACCTATGGGCAGCGTAAAGTGTTTACTTGACAATAAGGGCTAAGCCATTAAATACCCATATTTTTGTTATGTATGTTTTTCGTCAATTTTGATAGTAGATGAAAAGTGAAAAATACGATAAATTTATGTCAACCTGTATGGGATTCGAACCCACTACCTTCGGCACACTCGCCTAGCCAAATGTAAAGTCGCACACGCTGACCTCTAGGCCATCAGAGCCAACCCAAAAAAGGTTGACCGAAGACCCAGGGTGATGTTATAGCAGGTGTGGCTTGTACATTGACACGGTAGGGCACTGCCACTGACCGAAAATTTATGAAATACACCTCCAATATAATTTTGAGAGACTGCCTGGCCTGCTCGCACCCATGCTGTATTAGCTTGTTTTTTGTCTTTTCATCCATTTTAACAGCTGTATGGCTCCCTTTTGCTTGTGACTGAATTGCAGACTTCATTTCCCTGTATTTTTCACATTCATCCTGGATGAGCCGAAACTCTTCATGGGAAATGTGGTCATTATGTAAAGCTTTTGACACGTGGCTTGCAATTGTGTTTAGCTTTGCTTCGGCTAGTATCTGGATTTCATTGTTCTTTTTGCGCTTTAACCCCCAGCCCACAGCTGACAAATTTGCCTGCATTATCTGCTAGGCCACATCCTCATGCAATGCCCTCAAGAACTACAATGATGGGGGCTGCAATAATAGTTAATAGGAGTCCCATGCCAGCCAAACCTGTCCCTATGGTAGCTGCAGTAAATGCTGTGTCCATTCCGTCAGCTACATTGACTGCTCTTTGGTATTTCTTGTAGAGAGATGCCCTTGTGTCTCTCTCCTTCTCCAGAAAGCCTGCCTGGCAGCCATTGGGGCTTGGGGAATGGTGCCTGCCCTCTGGCTTTGGCGTTTGCTACCTTTATCAACCGGGTGAGCTGGAGGGGGGCCATCGTAGAGCCACCAATCCTGTTTGGTCCATGACAGTTTATCGTCTAGGGTGGACAGTTATCAAGCCTGACAAGCCTGTGTTCTATTACTTGATGGATGGCCAGCTGAGATGCTTCGTCCATGAGGAGCTCCAGGTCGTGCCACGTGACACACAGTTGCCACTGGGTAGCGCTCTCACTCACTAAACAGCTCATCAATGTAGGCATCCACATCAACTGCTCTGGCTGGGAGTGCGTCCTAGCTGAGCAGCAGGTAATTGATGTAGGTGTTCATATCGGCTGCTCCGGTGTAATAACCTCATTTTTTTTCCAGAGACACCATATTAACTTATCACATTTCACTGAAGAGGCTATTAACCTAAAGCGGACATTCTTATGCCGGCTCTAGGATTTTAAACTTAGATATCAGTGACCCGTAGTGGAAGAACAATCAAGAAGATTTAAGTTGTATACAAAATAAAATTTATTACTGGCGACCTATAAGTTTACAAACTAAAACAATTAAATTTCCAATTACAATGTTGTCTTGAAGGTGACAATGACGAATGAGCATTGCCCTCACAATGAAGAATGTTAAAGAGTGAAGCCATTACAGAGTACCAAGGTCCAACGACGATCCAATCCTAATTTACTAAAAATTTAATCGGCCAAAGTATTTTAATAGATTAAAACCAATTTTAATTATTTAATTTGGAATAAAATTAGTTCTAACCTATTTATTAATCACTAAAGCTTCCCAGTTCTGAAGTGATATATTGAATTCTGTATGAAAATCTGAATCCAAAGTATTGAGAATAATTTCCAATCTCACCGATCCAAAAATGTTCAACCGTAAAATTTCTTTTGTAAATGAGCCTGAGTTACTTAAATGTCGAAAGGGGAAAAAAACTATAAGTGTCAACCTCCATTAAATTCCAAAGATAAGAATGTTCATACTGATGTGTAAAGTTGGCACAACCTGGATCTGTTCAAGTTCTCACCACCGCATGTAAACATTCAATTTTCAGGAAAGGTCGGCCACTCAGGAAAGGTGAAGTATAGGCCTTGACTTTCCGACTTAACCCCCGTGGCTCAAGTATTTGCACTGCAACTCAACAAAAACCAGAGTCAGAGACTTTCCCTATTATAATTAAAAAAAAATATTCATTTCTTATATAATAATTTAATAAATAATTTCTCTAAGTATATTCCAAGTCGGAATAAATAAAAAATAAATGCTGATCTAATTTCATAGATCAATTGTCAAAGAATATTTATCTTGAAAGGGTTAGGTAAAACTTTAAGAGGAAAAACCCACAAGGGTTAACAAATTTGGAATAAAACTGGCCATATTTAAAGAAAAATACCTCTTCAAGTACCCTAAGCCTTAACAAGATGGCCCCAGTTTATAATATTTATGAGTTCATCAAAACAATTTTAATAACATCAATATATATCAATTCCATCTAAGATTTGATAGTTCTTCACTCAGACTTCTTATAATCTTTCAAATATAATTTTCATTGTTTCTATCCATGTACAAATAGATAATTTATTCATTTGTCATTTCATAAATATTCAATATTATTATAATTAGATACTCCGTAAAGTAACTGGATAATTTATGCAGCAGTGAAAGCTATCCCATATTTACCTTGTCAAATATTACAGGATTGCAAAATGTTTTATTTTGCAAGATACTAAATACTATGTGATACGAAAACTTCAACTGGTGAGTTAACTATCAAGTATTTAACTTAAATCACAATTTAATTTCTTAAGTCCAACCCACTTAATAAATCTTCCCAAATTTAGAAAAACCCTACTTATCCCTAAGATAATCCTGGAGAAAATTTGATATGTATATAATGAGTAAAAAAATTGCCTGAACATTTTCATGCTATAATCATTGTGGAAGTGTGTTCCTTAAAGAAAAACTTCAATCAGAACTCCAATGTAAAAGAAGATAAAAATGTTTCAACATTATCAATTCATGAAGACCAATGTAACACAAAATCAACTCATGAAGACCAATGCTTCAACATCATCAATTCATGAAGTCCAATAATAAAAGAATGAAAGTTGACCTTTATTTCTGATGTCACTTCCCATGACCCTTGACCTTGAAGGTCA
This sequence comes from Hermodice carunculata, assembly GCA_964020975.1. NCBI lineage: Eukaryota > Metazoa > Annelida > Polychaeta > Eunicida > Amphinomidae > Hermodice > Hermodice carunculata. Next base: position 13,713,542 of record OZ026612.1, on the reverse strand, counting down.
ACTTCCGGTAAATTATAATAATTTATGTATACCATTTCCTGAAAAATCAACTATCAGAAATTCAGTCTCCTGTCTTCCTAATAGGACCATTCATGGTATAAAAATGGAAAATCTACTATCAGAAATCCAGCTATCTGTTTTTCCAATAGGACCATCCATATTAAATATATTCTGGAAGTGAAAAGAGTCAACATTCAAAACAACTCAAAAAAAATAAACTTCAATATTGTGATATTTAAGGTCAACATAAAATAAAAGTACATAATCTCTATGGAATACTTTTGAAATATCATAACTTATGATTTCCATGACACAAGTATTCTTTGTAACATAATCCTATAAAATTAATGAAACTTCAACTGAAGTCTTTTCAGACAAATTTTTACCTCATTAACATAATTTATGTGTTCAGTTTTCCCTGCCTAGTTCTTACTATAGTGAAAATAGGAATGGGGTTAAATCTTCAGGTAGAGCATAAAGAATTTGCATATATAATGAACAGGAAAACCTGTTCTACCAGGTTTAACCCTTGATCTTGTTTCAAATTTCTCTATTTAACCCTAAGACTTCTATTACCAGTATGACTATAACTCCACATCAAAAATGGGAGGAACCTATTGGTTTCACTACTTTTAATGTCTTTCTCGACTTTAACCAATGCATTTTAACCTTTCAATAATAACCATATACATATTCAGAATAACCTGTATTTCTTGGTTTTGCCACTAGAGGGCACACCACCCAAATATTTCTCCAAGATCAGTATTGTAATTTTTTCAACCATGCCTACAGAATGAAAATTTGGAATATATTCCCAATTTGCTCACCAGTATTTAGTTTACTCTCCTATAAATATATATATTTCAGTTCCATGACCAGAAACTCGTTCTTACAACACCATTTTTAGGACTTAACGAGATCAAATTACAGAACTGCTTACAGTGTTCCCGAGCAGAAAAAATAGAATTTTCTTTCATGGAAAATGGTTCTGATATCCATTTTTAATCAGCATATACCGATTCCAAGAAATATCTTCTCCCAATTATTTTCTCTCGTCTTTGTTTCAAAATGGGAATTCATGTTAAATCAATGTTTTGCGCTAATCAATTACGTTTCAAATCCCTAGTCTACAAGACTCCAACAAGAACCTCCAGAACAAGACAAGTTTACCCTCGTGGTTCACACCTCTTCATTCTGGCCGGTAATAATTACGAAACGTCTGCAAAGGCTCACTAACCAGCGCAAAACTTGACCATAATCCTAGCCAGCTAAAGACAATCTCCGTTATTCAGTCTTCATAACAGACATTGTTATATTTATTTCGACTGTCACGAAAATCACTTATCCTTGCTCCATAATAGGACGTCCATATGCCCTTAATAATTATTCATCTTTGACGACCCATTATTATAGAAAAATGACCAAACCACGTGTACTACGGAAGCCAACTTACCGGCCCGCCACGAGGTATTTATAACATGAAATTTGTAACCGCTGCTAAATTTCACCTAGAAACCACGAACGTATTTTAGTTCTGTTTATTTTTACTTGAACTCTTCCCTAATATTTACCCTACATATTTAATCAAATTGGCCTTTGGCTCGGGACCATGACCAGGATCACCCAATATTTATTAACGCCTAGCTAAACATGCCACGTGAACACGTACAGTGAAAATTTGGATTTTCCAGATCCCCCACCATGGTTGAATCAGGTAAGTATATCCTAACTCATTTCAACATGAGTAACTTTTCCATAGAAAGTCAGAAGATACACTTACCCTTTTCAACACGCTGGCTAAAAGATCCGAAGCCCGCTGTGACCGCTAGACCATACTCCAAAGTTCCACTGTTCTGTTCCACCGCCCAACAAGGAGAGTGCCACTTGTCAATCCGGTCGCACCTTTATTGAGCCGCACGCCTTTGTGATTCCAAATTAGGGGACGTCACAGTGTTATCCACCCTGTCTCAATCCCTTCATGTATGGCCACTAGAGGCCGCTGCAATAAAAATCACTCGGCAGCATCTTTTTCAAAACACAGCAAATCAATATTTGCTACAGAGCTTTCTCCTATCTGAAAAATTTTTGATGATTTGTCAGAATCACAAAAATTTTTCCCAATAAAAATTTCTTCATGTTTTCACTTTTTATAATTTCAAGGATATGGTTTTCCTCAAAAATTCAACATATTCAAGTGGCTTTTCATTTCACCATTATCAACTTTACATTTCACAATTCTTTCAAGGATATGATTTTCCTCAAAAAATTTAAATACATTCAAGTGGCTTTTCATTTCACCATTATCAACTTTACATTTCACAATTCTTTCAAGGATATGATTTTCCTCAAAAAATTCAATACATTCAAGTGGCTTTTCATTTCACCATTATCAACTTTACATTTCACAATTCTTTCAAGGATATAATTTTCCTCAAAAATTTCAATACATTCAAGTGGCTTTTCATTTCACCATTATCAACTTTACATTTCACAATTCTTTCAAGGATATGATTTTCCTCAAAAAATTCAATACATTTGTTAGTAAATTCAACCCGACGTCGGGGTTAGTAATTACATATTTCAAAATACATTTATCCATATAATGTCAATAAATTCCAATAATTTTCAATGTCCACATTTGATCAATAAAATACATAGTCGCCATACTTTACAGGTATTTTCCTGCTTCTCTTTTCTCTACCTCTTACCTCAGGCAAAGAAGTGTCCTTCTCAGATAAACTTCCTTTCTCATTAGACAATTCTGACCCACTCACATCACTATGGGAGTCATCAGCCCCCTCCACACATGTGTAAGGTTTTAAATGGTCAAAATGTTCCACTACTGTACTTCGCTTACCAACTTTTTGGATTCTATAGTTTACATCTGAGAGGATCTCTATAACTTTGTATGGACCATCAAAATGAGGTGATAACGACCAAGTCAAACCTTTTTTAGTACGTTTGATACTTCTCCATACCAAATCCCCCACTTTGTATGGTTTTCCATGCATTTTCTGGTCATAGTAAGTCTTTTGCCTATGTTGAGCTGTTTTTAGGTGCTCTCTTACCTGTTTGTAGCATAATGACAATATCTCGTCCAACTGGGTCAAATAATCTTCCACTGAAAAGAAATGTACCCCATCTTGTGGCTCTCTAAGTACACTTAATGGCAAACAATTTTCTCTGCCAAAGAGAAGTCTGTTAGGGGTAAATCCTGTACTTGCCTGCACACTTGACCTATAGGCCATCATGATAAAATCTAGATGTACATCCCAGTCAATCTGGTCCTCTGCTACATAGGCTGAAAGCATTTCTCCTATAGTCTTATTTAGTCTTTCCACTAACCCATCACTTTTAGGATTGTAAGCAACAGTATGAGTTTTCTCAATGTCAAATACCTGGCATACATATTTCATGACCTTGCTCTCCAGGTTACTTCCACAGTCCGTATGTAATTGCCTGGGACAACCATACTTACAAACCCATTTCCTGCAAAAGATGTCGGCTATGGTTGTAGCCTCTTGGTTAGGCATAGGAAAGGCTTCACTGTACTTAGTGAAATAATCAGAAATCACTAAAATGTACTTGTTACCTGCCTGGGTTGTAGGTAGTGGTCCTTTTATGTCTATGGCCACTCGTTCCATGGGATAACCAACGGGTCTCCGAGCTAATGGAGCTCTAAATGTACGATTTCCACCTTTCCTGCTATTACATTTTTTACAACAGGATAAGTAGGAACTTACCGTTTTTCTGAGACCTATCCACCAAAATTTTTGTCTAATTTTCTCTACGGTTTTATCTATACCAAGATGGCCACCAGATTTGCTATCATGAGCTAAAAATAGAATTTTCTTATGGATTGCATGTGGAGCAATGAGTAAATACCTACTCCCTGATTCTTCCGTCCAAATTCGTTTTAATAGCCCATCCTGTAATACAATTTGGTCCCACTGAGAAAAATATAGTTTACTTCGTCTGCTACTGGTAGCAATGAGCTCTGCAGACGGTCTAACTTTAGATTTCTCTTTTAACGTGTATATGATACCTAAGTCAGAGTCAGCTTTTTGCATTTCTTTAAGTTTGTCTGGAGTGTATATAGAAGGTTCTAAGGACACTGTACTCACCTTTTGAACCTCAGCAATCTCTGGTTCTGGATACCTGCTCATGGCATCAGAATTTCCATGAGATATACCACGGCGATGGGCTATTTCAAACCTGTACGGGCTTAAAATTTCTAGCCATCTGGCTATCTGACCTTGAGGTTCTTTAAAATTATATAGCCATCTTAAAGAGCCATGATCCGTGCGAAGCAAAAATTGCTTACCAAACAAATAGGTTTTGAAATATTGCACAAAATACACTACTGCTAGCAACTCCCGTCTGGTCACAGAATAATTACATTCTGCTGGGCTTAAAGTTCTACTAGCATAAGCTACAACACGCTCTTTTCCACCTTGAATCTGAGACAAAACACTTCCTATTGACCTACCCGCCGCGTCCGTGTCCAGAATGAAAGGAAGGGAAAAATCAGGAAAAGCCAACAGAGGTGGATTACACAAAGCATATTTAAGCTTATCAAAAGCTTGCTGACATTCTTGGGACCATATAAAAGAAACTCCTTTCCTGGTAAGTCTATGTAAAGGAGCAGCAATTTCACTATATGAAGGTATAAATTTCCTGTAATACGATGTTAACCCTGTAAAACCTCTGACCTCCTTAAGATTCTTAGGTGTAGGCCAGTTTTTTACCTTTTCCACCTTCTTTGGGTCTGTAGCTATTCCATTACCAGATACTACAAAACCAAGGTACTCGATTTCCTTCTGGAAAAATGCACATTTAGATGGTTTTAGTTTGAAACCGGCTTTATGTAAAGCTCCTAACACCAAATCTAACCTATCTCTGGCCTCAGAAAATGTCTTACCGAAAGTAATGACGTCATCGAGAAAAATTAAACAGGTAGACCAGTGTAAACCAGCTAACACAAATTCCATTAACCGGCTAAATCCTGATGGTGCGTTCTTTAACCCAAAGGGAAGGACCGTAAACTCATATAGAGACGTACCTGTAGTGAATGCAGTCTTTTCTTGGTCTTTGGGGTCCATTTGATTGTTCCAGTAGCCCGATAGAAGGTCTATCTTACTGAACCAATTGTTACCCTGTAATGAATCAAGTGTCTCATCAATTCTAGGTAATGGCCATGCGTCAACTTTGGTAACTTCATTTAGTTTCCTATAGTCCACACAGAACCTCCATGAACCGTCTGGTTTCTTTACCATGACTATGGGACTGGCCCAAGGACTGTTACTGGGAACTATAATTCCTTTGTCTAACATCTTGTTTATACATTTCTCAATCTCAGGTCTTATATGAGGTGAGACCCTGCGAGCTCTTTGTCTTATAGGCTTTGCATCACCAGTATCAATGGTATGAGGTAAAAGATCACAATGACCTACATCTTGGTCGTCCTTGGCAAAAACAGATTGCCATTTACACATTAAAGCTCTAAAGTCTTTCCTCTGGTGTTTATTCAACTCAGTACAATTTTTTTCATACAAATCTTGCACCACTGGATGTAGCTGAGTAGACCTTTCTGTTGACTGCAAAGAAACATGAGCTACATGTTGGACAGGAATGGCTGTACTTACTTGTGCTCCCTTGAGGACCTGAATTGAAAAATTTCCGGGATTAAGAATTCGTAGAGGAAATTCCTTTTGACCTAAGTCAATCAGTCCTCTACCAACAATTACTCCCTCTCCAGTGTCATTTTCATTTACACAGGAGGCCTGAATCAAAGCAAGTCCCTTTCTTCTGGGTCCGGCAATCTGAGCTGAAACCAAAACTTCACTACAAGGAGGCAAATGAATGTCGTGCACTACACACACTGCCTCTTTCCAATACAACTGCTTTTCAGTTAGCACCGGTATATCTTGATTACCCAGTTTGATTTTACTATTTTGCAAGTCAATTACAGCTTGAAATCTATCCAACAGGTCTGCCCCCAAGATACCTTGGTAGGAAATGTTTGCCAACAGAAACTCATGTTGAAATCTTAATTTACCAAACTGGCAACTAAATTTCACTTTCCCTACCACTGGCACTAATTCTCCATTAGCAGTCAACAATTCTGTCTTATCCGGTTGTACTTCTACATCAGGACACAATTCTACTATAGATGGATGCAATAAAGTAGAACATGCTCCTGTGTCCAGTAAAAATTTTGTGGAAATTTTGTTCACTTTTCCTTCCACAAAATAAGTCACATTTCTCTTTATTTCAGGTGAACTCTTGGGTAGGGCGGCTGATCCCGGGTTTACAACCGCCCCTCCCCGTTTCCCTGTTTTAAAATTTCTCTTTTACTCAAATATTCAAGAAAGCCATCAGGTGAATCAGCCTGAAACTTAGCACAATTATATTTACAATGGCCTGGCTGATGGCAATACCAGCAGGATATACCAGACTTAGACTCTCCCTCCTTCCTTTGTGGAGTCTCCCTCTTACTTTCAGTCTTACCCTTTAACTGATCTTCCAACTCCTGGATTCTTTTCTGTAATTTCTCAACCAATTGTTTAGAATCTGATGTATTTGATTCCTTAGGAGGTTGAGAAGCATGAACTCTAGGTACAAACTTTACTTTTTCTCCTGAAACAATGCTTTCTTCTCTCATGGCAACCTTTATAGCCTCCTCCAAATTAGAGGGACCAACTCTTTTTACCTGTATACGTAATGACTGTTCCCTAATAGCTTGGACGAAATGATGTACAGTCATACTTTCCTTTGTAACCAAATCACCAGATGGAAAGGCACGAGTTACTAATCTTCTAACTCGAGAGCCCAAGTCTCTTAGTTTCTCATCCTTACCCTGTTGACAGGATAAAAGCTCTTGTCTATAGCTGTCAACCAACTTATGAGCTCCAAACTGCTCAATAAGTGCTCCACATAATAAATCATAGTCAGCCCTGACATTCTCAGGTAAATCATTAGCATATTCTTGTACTTTGCCTTGTAGTACAACTAAGAGAAATATTCTCTTCATTTCATTATCCCAAGCATTGATGCCAGCGACTATTTCAAAATGCTTCAAATAATCATCAAATGTTTGCTTACCGTAGTATTTGTCCGGATTTATACTTGGTTTTTCTGCTCCCCTCCTTTCCGGTCGTCTTGCGTCTAGCCGAAAAGCAACTGGTTGGGCTGGAGAAGTTCTGAAATTAGAAAGAGGATCACCTCCCCCCGGTGTTACCATTCCATATATTGGTATTTGTCTATCCAACCCAAACCCAGTGGGGTCTGGCCAATACAAACCTTGAGGGTTAGTGGGAGGAGTCGTGGGAGTTCTCAATGGGTCAAAAACTCCTACTCCCACTGGAGTATATCCCTGTGGCATTAAAGGATCTTGTAAACCTACCAACAGTTCTTGTGCTCCAGGTGAAGGGAATGCTCCGGGAAACCCCCCAACCGGACCCCCCTGTTGAGCGGCTGATGGTAGACGGTTGTGGGGCGCCCCGAGAGCACCCCCCTCCATAGTCGGTATGCCTGCCATCCAACCAGATAAAGACAAAGAAAAATAATCAATGAACAATCACTATCACAAATATATTTTAAATTCCCTTTTCTAATACTCCTCAAATATAATATTGGGTAACTCCTGGTACTATAATGGTCCCAAGCCAAAGGGGTCCCGAACCAAAGCCAATGTAAGATTTTAAAAGTTATTTAATTTCTCACAAAAGTAAAATTTATTTAAAGTTCTTCCAAGGTCACATGACATCCCACCGCTGCCACCATTTGTAATAACCTCATTTTTTTTCCAGAGACACCATATTAACTTATCACATTTCACTGAAGAGGCTATTAACCTAAAGCGGACATTCTTATGCCGGCTCTAGGATTTTAAACTTAGATATCAGTGACCCGTAGTGGAAGAACAATCAAGAAGATTTAAGTTGTATACAAAATAAAATTTATTACTGGCGACCTATAAGTTTACAAACTAAAACAATTAAATTTCCAATTACAATGTTGTCTTGAAGGTGACAATGACGAATGAGCATTGCCCTCACAATGAAGAATGTTAAAGAGTGAAGCCATTACAGAGTACCAAGGTCCAACGACGATCCAATCCTAATTTACTAAAAATTTAATCGGCCAAAGTATTTTAATAGATTAAAACCAATTTTAATTATTTAATTTGGAATAAAATTAGTTCTAACCTATTTATTAATCACTAAAGCTTCCCAGTTCTGAAGTGATATATTGAATTCTGTATGAAAATCTGAATCCAAAGTATTGAGAATAATTTCCAATCTCACCGATCCAAAAATGTTCAACCGTAAAATTTCTTTTGTAAATGAGCCTGAGTTACTTAAATGTCGAAAGGGGAAAAAAACTATAAGTGTCAACCTCCATTAAATTCCAAAGATAAGAATGTTCATACTGATGTGTAAAGTTGGCACAACCTGGATCTGTTCAAGTTCTCACCACCGCATGTAAACATTCAATTTTCAGGAAAGGTCGGCCACTCAGGAAAGGTGAAGTATAGGCCTTGACTTTCCGACTTAACCCCCGTGGCTCAAGTATTTGCACTGCAACTCAACAAAAACCAGAGTCAGAGACTTTCCCTATTATAATTAAAAAAAAATATTCATTTCTTATATAATAATTTAATAAATAATTTCTCTAAGTATATTCCAAGTCGGAATAAATAAAAAATAAATGCTGATCTAATTTCATAGATCAATTGTCAAAGAATATTTATCTTGAAAGGGTTAGGTAAAACTTTAAGAGGAAAAACCCACAAGGGTTAACAAATTTGGAATAAAACTGGCCATATTTAAAGAAAAATACCTCTTCAAGTACCCTAAGCCTTAACAAGATGGCCCCAGTTTATAATATTTATGAGTTCATCAAAACAATTTTAATAACATCAATATATATCAATTCCATCTAAGATTTGATAGTTCTTCACTCAGACTTCTTATAATCTTTCAAATATAATTTTCATTGTTTCTATCCATGTACAAATAGATAATTTATTCATTTGTCATTTCATAAATATTCAATATTATTATAATTAGATACTCCGTAAAGTAACTGGATAATTTATGCAGCAGTGAAAGCTATCCCATATTTACCTTGTCAAATATTACAGGATTGCAAAATGTTTTATTTTGCAAGATACTAAATACTATGTGATACGAAAACTTCAACTGGTGAGTTAACTATCAAGTATTTAACTTAAATCACAATTTAATTTCTTAAGTCCAACCCACTTAATAAATCTTCCCAAATTTAGAAAAACCCTACTTATCCCTAAGATAATCCTGGAGAAAATTTGATATGTATATAATGAGTAAAAAAATTGCCTGAACATTTTCATGCTATAATCATTGTGGAAGTGTGTTCCTTAAAGAAAAACTTCAATCAGAACTCCAATGTAAAAGAAGATAAAAATGTTTCAACATTATCAATTCATGAAGACCAATGTAACACAAAATCAACTCATGAAGACCAATGCTTCAACATCATCAATTCATGAAGTCCAATAATAAAAGAATGAAAGTTGACCTTTATTTCTGATGTCACTTCCCATGACCCTTGACCTTGAAGGTCAACTTCCGGTAAATTATAATAATTTATGTATACCATTTCCTGAAAAATCAACTATCAGAAATTCAGTCTCCTGTCTTCCTAATAGGACCATTCATGGTATAAAAATGGAAAATCTACTATCAGAAATCCAGCTATCTGTTTTTCCAATAGGACCATCCATATTAAATATATTCTGGAAGTGAAAAGAGTCAACATTCAAAACAACTCAAAAAAAATAAACTTCAATATTGTGATATTTAAGGTCAACATAAAATAAAAGTACATAATCTCTATGGAATACTTTTGAAATATCATAACTTATGATTTCCATGACACAAGTATTCTTTGTAACATAATCCTATAAAATTAATGAAACTTCAACTGAAGTCTTTTCAGACAAATTTTTACCTCATTAACATAATTTATGTGTTCAGTTTTCCCTGCCTAGTTCTTACTATAGTGAAAATAGGAATGGGGTTAAATCTTCAGGTAGAGCATAAAGAATTTGCATATATAATGAACAGGAAAACCTGTTCTACCAGGTTTAACCCTTGATCTTGTTTCAAATTTCTCTATTTAACCCTAAGACTTCTATTACCAGTATGACTATAACTCCACATCAAAAATGGGAGGAACCTATTGGTTTCACTACTTTTAATGTCTTTCTCGACTTTAACCAATGCATTTTAACCTTTCAATAATAACCATATACATATTCAGAATAACCTGTATTTCTTGGTTTTGCCACTAGAGGGCACACCACCCAAATATTTCTCCAAGATCAGTATTGTAATTTTTTCAACCATGCCTACAGAATGAAAATTTGGAATATATTCCCAATTTGCTCACCAGTATTTAGTTTACTCTCCTATAAATATATATATTTCAGTTCCATGAACAGAAACTCGTTCTTACAACACCATTTTTAGGACTTAACGAGATCAAATTACAGAACTGCTTACAGTGTTCCCGAGCAGAAAAAATAGAATTTTCTTTCATGGAAAATGGTTCTGATATCCATTTTTAATCAGCATATACCGATTCCAAGAAATATCTTCTCCCAATTATTTTCTCTCGTCTTTGTTTCAAAATGGGAATTCATGTTAAATCAATGTTTTGCGCTAATCAATTACGTTTCAAATCCCTAGTCTACAAGACTCCAACAAGAACCTCCAGAACAAGACAAGTTTACCCTCGTGGTTCACACCTCTTCATTCTGGCCGGTAATAATTACGAAACGTCTGCAAAGGCTCACTAACCAGCGCAAAACTTGACCATAATCCTAGCCAGCTAAAGACAATCTCCGTTATTCAGTCTTCATAACAGACATTGTTATATTTATTTCGACTGTCACGAAAATCACTTATCCTTGCTCCATAATAGGACGTCCATATGCCCTTAATAATTATTCATCTTTGACGACCCATTATTATAGAAAAATGACCAAACCACGTGTACTACGGAAGCCAACTTACCGGCCCGCCACGAGGTATTTATAACATGAAATTTGTAACCGCTGCTAAATTTCACCTAGAAACCACGAACGTATTTTAGTTCTGTTTATTTTTACTTGAACTCTTCCCTAATATTTACCCTACATATTTAATCAAATTGGCCTTTGGCTCGGGACCATGACCAGGATCACCCAATATTTATTAACGCCTAGCTAAACATGCCACGTGAACACGTACAGTGAAAATTTGGATTTTCCAGATCCCCCACCATGGTTGAATCAGGTAAGTATATCCTAACTCATTTCAACATGAGTAACTTTTCCATAGAAAGTCAGAAGATACACTTACCCTTTTCAACACGCTGGCTAAAAGATCCGAAGCCCGCTGTGACCGCTAGACCATACTCCAAAGTTCCACTGTTCTGTTCCACCGCCCAACAAGGAGAGTGCCACTTGTCAATCCGGTCGCACCTTTATTGAGCCGCACGCCTTTGTGATTCCAAATTAGGGGACGTCACAGTGTTATCCACCCTGTCTCAATCCCTTCATGTATGGCCACTAGAGGCCGCTGCAATAAAAATCACTCGGCAGCATCTTTTTCAAAACACAGCAAATCAATATTTGCTACACCGGCCAGGAACATCTCCCTGTGACCATATGCCAGGGTGTCAACCCTGTTTTCTGTGATCCAGAGCTTGGAGTCAAGGGGGGACAGGGACACCTTCTTTTGGTGCACACCATAAATTGGCCGGCCCTCAGGGTGCAGCACATCCATGCCATGGTGGAAGGTCTCCTTTTCAAACAGGGCGGCCCTGTGCTGCTCGTGACGTATGTGTTTCTTCACTAAGATTTTCTTCATGCCTTTGGCCTTCTTGATGTTTTGCACTTCAGCCTCCAGGATGGAGTACATTTTAGACCAGAGCCCTATGTACGTGGCGATGGGGTGGCCAGTGCACTAGTTGTTCATTTTGCCAAGCACCTTTTTGTTGACCGTCCTGTGGAGCTGATGCTCTTTTGGGCAGTCAGAGATGTTGTAAAGGTCTTGGTGCTTGGCCATGTCTTGGTACATATCTTTGGTCTGGATCTCAAGAAGGAGATTGTCTGTGTCGGTGTAGAGGAGCTCAACATTGTCCCCACACTGGCTCCTTATCTCATTGTAGTAGAACTCGTACATGAAGTGTTTGCTCAGATTGAGAATGCTCATATCTACATATACGGGATGGTTCAGGAGTAGGTGGCTCTGGTGTTGCTGGATTGCTATCAGGTGGTCATCAAATATATTGGCTCGGGGAATGACAGGTCGGGAATGAGGCGTTGGAGTTTATCCTCCTTGCTTGCACGTACCAGTTTGACACCCACCCACTTTCGGAGATTCTCCATCATCTTCCCAGACACCGAGTTGCTCATCACCTTGTACAGGTCTTTTTTCAAAGCTGCTCATGGCCTGCTTTTGGAATTTAGTGTTGAGCCTGATGTAGGGCTCCTTCCAAGGGCTCTGTTCAAACCTCGGGGCCAGGTGAAGCTTTTTTCAGGCACATGGTGAGGGTCATATACAGCTGGAGATTCCTGTAATTGAGCATGTAGTGGTCCTTGTCGCGTAGGTTGGGGACAAGCTTCTCGACCTCTGTTGGTACCACCCCAACGCCTAAGAGTTGGAGCTGATAGTCGCCCATCCACTCCTTCTGGACCACCATGTGCTCAAAAATGTGATGTCAGTCTATCATGTGTTAAAATCATTTCAGCGCAGTAATGTACAAACGCATTATTACAAGCTTGTAGTCTTTTCTCTGTTTGTCCTTATTTGTTTTGTGATTTAACGTTTTTTCAATTGCCTGCTATCATTCTCATTTTCATTTGAGTGTGTATGTTTGTCTGTTACAAAGGACTGCTATTTTTTTCTTTTTGTTACACTGTCCATTGTCATTTGTTTCCGATTGGCATTTAGCCTTTGTGCCTAATGTGGTATAAAAGTTAGTACCGCCTGGAAAGTGTCCCTTTTGGCCGCAGAAAATAGATATCTCAGAGAGGGACTGAGAGCAAGCGTCTACCCATTCTTGGGATTTTGAAGGGGCATGATCCCTATTCTATTAACCATGGGCTAACAGCTTAACACAATGCTGCACATGTAAAGGAAGTTGTGGTGAGATGTATAGTCCACTTTTCCAATTTGTTTTGCTGTTATTTTTCATTTTATCGCTTGTTAGAGCATGAGCATCAAATTTATATATATTTTATCACAGTAATGCACCATACATGATTTCATGTTGTGTTTTCCACATAATAGACTTGTCATGTCAGAGTCTGCATAAAATACCTGAACTATTCAAGTTTGCAAAGGATTTGTGTTCTTTTTTAAAGCTGCATTATTTATTCGCGTTCATATGTATCACAAAAGTTGATTAAGATATTCACCTGGCTTCTTGTACAAATGGCATAAGTGGTTCAGTATCATGAAGTTATGGAGTTGTTGATGTAAGTTATCATAAAATGATTTGTATGTGGTTACGTGTATCTATGAAGGCCAAAAGGGCCCATTTAGATACAAAACAGTGTTATTTACACCCGTGTAAACAAGATAATTAAACGCTAAGTGATGCATGATTTAATAAGGATGTTTTGTTTAAATTTAAAGCGGAAATTATAAATGTCACATTGTTGTGAATGATCGTTTCATATTATCTTATGCAGTATATGTTAATTGCAGTGTATAACATTTCAACATTCAACGTTTAACATTCAGCGGTCAACATGTGTACAACATAATGTTCATTAAAAGGTATTGGTGTGGGAATATGACATCAAACAAGGTATTTTTCATTAACTCCGTGTCAACTGATGGTAGTGGTTGCCATCATGCAATTGTTACAGGAGTATCCAACGTAATATCTCACCAGCTTCGTTGGTTATTGTGTCCTTGAGTGTGCGTAACATCATGTGTTCTACTGGTTTCGGTTCCTACTGGATAAAGGGGTTTCAACAGGTTTATTGTGCTGTCATGTGCATTCTGGCTGTGTACAGGCAGGCAGTAGTGTTAATTCAGTACACCGTTTCATCGTTGTTTCACGTCAAGATAACTTTCTATGACCGACATACCCAGACATATCCTTACCGCCGTGCTGCTTGCTAGCATTGACTTTCGTGTGACTATCTTAGTTATATATTCAAGGACCTACCTGCATTTGCTTTTAGTGAACTTTACAAGCACTACTTTTGGTCAGGTATTGTAATATATGTTTAAGGACTTGTACAAAATACATGTATTCATTTCAGTGACCCTTGCATACTCCAGCCTATATCCTGATGCAGTTTTGAAGCAAACTTATGTAAATTCTGTGCTTTCTTCTCATATATATATACATATAGGTCCATATTTTGTTCAAGCACAGAGTGTCTGAACAAATTATACATACCATATTCTATTCTATATGTTGGTTCCTTATAGGTATCTTAGTATAGTTTAAATTTTGGTACCAGCGCATATTTACATATCGTATAGCTCATGAAAATATTCAGTGTATTTATGGTGCTGTGGGCTTCAGGTTATATCACATCTTACAGTGTGCCTCTCTCCGACGTAAAACCTGCCCATAAGGCAGCTAACACAAAGGTCACAGAACTAGGCAATAAGATAAGTCAGGTTTTAGTTCAGAGTGAAAATCTTGATCAAATACCAGCGTTGCTAGTGCAGTACAAGACTGCTTTTGATGAATTTACAGTGTGTTACTGACAGGTTCTACAGAAAGACAAGGGTGATACCATTGAGAATGACAAGTATTTTGAGCCGGCCCATGGTAATTACCTTAAGGTTCTGTGTGGAGCTAAAGATGTAAAAACAGTACAGCCTTCAGCTTTAGCGTCTCCTACAGGTATTATACCTATGTCATCTTCTGTTGGTTCACAGGAAATGTTCAGGCTATTATTCCTGCCTAAGCTGCAAACTTTCACGGGTGACTGGACCAAAGTTCGTTGTTTCATTAAAGCTCTTAAAATTTGCCCCGAGAAGTGCACTAGTGATCCTGACATCCACCTTGTGCATTTGTTCCAATATGTATCTGACAACGTGCAAGAATGCATATGAAGTTCTATCTTTGTCGGTGGTGAACAAGGTTCCAAGAATGCTTTGGATACATTGCATAAATTATATGGGTCCAATCTTCACTTGGTGCAGGACATAATTAAATCATTACGCAATTCAAAGGTTGTCAAAAGCACTTCTGACATGCATGCTCTTTCGAATGAATTACGCAATTCATACAAGATTCTCCAAAGTATCAATAGCTTGGATGAGATAAAATGCCAATTAGTCATTATGGACTTGAGTCAAAAGTTCCCATTGCACATTCAAACCGATGGTGCAAGCGTGAGTTTGAGAGTAAAAGAGAGTCCAACACATATTTGAAGTTCTAGGAGTTAGTATCCTTTACAGAGACTGTGGCTGCTGAATTCTGGCAGCCATTTTTCAGCTTGGCCACTAGAAAAGGTCATGCCAGATCAGTTACATCTCACAATGCACAAGCATTGCCATAGGGTGCTGTAAATAAATCAGTCCCGCTTGTTGCTGTTGAGTTCAATATATTCTCATGCAGAGGCTGACGTTAATACCGCTACTAGTCAACAGCCTAGTCACCCACCTAAGAATCATCCCCCACGCAAATTTTGTAAACAGGTGCACTTCACTATGCATTGTAAAGAGTTCAGAGTTTTACCTGTTCGTGACAGAATCATTCTCATAAAGTTGCATAATTTATGCGAGAATTGCCTACATGATAACCGTCACACTTCTGAGTGTGTCAAGGAAAACATACTAGTTTCATTCATATCGATCAATCTTCTACAGCCTGTGCTACTGGCAATAAGAGCGATTGTCTTCTACCTATAATTAGGGTATGTGTGAATGATACATTGAATGTAAATGCTACTTTGGATAACTCTTCTACTGCATCATTCTGTACAGAGAAGTTAGCCAGTCACCTTAAATTGAAAGGCATTAACCACCATTACCTACTGAAGACAATGAGCTGAAGTTTCAAAATATGTTTCTTCTAATGTTTCAGCTGCACAAGAATCTTTGAACATGTCAGCAGTCAAAGCTTTGGAACATGTTCCAGTATCCACTGGAACCATAGATACAAAGTCTTGCCCACATCTCACTGGTATTGACTTCTCTGCCTGTATTGATTGTCAGGAAGTTGACCTTTTGATAGGTCAGGATTATTCTGAGGCCTTGATACCTCTTGAGGTCAGGAAGAACAAGCCTAAAGAACCAGTGGCTATACGCTATGCATTTGGATGGACTTTTGAGGGTCAAATACGAAAGTCAATTTGTAGTCAGGTGGTCATATGTAACTTTGTGTCTACATCCCTTGTCTTGGTAGACTCAGACATAAACAGCCACATGATTAAACATTTTCCTATCTGTACAGGGAAAGCTGTTGACTCATCTAATTCACAGTTGGGAAAGAGAACTTGTTGGCTTAAGTAATTCACAATCAATTTCTCCTCAATCAGTTGTTTCACATGCCACTATAATTTCTTCTCCTTTGACCGATATACATCAGTTATGGGAAATCAAGAATGGCCCATTCAGAGTCGTGTCACTTTCAATTAATGACAAAAAGATCATAGATTTGTGGGACAGAACTTGTCAATTGGTTGATAGGCATAATCAACTACCTATACCACAGAAAAATCCAGATGAGCCCATACCAATTAATTTTTCCATGGCATATAGGCATTTGGACAGTCTTATAAGGAGACTTAAAAGAGAAAACTTGTTGTCTAGATAATACAATGAGTTATCTAAGTTGCTTGAAGCCAATTACACTCAGGTAATCCCTACCCATGCTTTGCTGGATTCAGATAGAATCTGGTATAGTCCCCATCATGGTGTACAAAACCCGAACAAACCTGGGAAATTATGGATTGTGTTTGATTTTTCTGCCAAATATGGTGGATATTCATTAAATGAGCATTGCCTTCAAGGGCCAGACTTAGTAAACAAGCTGCTGCATCTTTTGCTACGGTTCCATTTACATAGTCTTGCAGTCCAGGGGGATTTGGTTCAAATGTTCAATCAAGTTACAATTTCTGTATATGACAGAGATGCACTCCGATTTTTATGGTACAAGGATCGAGAGTTGGTTCATATATGCATGCACGTCCTCGAAGCGCACCCCGTCGTCCATGTACTCATATGGGTAGACACCCTTCCACATGAGCAGCTTATGCTTTTCTTTGGCTGGTTCACAGTGCGCCGTTATCTGGAAGGTCTCAGGCTGGTTTGCCACCACCAGCTTGTCAAGAGAGGCCAGCAGAAACTGGGCACTGATGATAATGCGAAGCTTCCCCATAGGGAAGCTTCTGTATTTTTACCTCAGCTGACTTGTCAGTCAGCTGAGGTTTTTTGAGGGTCTGTCGTCCGTCGTCCATCCGTCCGTCCGTCCGTCCGTCCGTCGTCCACAATTCACATTTTCGACTTCTTCTCAAAAACTGTCAGCCAGATTCACTTCAAACTTGGTGGAGATGTGCCTTGGGCGGGTCTCTATCAAGTTTGTTCAAATGGTCACAGTCCAGTGATTTTTGGATTTTTAATGAATTTTTTTGTTCTTTTTTGGGTAAATCTTAAAAAAAACTTCTTCTCCGAAACCACTCACCCAATTGCTTTAATATCTCACAGAAACATTTCCTGGAACACGTAGTTCTTAATTTGTTCACCAGATGGCCCTGCAATTTTTTCCTAATTTTTTATGAATTTTTGTGTGTTATAACTATTTTCGACTTCTTCTCCAGAACCATCACTCAGATTAAGCTGAAACATGGTGGATATGTTCCTTGTAGAAGGGTCAAACAAAGATGTTCACTATGTGGGAATGCTGCAGATTCCTGATTTTTAACGATTTTTTCAATTCGGGTACTTATCGGTCAATGCAGCTTTCCTATTGATGACTATGGAAGTCAATGGACATTCTAATGCTAATTCACATTTTTGACTTCTTCTCCAAAACTGTCATCCAGGTTAACTTCAAACTTGGTGGCAATGTACCTTGGGTGGGTTTCTACTAATTTTGTTCACGTGGTCATGCTCCAGTGATTTTTGGATTTTTAATGAATTTTTTTTTTTTTTTGACAAATCTTAAAAAATCTTCTTCCCCGAAACTGCTTACCCAAATGCTTTGATATCACACAGGAAGACATCTAGGGACTCCTTGTTGTTAATTTGTTCACCAGGTGGCGCTGCAGTTTTTTTCTATTTTTTTTTTGAATTTTTGTGTGTTAATGATATTTTCGACTTCTTCTCCAGAACCGTCACTCAGATTGAGCTTACACTTGGTGGATATGTTCCTAATGGAAGGGCCAAACAAAATTGTTCACTGTGTGGGAATGCTGCAGATTCCTGATTTTTAATCATTTTTTTTCAAGTCGGCTCCTTTGGGGTAAATGCACCTTTCCTATTGATTACCATGTAAGTCAATGGGCATTCTAATGCTTATTTACATTTTCGACTTCTTCTCCGAATCCATCATCCAGATTTACTTCAAACTTGGTGGCAATGTACCTTGGGTGGGTGTCTACCAGGTTTGCTCCAATGGTCATGTTCCAATGAATTTGGATTTTTTTATGATTTTTTTTCAAAAATGCTCCAAAACCGCTCCAGTAATTTTGGGGTTTTTAATGATTTTTTTTCAAAAATCTTTACAAAAGTTTTAATAGGAAAGTTTAACATGGAAATTTCTTCTAATGGTTATAACTTGAATAATTTTGGCCAGATTTACTTCAAACTTGGTGCGGATGTGATTGGGTGGATCTCTAGCAAGTTTGTTCAAGTGGTCACGCTCTATTGATTTTTTATGAATTTGTTTGTTTGTTTTTTTTGGGGGGGGAGGGCAAATCTTAAAAAATCTTCTTCTCCGAAACCGCCCACCCAATTGCTTTGATATCCCACAGGGACCCTGCCGGGGACACCTCGTTCTTAATTTGTTCACCAGGTGGTGCTGCAATTTTTTTCTATTTTTTTTTAATGAATTTTTGTACATTTTTGCTATTTTCGTCTTCTTCTCCAGAACTGTCACTCAGATTAAGCTGAA
The DNA here is from genome assembly GCA_964020975.1 of Hermodice carunculata. NCBI lineage: Eukaryota > Metazoa > Annelida > Polychaeta > Eunicida > Amphinomidae > Hermodice > Hermodice carunculata. The sequence continues at coordinate 13,694,417 of OZ026612.1, read as the reverse complement.
ACTTGCTGGATATGTTCCTCGTAGAAGGGTCAAACAAAGTTCTCCAAAAGGTTGACTCGTTTAATTTTTTCATTCATTTTTAGAAAAAGTACAAAATAGAATTTTTTTTTTCGAAACCTGAACATGGAGATTACTTGTAATGAAAACAACTTAGATAATTTTCGACATATTCATGTCACACTTTGTAGAAATGTACCTTTGATAGGTCTCTATATATTTTATTCAAATGGTCACACTGCATTGATTTTTGCATAAATTTTTGGGTAAATTTTTAAAAATAAGCAGGTGCATGTCAGCTGAGCACAGGATCATCATGATCCTCTTGTTCCATGTTTTTTGGGGATGCACCTCAGCTGAAAGTCATCCTTCTTTTCCTCCTCCACATTCTCCGGGACTATCTTTGACACGGCTTGCATCAACAAGTGTGAGTCATACCCCCAAATATTGTGAAACACCACAGGTATTGTCATTGTCATGGAGCTGAGCTGCAGCTTGAGGTCAAACGCATTGTGGGTGGCCCCTCTGTATTTCCCAGTGATGTGACAGTGATCACGCACAGCATCTCCCTCCAAAGGCTTCTCGCAAATGTGGCAGATTTTCGACGCTTGGCGGGCTTGCCTGTCCTCAGGAGTCATACATATGGCCTTGGGGTTTGCCACCACCTTCATGATCTTTTTCTTCGCGGCTATCAGGGCTCGTAGGAAGTGCTCTGCTGCATTCTGGCGTCTGTACTCGACCGGCAGCTGGGTCTCACCATCAAAGCGCACGACGACATAGCAGTAGCTACAGGCCTCGTTCTGCTGAGTTTTTTGGCAGTTGCTCTTTGAGGGGTCAAGGGCTCGCCCCTCGACTTTTGTTGTCAATGCCTCAGAGTCGGCATAGATGACAAATGGGACAGGCAGCTTTTTGTGGAGGTTTTGAAAGCTGACCATGTTCTTTTCCTTTCCTTCTTCCTGTCATTTTCATAGGCCTTGAGGAGGTCCTCCCTGCTGTAGGCCATATGAAGGCAGCAGTCACAAAAGTATTTCCACCTCTATTGCTTGTTCTCCCTATACAGCAGTTTGCTGACGTCCTTCACCCAGGTGTAGTGTTGTTTCCCTGCCTTCTCGACCAGCAGCAGGTTGACACAGGGCATGTCTTCAGGCTGTCTGCTAAGCCAGTGGATTATCATGCCCTTGTCCCAACCAAAGACGTTGATGGCGAGGTTGTTCTGCCGCTATACCATGTCAATCTGAGAGATGGGTGCAGGGGCATCAATCCTTCGAAAGTGGAGACCGTCCTCGGTTTTGTATTTGGTAGGCATTGTGAGTCCTTGTCTACTGGAAACAAGGCTTCTTATTTTTCAGTGCCGCCGGGAGTGGGATGAAGCTGCCCCCTCTCAGCGGTTAATACCTGATGATGTTGAGCCAGAGTAAGACTACTCTGTCCACAACCCACCCAGAGCCCCATTGAGTCCACTTTTCGAGTGTCTCCAGGAGGTAGGGGAAGGCCTGTTGATCTTGCTGGCCTGGAGGAGGGCCTCCTCCTTGTGATGGAGCTGGAGCACCAGCTCCATCAGCTGTTCAGCTCTATCGGGTACGCCTTTGTAATGGGCAATTTTTAGAGCGAGTGGTAACTTCACACCATTCACAGACAGAATCTCCTCTATGAGCTTCTTCCAGATCTGTGGACGCCGTCAAGAAAGGTCCTGCGATCTGCGCCAACGGGATGACCCTTGGGCACATCCATCTGCCGGACTTGTGAGAAGTTCCCAATGACCCACGGCATCTGGCAGAACACTAGCTTTTCCTCATTATGTCTCCCTCCTTGATTCAAAAGGCTGGGGGAGTTGTCTAATGTTATCTTCCGGGTTGGCTCTTCCAAGATGTGCTGGGTCGGGATGGGCTGCTCATGCCATGGAGCTGGTGTTGCCTATTCCAGCCCTTTGATTAGCTGCGTTCCCTCCCCAGGTGTGGGGGGTCTCCCACATCTCTGATGCGGAGCTGGGATAGGTCTCTCACGTGGCTGACATGAGGCCTGGGTGGGCCTCTTGCATGGTTGACGCGGGGCTGGGGTGGGTCGCTCACGGATCTCATTTCAGAGAGCTCTTAGGCCTTACGCATGGGTCTGGGGCATGATATCCCCTTGTTGAATCAAACGGGGTAGCTGTTGCACTGCTGCATCCGTTCTATACATACAAAAAAACATATTTCTCTAATATTGAAATAATTCTAAAAGAAATTATTGTTGTTGCTGGTAGCTATAGCTGCCAGCCAAGCAAACACGACCTCCACATCGCTTCTCTTTGCGTGAAGCAAGCACAGGCCATAAGCAACACTGCCACAGGGGCATCACAGCATCAAAGGAGTTTTTACACCCACTCCGCAGGCTTTACAGGTGTAGGGCTGCCCACCATTAGCGATTCTGGCGTTATGTACCCCACAAAACTCCTTTGGACATGAATGGCGGCAGATGTCTGTCTTGCCCTTCAGAGGCCAGGTGCATGTTTTTTTACCCTTCATGATATCGGTTCAGTACATCCTACGAGTCTCTTCCTCTAAATATTCATTTGGCTTGGGGCTACCTGTGGTGCTGTCTGGGCTGGGCCCACTGAGGGGAATGGGGCTGGCCTCTTTACGCTTTGGCTGGGGTGGTTAGGGGCGCCAGTTGGTGTGGGGCCCCACCCACCCCATAGGGGTGCTGCTGGTGTCCCCTTGTGTGCATGTGGGGGCCTATCTGGGTGGCCAACATTGTTGTGTTTGTGTCTGCAAAGATGTAGACCACTTTAGAGGTCAGCGTGTTCAACTTTGCATTTGGCTAGGCGAGGGTGTCGAAGGTAGTGGGTTTGAATCCCATATAAACCGACATAAATTTATCGCATTTTTCACTTGCTAATACTCTATTGGTTTCGAAGTGCTGTGGGCCATTGCTCCGACTTCGAAATTATATTAGAGGTGTATTTCATTAATTGTCGGTCTGTGGAAATGCCCTACTGTGTCAATGTACAAGCCACACCTGCTATAACGTCACCCTGAGTCCTCGGACAACCTTTTAGGGGTTGCCCCGATGGCCTAGAGGTCAGCGTGTTTGACTTTGCATTTGGCTAGGCGAGGGTGTTGAAGGTAGTGGGTTCGAATCCCATACAGACCGACATAAATTTATCGCATTGTTCACTTGGATGAGGTAGCATTTTTGGGGTAATTGTGTGAGTATGTAGGGGCGATATTTCTTGAGGTAAACTTTGCAGTAATTGTGTTTGTATGTGTAAACCACTTTGCTTGAAGTGGGCCACGAGCATCAGGGTGTATATTACTGTTTTATTTACACCAAAGTCTCAAACTTACTGGCCTTTATGAAAATCATATCAATAATCCACAACTGGGCTTCAGAAAACATTGTGGACACAGTGTAATAAATGATAGGAGGATTCACCAACTTGCATCGTTAACACCTTGATTGAACCCATGCCTGGCAAACATGCTTCTGGCACTTGTTCATTGGCGATAAAAAGTTCCTGGAAAGAATTCTGAAATTTGTGTAACAGTGTCTAACAAAAAGATAGGCTACATAGGAGATAATTTCGTTCAGCTGTTCAAGGTACTGTGGCGTCGCCATTGCCTGATCCACTGATGTTATTATCAATACTTTGTACTATCGAGGCATGCATCTTATTCTTGCAATGGCCATATCTTAAATAGTTTTACCCAGATTTGTGCCAAACATGGTAGGAATATACCTGGGGTAAGTATCTACCAACTTTGGTCGAATGGTTACACTTCAGTGATTTTTGGATTTTTTATGATTTTTTCAAAAGTCTTTAAAAAAAATTTGAATAGGAAAGTTTAACATGGGAATTTTTTGCTATGGTGATCACTTAAATTATCTTGCCAAGATTTGTGCCAAACTCAGTATAGATGTACCTGGGGTGGGTATCTACCAAGCCTATTAAAATGGTCACCTTTTACTGATTTTTTTATTTTTTATGATTTTTTAAAAAAATATCTTTTAAAAAGTTTTAATAGCAAGCATCAGCCATAAACCCATGTCAATATAGGATATTCCAGAACGGTAAATTATCCAATCAGAAGAGTACTCAGTATCTATCCAACAAGGTTGATTTTCCAGCCCAGACAGCCAAGGGGATGAAACCACCATTATATTTACTGTATATTCACATATTAGCATAAAGGCGTATAACTTTTGTTGCATCCCTTTTTAAAATAAAATAAAATATCTGTCAAACCATACAACACAGAGACATTCTGATAAGTTCATATAACAGTCCAGCTGAAACAGTGCATTAATTACAGGTAAATGTTCCCCAAAGGTGTCAGCTCAAGACAAGCAAGAACTATTTAGTGCAGTAACCTGCACCTGATTGGCCACAATGGTGTATTCTCATCCAAGGGTAGTCACTTGGCTGAAATAATATTTTATTGCAAGAAGCAGAAAAATTTTTTATGGCAATCTTAATGGTATGTAGCTAAAGTTCTTGCAGGAACACCGTATCCAAGTAAATATAAGCCTAGCAACACTGTTCTTGTATGAATGGGAGCACACACAGTTGGCGTAGTAAACCATACACACACAGTACCTGAATTCAAGTACTCTGCTGTACACACTTTGAAACATTCATACAGGAGCATCATATGTAAGGTACACATGCTGATAAGCTACATAGCAATGGCGTTCCTGCAGGAACCCCAAAAGCTTTATGTGAGTGTTAGCTTCACCCACAATTGCAGGTTACGAGTTACTAATGCAGGCTACGACGGGAACATCTTCACACACCAGCCCACATGGTGGAGCATGTATACCAACAAGTAAAGTGGGTGCTTGTAATTAGTGGTCATTAGGGGGAACAACAATCAGTGAGCAAAACTCAACCCTCAATCAAATCGTGCACTGAAAAATGTACTGTGCTCTGCACACAAGAAAGTCCTGGTAATACTTAAAAAAAAATGCAGCAACCCTGGTTGAGCAGCATTTTGTTTTTATAATTCTGCTGACTGGCATTCCAAAAATGAACGGCAATCTATGAGTCACAGTACCACATAGACACTAGTTGGCCTGCTGCCATTACTGGGCCACATTTCTGTCTGTTATACACATCCTCTGTATTTGTTTTATAGACCTCTGAAAAGCAAAGGCCTAGAGTCCTGAAAGGGGGATATTTACCCAGTAATTTTGCAATTTCCAGCAGTTTTCTGGCTTGAGAGTCTTGAATACCAACATTCCCCTCAAGCCATTCTTTCCAGGCACTGGATATTTTGCCAGCCGGTTTTTCAGTGCTGTGTGGTAAATGCTACATTAAGCCATTCTCCATATTCAAGGCAGGCTGAGAGAGAGAGACAAAGAGAGAGAGAGAGAGAAAGAGAGAGAGAGAGAGAGAGAGAGAGAGAGAGAGAGAGAGAGAGAGAGAGAGAGAGAATTTAGTTTTCTGAGCAAAGCGTAGCCTGATTTGAGATTATTCAATATGCTTTCCAGGCTCGTAAAGAGGCCCACCCCAGACACTTTAGGGCAGTTGACTGGATCCTGTGTAGCCAATTTCTGAACTAAATATTTGTGGAGATCTTGGCCGGAGAGTAATTTTGACACTTTGGAGTTTTCCCCTAGAAGGGATCATAAATTCTCTCTTGGTTTTTGTGGCAATGATTTGGTTGTAGGGCCATCCTTTTCAAGATTTTCAACAAAACACAGCATGTTAATGAAATATTCTTTGTGAGCTTGAATAAGCTGTAGCTGTTTTTTGTCCCACTGATACGTGTACTTCGTCTCATTATCCATCGAATTTACACCCAAAATGCTGCCATCAGGGGTGTCTATATGAATGGGAGATGGTACAGGACTGCCAATATCTGACATGTTGACCACTGAAAGCAAGCACCTACCTCAGTTGTTGGAATACAAGCTCCTAATGAGACACATCCTGTTGTGACTGGGAATTTTCGAGAACCCCTGTGCTGCAATACAGGAAGGGCAAAAACTGGGTCACTGTTAATGCACTGATAAAGTCAATAGGTTACGTTCTTAGCACTGCCATTATTGATTATTTTCAAGTGGCAGGGAGCATACATCATATAAAATACTGGGGCAACCTATGGGGAGCGCTCAGTGTATACTGGACAATAAGGGCTTAGCCATCAAACACCCATATTTTTTATAATTTATTGGGAATTCCAAGCCAATTTCAATAGTAAAGACTGTCTGGCCTGCTCCTGCCAATGCTGTATTAGCTCGCTTTTTGTCTTTTCATCCATTTTAACAGCTGTTTGGGTCACTTTTGCTTGTGACTGAATTGCAGACTTCATTTTCCTGTATTTTTCACATTCATCTAGGATGAGCTGAAACTCTTCATGGGATATGTGGTCATCGTGTGAAGCTTTTGACACATGGCTTGCAATTATGTTTAATTTTGCTTCGGCCAGTATCTGGATTTCATTGTGCTTTTTTGCTTTAACCCCCAGCCAAGGGCTGACAAATTTGCTTGCAATACCAGCCAGGCCACATCCTCATGCAATGCCCTCAAGCACTACAAAGATGGGGGCTGCAATAATAGTTGATAGGAGTCCCATGCCAGCCAAACCTGTCCCTATGGTAGCTACAGTAAATACTGTGTGCATTCCATCAGCTACATTGACTGCTCTTTGGTATTTCTTGTAGAGAGATGCCCTTGTGTCTCTCTCTTTCTCCAAAAAGTGTTGAAGCTCTCCTATTTTTTGCACCTGGAAAGTTGACAGGTTTTCAGTCAGTGGTTCAGATGATATATCAGAGTGAAGGGGGCAGACTCTCAGTAGGAAGTGCGCTCACCATAATGCACATTTTGTACATATATACTACAAGTCAACTTCAATTAGGAATGTAGCTATGCTTGCTGAGGCTGAACGTACTCTTGTCATGGCCACTTAGTTAAGGGTGGAGCCTGCAGAATCCTCCAGAGGTTGGGAGAATATTTTGTAAACTGCTTTTCTGCTTGCTTGTTTGGTGATGCCATATGTTGTTGCCTGGCCATCCATTACTACATTAAAAGTTGCCTCTGAAGTGGTGTCACCCACGTTTGTTACACACAAGAATCCCATTCTGAGGACTCGGCCAGATGCCTCCAGGGTATACCCACAGCGGCGATTATCTGGTCCATGGTTTCCGTTGCCACAGCTAAACTGATAAGCCCAGTTTCTCAAAGAGCTACTTTCTTTAGGCCACACTGTCATGAGTGGCTTGTGACTAGCTACATAGGATTTTGTGGCCACCCTATGTCAGTCAACATAGCCTCTGACAGGGCACCAGTCATTGCATCACAGCCATCCAGTTTTACAGCTATGTTCGAACTTAAGTTGAGCACTTGCTCCCTACAGGTTGCTACATTTCCACTGTATGCTGGTGGATACATCCTTGGCAGGCCCCTGATGAGGTTTCCCCTTAGATCAAGGTCCACCATTAAGAAATGCCCTGTATTAGCTACAAGGCCCAAATGCTGCTTATCCACATATTTCTTTTTGTCATATGCAGTGCCGTCAACATTAACCTTCTGGTCCTTGCATACAAGCTTGCTTGACATGTGTGGCCCTAAATGTTCATTTTATCTCTAATGTTGCCACAACAGGTAGGTTGTGATTGTTCACAATTGTGCCCTTTTTATCTAGAATGTGCACTGGCAATTCACTTATTGTGCCAGATTTAAATAGTTTGAATTCAGGATTAAAGGATGTTACAGTCCTACTAGTGCCTAAAGTATCCAATCCAAATGGCACAATTCCTAGACGTGTGGATGGTGCTCCATCCATCACATTGTTGGTAGTAGATAGTGGGTCTAGATGAATGTGTATGGATTTTTGTGGCATGAAGTCAACTAGTGGGTCACCTAAATATCTCCTTTCTGTGAGCCAGCCTTCATCGTCAAGGCCCAGCAAATGTCTCAGGTTGTCACTGAAATTCACTTCTGTATCCTGTGGAAATACCATTTCCACATATCCAGTGGGCTTACTTACATCCACAGACAGGCCTGTGATATTATCTGATAGGTGTTCAGACAACATAGCAAAGCTGTTAAGTCCAGGAGGTATGATCACTGTCTGAAAGGGCTGTCCTTTGGTGTGCCATTGGAATGATTCTCCTGACATAAAATTGTGCCACTCAACCCAGTATGTTAGGGAACAGAGTCCAACTGTCAACTGACTGTTTCAATTGTCGATACATTGCTGCAGGGAAACAGCCTCTCCATTTTGAACATCTGTGAGTGTGACAAACATTGTGGAACATGATTTCTCCAAGTCATCACTAAATATGTGGCCTTTAGCTTTAATAGAGGTGCTACATATAATGTCTGGTCAGGTATCTCGCCACAATGCATCTTGCATTCTTTACACAACCTGTCATTGTTACTAGAACCCTTGTTCCAGAGGGGTCATTTCCGACGGAGGTTTCAAATGTCTTTAAAAAGTACCACTTGTCCATGGCAAGGGAAGCACTTGTGAAGGCCTGGAGCTCAAACCCAATGCAGTTCTGGCAGAACCAGGTAAACTTTGCAACCTGGTTTGCTACAACAGGCTGTAGTATTTCAGCCAATGACCACCTGGGGCTAGCAAAGGACACCTTTTCCCAGGCCCTGTTCACCTTTCATGTGCATTACCAGATCCGAACTATCTTATCTGAGATAAAGGTTCCACTCCCCCCGGATAGCGTACAGAGTACCTCTGACAACCCCTATGACAAGAGACCTATGAGAGCATCTGTAGGGAGTTTGGAATTCCCCCTCATAAAGACTGGCAACGGCATGGACTAAACAATGGTCTGGGTATGTCACTTAAGCGGACTCAATCAGGGTATACATTTGGGCAAATCGCAGGTGTCAGGCCCAGACACGAACTCCTATCTTGGGTCATGGCACAGCCTTTGATGCACAAATACAGTTTGTGGTCAATGTGGAAGATGCGATTTCCTCCCTGCTTGACCTGCCATTTGCCATTAACCCTCAAAAGTAATGACTGGAGGGGGGAGCAGATGAACTTGAAGGAAGAGGTGGCATTTACAGTTGACTCCATTTCACAGCCAGCTCTTGCTGCAAATGCTTGGGCGGCATTTATCCTCGATAAATCTAGAGAGTTTATAGACCCGGGTGTTGAAAGGCACAATGACTCAATCTCGGTATTCATTTGGGCAATTCTTCGGTGTCATGCCCAGACACAAACTCCTATTTTGGGTCATGGCACAGCCTTTGATGCACAAAAACAATTTGTTGCCAATGTGGAAGATGTGATTTCCTCCCTGGTTCACCTGTCATTTCTCATCAAGCACTACCATAATGTCTTGCAATATGCTGGCTCAAAGGTGGATTATGTCTTTGGGATAGGCCTGTACATGGCACCAAGCAACATGCTATTGTGCATCAGCCAGGTCACTGGATATAAAAACGAGATAGTTTTAGCAACCTTAGCTCAGAAACTAGCTATCAATGCTGGAGTAAATGCAGTCACCCCACCACACAACAGTGAAGGGCATACAGAAGAAACGAGCATTGTAAAGCCTCCCACCCCTTCAGTACCCCACTGTATGGGAGCAGTACCACATGTATCTAGGGCACCTAGCCATACAGTTGAAGCAGCCCAGACACGTATTGAGGAGAGGATGGCATTGGTGGTTGGTGGGGGTGCCCTAAGCTTATGGCTGTACAAATGTTTGGTGTAACCCACCTAAAGCCAGCAATAAGGCCCATAGATTTTCCGCAAGCATCCAGCGGCTTTTCCGACCACAATCAGCAGCCAACTCACTACACTGCCAATTATACCAAGGAGAGCCATGGCTGCCTTTTGAGCCTGTTTTCCCAGGGTACTTGCTAGTGCTTTTAGCTGCTTTTGGACCCATTCCTTGAGACCACTTTTGTCACTAGGTTTAGGTGCTGGAGTTGGTAGGAATGTCCTAGAACTGCCTGTCAGAGCCAATACAAGTGTCCTTATGATGAAACTCACAGCTGTAATGATAGAAGCAATAGTAATGCCCTGTTCATGGAAGATGGTTCTCAGGTGCTCTGCGAATGTTGTATTTTCATTGAGAACCTTGTTCACTGTAAATGCTGTTGATTTTTGAACACAATTCTTCACGATTCAAGCCTGCAGCTTCAAGATGTGCTGCATGTTCATCCTCCAGGTTACGCAATCTCTGTGCAATCTTTTTGTGGCAAAACTCATCTTCAGCCTCATCTAGCTTTCTTTTCTCAAGCAAAATGTGCCCATCCAGTTTTGAGAGCTTAGCCAAATTGTTAACTAACTCCCCTCGGGTTATCTGTAGTGATTTATCTGGGGCAACAAACTCTCTTATATCTAGAAGTTGGTCCTAAAGGGTTCCTAGTATTTGGTCAACCTCTTCATCATTTAGTATCTCCTTGGCAGTATCTCGCAGTTCCTGGAGTGGTATGGACTTTATGTTGCTAGGGAGGTAAGGTGCTACCTTATGAAGAATTGATATGGCCTTAGGGCTAAGTTCTTTTGGCCTAGCTACATCAGTACCAAGAGCCTTAGTCATATCAACTCCATAGTACTAGGTAATAGTCTTTGGCACTACAAATACTCCTGGACTGTTTTTCTTGGTAAGTACGTTCCAGGAGCGACCCCACTTAACCCAAAGAGCCCCATTCTGTTCTGCTACGAATTCAAGACCAACACTTGGTTAGTGAACAGATCTTTCTGCCTGAAACTGCGGAACTCTCCTTTCAGTTCTTTTGACATCTACCACATCACCTTGGCTGACCCCCACTGGTACTTCACTGCCTAAAGCCCATGAGGGTGTAAGTATGGGTTGCGTATCAACATTGTCAATAATCTTGGAAGGGCCATCGTGAAGAAAAAGGTTGTGAAGATGGAAGGTAATGAGGTCCTGTCTTTAGATGACTGTGACATCTCTGACTGCCACAGTGACCTTTGAATAACAGCCGGAGAGTGAAAGAATGCGGCCTACCAGGGCATTGCTGACAAAAATGTGCTAGCCTTACTGATTGGTGCTGAAAATGGTGATGCTTCTGCTAAAAGTGGAGCTGATGATGCCATTGCAAAGGCCTATGGCAGTCGCTTCTCAGCCCACTGGTCTTTCAACTGCTGGAAAGATACATGCCATTCTACCAAGCAGCTCTCTCAGATGGTTTGAGCTGTAAACTAACTTTCAATGACAACCCTGTGGGGTGCAAGACCTCCAAGTATGCCCGGACATGGTCAATGCCACCATCTGCTACAAGGAGGTCTATCTCCTGGCCACAAAGACAGCAACAGAGGTGGCAAAGTTGCTCTCGAACGGATATACCGGTGGGGGGGCGTTAAAGTGGCCTAAGCTGTCCAGGTTGCCCTCGGGCATGAGTTCATGGGGGCAGTCTCCCAGCTGCTTGCAAAGCACAGCACCCAGGTGAGGCATGGCTGGTCAATAGGCCACAGACTACAGTTATAAATCCTTCTATTTTTCATATTAGCATTTTTCAGTCTAAAAAATCAGCATTTTGGTATTTTGAAATTCGGTGAACGGCATTTAATAGATAAAAATGTCAGAAAAATATGGACAGATTTTTGTCATACAATTCCCAGCTCGTTAATTTGTGATAATTGAAATGCGAAACTACACCTGGATGTCAGCTTTATACAGGTGTATGAACTGTGCTCTTGCCAGGGTCACATCATTGTCCTTCCCCACCATAAAGTTCCAACCTGGCCTAGAAGACAGTGCACCTATATGACCACCAATGAAGCAACTCTGCACTGCAGCAAACCTGACTTAGCTAACTTTATGTTAACAGAAGCTACAGCATGCTGAAAACACAGTATTTTCACAATTACGGACTATCTCCGTTGGGATGCGCAACCAGCCAATCACAACTGTAGTCTGTAACCAATATCCACTGAGACCAAGGCATTGTCGAGCAGTTTAACTGAACGATCCCAAAACAGCTCTTTCGCCATCAATACACCCAAGAGCTTTTTGATCCTTCCTTCCGGTCAACAGAGTGGGTGCACTGGCTGCCTGCTGTTATCTTGGTTCTTGACAATAAGGTGACCTGGTTGATGGACAAGTGACCCTCTGAGGCCATAAGACAGACCTTGACCAGTGCCCACCAGGCCGCCCCTGCCCAGAGGCCGGTGGGGCTTGAGGAATGGCGCCTGCCCTCTGGCATTGGTGTTTGCTACCTTTATCAACTGGGTCAGCTGGAGGGGGGCATTGTAGGGCCAATGATCCGGTCTGGTCCATGACAGCTAATCATCTGGGGCAGACAGTTATCAAGCCCGATGAGCCTGTGATCTATTACTTGATAGATGGCACAAGGCTTCATGCTTGAGGAGCTCCAGGTTGTGCCGCCTGACACACCTCTGCAACGGGTGGCGCTCTCACTCACTAAACGGCTCATCGATGTAGGTGTCTGCATCAGCTGCTCCAGCTGAGAGCATGTCCCTGTGACCATGTGCGTAATGTGGTATGAAAGGCGAGTACCGCCCGGCAAGCATCCCTTTTGGCAGCGGAGAATACATATGGCAGAGAGGGACTGAGAGCAAGCATCTACCCGTTCATGGGATTTTGAAAAGGCATGGTCCCTATTCTACTAACCATGGGCTAACAGCTTAACACAGCGCTGCACATATAAAGTAAGTTGTGGTGAGATGTATTGTCCAATTTTCCAATTTGTTTTGCTATTATTTTTCATTTTATTGCTTGCTAGAGCATGAGCATCAACTTTATATATATTTTATTGCAGAAATGCACCATACAGGATTTCATGTCGTGTTTCCCATATAATAGACTTGTCATGTCAGTGCATACCTGTAAGTATAGAAAAAGAATAAAGTTTGCAAAGGATATGTGTTTTTTTAAAGCTGCATTATTTATTCTTGTTCATATGCATTACATAAGTTCATTAAGGTTTATTCACCTGGCTTCCTGTACAAATGGTATAAGTGATTCAGTATCATCAAGTTATGGAGTTGTTGATCCAAGTTATCATAAAATGACTTGTATGTGGTTACGTGTATCTATGAAGGCCAAAAGGGCTCGTTTAGATGTAAAACAGTGTTATTTACACCTGTGTAAACAAGATAATTCAACCCTAAGTGATGCATGATTTAATAAGGATGTTTTGTTTAAATTTAAAGCGGAAATTACAAAAGTCACATTGTTGTGAATGATCGTTCCAGATTATCTTATACAGTAATGTTGATGGCAGTGTATGACGTTTCAGCATTCAACGTTTAACATTAAAAGGTCAACATGTGTACAACATAATGTTCATTTATAGGTAGCAGCCAAGATCAAGTCGTCATGGTTTTTTTATTGGTGTGGGAATATGGCATCATACAAGGTACTTTTTATTAACTCTGTGTCAACTGATGGTAGTGGTTGCTGTCAAGCAAGTGTTACAGGAGTCTCCAACGTAATAACTCACCAGATTCGTTGGTTATTGTGTCATCGAGTGTGCGTAACATCATGAGTTCTACTCGTTTTTGTTCCTACTGGATACAGGGGTTTGCACAGGTTTATTGAGCTATCACGTGCATTCTGGGTGTGTACGGGCACACAGTAGTGTGAATTCAATACACTGTTTCATCATTGTTTCAAGTCAAGATAACTTTCTACGACCGACGTAACCGGACATATACTTACTGCCCTGTTGCTAGCTACCATTGACTTTCATGCGACTATCCTGGTTATATATTCAAGGACATACCTGCATTTGCTTTTAGGGAACTACTTTTGGTCAGGTATGGTAACATATATATATAAGGACTTGTACAAAATACATGTATTCATTTCGGTGACCCTTACATACTCCAGCCTATATCCTGATGCAGTTTTGAAGCAGACTTTTGGACATTTTGTGCTTTCTTCACACATTATACATATACGTCCATTTTTTGTTCAAGCACAGAGTGTCTGATCAAATTATACATTGGTTCCTTATATGTATCTTCGTCTAGTTTAAATTTTGGTACCAGTGCATATTTATGTATCGTATAGATGATGAAAATATTCAGTGTAATTATAGTGCAGTGGGCTTCAGCTCATATCATAGCTTACAGTATTGCTCTCTCCGATGTAAAAACTGCCCGTAAGGCAGCTAAGACAAAGGTCACAAAACTAGGCAATAAGATCGGTCAATTTTTAGCTGAGAGTAAAAATCTTGATCAAATACCAGTGTTGTTAGTGCAGAACAAGACTGCTTTTGCTGAATTTACAGTGTGTCACACATAGGTTTTACAGGAAGACGAGGGTGAAAACATTGAGAATGACAATTATTTTGAGCAGGCCCATGGTAATTAGCTTGAGGTTCTGTGTGGAACAAAATATGTAAAAACAGTACAGCCTTCAGCTTTAGCATCTCCGACAGGTATTGTACCTTTGTCATTTTCTGTTGGTTCACAGAAAATGTTCAGGGCGATTATCCCTGCCTAAGCTTCAGTTGCAAACGTTCACGGGTGACTTGACCAAATTTCATTGTTTCATTAAAGCTTTTAAAATTTGCATGTCCACCTTGTGCATTTGTCCAATATGTATCTGACGACATGCAAGAATGCATATGTAGTTCTATCTTTGTCAGTGGTGACCAAGGTTACAAGAATGCTTTGGATACATTGCATCAATTATATGGGTCCAATCTTCGCATGGTGCAGGACGTGATTAAATCATTACGCTGTCCAAAGGTTGTTAGAAGCGCTGCCGACATGCGTGCTTTTTCACATAAATTAAGCAATTCATACAAAATTCTCCAAAGTGTCAATAGCTTAGATGAGATAAATTTCCAATTAGTCATTATGGACTTGATTGAAAAGTTCACATTGCACATTCAAAACCGATGGTGCAAGCGTGAGTTTGAGAGTAACAGAGAGTCCAACACATATTTGAAGTTCAAGGCCTTAGTATCCTTTACAGAGACTGTGGCTGATGAATTCTGTGAGCCAGTTTTCGGCTTTGCTGCTAGAAAAGGTCATACCAGATCAGTTACATCTCACAATGCACAAGCATTATAACACAGTGCTGTAAATGAATCTGTCCTGGTTGTTGCTGCTGAGGTCAGTATCTTTCATGCAGAGGATGACGTTAATGCTGCTACTAGTCAACAGCCTAGCCTAAGGATCATCCCCCATGCAAACTTTGTAAACAGCCTCACTTCATTATGTGTTGTAAAGAGTTCACAGTTTTACCTGTTCGTGCCAGAATCGCTATCGTACATTTGCCGTTTTATGCGAGAATTGCCTACGTGATAACCATCACACTTCTGAGTGTCATAGCAAAAACACATGCTTTGTCTGTCAAGGAAAACATACTAGTTTCATTCATACTGATCAATCTTCTATGGCAGGTGCTACTGGCAATCAGAGCGATTGTCTTCTGCCTGAAGCTTGGGTATTTATCAATGATACACTGCATATAAATGCTGCTTTGTTTAACTTTTCTACTGCATCATTCGTTACAGAGAAGTCAGCCAATGGCCTTAATTTGAAAGACATTAACCACCATTACCTACTGGAGACAATGAGTGGAAATACACCCACAACTTCAAAATATGTTTCTTTTAAGGTTTCAGCTGCACAAGAATCTTTGAACATGTCAGCAGTCAAAGTTATAGAGCATATTCCAGTATCCACTGGAACCAAAGATACAAAGTCATACCCATATCTCCATGGTATTGACTTCTCTGCCTGTATTGATTGTCAGGAAGTTGATTTTTTGATAGGTCAGGTCAGGATTACTCTGAGGCATCGATACCTCATGAGGTCAGGAAGAACAGCCTAAAGAACCAGTGGTTGTATGCTATGTGTTTGGATGGACTCTTGCTGGTCAAATACCAAAGTCAAATTCTAGTCAGGTGGTCATGTGTAACTTCGTGTCTACATCCCCTGTCTTGGTAGACTCAGGTGTATACAGCCGTATTATTATACATTTTCCTATCTATACAGGGAAAGCTGTTGACTCAGCTAATTCACAGTTGGAAAGTAAACTTGTTGGCTTAAGTGATTCACAGTCAATTTCTCCTCAATCAGTTGTTTCACATGCTACTATAGATTCTTCTCCTGTGACCGATATACGTCAGTTATGGGAAATCAAGAATGGCCCATTCACAATCGTGTCACTTTCAATTGATGACAAAAAGGTCATAGATTTGTGGGACAGAAATTGTCAATTGGTTGACGGTCATTATCAACAACCTATACCACAGAAAAATCCAGATGAGCCCATACTAAATAATTTTTCCATGGCATATAGGCATTTGGACAGTCTTATAAGGCAACTTAAAGAGAAAACTTGTTATCTAGATATGATAATGAGACATCTAATGAGACACATCCTGTTTTGCCCTGTTCATGGAAGAGAGTTCTCAGGTGGTCTGCTAATGTATTTTCATTGAGAACCTTTTTGACTGTCTCTCGAATGAAGTTAATTTGAGAAAGCCAGGCTTCACTATTGAAGCCTGCAGCTTCAAGGCATTGTGCATGTTCATCCTCCAGGTTACACAATCTCTGTGATATATTATTGTGGCTCAACTCATTTTCAGCCTCATCTAGCTTTCTTTTCTCAAGCAATCAACTCTATGGTAACGGGTAATAGTCGTGGGGTAATGGGTGTTGGAAATACTCCTGGACAGTTTTTCTTGGTAAGTAAGTTCCAGGAGCGACCCCACTTAATGCAAAGCATCATTCTGTTCTGCTACAAAGTCAAGACCAGCACTTGGTGAATGAACAGATCGGAAAGCACTCCCATTGTGCTGGCCAAGGCCAAAAACATGTGGCACAGACCTACACTTGGAACAGCCAAGCACAAGTGCAATTGAAGACTAGTCTTCACTCATTCCATATGGAGTGACATAAACAAGCAAGCAAACAATGTCTTCACCTGATGGAAAACAACTCGCCAATCTGGCATATCATTTTACTGTAATCAGTGGTCTGGCTACGGGCTGCGCACAGCTTTTTCAAAAAGCTCCTAAAGGGAGCAAGTCCAATATTGGACTTAAGTGCTTATGATGTGGGCATGGCGATTGTCGATGTTGATCTAGCAATGGCCACAAAGGACATACTAATTAAACTGGAAAAATCACAGCAGATATCCTCAAGTAAGAATGGCCACCATAGCAATCTTAGTGGGTGGTGCTCCTGTCAATGCTCTCACTTTCTCTGGTAGTATTTTCCTGTTCTCACTTGTCAGAAACAAGGGACTTGATGAGGAATGGAAACACCATTACAAAGCTGTTGAAAACCTGCTGGCCACACAAGTAGCTTGGGCCTGCAACCGCCAAAAACATCTGGACTGGATCAATAAAGAGCTCTGCATACCTTTCAGGATAAGTTGTGTCACTTTGACTGAAGGAAGGACTCAACTCGAACCATTTAATCTCCATGGGCATTTATTGACACTAGGACATCACTGTAACATCATAGAGACATACTGCAACAATATAATCAACATATAATCATCTTTACTACTCATTTGGTATAACTTTCAACTTATATATCATTAATCGTAACTATTTTTATCACCCGTTCACTTATAACTTTATATACAATATTCTATTAAACAATATACCAAGTTTTAACAATATAACATTTCATCATTTAACAAATACTTCAATAATCTATGCGCTTGGTAAATCATTCATAGTTAAATAGAATTTCTAACCATTAATTAATATGGCCAGTGGAAAAAGTAAGCTGAAACAACAGCGACACCTGCTGACAAAATATGTAACTAAAGAGAACAAAGCGTAAAACACATTGAAACCATGGGAAAAAAGTATCGACTATTAGAACTCCAAAATGCTAAAATTTTATGTTCAAGTCGCACAAATAAGAACAGATCCTTTTTACATAGATTTATAAGAAAAGCTTACTTTTAGGCATGATATTACACTCTGAATCATTACTAACCTTGACACTTGAATGCACACAATGACTTATCGATGTGCGCACGTGCTAAGAAAGGATATTTGTCGCGACCAATTCATACAAGAAAATACGCTGCCAATAATTTTAGCTCATGCATCATGAATCTTTACCTTGATATATATATATATATATATATATACATATATATATATATATGCATTGCTTTAACATTAACCCTTTATAATTAATGTTAAATACTCTTTTCTCAATTCAACATACTCCATATATGTAACCTGTACAAGCTATCAACTCACCTTGACATAACCTGATTTTACAACACTCTTTTACATGTTTTATGGCTTTTAACCAGCATTTAAACTAAATGCATACTTACAAAGCTATTTTGCGGGATTACACGGCCTATCCAACCCCAGTAAAGCACAGAACTTCAACCATGTTAGTACCTACAAGCACATAGGAACGGTGCCTATAAATACTACGAAGTTACTGGAATGTGACATACTTGGAACAAACACGATGAAATAGCAATTGACAAAGGCAGATCTCTACTGACGTTAGTTCCTTCAATGCTTGTTAGTTACATTATATGCAGGTGCGGGGACAAAGCCCCTAACTTGACTCTCTCGACCTCAATACAACTCTTTGGCTCGTTGAAAAATAAGGATTGTGTCCACATGCCGCCTGCTACCAGTATATATATATATATATATATATATATATATATATATATATATAGCAGCACGAATGAATCACCATTATAATATAAAAAGAAAGTAGTACCTAAGCAAAAAAAAGGGAAAAAACTAAAGAACCCTACGCTGAATACAATATTAACCCGTATATACAGTACCATAACACTACAGGGTTTACAAAGACACATGTACAACAACAACAAAAAGAAAAAACCATGGAGATATATAAAAGAAATTACACAGAAAACATATTTTAAACAATTATGCACTTGGGACCCTCCCAAAGATTTGCACAATTGTACCTATAAAGTATAGATTATGCATCTGGAACCCTTCCAAGAATTTACACAACCATCAATAACGATTACCATTTATAACTACAGCTGTAATAAAAATACACATACCCTTTTCCCCATTCCTGATTTCATAGTTACGTTAGTAGTTAGTATACGAGTATGTGTACCTGCAACAATTTTGTTTCACTTACATTGCACATTAACAATACTCTTTAACACTTATTTCAAGGCATTTTATAACTAGTAAAGGCTGCTTGAATCACCTGAAACGAATTATTTGCGAAACCATTCGTACACATTTATACAGGCTGTTTGCTCACCCAAAGCTAAATATTCATACTTGTAAATATGTGATATATAACATTTAGTTACATTTTACTTATATACGGCTTACATGTCTAACTCTAAACAAACAAGTTGTGTGATCGGACGACGTAACTCCGAAACTAGCGTTTTCACTATGGCGGAACGTACTTTCCCATTTCTCGCATGGAAAACCTCTTTAACAATAGCCAAGGGCAAGAGATTATGTGGCATCCCTGGATCATATACCAAAACTAATTGACCAGGTTTAATATCAGTTTACACAGTTCTCCATTTTGATCTAATGTTTAAGCTAGGCAGGTATTCTTTGAGCCAACGACTCCAGAATAAGTTAGACGAATGTTGTACATAGTTCCAACGACTACGGTAAGCATCAGAAACTGAACAACCCCCTGGAGGCAATTCAGGAAACTGCTTTAAATGCACATTTACTCACTATTAAAAAATTACTCAAAATTGACAGTATTTTGTCAAGTGTCACAAACCTGACACATTAAGTTGACACATTGACTCAGGGTTGGCAGTTAAATAGAGCTTAATTGTTTGAGGAGTAGGTGTCATCATGGAGTTTGTTTTACAGCTCTGGTACAGGATGTACATTGTTGCAGTCCTTGTTAGGATTTTCCTTGGTTTGTACAGGTGGTCTAGCTGCAACTGTTTATTTTACAATCACTGGGACTGAATATAATGCCCCAGCTTGTTTCCACTTCAGTTAAACATTGGCGGATGGTTTAACTAGGAAAAGCTGTCCAGCTAGAAAGGGTACATTTTGGTTCAGGGGTAAGTCAAATTGTTCTTATATGAACCTGTACTATGAAAATTTGGTAATTATGGTTTGTTTGACAGGTATTCTTCTTTGATATGAAGCTCTGCATTTACAAGCAAAACTTCACATATTTAGCTAATTCATCAATTGCCACGTTCATATTTATTCATTATTATGTGGGTTGTCTTTGCTGAATATTTAGCTTAGGCAAGGAGCCGCTACTCAGAGAGACGTGTACGGGTAAAAGGCCCCGAAACATGTTGAGTAGTTACCCGCTGAAGACCCTTTAATTTATTTGGGCTGATACTGCCTATGTCAAAATTTTACAGAGGAACGTGTGCAATATAGACAATAGTAATTCCATATATATATGGGTTAGACAGGGACAGGTTAGCTTATGGAGAGTAAAGAGTTCGAACTGCGGAATAGGATATTGACTACTAGGAAGTGGTTCTGGGCAAAAAGACACAAATACAATTCTGTTCGCTTTGAACCATTGATGCTTGGTGGATAGGTCTGTACAGGCTGGTCCCCGATCTATGATTTTCAATGCATACTGGAATTCCAGGTAACGTCTTTAGTCTAGCACCCATATGGACTTGTTTTAGTTATTGTTATTGTTATTGTTAATTTTGTTACTCGGTGGACTTAACAACGACGAACCAGGATAAGGTTTAGGGACATGACTACAGATAAACGGCATGATGGGCTTTCAAAATTATGTTTAAAATTTAATACAATCATGAACAGTCAGATAAACAATGAAAACGGTTCAGCGTTAGCCTCGAGCACTGATTTTGGAATATGTTTTGATGGAAATTGTAACTGTCTATTCTGCAAGTCAAATTTCACAAAGAACAAAGAGTTTCACAGTAAAGTTGCAAACAAAAAATTCAAATTAAGGAACCCCCGATTGGAAAATTTGGTATTATCTTGTGAATCTACCACTATCATTTATTTGTTATCCTGCATCAAATGTAAAGCACAATATGTGGGCCTAACTACTCAATCAATTTAAAAGAGATTCAGTGGTCATAAAACTACAATTAAAAATCACAAGTTAAACACTTTTTTGTGTAACCATTTCAATTCTGCAGAACATTCACATTTGGATTGCCGGATACAAATTATTGATTACATAGAGCCAAATTTGTTAGACCAAGACAGTTATGTTAACACAAGGAAATTATTACAAATGGAAGATTTTTGGATCAAAACACTTAATTCAGCTTTTCCTTATGGACTCAATGACAGAATTTTAGGCTTCGGTGATGTTAGGAATTTGGACTTTACAACTCTTGACAGAAATCACACACCTTTTCATAACAATCAGGCTGGTATTCAAAGAAGAAGTCATGGACAAAGAAAATCACGGAAAAACAGGAAATGCAGGAACATGGATACAAAAGACCTTGTCCAAAATTTACTACAGGCTTTCTCCAATGGTATTGATCAATTACATACAGCTCTTAAAGCACTATCATTTCGAGACATAACAAGAATTAATGAATATTTGGGTCTTACTGATTCAGAACACACATTTCCGCAAAATTTTTGTGAAATTGTGTATGCTTACACAACAACTATTCGGAAACCAGATTCTAATAAGAAAAAATTAGATCAAATGTTTTGCAGCATTCCTTTCAAACACAAAATCATTGACTCACTAAATATTCAGTCCCTTTTCAAATTGAAATTTGTTCGTAACATGATTCCCAAGGAATGCAAAATAAAAGATCCCCCCATCATTTCCTATAAATATGGCAACAATATTGGACAAAGTATCATGAATTACAAAAAATTTCTGGCTTCAATTACTCTTGAGGATATCGCAGCAAATCAAAATTGTGACTGTATGTCTAATAGTAAATATTCTAATTTTGTTGATGCACACCACAAACATGTATTTACAGGTAACTTGGATATAATACAAAATTCAGGTTTAAAAGAAATAATGAAAAAAGGTACAAAATTTCGGATATGTCCCAAGTTGAATATTGACAGTATTTTTCAGGATACATGTGATGCACTCGACTCCTACTGGAGTAGGAGGTGTGTGATCGTTTGGATCCAAAGTAAGTTTTGTCAAAGGCCTACCATTGACTATAGACTCCATTTCACAAAAAGTTGTTTCAAGTATTTCATCTGCCATACGTTCAGCATGCGGTAAAATAGCTTTGAAGACTCTTTCGATTACACCAACTAGTCTTTCCCAGGCACCACCGTAATGGGAGCTTTTAGGTGGAATGAAAAACCATTGGATTGAGCATGTTGCTGAATATTGTCTTAATGTGGTTTTGGTATGTTATTCAAATGCTTTCTTTAACAACTCTTGGCCTTTAACAAAGTTACCTCCGTTATCTGATGTTACAGTCTCAGGTGTCGAGCGTCTAGCTACAAATCTGCGGAATGCATTAATAAATGACTCCGCATCGAGGGAATGTAACATCTCAATGTGTATTGCTCTTGATGTTAAGCAAGGAAATATAATACCATATTGTTTCTTTTGCCCACAATAAAAAACTGGTATGATATGGACCAAAGCAATCCAAACCTATGTGTGTGAATGCAGGTAAATGAGGCTGTACGTGAAAACTATGAATATCAGCCATTATTTGTGTCATGGGTTTAACATACATTTTCTTACATGCAACATATCCCTTGATCACTTTCCTTACCAAGCAACATGCTTTCTTTATCCAGTATTTCTCACGGATGTGGCTCAACGTCCATTCACAACCTAAGTGTCCATTGGAATGGCTTTTCCGTGTTATCACACATGAAAAGACATGATGATGTGGAAGCAAAATGGTGTGTTCTCCTGTCCTGCCACCTACTCTAAGGATATGTTTCTCGTCTAATTACGGATTTAGACAAAGTATACTACTGGACTTGAGTAATGGCTGACCAGTTTTCAACTGTTGCATTTCACGTTCATAAGCATATTTTTTAATATCTGGGATAATCACATCATGCGCTGAATCAAACTCATGAGCTGACAATGATTCTCAAGACTCATTAGGTTTAGATTTGTACATGACAAATCTACTTAATCATGCTACTGACTTGATGATTTTAGACCAACTGGAAAAATAGTCACAGACACGTTGTATCCACGATTTTGTATTTAAATCGTCGACTTGTGTCATGCAGATTCTAGTTTCACTTTTGACTCCTGGGTCATTCTCTGAAACACGATAGATAGGAACACATTTGCGCCATCATGCAGTATGTTCACTCAACCATGTAGGACTGCTAAGCCACAACTCAATCACACCTTGACCTAATGATCTACTTTTAGTTAACAAGTCAGCTGGATTGTCATTTGATGTAACTTGATGCCAGAACGATGTGTTAGTATTGCTACGGATATAATCCACACGATTTTCTACAAAAACGTGGAATCTACGGTGCATATACATTTCTCGGATATCAGCCTGGATCCCGTAACCATGGAGACGGAAACGCAACAAAACAGGTATCAATTTGTTGATAAGATCAGGACCTTGTAAACACCGTTCATTGAGCGATTTACCTCCATAATGCACGGAACAATCGAACACAAGACGATATTTCCCCAGTTTATTTACCAATTGGACGTTATGGGGTGGTAAATACCATACGCGCTCTGCATTTTTCATAACCTCAGCGGGAACTACTTCTGCATACCCAGAATCTAGTAATTTGGATATTTCTGAATCATATCTCTGGTAAAGATTATCTCATTCTAAACGAACGATCAGGTTATCTAACCTCTTTTGCGCAAGGCTAATATTATTGGGAATGGGTTCACATGGGTCTTTCCATGGTATAGGCAATTTGTAGTAATCATTGACCTTTCTACATTTCTCGTCCCACAAATTTAGAACTCTTTTATCAAGTATAGACATGCCTTGACCCTCAAAAGCAGAGTTCTTCAGTTCCCACAATTTGTTTATGTCATCATTGATAGACATGTCGCAATTATTTTCCAACTCTACTGGAGAAGTTGAAATAAAATTGCATTACTCACATCTGCCTTTGGAATTTGACCACTGACTGTCCAACCGAATTTATATTTAATTGCGACTTGTTGACCAGGCAAACCTTTACGTACTTCTAAAGGTATCAATGCTTCTACAAAATCTTGACCTATCAGAATGTCAACATGTTGACAGTCTATACTAGCAGATAGATCAAGACACTGCAAGTGTGGGTATTTACTCTGATCTAAAACTCCTGTGGATATAGGAATATGTGGCACAACTTTCACACCAGATAACACCATTGATTCTTGATCAGTTGATAATTCAAACGATACCTGTTTTGAACTAACAGGAGATGCACTACTCATCGTTCTTAAGATGTAATCATTCAACGATCCTTTCAAATTTAAGTGATCAGCCAAACTTTCAGTACGCAAAGAAGTGGAAGAAGCAGTATCCAGTATGGCCTTAGCATAAACTTTGTTGTTTACCTGTACCCTAACCACAGGCATCATACATGGTGATGCATCCACAGGAAACTTAACTGAGGACCTATCAGTATGAAGAAAAGGTGTATGTCTGTCGCCACAAACAAAACAACGACCCTTACATTTGCAGTCAGAGATATCATGGTTATCCCTTAAACAGTTCACACATAATTGATGTTACTTCACAAAGGCTAAATGATCTTTGACCTCAAGACCACGGAAAGCAGGATACTTCATAATGAAATAATGCTGTTTACACTTTTTGCATGGCTGATTGAAATGCTGTGAGTTTTGTGACTGCTGTGTATTTTTCTGAGTGACTGTATTCACGTCAAACGTACATACAGCAGCGCCATCTGATGAATTACCAGGTATATTGTCAACCTCCAACATGGGGTCAATCAACTTCCGAATTTCATCCTGGGTAATATGAGCTGTCACATTTTTGCGACTCTGATATCTCTCAGATCTAGCAACTTGTCCAACCAATGGATCTGACCATTCTTCGGCAAGACCATCAACCCAAGATGCTAACTGCTCAAATTTCATGTATATACCTGAAGAATGCTTGTACTTCAATTCCTCCTTATTCCATCTATTTTGTACAAAAGCAGGTAAGCGTTCAACAATATCAAAAATGACAACCTTAGAGTCTACCTCATGAAGGCAATCAATTTGCTTCAAAATTTGATAAGAGTTGCGCAACTCATTTGAGAGCGATTGCATATCACCACACAAAAATGTGCAAAAATGTAATTGATACCCTCATATACAATATGCCAATGATATGTACTAAATATATTGTAAAATAAATAATATAACAACCCAATATACCAAATACCAATCAGTATGTATGGATAAACAATGTATCAATATATAGATATGTGGCAATAAAAAACAAAAAAACCCAAAATAACAATAAAAATAATTTTGAAACCAAAAATCAACAAATTAATAAATCACAATAAATAACAGAGTTGGTTGCAACCAGGTACGCAGCTGTCTAGCAGAATGGAAGACTGATGTTAAAACTTGACTGTCGATAAATGTCACAACACACGATGTGACTCCCAAACTGTTTAACAATGTAGCACAGCACTGATGAACTTCATCACTGGTGTGTCTGAACACTAGTACGTGAATGCACAGAAGCACAGATGAACAAATATATGGATGCACTGATGCACATTGCCACTGATATGTCTAACACTTGAAACCGGGAACACTGGAACACACATTGCACATTCCCTTGAATGTGTTTAACACAGAAACACTGGAACACCCTAACCCGCTGCTCCTAGGTATGACTTGTAACTAAAGCACCCATGACGAAGCAGGTAATAACTTTTACCTTCTGTCACTTTGACTGAAGGAAGGACTCAACTCGAACCATTTAATCTCCATGGGCATTTATTGACACTAGGACATCACTGTGACATCATAGAGACATACTGCAACAATATACATATAATCAACATATAATCATCTCTACTACTCATTTGGTATAAATTTTAACTTATATATCATTTATCATAACTATTTTTAGCACTTGTTCACTTATAACTTCATATACAATATTCTATTAAATAATATACCAAGCTTTAATAATATAACATTTCACCATTTAACAAATACTTCAATAATCTATGCTCTTGGTAAATAATTCCTAGTTAGATAGAATTTCTAACCACTAATTAATATGGCCAGTGAAAAAAATTAAGCTGAAACAACAGCGACACCTGCTGACAAAATATGTAACTAAAGAGAACAAAGCGTAAAACACATTGAAACCACGGGAAAAAAGTATCGATTATTAAAACTCCAAAATGCTACACTTTTATGTTCAAGTCGCACAAATAAGAATAGTCCTTTTTACATAGATTTATAAGAAAAGCTTACTTTTAGACATGAAATTACACTCTGAATCGTTACTAACCCCTTGACACTTGAATGCACGCAATGACTTAACGACGTGCGCACGTGCTAAGAAAGGATATTTGTCGCCTGTTCCTTTGACCAATTCATACAAGAAAATATGCTGCCAATAATTTTAGCTCATGCATCATGAATCTTTACCTTGATACATATATATATATATATATATATATATATATATATATATATATATATATATATATATATATATATATACATATATATATATATATATCTTTAATATTAACCCTTTATAACCAATGTTAAATACTCTTTTCTCAATTCAACATACTCCATATACATAACCTGTACAAGCTATCAACTCACCTTGACATAACCTGATTTTACAACACTCTTTTACATGTTTTATGGCTTTTAACCAGCATTTTAACTAAATGCATACTTACAAAGATATTTGCGGGATTGCACGGCCTATCCAACCCCAGTAAAGCACAGAACTTCAACCATGTTAGTACCTATGACCAACATACGAACGATGCCTATAAATACTACGAAGTTACCGGAATTTGACATACTTCGGAACAAACACGATGAAATAGCAATTGACAAAGGCAGGTCTCTACTGACGTTAGTTCCCTCGATGCTTGTTAGTTACATTATATGCAGGTGTGGGGACAAAGCCCCTAGCACTACTCTCTCGACCTCAATACAACTCTTTGGCTCATTGAAAAATGAGGATTGTGTCCACATGCCGCCTGCTAACAGTATATATATAGCAGTACAAATGAATCACCATTATAATATAAAAAGAAAGTAGTACCTAAGCAAAAAAAGGGAAAAAACTAAAGAACCCTACCCTGAAAAGATTATTAACCCGTGTATATGGTACCATAACACTACAGGGTTTACAAAGACACATGTACAACAACAACAAAAAGAAAAACCATGGAGATATATAAAAAAAAAATCACACGAAAAAATACAAAACATGAGCTAGTGTTTGACAGGTTGTGGATGAAGCAATCAGACAGTATAATTTGGTAACTGGCAAAGTTGTTGCCCCAGATGAACCTAAGCCAATGCTATTAGATTTCTATGTGCCATCAGATGGACAAAAACACCGTGAGGTTGCATTTGTTGTACTTGGACTGGGTGCTACTGCTCTCCTTGCCTATGAACTCAGTAAGTAACCTCCTCACTGCATGGCAGGCAAAACTTAATTTTCTGCTCTACTACTGTGCCCATGGTAATTGTAGTTCCAGTTGGAGACTCATCAGATTGCTGAAATATACTGTACCACCACAGATAGACTGTAAACTAGCAGAGATATGTTATAGCCCTAGAGGCTACTGCAAAGGAATTGTGGTAGTCAAGAAGCTCTTGGCGGTTGCAAAAGTCCCCCTAGATGTTCTGAAGAGGCAGCTCGAGAAGCAGGCTATTTGGCAGATCCATATACAAGCTCCATGCCATATCCCCTGGCGGTGCTTAGACATGCAGACCCCCAATGAGGTCCATCAAGCTGACTTCCTTTTCTTTCTGCACGACCGTGTGGGGCACAAGACCTCCAAATTATTCCCTGAACATGGTTGTTGCCACCAGATGCTACAAGGAAGTCGAACCCTTGGCCACAAAGACCACAACGGAGGTCGCAGTTGCTCTCGAATGGATATACTGGCGAGGGCCATTAGAGTAGCCCAAGCTGCTCCAGGTTCACCCCAGCACAAGTTCATGGGGTGGTCTCCTAGCTGCTTGCAAACCACAGCACCCAGGTGAGGCTTGGCTGGGTCAATATCCACCGGGACCAAGGCATTGTTGAGCGGTTTAACTGAAAGATCCCAGAACGACTCTTTGGCCATCAATATGCGCAAGAGCTTGTTGACCCTTCCACCCAGTCAATGGAGTGGGTGCGCCAGCTCCCTACTGTTGTCTTGGTTTTTAACAATGAGGTGACCCGGTTGATGGGCAAGCGTTCTTCTGAAGCCATAAGACAGACCTCGATGAGGGCCCACCTGGCCGCCCCTGCCCAGAGGCCGGTGGGGCTTAAGGAACGGTGCCTGCCCTGTGACATTTGCGTTTGCTACCTTTATCAAGCGGGTGAGCTGGAGGGGGGGGGGGGCCATCGTAGGGCCACCAATCCGGTTTGGTCCATGACAGTTCTTTGTCTGAGGTGGAAGATTATCAACCCTGACCAGCCTGTGATCTATTACTTGATGGATGACCCGCCACGAGGCTTTCTCCGTGAGGAGCTCCATATCATGCTGCCTGACACACAGCTGCCACCGGGTGGTGCTCTCACTCACCAAACAGCTCATCGATGTAAGCGTCCATATCAGCTGCTCTGGCTGGAAGTGCATACCTGTGACCATATGCCAGGGTGACAACCCCATTTTCTGTCATCCAAAGCTTGGAGTCAAAGGGGGACAGGGACACCTTCTTTTGGTGCATGCCGTATTTTCGGTGGCCCTCGGAAAGTAGCATGTCCATGCCATGGTGGAAGGTCTCCTTTTCGAACAGGGCGGCCCTGTACTGCTTGTGTCATATGTGTTTCTTCACTACGATTTCCTTCAAGCCTTAGCCCTTCTTGATGTTTTGCCCACCAGCCTCCGAATGGAGTACATTTTAGGCTGGAGCCCAACGTACTCTTCTTAGAGTACATCGGGCCGGGGCACTGTTCGCTCATCTTGCCAAGCACCTTTTTGTTGACCGTGCTTTGGAGCTGATGCTCTTTGGGTAGTCAGAGGTGTTTTAAAGGTCTTGGTGCTTGGCCATATCTTGCTAGACATCCTTGGTCTGGATCTCAAGAAGGAGGTTGTCCGTGTTGGTGTAAAGGAGCTCAACACGGTTCCCACAATGGGCCTTTATCTCGTTGTAGTAGAACTTGAACATGAAACGTTTGCTGAGATTGAGAACGCTCATGTCTACGTATACGGGATGGTTCAGGAGTAGGTGGCTATTGTGTTGCTGGATTGCTATCAGGCCGTCGTCAAAAATATTGGCGATTCGGCAATGAGGGGTCGGAGTTTGTCCTCCTTGCTTGCACATACCAGCTTGACACCCATCCACTTGTGGAGATTTTCCATCCTCTTCCCAGACACCAAGCTGCTCATCCCCTTTTACAGGTCTTTTTCGAAGCTGCTCATGGCCTGCTTTCGGAATTTGGTGTTGAGCCTGATGTAGGGCTCCATCCAAGGGCTCTGTTCAAACCTCAGGGCCCAGTGAACCTTTTTCAGGTGCATGCGGAGGGTCGTATACAGCTCGAGATTCCTGTAATGGAACATGTAGTGGTCCTTGTCACATAGGTTGGGGACTAGCTTTTCGACCTCTGTTGGCGCCTCCCCAACACTTTAAGAGTTCAAGCTGATAGTCGCCCATCCACTCCTTTTGGACTACCATGCACTCTGGCGCTATTGGGTAACCATTGTGCACATCCTGGAGCTCCTGGGGATACTCGAGGTCCACCTCAAGGATGTAGCCCTCCGGGCCATAAGCCAGGATGTTGTTGATGGCAGAGGCCAGCCCATCACAGTCCTCTACCCACTGAAAGCCACCCGTGGGCAGGGGCTGGCTCATCGCCCAGCCGTACAGGTTCTTTGCATCGAGGTACATGATGTAGCTGTCAAATACAGAATCTGCATTTGTAATTTAATCAATAATAAACCCAGTTTTCTGTGATCCAAAGTGTGATGTCAGTCTATTATGTGTTAAAATTATTTCAGCGGAGTAATGTACAAACGCATTATTACAAACTTGTTGTCTTTTCCATGTTTGTCCTGATTTGTTTCGTCATTTACCATTTTTTCCATTGGCTGCTTTCGTTCCCATATTCATTTGCTGGGCTAACACTAGGAATTTTTAGCCCTTAGCCAATTTAGCTTAAACTACAAATTTCTTGTAGCCAAATAGAATCTTCTTTAGCCAAATTTTAGTCCAATAAATCTGACACATATAAAGTCAAAAGGCACCACCCGCCCCCCTCTATCCTACCCTCCTAAAAGACTTTAAAAATATTTTGCCAAACACCATCATACATACTTACATTGTTATCAAAATAAGTAAATTTTCTTTTCTTTTCTTCATTTACACTTTTTTCTTAAATAAAGTTTTAAGTTATGATTATAAGTTATAATCCTAGTTTTGAAAAAAATGCACTTTTTTAGCCAATTTTATGAAAATTTGTTCAGATAATGGTTATAATAATTTGATTATCATCAGTAATTAAATCAACAGAAAGATATTTGAATCACTGCTGGTATATCTATCATAGGTAAATTTAGAGATAAAATATTAAAAGGAAACATTACTTTTCAAAATAACTTTTAATAATTTTGTTTTGGAAGAAACATATCAACTCATTCCAGAATAGTTTTTTCTTTTTTCTTTCCTTTTTTTTTCTTTCTTTTTTGAAATAACTGGAGTTGACAGTGGTAAATAATGCTTGTAGTAAAGAGTTTTTTAAAATATAAACAAAGTTAAAACATTAAATATAAAAAAGTAAGATAATATGTGTATATTGCATTATGTTCACCTTGACAACAGACAAAATACTGTGTAGGTGTACTAAACAATTAAACAGACCTGTCAATGGGTAGGCCTAATATCTATTGAAAATCTGCAGATATTATACAGTTTTAAAAATCTGGGCTGCTTGAATCAATATTATTACTTCCTTTAAGTCAATGTTAACAGAAATAAACTTCAAGAATCAAACGTCTAATTAAAAAAAAAACCAAACAAATGCTTGTTAATTAAAAATCTGTAAAAGATAAAAATACATGTAGCAAATTTGATGTCCATATCTGAAGGAACACAAGTGTTTTTCATTTTCGTCAATAGATGGCAGGACTACTGCACATGTGGCAATGTCAAGGTCAATCAAAAAGAGCATGGCACCGGCGAATTTTCGCTTGTTTATTTCACTGAATAACTTCACTTCAAGGCATTTATGAATAATGACAACTCTGTCTGTGGTCATTAGTGGATAGATACAATTTTTTTTTTGATGATGAATCCTATAATATGAAGACCTAAACTGGGGGCTGGAAGTCACCATATGACCTTGATCAAGTATGTATTTTGGACAGCTTGTTTACCCGTGCTGAGTCAAAAAGCCATTTTGAGATTGACAGAGAAGAACAATGATTCATTTGTGCCTGAGCTTTGGATAACTTTTCTACTGCATCATTCTGCAAAGAGAAGTTAGCCAAGTGCCCTAATTTATTAGACATTAACCACCATTACCTACTGAAGACAAGGAGCAGAAATACAGCCACAACTTCATAATATGTTTCTCTTAAGGTTTCAGCTGCAGAAGAATCTTTGAACATGTCAGCAGTCGAAGTTATAGAGCATACTCCAGTATCTACTGGAACCATAGATACAAAGTCTTACCCACATCTTCATGGTATTGACTTCTCTGCCTGTATTGATTGTCAAGAAGTTGACCTTCTGATATGTCAGGATTACTCTGAGGCCTTGATACCTCTGGAGAAAGAACAAGGCTAAAGAACCAGTGGCTATACGCTACGTGTTTGGATGGACTCTTGCTGGTCAAATACCAAAGTCAAATTGTAGTCAGGTGGTCATATGTAACTTTGTGCCTACATCCCCTGTCTTGGTAGACTCAGGCGTAAACAGCAGCATGATTACACATTTTCCTATCTATACAGGGAAAGCTATTGACTCAGCTAATTCACAGTTGGAAAGAGAACTTGTTGGTTTTAAGTGATTCACAGTCAATTTCTCCTCAATCAGTTGGTTCACATGCTACTATAGATGCTTCTCCTGTGACCGATATACATCAGTTGTGGGAAATGGAGAATGGCCCATTCACAATCGTGTCCCTTTCAATTGATGTCAAAAGGTCATAGATTTGTGGGACAGAACTTTTCAATTGATTGACTGTCATTATCAACTACCTATACCACAGTAAAATCCAGATAAGCCCATACCAAATAATTTTTCCGTGGCATAAAGGAGTTTGAACAGTCTTATAAGGTGAGTTAAAAGAGAAAACTAGAATCTGGTATCTTCCCCATCATGGTGTACAAAGCCCAAACAAACCTGATAAATTACGGATTGCGTTTGATTGTTCTGCCAAATATGGTGGACATTCATAAAATGAGCGTTGCCTTCAAGGGCCAGACTTAGTAAACAAGTTGCTGCATGTTTTGCTACAGTCCCATTTACATAGTCTTGCAGTCAAAGGGGATTTGGTTCAAATGTACAATCAAGTTACAATTTCTGTATATGATAGAGATGCACTCCAATTTTTATAGTACAAGGATAAAGTGTTGGATCATATGCCCATGTGCGTCAATATTTTTGGTGGCATATGGTCATCTTCTTCTACATATGTTCTAAGGAAGATCATTGATGACAATCCAGATATAGATCCTTTGCTCAAGGAATCTATCCTTATAGCCATGTACGTGGACGATCTCACACAGTCAGTTTGTATTATACAGGAAGTGTGCCTCTTTCGATGAACAGGTGCTGATCATAGTCAGTAAGCAACTCAAGGGTCATACCCGTCTTTTTGAGGAGGGTGTCCCAGGTGAGGCCAAGGCCGGTGTAATAGTGAGCCGGGTCCAGGCCATACTGGCATAGACACAACTGCCAGAATGCCTCGAAGGCATCAGCTAGCAGGAGCACATCTGTGCAGCAGTAGAGGTCACTGTAGCCCCCAAAATTGAGACACCCAAAGGTCTTCCAACCTTTTGCGCATGACCTTAATCCAAATCGCTGATGTGCTCATCGGACAGCTTCAAGTAGAAGGCCTCCTTTGGAGGTAACTGGGTCTCTTCGAAGCACGCCAAGTTGTCCATGTACTCATACGGGTAAACACCCTTGTGCATGAGCAGCTTGCGCTTTTCTTTCGCTGGTTTGCAGCACGCAGTTATCTGGAAAGCCTCAGGCTGGTTTGCCTTCACCAGCTTGTTGAGAGAAGCCAGCAGAAACTAGGTGAGGTCGATAAAGCGGAGCTTGTGTAATTTTCCATGTTGTTGGGGAAGCAGCTCAGCTGAAAGTCACACTTCTTTTCCTCCTCCATGTCCTCCGGGACTATCTTCGACATGGCTTGCATCAAAAAGTGTGAGTCGTACCCTCGAAGGTTGTGAAACACCACAGGTATTGTCATCATCATGCAGCTGAGCTGCAGCTTGAGGTCACAGGCATTGTGGCTGGCCCCTCTGTATTTTCCAGCGATGTGACAGTGTTCACACATGGCCTCTACCTCCATAGGCATCTCACAGACGTGGCAGATTTTGGCAGCTTGGGGACTTGCCTGTCCTCAGGGGTCATGCCCATGGCCTTGGGGTTTGCCATCACCTTCATGATATTTTTCCTATAGGCTATCAGGCATCGGAGGAAGTGCTCTTCGGCATTCAGGCCTCTGTACTCCGCCGGTGGCTCAGCCTCACCATCACTGTGCATGACTACATAGCAGTAGCTACAGGCCTTGTGCTGCTGAGTTTTTTGTGTGTTGCTCTTTGAGGGGTCAGGGGCTAGCGCCTCGACCTTTGTCATCAATGCCTAGAAGTCGGCATAGATGACAAATGGGGCAGCCAGCTTTTTGAGAAGGTTTTGAAAGCTGACCATGTTCTTTCCCTTTCCTTTTCCCTGTTATTTTTATAGGCCTCGGGGAGGTCCTCCCTGCTGTAGGCCACATGATGGCAGCTGTTGGAGAAGCATTTCAGCCTCTGATGCTTGCTCTCCCTAAACAGTAGTTTGCTGAGGTCCTTCACCCAGGTGCAGTGTTGTTTCCCTGCCTTCTCCACCAGCAGCAGGTTGACACTTGGCATGTCTTCAGGCTGTCTGCTAAGCTGGTGGATTATCATGCCCTTGTCCCAACCAAAGACATGGATGGCGAGGTTGTTCTGGCACTCACCCCTGTCGATCTGAGAGATGGGTGCAGTGGAGTCGATCCCTCTAATTTGCAGACCATCCTCGGTTTTGTATTTGGTAGGACGGTGTGAGTCCTTGTCTACTTGAAAAAAGGCCGAGCGGAGGTCCCAGCAGAGACAGTCGTCATCCTTGTTCTTAACATTAATGACTGCCTTCTTATTTTTCAGCGCCGCCGGGAGTGGGATCCAGCTGCCTCCACTCAGCGGTTGATACCTGGCGATGTCGAGCCACAGTAAGACTACTCTGTCGACAACGAATCCAGAGCCCCGTTGAGTCCACTTTCCAAGTGTCTCCAGGATGTGGGGTAAGGCCTCGCCTAGCACACTGTAGATCTCGCTGGCCTGGAGGAGGGCCTCCTGCTTGTGACAGAGTATGGGCTCCATCAGCTGTTCAGCTCCACCGGGACCGCCTTTGCGAAGGGCAACTTTTAAAGTGAGTTGAAATATCACACCATTCAAACACAGGATTTCTTCTATAAGCTTCTTCCAGATCTGTGGGCGTATGCCCTCAAGAAAGGTCCTGCCATCTGCCGTCAATGGGGTGACCCTTGGGCACATCCATCTGCGAGCCTCGCAAGAAGTTCCCAATGACCCACAGTGTCTGGCAGAACATTAGCTTTTCCCCGCTATGCCTCTTTGATTCGAAAAGCTGGGGGAGTTGTCTAATGTTATCTTTAGGGTCGGCTCATCCAAGATGTGCTCCTCATGCTGTGGAGCTGGTGTTAGCTCTTCTTATCGTTTGATGTGCTGTGCTCCCTCCCGGGGTGTGGGGATCTTCCACCTCTCTGATGCAGAGCTGGGATGGGCCTCTTGTGGGGCTGACGTGAGGCAAGGTCGGCCTCTCACATGGTTGACGGGGGGATGGGGTGGGTCGCTCATGGATCTCGTTTCCAAGAGTTTTTAGGCCTTCCGCATAGGACTGGTGTGTGATATCCCCTTGTTGAAGGAGACCGGTTAGGTGTTGCACTGCTACATCCATTCTATACATAACAAAACATATATTTCTAATAGTAAAATAGTTCTAAAAGAAATTATCATTGTTGCTGGTATCTATTGCTGTGAGCCAAGTAAACACTACCTCCACATAACATCTTTTTGCGTGAAGCAAGCACATGCCATAAGCAACACCGCCGCAGGGGCGGCACAGCAACAAAGTAGTTTTTACACCCACTCCTCAGGCTATACAGGTGTAGGATTCTGGGATTATGTACTCCACAAAACTCCTTTAATCATGAACGTCGGCACATGTTTATCTTGCCTATCAGAGTCCAGGTGCATGTTTTTGGACCCTTCATGATATCGGTTCAGTATATCCTACAAGGCTCTTTCTATAAATATTTGTTTGACTGGGGGCTACCTGTTGTACTGTCTTGGCTGGGCCTGCCGAGGGTGCTGGGGCGGGCCTCTTTATGCTCTGGCTGGGGTGGCAAGGGGCAAGGTTGGTGTGGTGGTTCCCTGCCTGGGGGATGGGCGGGGCCTTCTGCTGCTATCCACTTGTGCGCATGTGGGGGCCATATTTAAGTGGCCAACATTTTTGTGTTTGTGTCTGTGTAGACGGAGACTTTCCATGTGGTAACATTTTGGGGGTAATTGTGTGAGTATGTGGGGGCGATATTGCTTGAGGTAAACTTTGGGGTAATTGTGTAAGTATGTGTAAACCACTTGGCTTCAAGTGTGCCATGAGCGTCAGGGTGTATACTACTTTTTTATTTACACCAAAGTCTCAAACTTACTTGCCTTTATGGAAATCATGTCAATAATCCATAACCGGGCTTCAGAAAACGTTGTTGACAGAGTGTAATAAATGATAAAACAATTCACCAACTTGCATTGTTAACACCTCGATGGAATGTGGACCTGGCAAATACACTTCTGGCACTTGTTCATTGGCAATATAAAGTTCCTGGGAAGAATTCTTAAATTAGTGCAACAGTGTCTGACAAAAAGAAAGGCTTTACGGCAGATAATTTCGTTCAGCTGTTCAAGGTACTGTGGCGTCACCCGTCTAGACTGGTTTAGGAAATGGCCGTTAGAGGGACCCAACGAACAGGTGCTACTGCCTGATCCACCAATATTATAATCAATACTTTGTAATGCCGACGCTCGCATCTTATTCTTGCAATATACATATCTTAAATAGTTTTAGCCAGATTTGTGCCAAACATGGTAGGGATTTACCTGGGGTATGTATCTACCTATTTTGTTCGAATGGTTATGCTTCAGTAATTTTTGGATTTTTTATGATTTTTTTTTTAAATCTTTTAAAAAAAAATTTATAGGAGAGTTTAACATGGGAATTTTTGGCTATGGTGATAACTTAAATAATCTTGCCTTGATTTGTGCAAAACTTGGTATAGATGTACATGGGATAAATATCTACCATGCCTATTAAAATGGTTACCTTTCACTGATTTTTGGATTTTTTATGATTTATTAAAAAGTATCTTTTAAACAGTTGAAATAGCGAGCGTCATCCATAAACCCATGTCAATATAGGATATAAGAGAACAGTAAATTATCCAATCAAAAAGAGTACTCAGTATCAATCCAACAAAGTTGATTTTCTTTGTCATACTCGACTGCCAATGTGCACATTGGGGGAAGCCATTACGTTTTTTAGGGCTTCCCAGGTAATTTTCGTAGTTTTAATAAAACACACCATGACTCGCCTAGCGCACTTTAAGCCAAGTGGTTTACACATACATACACCATTACCCCAAAGTTTACCTCAAACAATGTCGTCCCCACGTACTCACACCATTAGCCCAAAAACGTTACCTCATGCAAAGTCGTTTCAGCCTTCACAGACACAAACACAAAAACGTCGGCCACCCAGATAGGCTCCCACATGCACACAATGGGATAGCAGCAGGAGGCCCCACCCATCCGCCAGGTGGGGCCCCACACCAAGCAGCGCCCCTAGCTGCCCCAGCCAAAGTGTATAGAGGCATGCCCCACTCCCGTGGGCGGGCCCAGCCCACAAAGTCAAGGGTAGCCACTTTGCTGAACGGTTATTTTATTGCAACAAGCAGAAAAAAAAATTTTTTTTGGCAATCTTAATGGTATGTAGCTGAAGTTCTTGCAGGAACACCGTATCCAAGTAAATGTAAGCCTAGCAATACTTTTCCTGTATGAACAAGAACACACAAAATTGGCATAGTAAACCATACACACACAGTACCTGAATTCAAGTACTCAACTGTACACACTTTGAAGCATGCATATAGGAGCCTCATATGTAAGGAACACATGCTGATAAGCTACATAGCAATGGCATTCATGCGGGAACTCCAAAAGCTTTATGTGAGTGGTAGCTTCACTCATAATTGCAGGTTGCAAGTTACTAACACAGGCTATGACGGGAAGGTCCTCACACACCAGCCCACATGGTGGAGCATGTATACCACGTTACACAATCTCTGTGCAGTCTTTTTGTAGCTAACCTCATCTTCAGCCTCATCTAGCTTTCTTTTCTCAAGCAAAATGTGCTCATCCAGTTTTGAGAGCTTAGCCAAATTGTTAACTAACTCCCTTTGGGTTCTCTGTAGTGCTTTATCCAGGGGAACAAACTCTCTCATATCTAGAGGTGGGTCCTCAAGGGTTCCTAGTATTTGGTCTACCTCTTCATCATTTAGCATCTCTTTTGCAGTATCTGGCAGTTCCTAGAATGGTATGGACTCTATGTTGCTAGGGAGGCAAGCTGCTACCTTTTGCAGGATTGATGTAACCTTAGGGCTAAGTTCTTTTGGCTAGGCAACATCAATACCAAGAGCCTTAGCCATATCAACTCCATCGTACTGGGCAATAGTCGTTGGTGCTAAATATACTCCTGGACTGTTTTTCTTGGGAAGTAAGTTCCAGGAGCGACCCCACTTAACCCAAAGAGCACCATTCTGTTCTGCTACGAAGTCAAGACCAACACTTGGTGAGTGAACAGATCTTTCTGCCTGAAACTGCTGGACTCTCCTCTCAGTTCTTCTGACATCTACCACATCACCTTGGTTGACCCCCAATGAATGAATGAATGAATGAACTTTATTTTCACATAACATACATAAATTACAGGTGACAATGGTATGCGGGCTCCCAGAGGAGTTACAACTCATCTAGCTGGGCGCCTAATATATGTACATACAATTAATGATACAGAAACGGAGGGGAAAAAATGGTAAAGTAAAAATAATAATGAAAATAAATAAGAAAAAACAAAAAAACAAAAAAAACCCCACACACATGCACACACACACACACAAACAAACAAACAAAAAAACCCCAAAAAACCCGCTGGCATACCAAATACTTAAGTATTCATATGTACAATAATCATGCTGTCTGAGATCATAAAATGATATATAAAAATAGGCCAGCTTTACCAAATACCTAAACAGTTCATATTATGTACAATAATCATGATGTCTGAGATCAAAAGTGAGATATCGAATATGCTAGCTTTACCAAATACCTTACTGTTCATATGTATAGTAATCTTGGTAAAACATGTACATGACGTTACTGAGATCGAGATTTAAATATAAAACATGCATTAATATATCAAAAACTTCTATATTTGAAAAACTAATCATATATATCTAAGACCGTTGACGTTTACTGCTAAATCACAATAAATTAAAAAAAAGTGGATTTGCAGATCATTTACTGGTAGGATGGTAAGAAGAATTGTTTCAGTTGTCTTTTAAATTTAGTGTTACTGTCAATGTCTCTCAAATTTTGGGGGAGTTTGTTCCAAAGGTATGGACCCATGAACTTTGTCATGTTGTGACCGTGGGTTGAATTTATCCGTGGAATATGCAAATTGGCATTCTGTCGTGTATTGTATTGATGAATTTGGTTGTTGTTTGTGAAATAATCATTAAAAATTGCTGGTAATTTACTATTTATTTACTTGTGGACAAAATTTGTGATAACATGTTCATATATGTGGTGTACTTTTAACTCATTTGCCTGCTTATGTATTTCATTTGTTGAGGTTCTTGGGTACTTGTTTAAAAGAATTTTCAGTGACTTGTGTTGAGTGGTTTGCAGTTTGTTTATATTCGATTTGAAGGTTGTACCATATATTTCAATACCGTAGGAAATGCGGGGGGAAATGAAGGAATAGTATAATATTTTTGCACAGTGTATTGGGAGATGTGTTCTGCTGTACTTGAAGCAGTTCATGTATTTTATAATGTTTTTCATTTGCACTAGTTCGACATGCTCATTCCAGTTTAATTTGTCATCAAGGATAATGCCCAGGTATTTAGCGATTGTACTCTTTTGATTACATGATGTCCGAAGGTTAGTGTTGAGAATAAATTGTGGTCATTACGTTTTGATGTGAATATGCTGAAGCAGGTTTTATCTATATTCATTGTGAGTTTGTTTACTGAGAACCATTTGTAAAGTTTATTAAGAATTTGTTCGCCTTCATTCCTTAATTTGTTAATGCTTTTTCCTGAAATAAAAATGTTCGTATCGTCAGCAAATAAGTGTACACAATTTTGTCGCTCAATGCAGCACCAAATGTCATTGACATAAATTAAGAACAATGGGGGTCCTAAAACTGATCCTTGAGGTACGCCACATGTTGTTCGGCTGGTTTGTGATTTGATGTCATTTGCTTGAACATATTGTTTCCTGTTGCTGAGGTAGCTGTCAAACCAATCTAGAGCTTTCCCTCCGATTCTGTTATGTTTTAGTTTTGTAAGAAGAATGTTATGATTTACAGTGTCAAAAGCTTTAGCTAGGTCGATGTATATTCCCAATACATGGTCACCATTGTCAAGATTTTTTCGTATGTTGTCGGTTATTTTGATTAGCGCCAAAGAAGTTGAAAGATTATGTTGAAAGCCAAACTGGTACTTGTACAACAAATTATGTTTGATAAGGAAAGAGTACAGTCTTTTGAGCATGAGTTTCTCCAAAGTTTACCAAAACAGCTCAGCAAGCTTATTGGTCTATAATTTCACAAAATGGTTCTTTCTGATTTCTTGTGAAGTGGAATCACTTTTGCAAGTTTGAAGTGGTCTGGATAAACAGAATTGTTAAACGATTCGTTGAAGATCATAGTCAGTGGTTGCAGTATCTGGTTTACTGGATTCTTAATTATTTTTGGCGATATGTCATCAGGTCCTGCAGCTTTTTTGAAATTAAGTTTCATTATTTCCCTTTTAACTTCATCGGTATCAGTGGGTGTTAAGTGCATTGTTTGTGGAGGGGATGGCGTTTTTAAGTATGTGTGAATGGTTTCAGGGTAGCTTGGAATTTTTGAGGAGAGATTTTCACTAAATTGCAAAAATAATCATTAAAAAGTTCGGCTATGCGATTTGGATTTTATATTGTTTCTCCGTCCATTATAATTTTTTTCTATGCTTTTTTTCTTTTTATGTTTGTCTGGATTTATTTAAGTGTCCCAAAGATTTTTTATGGAATTGTTTCTTGTTTTAAATAATTCATTATAGTGTAGTTCCATAGCTTTTCTCAGGATGGCTGTTAGGGTGTTTCTATATCTATTGTATGATTCTGTATTTTCTAGATTTGGTTTTTCCAGTTTACGTTGGTACATTTTGTTTTCATTACGAATGCATTTTTTCAAGTTTGGTGTAACCCAGCTCTTGTCTTTGGCTCTTTTCCGTGAGAGTCGCTTTTTAGGAAAATTCTCTTCAAAGAGATTGCAGTACGTTGTCACAAATTCATCGCATTTCTCATTGGGTGTTTTGTTCTCAAATTTCACAGTCAAGTCAATGTTAGATAAATCAGTTTGGAATTTACTTACATTTTTCTCATTATATTTGCGTATCAACAGTCTTTTTTTCACAATATCTTTCTTTGGTGTTCCAAGTAAGAGAAAGTTGGGTAGGTGGTTCGTGATGTCTGTCAAGAGGTTACCAGAGATAATGCGGTCATTAATTTCTGATAATTTAAGTTTGAGATAGATATGGTCAATGAGCGTAGCTGTGGTTTCTATTATCCTTGTAGGTAGAGTGATGCGTGGGGTATAATTATGAATAGTCAAATTGTTTATGTAAACTTTTGTGTTATCACTTTGCACATTGATAAGGTTAGTGTTTAAGTCTCCAACCAAGATAACATTTTTCTTTTCATTTTGAAGTAGTTGAAGTACATTGGCTAAATCATGCTGGAAATCTGCTATACTTCCCTTGTTTGGGTGTCTATATATAGTTAAAATTGTATAAGTTGTTTTGGGTGTATGAATATCTACACATACCATTTCTATATAAGTTGTGCTTTTGAAAAATTGTAGTTTCACTTCAGGTCTAACTTTGTAACTTAACTCATTTCTTATGTAAATACCGACCCCACCAAAATTGGAATTTCCTGGGGGTTTAACATATATAAAGTCATATCCATCCAGTATACCTGTGCATGAATCAGCATTGATGCCGACTTCCAACAGAGCAATGATATCAAAGTTACAGTCCAGTGATTCAAAATACAGTTTCAGGTTATGGCTATTTTTAAATAAACTTCTAATGTTCAAGTGAATCAGTAATAATTTAAAGTTGTTTCCAGCGACAGTTTTGTTGAACTCATGTTTGTTCACATAGGAACATTTCATTCCTTCCAGTACCTCATGTGGCACAGTTTGTCTCACATGTTTTGTAAAAGAGTTTTCTTCCAGTAACTTTTTCAGCTTAACCTTACTAGGTTCAAACAATATAGTTCAAGTTGGAAATTTGTTACTCCTGCAAAGGGAAAAATAGAGTTCATGTTACTTACTTAATTAAGTACTTTGTTTTGTTGTGCAGTCTTAGATGTCCACATTGTAAAGCATTGAAAAATGAATGAATAAAATCTCACCACACATGTACAAAAATGATTGAAGTCTGAATCGCACCATACATAATCCTTAATTGTAAGTTGCACCATTAGAACAAGACAACCCACTTGAGCTGTTCTTGCAGTACTTTACTGCCTAAAGCCCATGAGGGTGTTACACAATCACTTGGATTTCGACTACGACCGGGATTCAAAAAAAGTCTACAACCCTAAGATCAAGAAAGTGGAAGTCACTATTGAGGGTATTCCTAACCAGCTGTTTGCTCAGGGTATGGTTCCATACCAACAGTGGGACAAGATCTGAGAGCAATATGGCAGTGGAAAGCTAAGACCTTCTGAAGTAGCCTTGGCAGCCAAAGACCTGCATCTTGCAGATGTCAGTCAGCCTGAGTACCTCACCACAAAATATGCCCTTTAACTTAACATGCACTCCAATGATAATGACAGCCTGCATGGCACTGGTTGAAAATGGAAGTGAGGGCATCACTATCCACATTGAAAAAAAAGGCACACGCTGCAGGCAAACTGAGCATGTACTTGTATGTAGTCATGGATGCACAACTTAATATTCAAGATGGTAGATTTGTCAGCACACTCCATTAGTCAACTCTTGCCAACTTATGCCCACTCT
The DNA here is from genome assembly GCA_964020975.1 of Hermodice carunculata. Taxonomy (NCBI): domain Eukaryota; kingdom Metazoa; phylum Annelida; class Polychaeta; order Eunicida; family Amphinomidae; genus Hermodice; species Hermodice carunculata. Next base: position 13,651,815 of record OZ026612.1, on the reverse strand, counting down.
GGTCTTATCTGTGGCCAAACTGGCTGTGGCAAGACAGTTTTCGTCCTTGACCTGCTTGAAGGACTCTACCAGGACATATTTTGCCACATAGTCATTCTGTGTCCCATAATCAAGTGGAACAAGACCTACAATGGTACAATGCAGTCTTGAAAGACCTGCAAGAACAGCTCAAGTGGGTTGTCTTGTTCTACTGCAAAGACCATGACAGCTTTGTGGAATGTCTGCGTAAAAATGATGTAGAACCTACACATGAACAGAGAGCATCTCTCTGGCAGGTACTGTCAGAGTCTCAACATGCCGAGCTCCTGTTAACAACTGATCAGCCAACTGCTTATCAACTGCTATGTGGCGTACACTGAATACTGCACTGCTTATCATTCCCGTGGCTGTTGTCACCCTTGGGCGGCACGAATATATTAGACTTTCACGTCAGATTGCATATATATATATATATACACAGGCCATCAAGATGACTGACTGTGATGAGCTTATAGACCAGATGCTTAACATTTCACTGGACAATGGTAAAACTGCAGTGACTGCCCATGCTCAGTCTGGCATCCCCATTAATGCAACAGAGCAAAAGCGGGCATACCTGGCAGCAATAGTGGCTGGTGGCAGTAGCAAGCATTATTTGGGGCGGCAGATTACTATCTCTCAGTTAGATTAAAATGAGTGATGAGGAGATTGAAAAACTGTATGCCCGACTTGGCGCCACGGTGACAGAGACACTGCGAACCAGTGCACTGCACATGTATACCCTGGCTGCTACTGCTTTCTTGCCTATCCCTCCAGAAAATCAACTGAAACTGGTTGCTAACCTGGAGGAGGATCCCTTTGTTGGGCATGCGCTTACCACAGCCTGCTGTGAGCTCTATCACAAGTATGGCATATAGTAAGCACTACTCAAAGCAGCTCTAACCAAAGCCAAACACTGTCAATTTGGACATCAGTGTCCACCACATCATGTACAAGATGTCAGGACAAGTGCAAGAAGAAGTGCGGAAGAGGGTGACCCAGCCAGTCATGAAGGAGAGTCTGACACCACCTTTGAAGCATGTTAAAGATCCTAAGAATTTTTAGGCAGGCCGAAAAGGTGCTGAGGCCCGTAAATGGAAGCAGGAAACACTGCTTGCCCAACTGGGAGATGCTAAAACACAGTTGCGGTCTGAGAAACAAAATGAGTCCCAAACTGAAGGTGAGATGCGAGAAACTACAGCTGTAAAACAACAGCCCACAGATACCAAGGAGCCAGTTGTACAAAGAGCAGGGCTCTGGCTGCCATTTGTTGTTGGTCTTGCCATATTTGGAGTGATAGTCTATATGCTGGCCAATAGTCCTAGAAATCGCAACCGGTGTGCTGGCCAAGGCCAAAAACATGTGGCACAGACCAACGCTTGGGACGGCCAAGCAAAAGTGCAATTGAAGACCATTCTTGACCCGTTCCATTAGGAGTGACATGAACAAGCCAGCAAACGATGTCTTTACCTGTTGGAAAACAACTTGCCAATCTGGCATATCACTCTGTTGTAATCAGTGGTCTGGCTATGGGCTACACACACCTCAGCAAAAATCTCCTAAAGGGAGCAACTCCAAGATTATACTTCAGTGCTTATGATGATTGTCAATGTTGCTCTAGCAATGGCCACAAAGGACATGCTAATAAAACAGACAATAATTCCAGCAGGTATCCTCAAGTAAGAGTGGCCACCAAAGCAATGTTAGTGGGTGGTGCTCTTGTGAATGCCCTCACTTTCTCTGGTAGTAACGTCCTGTTCTCACTTCTCAGAAACAAGGGAGTTGATGAGGAACGGAAATGCCATGAGAAAGCTGTATATATATATATATATATATATATATATATATATATATATATATATATATATATATATATATATATATATATTTATATCTATGTTGTAGCCACCTATTATGTCTACTTTACATTAAAGAAGTTACAATAAAGTTAAGTTATATTTCTGAGGTGTGGCATTCAGCAGGTACCACTGTAGTGAACATGTCTAGGTGGGAGCCACAGGACTATATGCTCCGCTTGGCACCAGGAATCCAAATCTGCCCAGCAACGGAATCAAACCCTCATACCCAGACATTGTGTGCAATAAATATTTGAAAACGTGAAGTTTTAACTGGTAGTTGTTTGAAATATTGTAGCGGGTGTACACTTTCACATGTCACCCAGCTCAAGTTGCGATGCTTTATTGCCCACCATATTTTAAATATTGATTGTGGAAGACAGACTTTGTAATCAATCTAGAAAAGAAAAACTTAAGTGGACCACAGGTAGTAATGAAAAGTGTAAGAGACAGTGGATCATTGGCTGTTGTGCTGCTGGTCGTAATATCTACATAGCATGGCGCCTAGGAAATGCAAAAAACTTGGACAATGGGAAGCTTCAGAGATCTTATTTCCACTGTGGCCATTAGGGCGGCACTGCAATCCATCAACCATACTTGGGCTGTGGACTCAGGATGCGGCGCCAGTCTACCATTGAAACAGTACTGCATACACAGCCGCTGGTGCTCTCCTCTTGTTTGAAGATCGATCGTACATATATTTTTGCTGGATTAGTTAGAGATTTTGTTTTGATTAGTTAGTTTACTTTTCTGTAAAGTCAGTGTACTGATTTGAAGTGGATTCATTGCCTGGGTGTTTGAAATAGAAAGACGAGTCATGAACACACTGCAAACACTGTGGTGAGGGATTGCCCTGGGAATCCCACTGACATCAGCAGGGGAACCTCCTTGTGGACACCTTTGGGGAAAGTCCAGACCACGGGAAGAAAGGGGTCACTTGCGACTTGGAACTCCATTGGAACAGACAGCTCCGCAGGCAAGCAAGCCACAATTGACCAGGTAAATCACCTGTTTTATTAGCAGTAGTATATGACATGTTAAAGTCATTTTAGCATACAGCACAACAACACGACCATGATGTGTTGAGATAATGTAATGGAAGCACCTTCTTAACAGGCCCCAAAAATGAACATTTGCAGGATTCAGCTCACAGGTAATGTTGTTTGGGCCTAGCAGCTCCGTTATTGTGGCAAAATTTTACCTTTTTTCCTCCTCTGTTCTTTTTCTATGCGCCACCATTTTTTTTTTTTACTGTTCGGTTTTAAGGACCAAGAATGTGGTGAATCATTATATGTTCCTACCAAATATTTTCCAAAATCTCAACATATTAGAGTTTTCAAACAGGTCTTGACATTGTCATTCCTACAGAAATATATTAGAAGTGAGCAGTTGTAAGTTGAAATTTGAAATTTGAACATCAAAATCAAATGATATGTTTTTCAAATTGACGCTTTCCTGTACTTATTGATACCATCTGTCACTTGGTTAAATACTGGATAAATGTACAAAATAAGAATCAGGACTCACTGGGACATAAAGCACTTTTGGAAAATTATACAAGTATGACCTGTACCTTAGACCATACAGGTAAAATAAAAAAAGTTATTTCATGTTAAAGCAAAGGGCCAACATGGCACACATAAAGCAATGGTGTATTTGGTATGAAACAAGAAAATAAAATTCCAAAGCCATCTGCACAGACTTTTTTTAATAGTTTAAGAAACTCTGCCCCAGCACTTGGCACATGGAGCTTGCCCTGCTTGGATTGCCTGGGACGGGGAGGGGAGAGGTTGTGGGGGGGGGGAAGAAAGAAAGATGGGTCTCATCATTCTGAACAAGGTTAAATGACAGACAGGTTCGACTTCTCAATTTGGAATAACAATAGTAATACTGTTCTGTGACTTTTACCTTTTCTGCCATGGTCCCGTGTGAAACTGGTGGTCTAGAAACAAAAAAGTGGGAGATGAGGCAGCTGGAGGAAGCTGTGGTAATCCTCATCAGCTTGTGCTGCTGGGTTTTCCAGGGCCAGAGCCAAGGCAAAGTGTCTACTGAATACATTACCAAGAATGCACTTATATGTTACACTGATCCATTACCTCAATCACTAAACTGTAGCTCCTATCCCTACTTAGGGTTAGTCCTATGACCTTGAAAAGAGGTCAAGGTCAACAAAGAAGGCACGGGCTTTCATGCCTTACAAACAATACATCTGTGGTTTATATTTCATAATTCTACCTGAAACTGTTCATGGACTTCAGGCTGTGTCAGTCTGCATGGACATGACAGACAGAACAGATTGATAGACAGACAGACAGACTGCAGCCCAATCCCTTGTATCTATGACCTTGAAAAGAGGTCAAGGTAAACCTCAAGGCATGGGCCACATGCCCTACACAAAACACATGTGGTGTAAATTTCATAATTCTACCTGAAACAGTTTTTGTGCTGCAGGGTGAGTCGGTCTGGATGGAGACAACAGACACAACATATTCCCTATTCCTATGTCCCTTCAGTGGCAGGGGACAATGAGGTGAGTTGAGAGTGAGGATGGGAGTAGGGGTGGGGATGGGTATTGCACACCGACATCAATTCCAGGAACAGACCATCTCTGTTCCCTTAGCCCCAACACAGTTAATTGCCGCTCTTTATCACTGCTCTGACTGTGAAGTGCACCTTCTCCAAAAATTATTTTGTCACTGTCTCCTGTGGAGTGAAGTGCTTCTCTCAGGTCACACCTCCTGTAAAAGGTTTTGCATATCTCCAAGGTAAATATCCTGCCTCTGGCAATGTTGTAGCAGAACTTGTATGGTATCATTTGTTGGTGTTCATCACACCAAGCCCATCTGCTTGAGCTTGTGGAAGCCTAGAATATAATTTTTATCGAAAAAGTTACCCCTTTTGGACTTGCTGTTTCTAACACCGATATAAAAAGTCACATAATAACTATACATGTGCATTTTGATAAGCAAAACTGATATTACTTTAGCTTGCCAGACTTGGGTGCTACTGTAAAGGCTTCCATCATTTGAAATTGAGAAGAAGCTAAGTTTACACAGTGTGGCAAACTCCAGGCTTGATTGAGGAATTTGTTGCACTGGCATGGTGTGCTACTATCGAAATGAACATGGCGCGTCTAGAAATAGCGAAATTAAAACAACAGTAAAATGTTAAAAATAAGAAACATGAAAAATTTAATATGTGAAAATCAGTCAAATTACAGTAATGAATATATCCCATACTCTGAGTCTCAATTTTCTTCTTTCTTTTAGGATCCTTTGAGTCAGCATCCTAAGGATAACATAGGAAACATAGTAAAGTTAACTCTTTCCTCTTGACTTTAGGTGTCAGATAATATAAAATGTTTTCAAGGAATCAGTGCTCAGGGAGCATATACTGTGGTCAATTGTGCCCAATTTGGCCAATGCTGTATGTATGGACAACACAGCAAAAATATCTGGAATTACACCCTTCTTATGACAAGAGTCACTCTCTCTAGTTTCAATAAATGTTTTATTTCTATACACCATTGTGAAGCCCATGGAATCTGCTTTACAACCATATGTATATTGTGCCATCTGTTATGCCTACTGTGTATTAAAGAGGTCACAATTTAGTGATATTTCAGCAATCAGTCTGAGGCGATAGTATCTGTACAGACAGGGGAACAGACTAATTCAAGCATGATAAAAATATTGAATAAGCAAGATATCCTTCGAATTACCCTGTCATCATATCGAGGACATCCTCTGGATGTGAAATCATATAAAATATTCTCAAGGAATGAGTGTCTGTGGGCTCCAGAGAGCATATAACCTGAGTTGTCTTACGGCTACATAAGTGGTCTTCCCCTTACAACACCCTTAATCATATTGTCTGTCAAATTATTTTGCATATTCAAATAATATTTCCCAAATATGTACTGTTTAAAAGATATTTGTGAATATGTAAGTGGATACTTTTTAAATAGAGTCAGAAAATCTATTTTTCTCAATGTTAAATAGGCTGTTGATAATCGCAAAATCAAGCTGATTTGAGGCATATGCATATTGGCCTGTTACTTCAGTAGTTTTTTAGATAGGAACATATACTTTACTGATTCTGAAAGCTGTGAACATGTATGCACTTTACAAAATATGTTTACTTTGCTATGTATAGCGGGGTTAGTGTCTTGACAATTTTAGTTTGGGGTTGTATGCCATGTACGCAATTGTGATAGTAGGATAAAATGGTATCTGGCACTGAAAATTGAGTAAATTTGGCAAGCTGATTTGACACTTTAAACTCAAGTTTTGAAAATGTTGAAAAGAGCCTGATTATAAAGATTCTTTGCTTTAAAATGGTATAGAGAATGTTAAAGTGTCTTTAAGAATAAGGAAATACAAGGAAAATCAGTAAAGTGTATTAAAGGGAAAGGGACATTGTCTTGCCAGTTATAACCCATATTACAATCCCATTGGAAATAGTGTTTTCCACTTAAAACACCTGAATCATATTTTCTGTCCATTTTTTTCTTTTCATATTCAATTTACATTTCCAAAATTTCTACTTTTTAAAAGGTATTGGTGGTGTGTAAGTGGATATTTTTTAAATAAAGTCAGAAAATCCATTTTTCTCAATGTTAAATAGGCTGTTGAAAATGGCAAAATCAAGCCGATTTGGGGCATACGCATATTGGCTTGTAACTTCATTAAATTTTTCAGATAGAAACACATACTTGATCGATTCTGAAACCTGAGAAATAAACAAGCAAGCAAATAATGTCTTCACCTGATGGAAAACAACTCGCCAATCGGGCATATCATTCTACTGTAATCAGTGGTCTGGCCATTGGATATGCACAGCTCCTCAAAAACTCCAAGATAAGATTTTAGTGCTTATGATGCAGGCGTGGTGATCGTTGATATCCTCAAGTATGAATGGCTACCATGGCAAATGTTAGTGGGTGGTGCTCTTGTGAATGCCCTTGCTTTCTCTGGTAGTAACTTCCTGTTCTCACTTGTCAGAAACAAAGGACTTAATGAGGAACGGAAATGCCATGACAAAGCTGATGAAAATCTGCAGACCACACAAATAACTTGGGCCCTGCAAGCACCAAAAAGGTCTGGACTGGATCAATGAAGAGCTGCACTGGCAAGGACAAGCTGTGCATACCTTTCAGGATAGGATGTGGATGAAGCAATCAGACAGTATAATTTGGTAACTGGTAAAGCTGTTGCCCCAGATGAACCTTAGCCAATGCTATCTGATTTCTATCTGCCATCAGAACGACAAAAAGACCTTGAGGTTCCATTTGTTGTATTTGGACTGGGTGCCACTTCTCTCGTTGCCTATGAACTCAGTAAGTAGCCTACTCACTGCATGGCAGGCAAAACTTAATTTTTCGGCTCTTCTACTTTGCCCATGGTTATTGTAGTTCCAGTTGGAGGCTCATCAGATTGCTGAAATATATTGCACCAAAACAGATGGACTCTAAACTAGCAGAGATATATTATAGCCCTAGAGGCAACTGGAAGGGAATTACGGCAGTCAAGAAACTCTTCGCAGCCGCAAAAGTCCCCCAAGATGTTGTGAAGAGGTGGCTATGGAAGCAGGCTCTTTGGCAGATCCATCTACCGGCTCCATGCCATATCCCCTGGCCACGCTTCGATGGGCAAACCCCCAATGAGTTCCGTCAAGCTGACCTCCTTTTCCTTCTGCCCAAACATGTGGGGCACAAGACCTCCAAGTATGCCCTGACCATGGTCGATGCCACAAGCCGCTACGAGGAGGTCGAGCCCCTGGCCACAAAAGCTGCAATGAAGGTCGCAGTTGCTCTCAAACGGATATACTGGCAAGGGCCGTTTAGTGGCCCAAGCTACTCCACATTGACCCCAGGCGCAAGTTCATGGGGGAGGTCTCCCAGCTACTTGCAAAGCAGAGCACCCAGGTGAGGCGCGGCCGGGTAAATATCCACCGGAGCCAAGGCATTGTTGAGCGGTTTAACTAAAGAATCCCAGAAGGGCTCTTTGGCCTTCAATACAACCAATAGCTTGTTGACCCTTCCAAATGGTCAAAGGAGTGGGTGTGCCGGCTGCCTGCTGTTGTTTTGGTTCTTAACAATGAGGTGACCCGGTTGACAGTCAAGCTACCATTTGGCACCATAAGACAGACCTCAACGAGCTCTCGCCCGGACGCCCTTTCCCAGCTGCTGGTGAGGCTTAAGAAACGGTGCCTGGCCTCAAGTGTTGGCGTTTGCTACCTTTATCAACCGGGTGAGCTGGAGGGGGGACCTCGTAGGGCGAACGATACAGTTTGGACCATGACAGTTCATCGTCTAGGGCAGACAGTTATCAAGCCTGACAAGCGTGTGATCTATTACTTGATGGATGGCCTGCCATGAGGCTTCGTCCACGTGGGGCTCCAGGTCATGCTGCCTGACACACAACTGCCACCAAATGGCGCTCTCACTCACTAAACAGCTCATCGATGTAGACATCCATATCAGCTGCTCCGGCAGGAAGTGCGTCCTAGCTTAGCAGCTCATCGATGTAGGTGTCTGCATCAGCTTCTCTGGCTGGGAGCACGTCCCTGTGACCATATGCAAGGGTGTCAACCCCATTTTCTGAGGTCCAGAGCTTGGATTCAAAGGGGAACAGGGACACCTTCTTTTGGTGTATGCCATATATTTGGTGGCAATCACAGCACAGCATGTCCATGCCATGGTGGAAGGTCTCCTTTTCGAACAGGGTGGCCCTGTACTGCTCGTGATGTATGTGTTTCTTCACTATGATTTTCTACATGCCTTTGGCCTTATTGACGTTTTACCCTCTGGCCTCCAGCATGAAGTACATTTTAGGCCAGAGCCCGACCTACTCGGCAGTGGGGTGGCCGGCACATTCATTGTTCATTTTGCCAAGCACCTTTTTGTTGACCATGCTGTGGAGGTGATGCTCTTTTGGGTAGTTGGAGGTGTCATAAGGGTCTTGGTGCTTGGCCATGTCTTGGTAGACATCCTCAGTCTGGATCTCAAGAAGGAGGCTGTCCGTGTTGGTGTATAATAGCTCAACACTGTCCCAAAACTGGACCTTTATCTCTTTGTAGTAGAACTCGTACATGAAATGTTTGATGAGATCAACAATGCTCATGTCTATGTATACAGGATGGTTCAGGAGTAGGTGGCTCTTGTGTTGCTGGATAGCTATCAGGCCATCGTCAAAGATATTGGCTCAGGTGAATGAAGGGTCGGCAATGAGACGTCAGAGTTTGTCCTCCTCGCTTGCCGCACCAGCTTGACACCCATCCACTTGCAGAGATTCTCCATCGTCTTCCCAGACACTGAGTTGCTCATCCCCTTGTATTGGTCTTTTTTGAAGCTGCTCGTGACCTGCTTTTGGAATTCGGTGTTGAGCCTGATGTAGGGCTCCATCCAAGGACTTTGTTCAAACCTCAGGGCCCAGTGAAATTTTTTCAGGCACATGCCGATGGTCATATACAGCTGAAGATTCCTGTAATGGAGCATATAGTGGTCCTAGTCGCATAGGTTGGGGATTAGCTTCTCGATGTCTGTTGGCCCCACCTCAATGCCTAAGAGTTTGAGCTGATAGTCACCCATCCACTCCTTCTGGACCACCATGTGCTCCAGTGCCACTGGGTAACCATTGTGCACATGGTGGATACTCGAGGTCCACCTCAAGGAAGTAGCCCTCGGGGCCATCAGCCAGGATGTTGTTGATGGCAACGGCCAGCCCATCGCAATCCTCTACCCTCTGACAGCCGGCCGTTGGCAGGAGCTGGCTCATTGCCCAGCCTTACAGGTTGTTTGCGTCGAGGTACATGATGTAGCTGTCAAATACAGAATCTGCATTTGTAATTTAATCAATAATAAACAAAGTTTTCTATGATCAAAAGTCTGATGTCAGTCCATTATGTGTTAAAATTATTTCAGCGCAGTATTATACAAACCCATTATTACAAACTTGTAGTCTTTTCTATGTTTGTCCTTATTTGTCTCGTCATTTACCACCCCTACCGTTGGCTGCTATCATTCCCATATTCATTTGACAGTGCATATTTGTCTGTTACACAGGAGTGCACAGGTTTTTTTTGTTAAGCTGTCCTTTTTCATTTTGAAAGAGAATACATATTGCAGAGAGGGACTGAGAGCAAGCATCTACCCATTCGCAAGATTTTAAAGGGGAATGGTCCCTATTCTACTAACCATGGACTAACAGCTTAACACAGCGCTGCAGATGTAAAGTGAGTTGCGGTGAGATGTATAGTCCAAATTTCAATTTGTTTCGCTGTTAATTTTCATTTTATCGCTTGTTAGAGCATGAGTGTCAACATTATGTATATTTTATTGCAGTAATGCACTTTACAGGATATCATGTCGTGTTTCTCACATAATAGACTTGTCATGTCGGAGCCTGCATAAAATACCTGTAAGTATATTTTTTAAAGGCGCGTTATTTATATGCATTCATATGCATTACAAGGTATTTTTTATTAACACCATGTCAACTGATGGTAGTGATTGCCATCATGCAAGTGTTACTGGGATCTGCAACATAATAACTCAACAGATTCGTTGGCTACTGTGTCGTCGAGTGTGCATAACATCATGTGTTCTACTGGTGTCAGTTCCTACTGGATAAAGGGGTTTGCACAGATCTATTGTACTGTCACGTGCATTCTGGGTGTGTATGGGCATGCTGTAGTGTGAATTATCTACACCGTTTCATATTTGTTTGAAGTCAAGATAACTTTCTACGACCAACGTACCTGACATATCCTTACCACCTTGTTGCTGGCTAGCATTGACTTTTGTGCGACTATCCTGGTTATATATTCAAGGACCTAGCTGCATTTGCTTTTAGGGAACTTTACATGAACTACTTTTGGTCAGGTATCGTAATATATATTTAAGGACTACATGTATTCATTTCAGTGACCCTTGCATACTCTGGCCTTGATCCTGATGCAGTTTTGAAGCAGACTTATGTGAATTCTGTGCTTTCTTCACACATATATACGTATATGTCCATTTGTGAATTCTGTGCTTTCTTCACACATATATACATATATGTCTTTTTTTTGTTCAAGCACAGAGTGTCTGAACAAATTATACATACCGTATTCTATTTTCTATATGTTGGCTCCTTATAGGCATCTTCGTATAGTTTAAATTTTGGTACCAGTGCATATTTATGTATTGTATAGCTCATGAAAATATTCAGTGTATTTATAGTGGGCTTCAAACTCATATCATAGCTTACAGCTTGTCACACAACTGGGCAATAAGATCAGTCAATTTTTAGCTGAGAGTGAAAATCTTGATCAAATACCAGCGTTGTTAGTGCAGTACAAGACTGCTTTTGCTGAATTTACAGTGTGTCACAGACAGGTTTTACAGAAAGACAAGGGTGATAACATTGAGAATGACGAGTATTTTGAGCAGGCCTATGGTAATTAGCTTAAGGTTCTGTGTTGAGCTAAACATGTAAAAACAGTACAGCCTTCAGCTTTAGTATCTCCTACAGATATTGTACCTATGTCATCTTCTATTGGTTCACAGGAAATGTTCAGGCCTTTATCCCTGCCTAAGCTTGAGTTGCAAATGTTACTCGACCAAATTCCATTGTTTCATTAAAGCTTTTAATATTTGCATTGAGAAGTGTACTAGTAATCCCGACGTCCACCTTGCACATTTTCATCCAATGTGTATCTGACCACGTGCTAGAATGCATACATAGTTCTATCTTTGTCGGTGGTGAACAATATTCCAAACTTGATTTGGATACATTTCATAAATTATAAGGGTCAAATCACAACGTGGTGCTGGATATGATTAAATTATTACGCAGTTCAAAGGTTGTCAGAAGCACTGCTGACATGAGCGCTCTTTCCATGAATTACGCAATTCATACAAGATTCTCCAAAGTATCAATAGCTTAGATGAGATAAATTGCCAATTACTCATTATGGACTTGAGTCAAAAGTTCCCATGGCACATTCAAAACTGATGGTGCAAGCATCACTTTGAGAGTAAAAGAGAGTCCAACACATATTTCAAGTTCAAGGACTTATTATCCTTTTCAGAGACTGTGGCTGATGAATTCTGTGAGCCAGTTTTCAGCTTGGCCATTAGAAAAGGTCCTAACAGATCAGTTACATGTCAAAACGCACAAGCATTGTTACAGGGTGCTGTAAATGAATCTGTTCTGGTTGTTGTGCTGAGGTCAATATCTCTCATGCAGAGGCTGATGTTAATGCTGCTACTTGTCAACAGGCTAGTCACCCACCTAAGAATCATCCCCCATGCAAACTTTGTAAACAGACGCACTTCATAATGCATTGTAAAGAGTTCAGAGTTTTACCTGTTTGCCACAGAATCGCTCTCGTACATTTGCATAGTTTACTTGAGAATTGCCTACTTGATAAGCATGGCACTTCTAGTTTCATTCATGCTGATCAATCTTCTATGGCCTGTGCTACTGGCCATAAGAGCGATTGTCTCCTGCCTGTAGTTAGGGTATGTATCAATGATACATTGCATGCAAATGCTGCTTTGTTTAACTTTTCTACTGCATCATTCTGTACAGAGAAGTTAGCCAATCACCTTAATTTGAAAGGCATTAGCCACCATTACCTACTGAAGACAATGAACAGACATACACCCACAACTTCAAAATATGTTTCTTTTAAGGTTTCAGCTACACAAGAATCTTTGAACATGTCAACTGTCAAAGTTATAGAGCATGTTCCAGTATCCAATGGAACCATAGATACAAAGTCTTACCCACATCTCGATAATATTGACTTCTCTGCCTGTATTGTCAGGAAGTTGACCTTTTACTGGGTCAGGATTACTCTGAGGCCTTGATACCTCTGGAGGTCAGGAAAAACAAGCCTAAAGAACCAATGGCTTACGCTATGTGTTTGGATGGACTCTTGCTGGTCATATACCAAAGTCAAATTGTAGTCAGGTGGTCTTATGTAACTTCGTGTCTACATCCCCTGTCTTGGTAGACTGAGGTGTAAACGGTTGCATGATAACACATTTTCCTATCTATACAGGGAAAGCTGTTGACTCAGCTAATTCACAGGTGGAAAGAGAACTTGTTGGCTTAATTGATTCACAGTCAATTTCTCCTCAATCAGTTGTTTCACATGCTACTTTAGATTCTTTTCCCATGACCTACATACATCAGTTATGGGAAATCGAGAATGGCCCATTCACAATCGTGTCACTTTCAATTGATGACAAAAAAGTCATATTTGTGGGAAAAAACTTGTCAATTGGTTGAAGGTCATTATCAACTACCAATACCATGGAAAAATCCAGATCAGCTCATAGAAATAATTTTTCCATGGCATATAGGCATTTGGAAAGTCTTATAAGGCAACTTAAAACAGAAAACTTGTTGTCTAGATATGATAATGAGATATTTAACTTGCATGAAGCCAATTACGCTCAGGTAATCCCTACCCATGTTTTGCAGATTCAGATAGAATCTGATATCTTTCCCATCATGGTGTACAAAACCCAAACAAACCTGATAAATTGCGGATTGTGTTTGATTGTTTTGCCAAATATGGTGGACGTTTATTAAATGAGCATTGCCTTCAAGGGCCAGACTTAGTAAACATGTTGCTTTATGTTTTGCTACAGTCTGGTTTACATAGTCTTGCAGTCGAAGGGGATTTGGTTCAAATGTACAATCAAGTTACAATTTCTGTATATGACAAAGATGCACTCCGATTTTTATAGAACAAGGATGGAGAGTTGGTTCATATGCACATGCATGTCAATATTTTTGGTGGCATATGGTCATTCTCTTCTTGTACGTATGCTCTAACGAAGATCATTGCTGACAATCCAGATATAGATCCTTTGCTCAAGGAATCTCTCCTTATAGCCCTGTACGTGGACGATCTCACAGGCATTTGGTAGTATGCAGGAAGTGTGCCTCTTTTGAAGAACAGGTGGTGATCTTAGTGGGTAAGCAACTAGTGGGTCACACCCATCTTTTTTAGGAGGGTGTCCCAGCTGATACCCAGGACCGGTGTAATACTGAGCCAGGTCCAGTCCGTACTGGTGGAGACACGACTGCCGGTATGCCTCGAAGATTTCAGCGAGCAAGAGCACGTCTGTGCTGCATAAGAGGTCACTGTAGCCTCCAACATTGAGACACCCAAAGGTCATCCAGACCTTTTGCATATGAGCGTAATCCCCATCGCTGATGTGCTTCTCGGAGAGCTTCGAGTAGAAGGCCTCCTTTTGGGGTAGCTGGGTCTCCTCAAAGCGTGCCCAGTCATCCATGTACTCATACTGGTAGACACCCCTGCACATGAGCAGCTTACCCTTTCCTGCAGCTGGTTCGCAGCACCCCTTTATCTGGAAGGCCTCAGGCTGGTTTGCTGCCATCAGCTTGTCGAGAGAGGGCAGCAAAAAACTGGGCCCTATCGATAAAGCGGAGCTTCCCCATAGAGAAGCTTATATATTTTTCTGTGGTGTTGGGGATGCAGCTCAGCTGAAAGTCACCCTTCTTTTCCTCCTCCGCATCCTCCGGGACTATCTTTGACATGCCTTGTATCAACAAGTGTGATTGGTACCCCCGAATGTTGTGAAACACCACAGGTATTGTCATCGTCACGGAGTTGAGCTGCAGCTTGAGGTTACAGGCATTGTGGGTGGCCCCTCTTTATTTTCCAGTGATGTTACAGTGGTCACTCATGTCATCTGCCTCCAAAGGCTTCTCGCAGACGTGGCAGCTTTTGGCAGCTTGGTGGGCTTGCCTGTCCTCAGAGTTCATGCATGGCCTTGGGGTTTGCCACCACCTTTATGACCTTTTTGTTCTGGTTATCAGGGCTTGGAGGAAGTGCTCTGCGGCATTCGGGCCTCTGTACTCCACCGGCCCTTTGGTCTCACCATCAGGCCTCAAGAGCTACATGCCTCGTGCTGCTGAGTTTTTTGTGTGTTTCTCTTTGAGGGGTGAAGGGCTGGCCCCTCAACCTTTGTCGTCAATGCCTCGAAGTTGGCATAGATGACAAATGGGGCAGGCAGCGTTTTGTGGATGTTTTGAAAGCTGACCATGTTCTTTCCCTTTATTTTTCTCTGTCCTTTTTATAGGCCTCAAGGAGGTCCTCCCTGCTGTAGGCCACATGAAGGCAGCTGTCGCAGAAGTATTTCTGTCTCTGGTGCTTGCTCTCCCTATACAGCAGTTTTTTGAGGTCCTTCACCCAGGTGTAGTGTTGTTTCCACGCCTTCTCCACCAGCAGCAGGTTGACATGGGGCATGTCGTCAGGCTGTCTGCTAAGCCGATGGATTATCATGCCCTTGTCCCAACCGAAGACCTTGATGGCGAGGTCGTTCTGCCGCTCCACCCTGTCGATCTGAGAGATGGGCTTAGGGGCATCGATCCCTCGAAAGTGGAGCCCGTTCTCAGTTTTGTATTTGGTAGGATGCTGTGGGTACTTGTCTACTGGAAATAAGGCCGAGCGGAGGGCCAAGCGGAGACAGTCGTCATCCTTGTTTTTAACATTAATGACTGCTTTCTTATTTTTGAGGGCCGCCGGGAGTGGAATGTAGCTGCCCCCACTCAGCGGTTGATACCTGGCGATGTTGAGCCAGAGCAAGACTCCTCTGTCGACAACCCACTCAGAGCCCCGTTGAGTCCACTTTTCGAGTGTCTCCAGGAAACAGAGCAGCTAGCGCACTGTTGATCCCGCTGGCCTGGAGGAGTCCTCCTGCTTGTGACAGAGCATGGGCTCCATCAGGTCTTCAGCTCCATCAGGTCTACCTTTGAGAAGGGCAACTTTTAGAGCAAGTTGAAACTTCACACCATTCAGAGACAGGAACTCTTCTATGAGCTTTTTCCAGATCTGTTGGCCTCCGCCCTCAAGAAAGGTCCTGGGATCTGCACCAAGGGGGTGACTGTTGGGCACGTCCATCTGCCAGCCTGGCTAGGAGTTCCCAATGACCCACGGCATCTGGTGGAACACTAGCTTTTCCCCTTAATGCCTCCTTGATTCGAGAGGCTGGGGGAGTTGTGTAATGTTATCTTTGAGGTCGGCTCATCCAAGATGTGCTGCTCACACCGTGGAACTGGTGATGGCTCCTGTAGCCCTTCGATTAGCTCCCTCCCGGGGTGTGGGGGTGACCCACATCTCTGACGCAGAGACAAGATGGGCCTCTGGCATGGCTGACATGAGGCCGGGGTGGGCCTCTCGCATTGTTGATGCAGGGCTGAGTTGGGTCGCTCACGGATCTCGTTTCCAAGAGCGCTTAGGCCTTCCGCATAGGTCTGGGGGATGATATCCCCTTGTTGAAGGAGAGGTGTAAGCTGTAGCACTGCTGCATCCATTCTACACATAACAAAACATTTTTCTCTAATAGTAAAATAATTGTTGCTGGCATCTATAGCTGCGAGCCAAGGAAACAAGACCTCCACATAGCGTCTCTTTATGCGAAGCAAGTGCAAGCCATAAGCAACACCGCCAAAGCGGGGGCACAGCAACAAAGGAGTTTATACACCCACTTCACAGGCTTTATAGGTGTAGGGCCGCTCACCCTTGGCAATTCTGGCGTTATGTACTCCACAAAACTCCTTTAGGCATGAACGCCTGCAGATGTCTGTCTTGCCTATCAGAGGCCAGGTGCATGTTTTTTAACCCTTCATGATATCGGTTCGGTATATCCTACAAGTCTCTTCCTCTAAATATTCATTTGGCCTGGGGCTACCTGTGGTGCGGTTAGCCTGGGCCCACCCATGGGGGGGCAGGCCTCTTTATGCTTCGGCCGGGGTGTCTAGGGGCACCAGTTGGTGAGGGGCCCCTGCCTTGGGATGGGCGGGGTCTGCTGCTGCTATCCACTTGTGTGCATGTGGGGGCCTATCTGGGTGGCCAACATTTTTGTGTTTGTGTCTGCTTAGGCAGAGATGACTTTGCATGAGGTAACGTTTTTAGGGTAATTGTGTGAGTATGTGGGGGCGATATTGCTTTAGGTAAACTTTGGGATAATTGTGTATGTATGTCTAAACCACTTGGCTTGAAGTGTGCCACGTGCATCAGGGTGTATACTACTGTTTTATTTACACCAAAGTCTCAAACTTACTGGCCCTCATGGAAATCATGTCAATAATCCATAACTGGGCTTCAGGAAACGTTGTCGACACAGTGTAATAAATGATAAAACGATTCACCAACTTGCATCATTAACACCTCGATGGAATGTGGACCAGGCAAACACGCTTCTGGCACTTGTTCATTGGTGATATAATGTTCCGTCGAAGAATTCTTAAATTTGTGGAACAGTGTCTGACAAAAAGGAAGGCTATATGGCAAATAATTTTGTTCAGCTGTTCAGGGTACTCTGGCATTGCCTTTCTAATCTGGTGTAGTAAATGGCCACTAGAGGGGCCCCAAAGAACAGGTGCTACTGCCTGATCCACCGATGTTATTATCGATACTTTGTAATGCCGATGCTCACATATTATTCTTGCAATGGCCATATCTTTAATAGTTTGAGCCAGATTTGTGCCAAACATGGTAGGGATATGTCTGAGGTGAGTATCTACCTATTTTGGTCAAATGTTAATGCTTCAGTGATTTTTTCATTTTTTAATGATTCTTTCAAAAATCTTTAAAAAAATTTTTAATAGGAAATTTTTAACATGGGAATTTTTTGCTATGGTGATAACTTAAATAAATTTGTGCACATTTGTGCCAAACTTAGCATAGATGTACCTGGGGCTAGTATCTACTAAGCCTGTTAAAATGGTCACCTTTCACTGATTTTTGGATTTTTTAAGATTTTTCAAACAATATCTTTAAAAAAGATTTAATAGCAAGCGTCAGCTATAAATCCATGTCAATATAGGATATAACAGAGCGGTAAATTATCCAATAAGAATACTACTCAGTATCTATCCAACAAAGTTGATTTTCTTTGTCATTCTTGACTGCAAATGCGCACATGGGCGCAACCATTGTGTTTTTTAGGGCTTCCCAGGTAATATTCGTAGTTTTAGTAGTACACACCCTGACCCTCCTGGCACATTTCAAGCCAAGTGGTTTACACATACATACACAATTACACCAAAGTTTACCTCCAGCAATATCGCCCCCGCGTAATCACACAATTAGCCCAAAAACGTTACCTCACCCCCCCGTGGGCGGGCCCAGCCCAGACAGCCAAGGATAGCCACTTGGCTGAACAATTTTTTTTGGCAATCTTAATGTAATGTAGCTAAAGTTCTTGCAGGAACACCATATCCAAGTAAATATAAGCCTAGCAATACTGTTACTGTATGAACCAGAGCACACAGAGTTGGCATAGTAAACCATACACACACCATACATGAATTCAAGTACTCTGCTGTACACACTTTGAAGCATGCATACAGGAGCCTCGTATGTAAGGTACACATGTTGATAAGCTACAAAGCAATGGCATTCCTGCAGGAACTCCAAAAGCTTTATGCGAGTGTTAGCTTCACTCACAATTGCAGGTTGCAAGTTCCTGACACAGGCTACGATGGGAACATCCTCACACACCAACCCACATGGTGGAGCATGTATACCAACAAGTAAAGTGGGTGCTTCTAATGAATGGTTGTTAGGTAGAACAACAATCAGTGAGCAAAACTCAACCCTCTATCCAATTATGAACTGAAAAATGTACTGTGCTCTGCACACAAGAAAGTCCTGGTAATACATACCAAAATTGCAGCAACCATGGTTGAGCAGCATTTAGTTTTTATAACTCTGCTGACTCTGTGCAATGTCGACGCCATCTGGCTGTAAATAAAATCAGGACTGACGACATCTAAATCTACGTTAAATTCGTCTTCCACAATTTGGTTTACTATCAAATCGTTCTCGTGTCTTTCATCTGTAAAATAGTTTATTATTCTTTCTAAACTTTCTCCCAAACTTTTTCTCCAGACATAAAATACACAATATTGTCCACAAACTGTCGATTTCAAACTTTGCAGTTGGGTTGCGTTATAACGATAATCGAATCTGAGCAGTTTTAAGAACCTGGGGAGAATGGGGGGGGGGGGGAGACCATAACTGTCAAAGTATTCATTTTCGCCTTCAGAGGTCAAGTACAGGGCGACCCAATGACTGCCTGCAAAGCGCGCGGGGTCGATATTGGCAACGTAACATACGGGTTTAAATTTTGGCCTCGACAAAGGAATTTGATCAGGAGGAAATACACCTTTAAATATATTTTGTGTGGTTTTGTGACCAGTGAGTATCCGCGTAATTGCCACATTATTCATTGTAGTAAACTGTACCATCAGAATCTATAGACAGAATGCTGTCATACTCGAAATAGCAAACCACGGTAATGCTAGATGTAGAGGAGTGATCCAGTTTAATTTCGAGACTTAGCTTTCCTTCATGCACCAACTGGAAGTGACAGTCATTGCTCAAGTCTGGCGTTAAGTCGAAGCCATAAATTGCATAGCCGTTTGGAAAATCTTTCTCAGGACAAATGTCCAGATCGTTATCTCGAAAGAGCTTATTTGAAGCCATCAGCATGGAAAAATAGGCCTGAAGATAGTGCTTTTTGCTATAGTTCATTTCTAAGCTATCTTACGGCAAAGCTTGTCCGTTAACACGCAGTGTCATCTGTGAAACGTTAAAATGCGCAAAATTAAATGGGGATGATTGATAACTACCGTGGAAGCCTTCTGACTTTACCAAACCGATAATCACTTTGCGAGGTACAACACCCTCTAAAAGGTTATTTTCAGAAATGTCTTGTCGACCAGCTCCTTTTGTGAAAAATTTCATTTCAATTCGTCTCATTGGATATTTAAATCGTCCTTTTTGGAGAGCTAATTGATGTGCTTCCAAGACGCTAGCACTAATTTTTTCTCGCCTGACATACAAAATCGCAGATTCGATGGCTATTGCATACTTTTTTGAAGCAGATTTTGCCATTAGTGAGAAAGAAGGATCGGCCCTGTGCAGCCTAATTCTGATCGTCGAATTACCAGGGAGCAATTTGCCTTGAGAGAAAAGCTCTGAATGTATGCACCCAAACATTTCAAACATTCGGCTGAATTTGGAAGTTTCGTAGCGCCATCTGGCTCCCATGTTGTGCGTTTCCTTGTTTACATTTGCAACAGGCTTGTCGAAATCGCTGAAGTTGTTGTCCATTGCCATTGTATCCTTACTGAAAAGCCCCATTTTTAATTGGTTTCTCTTCGAGTCGGCTCCATGGGATAGGAGACACTCAAAAAATGCTTTATAAGGATAGAGGTTATCACTTTGGTTAATCATTTTATTATTAAGGAATATCTCCACATTTTTATACCTGCTCGTGTGAAAATAATTGATCGGAAACACAACTACATCGTCATTAAATGCTTTAGTTCCAGATACTTCAATTTCTCCAGGGATGGGGCTTCCGTCTTGAGCTAAAATACGTGATTTGGTATACAGAAAAATGTGAGCTGGGTCGACGTAGTGTTCGCTGTCGACTGTTATTTTAAATTCAATGGGACCACCCCGGTCTAAAGTTGTGACGGGGTAATACTTCGAGAAAAAACCACTTTCGATGCTAGTTTGAGTGGGTGGGACATTGAATAATTCCAGTTCTGACTTTAGACAGTCGCAAGAGCGTTCGTGTAACAGGGACATGTTGTTACCTTTCTTAAACGAATATGTCGTGCGATTTAAGTGTTTGTTTTTTTCGTCTTTTGATGGGAATTCCTTGGGTCGGCTCCGCTGCAATTCTCTCGCGTTTGTGCTTTTTTGGCTGGCTCGAGCGATAGACCTGAGCGTTATCTCGAGGATCACTATCGTCTACTATCTCAGAAACTTTCCGATGCATGGCAATCAGCCTTTCTTTGCCTCTGTCTCGTACGGACTCGCCTACGTTTTTGTTTGACAGCACGTCGCCGACCACTTGAACACCCGTTTTTAGCAGTTCCTTGCCAGCAGTTTTTAGAAAAGGTAATGGTTTTTTGGCTAACCCCCCGAAGAAGTTACCTAAGCCGTATCCGGATTGCGTTAAGTCTCCAGAGAAATACGGAAGTTTGCCGCCTGCTTGATTTGCATAATGACAGCAGTATGACCTCGTATCACACTTGTATGGAACTTTCATTTCATTAGTTCAAAAATATATCTTTCTTTTTCCGTCTGAAATGGAGCTCCACAATAACTTTTCCGTATAGGAAAGGCACTAGTTCACCCTGGTCGTCGCACAAAGCAATCTCAATGGAGTTGATGGTCGAGCCGCTCGTTTCTGTGTAGTGAGGGTTTTGAAATACTTCATGCATATTGTCCCCGAGCCACCCCCTCACATTGAGAACCGCAAGCAAAGGAACATAAGAGTCGCCTACCAAAGTTTCTTTGACTAAGTCTGAATAAACATAAATCTGGTGCAGATTTGCGTTTAAATCGCTCGCTCTGTTACTTGTGAAAACATAGTCGTTAGCAGAGACCTGCCTCCCCGCCTTGTATCTGAAAACCCTTCCATCCAAACCCATTAGTTGTGCTAAATGGGAATGCACAGTTAGCGTCTCTCCATGTCGCAGAGTAATTTTCATGAATCCTACTGACTCGATGAATTTTACACGTCCGTAAAAAGGGGCAGTAGTAATTGCTTTAAATCTAGAGTTCATTTCACCTGCTAAGCTTTTGGGCGTGTAGAAACCTTTTGCAATGCTCACGGCTACTTTATAGCTTCATCTTAGACCGTGACCACATTTCACCTCAAAACGTGTCAGCGGTCCCTTTATATTATACCAACTGTGCCGATAAAATATTTCACTCAAGGCACACTCCCATTGACCACCCGTTAGTTGAAGGGTCGCAGCATGGGGGTATGATAATGACTAATCTTGTGCTTTTCAAATTCGCCCGTTGTTTTTACATTACTTGGTAATACCATGTAGAAATTTGAAGTATGCTCCATTATCTGTAACTTATCCAACTAGCTACTTGATTACAACGACTCTTACATGCAGGTGCTTTGATCCAGGCACGGGGGACACCAATTTCTAGTAAAATCTGCAAGAAGCTTTCGATACCTCGCTCTCGCTTGTCACCACAGCATCGTTTCTGATATATTTTCACAGGTCAATCAAGTTTGATCCGACAATGGTTGTACCGTTAATGACAACTTGAAGCTTTTCGTCCCATGAAATATTAGCGGGATGTTCTAATATAGTTTCTAAAATACTATTGACTGCAGGCTGATCAATGTCTTTGAACAATGCTCTTATGGACGATATATCGCTCTTTTTACTAACGCTGGGTTTACTTTTTAAAAGATTGGAAGTATCTAAAGTCACTGGGTATGGCTTTTTTCTCTTTTCCGAATAAAATTTCTTTTGTTGGGCATATAATTTCATTTTAGTGTCCACAGGCAATCGCGTATCGTGTAAGATGTCGGATGAACTTAGGGCGGAGTCAGCGTTGTTAATCGAGGGGACGACAAAACTGACTCGTCCTCACTATAGTTCCCCACGACATATCCACCACGACGTTCGTGTGCCCTTCTTACATTCACAACATCTACTGATATGACGCGACAGCAAAACATTTTTTCGGTGAAACAGATTTTTTTAAAATCTACAGAATACAACGCGTGACCGGTAAAAACAATATATGTTAAACAGAATAACTGAAAAACAAACAAGCTTGAAACGCGTGATAATTATCTTGGAAATCACCTGCGAAAAATCATTAACCTGACAATTTCGGAACAGACACCGATGGGGAAAGTGATGCAGAACATAAGAAAAGGGACGCTCGATGCATTGACAACTTAGTGTTATCCTGGGACGGGACAGCGAACAATCCTCCAAAAACGTGTCACAAAACCTATGTGGAAGTGAACCCTTGTGCGCAAGTGAAGAGTGCCACTACACTGTATTCAATATTGTTACCGCAGTTATATTTCATGTACTGTGTTGTCAATACAGTATATATTTCTGCATGTAATATATGTCCAAAAGACAAAAATGAAAAACTGTGTTAAACCTAGCTGACAATGTACTGGATACCAAATTTTGTGGTGGTCCAGAAATAGTCTTGAAGTCGCTAAATGCAATGCATATACAACTAGAAGTAAGAAATGTGATCAAGGTGGAGAAAAATTCAACCTTATTTTTATTGCGACTTACAAGACCAGGAACTTGCCAATTGAAGCAACCACGAGCATGCGTCATAAAAAGCACTTAGGTGACCCGTGAAGTCGCTAAATGTAATGCGTATACAAGTGGAGCTAAGAAATATGATCAATGTGAAGACAAGTTCAACCTTATTTTCATTGCGACTGACAAGACCAGGAACTTGTACCGTACGAAGCACCAAGGAGATACATTTTTGGCAAGGTGATATAAGGACAGAGCGTGTTAAATATAGTCTTCCACATCAGTTTTGCCTGCAAAGCTAAAGCAGGTTGTCTACCTGCCATTAATATTGTAAACATTAAGGGAATTGTCGTTATTATCAACCATTCATTGGTTTTAACACCCGAAAACAACACGTCACATTGTAATCCACACATACTATCTTGCAATAAATCTTCTACCAATTTGAATCAATGTTGCGTGATATGAAGCGAGAGCAAAACATTTTGGTGGAACATATAAATAACAAAACTAAAATATCTACAAAATAAAACGTGATCTGTAAAAACAAAGGATGTATGATATGCATGGTCAAAAGACAAAGATAAAAGTTTGTGTTAAACAAGGTGAAAAAGTAGCAAATTGATATGAAGCAAAGAAAGGAATTCACGACTCAAGAACCACAAGGGTCTATGTCAGAGCAGACATGTAAAAGGAGTATTGCATTCATGTCAAACAAATGCAGTGTCGAGTATACATATAAATTGTAAGTTGTTGGTATTTCTGTTCCTTGGCAGTCTATATATTACAAATGAATGAACCTTTACTGCTACACCTCAGATACAAAAGTGGAGGCATTTTGCCGGACTAGCACAAACCGAATACAATACAGTATATGGTTTACGCAACTTACACATGTGTGAATAGTAGCAATACAAAAATTACAGTCATATATAGTTGTTGAAATTATTCACAAGCGCATCTTATTCCAACCGTGTAGTTCCCATTTTTTCACAAGAAGTATAATTTCGTTATCTCTTTACAATTCATCAATATATTAAAGTTACTTTTCAAATTATTGTTTTCGACATTTACAAAATTAAATTGACATTCCCACGATTCAAATGAGGTGGATCATTGTTTTCATTAAATTAAGTAGAAAATGTCAAATGTTCATTGGCCTAAGACGGTACACTTATTTACAACAATATCTATGATAGTATCCGTCGTGCTGATGACTTTCAGACCTTTAAATTGAAGTATACAACTGTTTTTATTGCTAAAATTGTGGTCAATAATTTTATTTGTGTCACACCAGTGGACTCATCTTAAATATGTGACCAGCAGCTTCTGATGTGAACGTTCATGTT
Organism: Hermodice carunculata; assembly: GCA_964020975.1. Lineage (NCBI taxonomy): Eukaryota > Metazoa > Annelida > Polychaeta > Eunicida > Amphinomidae > Hermodice > Hermodice carunculata. The sequence continues at coordinate 13,627,494 of OZ026612.1, read as the reverse complement.
TAGATCATGAATTCAAAATTGAACTTTTCACAAGTGTTTTATAGTGAGGAATCTTGCGTTTTACTGTATACAACATTTATTGAAAATAATCTTTATTCACAAGAGTTACAATAACCGGTCCTCCATGTGTCTACACATCCCCAAGGACACATAATAGCAGAATAGTACAAAATATTACTGATTCTCCCTGCTTTTTGCTATATATATAACCAATTTTTATTATATGAAATACCGGGGGATCCGGACTTGAGTATTGGGTCGCCACACGCGTGAAAGCAGGCGGGCTGAGGCACTTCAAGACACGCTCGAGGAAGGCCATACATAATTTCCTGATAACTGGTGGTAATACTTTCATAAATTCATCAGTTAAGGGAACTTATTTTGGGCCCCACGAGATTAACCACTCGACTACATAAAACCCTTAGCAGGTACTGGGATGACAACCTACGGCAACTGATGGGAGGACGCCCCGAGGCTTTAAAGGCTTTTTGCGGTCTCCATCCCCCGTGTTCCAGTACCCCCAAGTACATATACTACTAAGGCAACTGTCACAGAAGTATTACCGCCTCTGGTGCCTGCTCTCTGTATACAGCAGTTTGTGGAGGTCCTTCACCCAGGTGTAGTGTTGTTTCCCTGTCTTCAACACCAGCAGCAGATTAACACCGGGCATGTGTTCAGGCTGTCTGCTAAGCCAGTGGATTATCATGCCCTTGTCCCAACCAAAGACATTGATGGCTAGGGCATTCTGCCACTCCACCCTGTCAATCCGAGAGATGGGCGCAGGGACATTGATCCCTCGAAAGTAGAGACTGCCCTCTTTTTTGTATTTGGTAGGACACTGTGGGTCCTTGTCTACCTGAAACAAGGCCGAGAGGAGGGCCCAGCCGAGACAGTTGTCGTCCTTGTTCTTAACATTTTAAGTGCTTAACATTCTCCGTTAAGCACTGGTCCAGCAACATGACTAAAACAGTCAACCGTTTTTAAAGCTTCAACTATTGAAGCTTCATTTCCCATGAACAGGGTGGTATCATCAGCAAATTGCGATATTTTGGCTTCACAGCCCTTGGGTAGTTTAATTCCAGTTATATTTTTATTATTACGTATGTTGAGTGCTAAAACTTCGACTACTAAAATGAATAACAGGGCAGACAGTGGGCAACCTTGTCTGATGGCTTGTGACATTTGTGTAGTTTCAGATATCCAGTTGTTATTAATGATGCTACAAGAGATATTTGTGTAAAAAGTTTTTACCCATTTTATAAATGATCTTCCAAAGCCAAAATATTCAAGAAGAGATAGCACAAAGTTCCATTCTACCATGTTGAACACTTTTTTAAAATCTAAAAAAAGGACAGCTGAGTCAATTTCAAACTTATCTGAATATTCTATAATGTCCTCAATCAATCTTATGTTTAGACCTATGTACCTATTTTGGATGTATCCAGATTGGTCCACATTTATAATTTTACCAAGAATAGTTTGCAATCTTTTTGCTAGTATGTATCCACCTATTTTGACATCCACATTTAACAATGTGATGGGTCTCCAGTTTCCCAGTTGTTCTCTGTCTCCTTTTTTATACAATAGTGTGAGTATACCATGTCTCTGTGTTTTGGAAAACTCACCTTTTTCATAGCTTTCATTTAGAGATGCTGCTACTATTTTCTTTATGATGTCCCAAAAAGTTTGATAAAATTCACAGCATAAACCATCCATGCCTGGTGCTTTATTTTTCTTCAATTTGGCTACTGCTTCACTACATTCCTCCAATGAGAGGGAACCTTCACATTTCTTTTAATTTTCTTTCAAAGGTTGTGTGTGTTAAATACTTATCCACATCTTGTGTCATGGGTTTACTGGATGCATACAGTTTTGAATAAAATATTGTTTCTTCTTTCAAGATATCTTTCGGATCTGTAAGTTTTTTTCCTGATTCACCTTCAAAGTTCTTATATGTTTTTTACATTGCCTGCTTTTCTCTAAGCCTAAAAAGTATTTGGTAGATTTCTCTCCCTCTTCTTTCCACTCAGATCTGGCTCTTATAAAATGCACCTTTTGCTTTATAAGCATAGTGTTCTTCACACCTTTCTTGTAATGTATACGATCGTGCAATTAACTCACTGTTTTCATTTCCTTCATCTATGGTTGATTGTACAGCTTTGCGTTCTTCTTCAAGGTACTGTATTTCTAATTTTTCCTTTTTGACTTTCAACTTAGAAAAATTTATGGACATCTCTCTTATTTTGGTTTTACAGATATCCCAAGTCAATCGCTTATCAAAGTTGTTTTCTTCTCCAAATTTTACAGTGTCCTCTACTAATGCTTCAATTTGATTCTTATAGGTCTCGTCTCCAAGGAGAGATGTATTTAATTTCCAATAACCCGGGCCCCTGGTATCAAAATTTATTTCAATTTTGCATGAGATAGCCATATGGTCAGTTTTGAATGCAGGTCTTATATTGCATGTAAGGATCATATCAAATGCTTATTTCTCTAGTAACCAGCAGTCCAGTCTACTTGCAGTGGTGTAACCACTTCTCCCTTTTTGTCTCCATGTAAACTGGGTTTCAAATTTTGTGCAGAGATCTCCAGGCATCAATTAGACCAATGTCTTTACTGAAAGATCTAATGTTTGATTTCTGTTCCTTAGATTGACTTTTTAATTTTTTACCAACAGTCTTACAATCAATTTTTTCGTCCATTGTTTCGTTTAGGTCTCCACCTACAATAAGAGTGCCTGTTCTGTTCTCTATAATCCATGCTTTCATTTTTTTATAAAAAGTTTTCCTTTCTTTATGAGTATTATGGGCATATATGTTCACAAACATTAAGTGGGAATCATGTATCTTGACATTTATAAGCAACGCTCTTCTGTCCCATTCATGTGTATCAATAACTTCAATGTTAAATTTATCTTTAACCAAAATACTTACACCTCTGCTATGTGTAGTTCCAAAAGAATGAAAGGATGTACCTTTCCATTCTGCATTTATGTATGGTTCTAAAACATCGGTATAATGAGTCTGTTGCAGAAAAATTACATCTGCTTTTTGTTGTTTAAACCACAGTAAAATAACATCTCTTTTCTGTTTGTCGATTAAACCAACCAAGTAAATGGCCGCTAGAGGTACCCAACAAACAGGTGCTACTGCCTGATCCACCGATGTTATTACCGATACTTTGTAATGCTGACGCTCGCATCTTATTCTTGCAATGGCCATATCTTGAATAGTTATCATTAGATTTGTGCCAAACATGGTAGGGATATACCTGGGGTAATTAACTACCTGTTTTGGTGAAATAGTTACACTTCAGTGATTTTTGAATTTTATGATTTTTTCAAACATCTTTAAAAAAAATTAATAGGAAAGTTTAACATGGGATTTTTTTTGCTAGGGAGATAACTTACATAATCTTGCCCAGATTTGTGCCAAACTTAGAATAAATGTACCTGGGGTAGATATCTACCATTTCAATTAAAATGGTCACCTTTCAATGACTTTTAGATTTTCTATGATTTTTTTCAAAATATCATTTAACAGTTTTAATAGCAAGCGTCAGCCATAAACCCATGTCAAATTAGGATATAACAGAACAGTAAATTATCCAATAAGAAGAGTACTCAGTATCTACCCTACGAACTTGATTTTCTTTGTCATTTTCGACTGTGAATGCGCACATGGGCGCAGCCATTCCTTTCTTAGGGCTTCCCAGGTAATTTTCATAGTTTTAGTAGTATACACCCTGATGCTCCTGGCGCATTTCAAGCCAAGTTGTTTACACATACATACGCAATTACCCTAAAGTTTACCTCAAGCAATATCACCCCCACTTACTCACACAATTAGCCCAAAAACGTTACCTCTTGCAAAGTCGTCTCAACCTACATAGACACAAACGCAAAAATGTTGGCCACCCAGATAGCCCCCCCCCCCTCACACACAAGGAGATAGCAGCATCAGGCCCCACCCACCCCCCAGGCATGGCACCATACCAACCACCACCCCTAGCAGCCCCAGCCGAAGGGTAAGGAGGCCCACCCCACCTGTGTGGGCTAGCCAAGCCCAGGCAGCCATGGGGAGCCACTTGGCTGAACGATTATTTTATTGCAAGAAGCAGAATTTTTTTTGTGTGGCAATCTTAATTGTATGTAGCTAAAGTTCTTTCAAGAACACCCTATCCAAGTAAATATAAGGCTAGCAACACTGTTTCTGTATAAACAGGAAACCACAGAGTTGGCATAGTAAACCATACACAGTACCTCAATTCAAGTACTCTGCTGTTCACACTTTGAAGTTTTCATACAGGAGCCTCTTATGTAAGGTACACATGCTGATAAGCTACATAGCAATAGCATTCCTGCAAGAAAGCTTTCTGTGAGTGTTCGCTTCACTCACAATTGCAGGTTACAAGTTACTAATGCAGGCTACGACGGGAATGTCTTCACACACCAGCCCACATGGTGGTTCATGTTTACCAACAACTGAAGTGGGTGCTTGTAATTAGTGGTCATTAGGGGGAACAACAATCAGTGAGCGAAACTCAACCCTCAACCCAATGGTGAACTCAAAAATGAACTGTGCTCTGCACACAAGAAAGTCCTGGTAATGCATACCAAAAATACAGCAACCATGGTTGAGCGGCATTTTGTTATTACAACTTTGCTGACTGGCTTTCCTACATGAACGCCAGTCTATGAGTCACAATACTATACAGACACTAGTTGGCCTGCTGCCAGTACCGGGCCACACTGCTGTCTGTTATCAACATCCTATGTATTTGTTTTCTACGCTGATAGAGCTCTGAAAAGAAAAGGCCTAGAGTCCCGAAATGGGGATATTTACCCAGTAATTTTGCAATTTCGAGCAGTTTTGAGTACCAACATTCCCCTCAAGCCATACTTTTCAGGATCTGGATATTTTGCCAGCCAGTTTTCAGTGCTGTGTGGTTCAAGTGCCACATTAAGCCATTCTCCATAATCAAGGGATGCCGAGAGAGAAAGTGAATTTTGTTTTCTGAGCAAAGCATAGCCTGATTTGAGCTTATTCAATATGCTTTCCAGGCTTGTAAAGAAGCCCACCCGAGAAACTTTAGGGCAGTTGACTGGATCCTGTGTAGCCAATTTCTGAACTAAATATTTGTGGAGACCGTTGGGGAGCTTAAAGTGTACACTTGACAATAAGGGCATATCCATCAAACACCCACATATTTATTATGTATGTTTATTGTGACTTCCCAGCCAATTTTAATAGTACAGACTGTCTGGCCTGCTCCCACCCATGCTGTATTAGTTCGTTTTTTTGTCTTTTCATCTATTTTAACAGCTGTATGGGTCACTTTTGCTTAAGACTGAATTGCAGACTTCATTTAGCTGTATTTTTCACATTCATCCAGGATGAACTGAAACTCTTCATGCGATATGTGGTCATCATGTAAAGCTTTTGATATGTGGCTTGCAATTGTGTTTAGCTTTGCTTGGGCCAGTATCTGGATTTCATTGTGCTTTCCAGCTTTAACCCCCAGCCGATGGCTGATAAATTTGCCTGCAATACCAGCTAGGCCACATCCTACTGTAATGCCATCAAGCACTACAATGATGGGGGCTGCAATAATAGTTGATAGGAGTCCTGTGCCAGCCAAACCTGTCCCTATGGTGCCACAGTAAATGCTGTGTCCATTCCATCAGCTACATTGACTGCTCTTTGGTATTTCTTTTAGAGAGACGATTTTGTGTCTCTCTCCTTATCCAGAAAGTGTTGAAGCTCTCCTATTCTTTGCAAATGGAAAGTTGACAGGTTTTCTGTCAGTAGTTCAGACGATATGTCGGGGTAAAGGGGCACAATCTCAGGAGGAGGTCCACTCACCATAATGCACATTTTGTATACATAAACTACAAGTCAAGTTCAATTAGGAATGTAACAATGCTTGCTGAGGCTGAACGGACTGTTGTTATGGCCACAAAATTAAGGGTGGAGGCTGCAGACACCTCCAGAGGTAGGGAGAATATTTTGTAAAATGCTTTTCTGCTTGCTCATTTGGTGATGCCATATGTTGTTGCCTGGCCATACATCACTACATTCACAGTTGCCTCTGAAGTGGGGTCACCCACATTTGTTACACATGAGAAACCCATTCTGAGGACTCGGCCAGATGCTATCAAGGTATACCCACAGTGGCGATGGTCTGGTCCATGGTCCCCATTGCCAAAGCTAAACTGATAAGCCCCATTTCTCAAAGAGCTACTTTCTTCAGCCCACACTGTCACGAGTGGCTTGCGACTAGCTACAAAGGGTTTTGTGGCCACCGTATGTGAGTCACCATAGCCTCTAGTGTCTACATCCTGGGGTTCAACCAGGCTCTCTGCATTTGTAATGCGGTGTTTTCCCATTGAGAGGGCACCGGTCATTGCATCACGGCCATCCAGTTGTACAGCTATGTTCTAACTTATGTTGAGCACTTTGTCTCAAGATGCTGCTTCATCTCCACTGTATGCTGGTTGATACATTCTTTGCAGGCCCCTGATGAGGTTTCCCCTTAGATCAAGGTCCCCCATTAAGAAATCCCCTGTATTAGTTACAAGGCCCAAATGCTGCTTATCCACATATTTCTTTTTGGCATATGCAGTGAGGTCAACATTAACCTTCTGGTCCTGGCATACAGGCTTGCTTGAAATGTGTGGGCCACAAATGCCCATTTTATCTCTAATGTTGCCACAACAGGTAGGTTGTGATTTTTCACAATTGTGCCCTTTTTATCTAGAATGTGCACTGATAACTCACTTATTGTGCCAGCTTTAAATAGTTTGAATTCAAGATTAAAGGATTTTGCAGTTTTACTAGTGCTGAAAGTATCCAATCCAATTGGCACAATTCCTAGAAGTGTGGATGGTGCTCCATCCATCAAATTGTTGGTAGTAGATAATTGGTCTAGATGAATGTATATGGATTTTTGTGGCATGAAGTCAACTGGTCAGTCACCTATGTATCTCCCTTCTAGGTAGGAGCCACTGGGCTATATGCTCCACTTGGCACAAGCAATCCAATTCTGCCCATTGAGGGAATGGAACCCTCATACCGAGACATTCTGTGCGATAAATTTTTGAAAACATGAAGTTTTAATGGTAACTACTGGTAAAATGGGAAGCTTCAGAGATCTTATTTCCACTGTGGGTATTAGGGTGGCACTGCAATCGATCAACCAAACTCGGGCTTTGGACTCAGGATGCGGCAGCAGTCTACCATTGAAACCCTTTTGCGAACACAGTGGCTGGTGCTCTCCTCTAGTTTGAAGATTGATTGTACATATATTTTTGCTGGATTAGTTAAAGATTTTGTTTTGATTAGTTAGGTTACTTTTCTGTAAAGTCAGTGTACTGATTTGAAGTGGATTCGTTGCCTGGGTGTTTGAAAAAGAATGACGAGTCATGAACACACTACAAACACTGTGGTGAGGGATTGCCCTGGAAATCCCACTGACTTCAACAGGGGAACTTCTTGTGGACACCTTTGGGGAAAGGCCAGACCACGGGAAGAAAGGGGTCACTTGCGACTCATAAATCCATTGGAACAGACGGCAAGCAAGCCACAATTGACCAGGTAAATCACCTGTTTTATTAGCAGTAGTATATGACATGTTGAAGTCATTTTAGCACACAGCACAATAACACCACTGCAATGTGTTGAGATAACGTAATGGAGACACCTTCTTAACAGGCCCCAAAAATGAACATTTGCAGGATTCAGCTCACAGGTAAAGTTGTTTGGGCCTAGTAGCTCCCGTTATAATGGCACAGTTTTACCTGTTTTCCTTCTCTGCTCTTTTCTCTTTGCCACCATTATTTTTACTACCAGGTTGTAAGGACCAAGAATATGGTGAGTGACTCAATGTTCCTACCAAATGTTTTCCAAAATCTCGACAGATTAGAGTTTTCCAACATTTTTTGACATTGTCACTCCCACAGAAATTTATTAGAAGTGAGCAGTTGTAAGTTGAAATTTGAACATCAAAATCAAATGATATGTTTTTCAAATTGATGCTTTCCTGTACTTATTGATAACATCTGTCACTCGGTTAAATACTGGATAAATCTACAAAATAAGAATCAGGACTCACTGGGACATAAAGCACTTTTGGAAAATTATACAATGTGCAGTAATGGACTCAACTGTTGGACTAGCTATATTAAGGATACTCTTAACTGTACGGGAATGACTGAAACTTGGTTAAATCTTGGAGGCAATAATCCTAAATGTGCTATAGATAAATTAAGGGAGTGCTTACAGCAAATGTATGAGAAGCAGTGGTTTCACTCCGTTTATGGTTACCACAGTGAAAATATCCATAAGCTCCGCACATATTCCAAATTTAAATCTGAATTTAAACTTGAATTTTATTTTCAGCAAGACTTGCATATCAAAAAAAGAAAAAAACTTTGGTTAACTCAGAATCAGTGCCCATACCCTGGCAATTGAGACAGGGAGGTACATACATCCAAAGACTGGAATAGAGGATCGCGTTTGTAAATTATGTAACACTGATAAGGTAGAGGATGAGATGCACTTCATGGTCAAATGGCCTTACTTGAAAAATAGGAGAGAAATACTATATAGTAACTTAAGTAACTGGCCTTAACTCCAACAAAATCTAGAAAACTCCAATGGTGAAGAAGTGTTCAAATACCTTATTGACATTGGGGTCCGACAATATTAATGTGTACCTCCCTGTCCTGGAAAATGTAAATGGTATATTTGAGCAGAGATATGAAAAGCTGGGATACTAGTCTGCACTGGGTGCACCCACTGTATGTGTAATTTTTTTTCTTTCTTTTTTCTCTTCATGGGGGTCTGTTTTATTTAACGCGTATCTATATACCTTTCATTGCATATGTATGACTTGTACTGTAGACATTACCTTGTAATAGGTTATGTTAGTAAAGTTATTTATGTTAAAAAAGGGCCAACATGGCACACATAAAGCAATGGTATATTTGGTATGAAACAAGAAAATAAGATTCCAGAGTCATCTGCACAGACTTTCTTAATTGTTTAAGAAAATTCTGCCCCAGCACTCAGCACGCGGACCCTTCCCTGGATGTGGTTCTTGGGAATGGGAGGGGAGAGGTTGGGGGGAGGAAAGAAAGATGGGTCTCACCTTTCTGAACACGACGGACATCTCAATTTAGAAAAATAATAGTGATACTGTTCTGTGACTCTTTGCTTTTCTGCCATAGTCCCGTGTGACACCTGTGGTCCGGAAAAAAAAGTGAAAGATGAGGCAGCTGGAGGAAGCTGTGGTAATCCTCATCAGCTTGTGCTGCCAGACTTTCCAGGACCAGAGCCTGTGGCAAAGTGTCCACTGAATACATTACCAAGAATACACTTATATAGTACACTGATCCAGTACCTCACTCACTACACTGTAGCCCCTATCCCTACTTAGGGTTAGTCCTTTGACCTTGAAAAGAGGTCAAGGTCAACAAGAAGGCACAGGCTTCATGCCTTACAAACAATACATCTGTGGTGTATATTTCATAATTCTACCAGTGTCAGTCTGCACGGACATGACAGACACAATAGATTGATGGACAAACAGACCGAATCCCCAATCCCTTGTATCTATGACCTTGCACAAAACATTTGTGGTGTAAATTTCATAATTCTACCTGAAACAGTTTTTGTGCTTCAGGGTGTGTCAGTCCGGACGGAGACGATGGACACAATAGATGGATGGGTAGAATGGACGGACAGACTGTAGCAGCTATTCCTATGTCCCTTCGGTGACAGGGAACAATGAGGTGAGTTGAGAGTGGGGATGGGAGTAGGGGCGAGGATGGGTTACATCAACTCCAAGAACAGAACATCTCTGTTCCCTAAGCCCCAACACAGTAAATAGCTGGTCTTTATCACTGCTCTGACTGTCGAGCTCACTTTCTCCAAAGTTATTATTTCACTGTTTCCTGTTGATCGAAGTGCTTCTCTCAGGTCACAGCTCCTGTAAAAGGTTTCGTATATCTCCGAGGTAAATATCCTGCCTCTGGCAATGTTGTAGCAGAACTTGTATCGTATCATTCGTCGGTGTTCATCACACCAGGCCCATCTGCTTGAGCTTCTGGAGGCCTAGAAAATAATTAATTTTTATCAAAAAGTTACCTTTCTGGACTTGCCGTTTGTAATACCTATATAAAGAGTCACATATTAACTATACATGTGCATTTTGATCAGCAAAACTGATATTAATTTAGCTTGCTAGGCTTGGGTGCTACTGTAAAGGCTTCCTTTATTTGAAATTGAGAAAAGGCTCAGTTACACAGTGTGGCAATCTCCATGCTTGATTGGAGAATTTGTTGCACTGACATGGTGTGCTACTATGGGAATGAACATGGCATGTCTAAAAAAGCGAAATTAAAACAAGAGTGAAATGTTAAAACTAAGAAAACCATGAAAAATTTAATATGTGAAAATAAATCAATGCCAAGCTCTCAATTGTCTTCTTTATTTTTTAGCATCCTTTGTTTCTGCATCCTAAGGATAACATAGGAAACATAGTAAAGCTAACTCTTTCCTCTTGTCTTTAGATGTCAGATAATATGAAATGTTTTCAAGGAATCAGTGCTCAGGGAGCATATACTGTGGTCAATTGTGCCCAATTTGGCCAATGCTGTATGTATGGACAACACAACAAAAATATCTGGAATTACACCCTTCTTATAACAAGGGTCACTCTCCCTACCTTCAATAAATATTTTATTTCTATACACCATTGTGAAGCCCGTGAACTATGCTTTACAACCATGTATATATTGTAGCCATCCCTTATGCCCACTTTGTATTAAAGAGGTCACAATTTAGTGATATTTCAGCAATCGGTCGGAGGCTATAGTACCTGTAAAGACAGGGGAATACATGAATTGAAGCATGATAAAAATATTGAATAAGAAAGATATCCTTCAAATTACCCCCGTCATCATATAGAGGACATCCTCTGGATGTGAAATAATATAAAATATTTGTCGTGAACAGCGAACTGTGCACAAATTTATTAATCATTCCTCATTTTTCAACATTATAAGGGCACTTTTTGGCAGGCAGTGACGGTCTATACTTTCACGCATTTTACGGGTTAACAATGTTATCTTGCCTGCTGCTACCCGATGTAACGAGTTTTTTTTTATGGCTTCGGCCAATCATAAGTCCTGTTTTGAATACCCTGGATGAAGGGTGATATATAATGACCTTCCCGGCTTTTTCGCACCCCACTCTGCACTGCGAGCTCACATGGACTAACCAGTTTGCGGTGCAGTCACGTATCCTGTTCCTGCATGCCCCGGACCCAGCTTGCTAATATCAGCTTATATTGTGCTATGGATTGACTTTGGTGGCTCACGAGACCCCTAAGTTCTGTAAGTAAGAATATATATGTTTTTCTAGATAAATTGGGTATTCTGCAGAGGCACGCATCATTGCGCAGCGAGGATATGTATTTATCGTGTGGGTTTAATTTCTACATTATATACCACGTAGACACGTAGATTTACGTGAAGAATATTTATTATAAATTTACGGTAAATTCCATACGCAATTATCATTACAAACTGGCTTTTTCGTATTATTGCCTCTAATGGTTTTTGATACGTTGAAATAGTCAAATTGTAATTATATATTCTGTGTATTAAATGTTTTGAATATTAAATATTTCATGTAACTTTATATTGGTCAAATACACGTTGTTTGTGTTTAAACATGTGTTCGTAATTTTGTGCACGCGTGATAGTATTTGTGAAATATATGTGTATCAAATATAAATATAAATGTGTATTTAAAACGCTAAACTTTATTGTAAGAATTTTGCTATGTACTTTGCAGTGCATCTCTCACCATCTGGAGCGAATGGCAGAATAAATGGTCAACTGACAACGTAGTTCCAAAGTGTCTTTTTTCTCTGTATGCCACAATTGTGCAAGAACTACCAATGATCGGTAGATGGACGCTCGCCCGGTCCAGGGGGCGCAGGACCAACATTTTCACTAAGGAAGACACTTAACATGGAATAATACTGGGCGTCGCTGTGCTGTCTGTGGTGTCTCGTCCCGTCATGTTCTGTCCCATTTTGTCCGGAACTATGATATAAAATACAACCCACTGACTATTGGAGAATTCTGCTCCTGATTACTTATCTGGCATTTGTACTGCTTTGTATGCTGATGTTGACAGCGGGTGGACTCGCATAGTGAGACAATGTGTGGATCACGCCATGTGTTGGTGTCACGCCATCCGGGACTCACCTGACAGAGGTGCCGCTAGCCAGGTACATTTGGCCGGGGATTGCTTGCTGTATCTCCCACCAATACATATTATCGACGGCGCCATGTATTATATCTATCGCCCGTGGTGTGTGCCGTTAGCCAGGAACTTTTGGCCGGGGACTACATGTCATGTCTCCCGCTTGTGTGAATTTCTTAGCAGTACCAGTTCATTTACACCATACTTACCGCAAGGTGTGCCATGAGTTGGGCAAGCTGTTTGCCAAGCACTGTGTTGACGGCTGCATTGGTGGTCGGGCAGTGTTTTATATTTGCATAGAGTCTCACCTGAGTCGTATATTGCGGGGAGCATCGCGTTATATGTTAGCGCATTACCTGTGCCGTGTGACAAGCTGTTGACGGAAGATACATTGCTGTGCAACTTGCATGTCTCTGCCTACATTTATTGTAGCAAATATTTCATATATTGCATATTATATAGTGCCGTGGCGGAGTGATATAAAATTACAGTGCTTCCAACGTGTATGTGTGCACGGAACATTCTGCTGAAGACCCTAGAGAGTGTCATCATATTGCAGTGAAAAGACTTTCTTTGGGAAGGAATATTTCAAGTGGTATCTCATGAAGGCAAGTGGTATCTTCTGTTATTTTGTACTGTTTCTTTTGGTGTTATCCATAGCGCAGTCATTTTTAGTGGTGTATTATTCAAATTTTGCAAATATGTCTTTACTTGAGACAAAAGAGGCGCGACGTACGGCCAAGTCTAAATTGACTAAGGCATGTAACCGCCTGTCTAGAAATCACATTAGTTAAGTAGATACTGCTAGTTTAACTGAGCAGGTGAATTCTTTGAATAGTGTATTTGACGAGTTTGCAGCCAAACATGATAAGGTGACTGCTTTGGATGAGGCCGGAGTGAGAGAAATAGAGAACAAGAAGTACTACCTGGCTTCAGAGAGTAATTATTTAGATGTGAAAATGTGACCAAAAAGCCTGACCCTAAAGTAGAGCAAATGCAAGCTGATATGGTAAAATTGTTGATTTTGCCAAAATTGGAGCTTGAAACTTTTGATGGTGATCCATTAAAATTCCATTCATTTATGAGATCTTTAGAGATAAATGTGGAAAAGCTCTCGGTTGACGATGAAGTGCGCCTCGCGCGCTTATTACAATATACATCTGGCGACGCGTTTTTGGCCATTCAAGGTAGTTAAATTGTAGGTGGCGCTGATGGTTACAAGCATGACCGTGATATTTTGCAGGAACTGTACGGTTCTAAGCATTATATTGTGGGATCGTACGTGAAAAATCGTAGAAAAACCAATCCTGTCAAAACTGCAACAGAAATGAGGCAGTTTAGCCATGAGTTGTGCAAGGATAAGGAAATATTACAAAATTTTGACGCAGTCAGCGAGGTTAATGCCCAGGTGATCATTTTTGACATTGTGGTGCGTTTTCCAAATTTTGTTCAGAATAGGTGGCGCAAGCAGGAGTTGAAACATAAACAAAAGTCAGGAGAGTACTTAAAGTTTACTGATTTGGTGGACTTTGTGAAACTAGTTGCTGAGGAGTTGAATGATCCCATTTGTGGAACTGAGGCAGTTTCTGAACACTTTGCTGCTGCTGCTACACAGATCCCTGGGGGTCTAGTAAGCATAAACAAAAGGGTAATAGAGGTCACGATGGTAACAGTGTAAACAGAACGCTACCTATGGAGGCCGGGGCACAGAGGCGAAGAGGTTTGTATGCCCTATGTGTGATTCCCCTCACAATTTACCACGTTGTCCTGACTTCAAATGTTTATCTGTGGTTGACCGTGTTGCACTTGTCGCAAATAAGAATTTATGTTCAAATTGCCTGTGTGATACACACACTGTTGATCAGTGTCAAAGCAGGAGCCACTGCTATGTGTGTCAAGAGAAACATAGTGCCCTCCTGCACGTTGACAAATCCCATCTTACACATGCAATCAGTGCTGGAGAGACATTTATGCCTATTGTTAAGATGCTTGTTGCAGGCAAGTCTTGGGTAAATGTGGCTTTGGACACATTTTCTAGCAATTCTTTTTGCACCAAAGAGCTTGCCGACAGATTAGGTTTAATAGGACCTACAACACACTGCACTCTAAAAACTATGGCCGGCTCCGCTGCTTCAAAATCGTCACATGTGGCGTTTACTTTATCAGCAGGCGGCGAGAAAATGCATATGTCTGGCATCAAGGTGGTGAATGAGATACCTCTTGTCTCTGCATCGCTTGACCAATCCATGTATCCCCATTTGGAGGGTCTGGATTTGAGTGCAAATATAGATTGTCGGAAGGTTGACATTCTTATTGGTCAAGATTTTGCTGATGCACTATTCCCACTAGAGGTGCACAGGGGCAAGCCAGGTGAGCAGTATGCCATTAGATATAAATTTGGCTGGGCACTTAACGGTAGAGCTATGAAATCTAAGGTCAGTCATGAGGTTGTATGCAATTACATATCAACAGTATCAAAGTTGGATGAGGCTGAATATATGCCTGAGGCTGAATATATGCCATTGAATAAAAGTCCAGATTCTTGTGTACACCGCCTATGGGAGCTAGAAAATGAAGGCATGAATAGCAAAACAATGTCTATTGCTGACAAGAAGGTTATTGACCTTTGGGATTCTACATGTACCAAAGTAGGCGGCCATTATGAGTTGCCAATTCCCTGGAAAGATCCTGAGGAGAAGCTTCCTAATAATTATCACATTGCAAAAAAGTCTTGATAATTTAGTTAAGCATTTGCATAAGGAAGACTTGTATGATAAGTATGACCAGGAAATCACCAAACTTTTTGATGAGGGATATGCTGAGGTCTTACCTCTTGATTCTATGCAGAATGCATCTCGTGTATGGTATCTACCGCATCACTGTGTTCGTAACCCTAGCAAGCCGGGTAAACTCAGGGTTGTTTATGATTGTGCTTCTACATATGAGGGCCAGTCATTGAACGATCGGTGTCATCAGGACCCTGACTTGATAAACAAGCTTCTTCATGTATTGTTGAGGTTTCGTTTACACACACATTCTATTGTCAATGACATAACTCAAATGTACTCCCAGTTAAAAATACCACTGCGTCAACGTGACGCATTGCGTTTCTTGTGGTACAAAGATGGTAATTTGATCCATCTGAGCATGTCCACACATTTATTTGGCGGTGTGTGGTGCGCCGGTTCAAGTACCTATGCTTTACGTAGGACTGTCTATGACAATCCTCATGTGGATGCTTTGATAAAGGATACAATCTTGAATGATATATATGTAGATGATCTTGCCACTTCTGTTGAGACTAGATCGCATGTGCGTAAAATCGTCATTGGTGTGCCAGAAGTTTTGGAGACTGGCGGTTTTAAAATGACAAAGTTTGCTGTCAATGATCAACAATTACTTGAGGAGATTCCGGTGTGTTTTCGTGCCAAGGAGGTCCATGAATTTTCTCCTGATTCTGTGGGGAAGACGCTTGGTATGAGGTGGAACATCCAAGAAGACACCTTTTTCTTTACCATCCGTGACTTGCCGGATCGTGACGTCATGAGGCGTTCCATGTTGAGTTTCATTTCTACATGTTATGATCTTCTGGGGCTCATCACGCCGTGGTTGTTACAGGGTAAAATGCTTTTTCAAGAAGCCACTCGTCTAAAATTATCCTGGGACGAGGAAGTACCCGCTCAAAAGTGTGGGAAATGTTTTGCCTGGGTGCAGAGTCTCAACAAACTATGTGACTTGAGTTTTGATGGGTGTGTAAAACCTGTGGCACGGGATCAAGGGTACTATGAATATCATATCTTCGCGGATGCCGCGACCTTTTCATACGGCGCATGTGCGTTTCTCAAATGTATTAATATACAATGTGAGGTAACATGCAGGCTCATCATGAGTAAGAGTCATGTCGCGCCTATTCAGGGTTGCACTATACCCAGGCTTGAGTTACAGGCTGCGGTCAAAACTGCCAAAATATTGTCCATCTTGCGTTCAGAATTGGATTTATCTTCTGTTCCCGTATTTATGTGGACGGATTCCATGATTGTCCTAGGATATATCACAAATGAAGTACGTAGGTTCCATACTTTGGTCGAGAACAGAGTAGCTGTTATAAGACAACTGACGGCCCCTTCAGACTGGCGACATGCTGATTATGCTGGCAATCCAGCTGATTTCTTGACTTGCCCAGGTAATGATGTAACATCTAACACACTAGAGTTGTGGAAGCATGGCCCGTCGTGGTTAAATGTGCACACACCTTCCTGGAAGCTTCCCATGCCTGAAGTGTACAGCTTGCCGGAGGACGACCCCGAGGTGAAGCCAGTCCACTCTACTAATGTTGATGAGACTCGTATATCGTGGGTTGAGAAAATATGCGTCCACTTTTCAACATGGGACAAAATTCTTAAAAGCATTGCTTTACCATGACAAAAGTCAGGCTCACTAATTCACGTGGCTGTCTGGAGGTACATGAGCTTGAACGCGCAGGCGTCATCTTAATCAGGCATGTGCAAAGCTCTGTTTATCATCAGGAGGTTACTGACCTATCAAAGGGTCCTGACCTGAAGCATTCTAGTTCTCTGCTCACTCTGTGCCCGTATTTGGAGAGCGACCAAATCCTACGTGTAGGAAGTAGAACTGGGAATTGTCCCATCGTTTTGCCTCATAACACACGTTGCGATCCTGGCTTTAATCAGAAAATATCATGGAGCCACGCACGTGGGATGTGAGTGGACTCTCAGTCTCATTAGGGAGAAGTATTGGATCGTCAAAGCACGTACTCTTATCAGACACGTCTTGAAGCATTGTGTATTCTGTAAAAAAATGTATGCCAGAACGTCGACCCAATATATGGCTAATCTGCCTCCGGAATGCTTGGAGACCGGACTCCCTCCCTTCACTAATACAGGGCTGGACGCTTTCGGACCGTTTGACAGCAAGGTGCTCCGAACCACAAGGAAACGGTACAGATGTATATTCACGTGTTTTAACACGAGAGCTGTTCACGTTAAAATGTTGCATTCACCGGACGCCAACGCCTTCGTGAACGCCTTTAGAAAGTTTGTTTCACGAAGGTCGTTGCCATCAAAAGTGTTTTCAGTTCGAGGCAGAAACTTTATCAAAGGCGAGAAAGAGCTTTGCCAGGCCTTTTTAAGGCACTCAAAGTCGACTTTAAGGGACTATGCCATTTCTCGGCATGTTGAGTGGCATTTCAACTCCCCATTGGCCCCCCATATGGGTGGCCTTTGGGAAAGTATGGTCGGAACCATCAAAAAAGTTTTTAGGGCCATACTCGGAGGGCATAGTAACCTCACTGATGAGGTTATCTCGACTACAGTTTGTGAGGTTGAGGTCATCATAAATGGGTGCCCGTTGACAAAACTCAGCCAGGATCCACAAGATCTGACTCCCTTGACACCAAACCATCTGCTAATTTTGCGGCAGGGTTCCACTTTGCCTCCCGGGACAGGTAGCACCTCTGACGTCTTCAGAGCGCACTGGAAGTTTGTTCAGCACCTTGCCTCAGAATTCTGGGCAAGGTGGCTGAAAGAATATCTTCCGCAGTTGCAAAGGAGGACAAAGTGGTGTGTTAAGTCTAAGAACTTCAAGACTGGGGAGCTGGTCCTGGTGGTTGACGCAGGGCTGCCCAGGAACCTCTGGCCTCTTGCCATTGTGGAGGATGTTTATCCAAGCTCCGACGGGGTTGTAAGGTCTGTGCGTGTGAGAACTCGCACGACAAAGTGCGTACGACCTTTTACTCAAATTGTGAGATTGGAAGTGGACGATTAATTATCTATTTTGATATTTATATAATACACAATATGGTGTGTGTTATATCCAACATGTTGATATGTTATTTGTTATTTTTCACGGTGCGTAATGTAAATGAATTGTGATGTTGTTGTGAGGTTTTTCTTTAGGTGAAATATATTGCTTTGATAGTTTTAATCTGCCGAGTTGTCTCGTAATATGAAGAGGCCTAGTGCTTAGGTTCACCAGTAAGGATTTATAATATTCCCTTAACTGTGTTTGGGCGGAAAATGTTTTTCCGTGCAACTGGCCTCTGTGCCCTGGTAGCCATAGGTGATGTTGTGAGTGGCTGAGGAGCGCTCCCCCCTATTTAGCAAATGATGAAAATAAGGCTAAATAAATCTGCAAGCATACACCAAAATATACAATGTATATATATAACATAGATACAAGGAAATTATGTCATGTTTGGATTCTCTTATAAATAGAGTGCTTATCATGCATTATTTATATTATGATTGAAATTGATATTTGTACGGAAATTGTGCATTTATTCATGCGGTATTCTTATTATATTTATTTACTTCAGAACAATTATCATGTGTTCAAGACTGTGGAGTGTCGCACACAGTTCGCTGTACACGAATTTAGTAATCATTCTTCATTTTTCAACATTATAAGGGCACTTTTTGGCAGGCAGTGACTGTCTATACTTTTACGCATTTTACGGGTTAACAATGTTATCTTGCCTGCTGCTACCCGATGTAACGAGTTTTTTTTTATGGCTTCGGCCAATCATAAGTCCTGTTTTGAATATCCTGGATGAAGGATGATATATAATGACCTTCCCGGCTTTTTCGCACCCCACTTGGCACTGCGAGCTCACATGGACTAATCAGTTTGCGGTGCAGTCATGTATCCTGTTCCTGCATTCCCCGCACCCAGCTTGCTAATATCAGCTTATATTGTGCTATGGATTGACTTTGGTGGCTAACGAGACCCCTAAGTTCTGTAAGTAAGAATATATATGTTGTTCTAGATAAATTGGGTATTCTGCGGAAGCGCGCATCATTGCGCAGCGAGGATATTTATTGATCGTGTGGGTTTTAATTTCTACATTATATACCTCTTAAACACGTAGATACACATGGAGAATATTTGTTATAAATTTACAGTAAATTTCATACGAAATTATCATTACAAACTGGCTTCTTCGTATTATTGCCTCTAATGGTTTTTGATACGTTGAAATAGTCAAATTGTAATTATATATTCTGTGTATCAAATGTTTTAAATATTAAATATTTCATGTAACTTTATATTGGTCAAATACATGTTGTTTGCGTATTCGTAATTTTGTGCACGCGTGATAGTTTTTGTGAAATGTATGTGTATCAAATATAAATATAAATGTGTATTTAAAACGCCAAACATTATTGTAAGAATTTTGCTATGTACTTTGCAGTGCATCTCTCACCATCTGGAGCGAATGGCAGAATAAATGGTCAACTGACAACGTAGTTCCAAAGTGTCCTTTTTTTCTGTATGCCACAATATTATCAAGGAATGAGTGTCCATGGGCTTCAGAGAGCTTATGAATTGAGTGGTCTTATGGACACCTGAGTGGTTTTATGGCTACATAAGTGGTCTTCCACTTAAAACACCCTAATCATATATTCTGTCATTTTTTGCATATTCGAACAATATTTCCCAAATATGTACTTTTTAAAAGATATTTGTGAAGTATAAGTAGGTACTTTTTGAATAGAAAATCCATTTTCCTCCATGGTAAATAGGCTGTTGATTATGGCAAAATCAGTCCGATTTGGGGCATATGCATATTGGCTTGTAACTTCTGCAATTTTTTAGATAGGATTATATACTTTACTGATTCTAAAAGCTGTGAACATGTATACACTTTCCAAGGTATTTTTCTTTTGCTATATATAGAGGGGTAAGTGTCTTGAAAATTGTACTTTTGGGGTTGTATGCCATGTATGCTATTGCGAAAATAGGATAAAACGGGGTCCGGCACTGAAAATTGACTACATTTGGCTTGCTGATTTGATACTTTAAACTCAAGTTTTGAAACATTTGAAAAGAGATCCTGATAAAACAGATTGTCTGCTTTAAAATGGTATACAGAATGTTATAGTATGTTTAAGATGAAATAAATACAAGGAAAACCAGTAAATTGTATTTTAGGGTAAGCGCATTGTGTTGTCAGTGATAACTCATGTTAACATCCCTTGTAAATGGTGTTTTCCACTTAAAACACCCTTAATCATATTTTCTGTCCATTTTTTTCATAATTAATATACATTTCCAAAAGTTGTACTTTTTAAAAGGTATTTGTGGTGTGTAAGTGGATATTTTTCAAATAAGGTCAGAAAATCCATTTATCTCAATGTTAATAAAGCTGTTGAATATGGCAAAATCCAGCCAATTTGGGGCATATGCATATTGGCTTGTAACTTCATTAAGCTATCAGAAAGAAACACATACTTTACTGATTCTGAAAGCTGAAAAATAACATAAATAAGCAAGCAAACTATGTCTTCTCCTGATGGAAAACAACTCACCAATCTGGCATATCATTCTGATGTAATCAGTGATCTGGCTATGGGCTAGGCACAGCTCGGCAAAAAACTCCTAAAGCCAGCAGCTCCAAGATTAGACTTTAGTGCTCATGATGTGGGCATGGTGATTATCGATGTTGCTCTAGCAATGGCCACAAAGGACATGCTAATAAACAGGAAATAATTCCTGCAGATATCCTCAAGTAAGAATGACCACCATAGCAATGTTAGGGGATGGTGCTCTTGTTAATGCCCTCGCTTTCTTAGGTAGTAACTTCCTGTTCTCACTTCTCAGAAACAAGGGAGTTGATGAGGAACGGAAACGCCATGACAAAGCTGTTTAAAACCTGCAGGCCGCACAAGTAGCTTGGGCCGGCAAGTGCCATAAATGTCTGGACTGGATCAATGAAAAGCTCCATAGGCAAGGACATGCTGTGCATACCCTTCATGATAGGATGTGGATGAAGCAATCAGACAGTATAATTTGGTAGCTGGCAAAGTTTTTGCCCCAGATGAACCTAAGCCATTGCTATCTGATTTCTATGTGCCATCAGATGGACAAAAAGACCATGAGGCTGCATTTGTTGTACTTGGACTGGGTGCCACTGCTCGCGTTGCCTATGAACTCAGTAAGAAACATACTCACTGCATGGCAGGCAAAACTTAATTTTCGCTCTACTACTGTGCCCATGGTTATTGAAGTTCCAGTTGGAGGCTCATCAGATTGCTGAAATGTATTGTTCTATCACAGATGGATTCTAAACTAGCAGACATATATAATAGCCCTAGAGGCTACTGGAAGGGAATTGCGGCAGTCAAGAAGCTCTCGGTGGCCGCAAAAGTCCCCCAAGATGTTGTGAAGAGGTGACTCGAGAAGCAGGCTATCTGGCAAATCTAACTACCGGCTCTATAGCGTAGGGCCACCGATCTGGTTTGGTCCTTGACAGTTCATTGTCTGGGGCGGACAAACATTGATGAGCCTGTGATGTAGTACTTGATGGATGACCTGCTTTGAGGCTTCGTCTGTGAGGAGCTCCAGGTCATGCCACCTGACACAGCTGCCACCGGGTGGCACTCTCACTCAATAAACAGCTCATTGATGTAGGTGTCCATATCAGGTGGGAGTGCATCCCTGTGACCATATGCCAGTTTGTCAACCCTGTTTTCTGCGATCCAGAGCTTGGAGTCAAAGGGGAACAGGGACATCTTCTTTTGGTGCATGCGGTGGCCCTGGGAGTGAAGCACATCCATGCCATGGTGGAAGGTCTCCTTTTCGAACAGGGTGGACCTGTACTGCTCGCAACGTATGTGTTTTTTCACTACAATTTTCTTCACGCCTTTCGCCTTCTTGATGTTTTGCCCTCCGGCCTCCAGCATGGAGTATATTTTAGGCCTGAGCCCGAAGCACCTTTTTGTTGACCCTGCTGTGGAGCTGATGCTCTTTTGGGTAGTTGGAGGTGTTCTAAAGGTCTTGTTGCTTGGCCATGTCTTGGTAGACATCCTCCATCTGGATCTCAAGAAGGAGGCTGGCCTTGTCGATGTAGGTGAGCTCAACATGATCCCCACACTTGGCCTTTATCTCGTTGTTGTAGAACTCATACATGAATCATTTTTGCTAACATCAAGATTGCTCATGTCTATGTATACATGATGGTTAAGGAGTAGGTGGCTCTGGTGTTGCTGGATTGCTATCAGGCTGTCGTCAAAGATATTGGCTCAGCCAAATGACAGGTCATCAATGAGGCGTCGGAGTTTGTCCTCCTGGCTTGCACATACCAGCTTGACACCCACCCACTTGTGGAGATTCTCCATTGTCTTCCAGGACACCGAGTTGCTCATCCCCTTTTACATGTCTTTTTCAAAGCTGCTCGTGGCCTGCTTTTGGAATTTGGTGTTGAGCCTGAGGTAGGGCTCCATCCAAGGGCTCTGTTTAAACCTCAGGGCCTGGGGAACCTTTCTCAGGCACATGCCGAGGGTCATATACAGCTGGCGATTCCTGAATTAGAGCATGTAGTGGTCCTTGTCCCACCCCAACGCCTAAGAGTTCAAGCTGATAGTCGACCATCCACTCCTTCTGGACCACCATGTGCTCAGGCACCATTGGGTAACCGTTGTGCACATTGTGGAGCTCCTGGGGATACTCGAGGTCCACCTCCAGGATGTAGCCCTCAGGGCCATCAGCTAGGATGTCATTGCTGGTGCCGGCCAGTCCATCGCAGTCCTCTACACACTGAAAGCCACCCCTGGGCAGGGGCTGGCTCATCGCCCAGCCGTAAAGGTTGTTCCCGTCGAGGTACATGATGTAGCTGTCAACTACAGAATCTGCATTTGTAATTTAATCGATAATAAAGCAAGTTTTCTGTGATCAAATGTGTGATGTCAGTCTATTATGTGTTAAGATTATTTCAGTGCAGTAATATACAAATGCATTATTACAAACTTGTAGTCTTTTCCCGGTTTGTCCTTATTTGTTTTGTCATTTACCATTTTTTCCGTTGGCTGCTATTGTTCCCATATTCATTTGACCATGTGTATTCTTCTGTTACACAGGACTTTAATTTTTTTTTTTTTTTGTTACACTTTCTTTTGTTACTTGTTTCAATGGGCATTAAGTCTTTGTGCGTTATGTGGTATAAAAGGCAAGTACTGCCTGGCAAGTGTCCCTTTAGGCCACGGAGAATATATATCGCAGATAAGGACTGAGAGCAAGCGTCTACCCATTCGCGTGATTTTGAATGGGCTTTGTCCCTATTCTATTAACTATGGGCTAACAGTTTAACACAGTGCTGCACATGTAAAGGAAGTTGTGGTGAGATGTATAGTCCATTTTTCCAATTTTTTTGCGGTTATTTTTCATTTTTTTGCTTTTAGAGCATGAGCGTCAACTTTATATATATTTTATCGCAGTAATGAACCTTACATGATTTCATGTCGTGTTTCTCACATAATAGACTTGTCATGTCAGAGCCTGCATAAAATACCCATAAGTATAGAAACAGAATAGTTAAAGTTTGCAAAGGATATGTGTTTTTTTAAAGGCGCATTATTTATTCACTTTCATATGCATTACATTAGTTCATTAAGGTTTATTCACCTGGCTTCCTGTACAAATAGTATAAGTGATTCAGTATCATGAAGTTATGAAGTTGTTGATGCAACTTATAAAAAATGATTTGTATGTGGTTATGTGTATCTATGAAGGCCAAAAGTGCTCATTTAGATGTAAAACAGTGTTATTTACACCCGTGTAAAGGAGATAATTCAACGCTAAGTGATGCATGATTTAATTAGGATGTATTTTTTAAATTTTAAGTGGAAATTATAATGTCACATTGTTGTTCATGATCATTTCAAATTATTATCTTTTGCAGTATATGTTAATTGCTGGGTATAACGCTTCAACATTCAATGTTTAACATTAAACAGTCAACATGTGTACAACGCAACCTTCATTAAAAGGTAGCAGCCCAGATCAAGTCATAGTGGTTGTTTTATTGGTGTGGTAATATGACATCATAGAAGGTATTTTTTATTAACTCCATGTCAACTGATGGTAATGGTTGCCATCATGCAAGTGTTACAGGAATCTCCAACATAATAACTCACCAGATTCATTGGTTACTGTGTCGTCGAGTGTACATAACATCATGTGTTCTACTGGTTTCGGTTCCTACTAGATAAAGGGGTTTGCACAGATTTATTGTGCTGTCACGTGCATTCTGGGTGTGTACGGGCAGGCAGTAGTGTGAATTCAGTACAACGTTTCATCGTTGGTTTAAGTCAAGATAACTTTCTATGACTGACGTACCCAGAGATATCCCTACCGCAGTGTTAGTAGCTAGCACTGACTTTCGTGCATCTATCCTGGTTATATATTCAAGGACATACCTGCATTTACTTTTAGGGAATCAGGTATCGTAATATATATGTAACGACCTGTACAAAATACATGTATTCATTTCAGTGACCCTTGCATACTCAGGCCTATATCCTGATGCAGTTTTGAAGCAGACTTATGTAAATTCTGTGAGTTCTTCAAACACATATACATATACATCCATTTTTTGTTCAAGCACAGAGTGTCTGAACAAATTATACATACCGTATTCTGTTTTCTATACGTTGGTTCCTTATAGGTATATTAGTATAGTTTAAATTTTAGTACCAGTGCATATTTACGTATCGTATAGCTCATGAAAATATTCAGTGTATTTATAGTGCTGTGGGCTTCAGCTCATATCATAGCTTACAGTATTCCTCTCTCTGACATAAAAACTGCCCGTAACAAAGTTAAGACAAAGGTCACAAAACTAGGCAATAAGATCAGTCAATTTTTAGCTCAGAGTGCAGATCTCAATCATATACCAACGTTGTTAGTGTAGTTCAAGACTTATTTTGCTGAATTTACAGTGTGTCATGGACAGGTTTTACAGGAAGACGAGGGTAATAACATTGAGAATGACGAGTATTTTGAGCAGGCCCATGGTAATTACCTTAACGTTCTGTGTGGAGCTAAAGATGTAAAAACAGTACAGCCTTCACCTTCAGTGTCTCCTACAGGTATTGTACCTATGTCATTTTCTGTTGGTTCACAGGAAATGTTCAGGAAATTATCCCTGCCTAAGCTTTAGTTGCAAGCGTTCACGTTTGACTCGACCAAATTCCATTGTTTCATGAAAGCTTTTAAAATTTTCGTTGAGAAGTGCACTAGCAATCCCGATGTCCGCCTTGCTCATTTGTTCCAATATGTATCTGACGACGTGGGAGAATGCATACGTAGTTATATCTTTGGCATTGGTGAACAGGTTTACAAGAATGCTTTGGATACATTGCATCAATCATATGGGTCCAATCACCATGTGGTGCAGGCTTGGATAAAATCATTTCGCAGTTGAAAGGTTGTGAGAAGCGCTGCCGACATGAGTGCTCTTTCGCATGAATTATGCAATACATACAAGATTCTCCAAAGTACCAATAGCGTAGATGGGATAAATTGCCAATTAGTCATTATGGACTTGATTGAAAAGTTCCCATGGCACATTCAAAACCGATGGTGCAAGCGTGAGTTTGACGGTAAAAAGGAGTCCAACACATATTTGAAGTCCAAG
This sequence comes from Hermodice carunculata, assembly GCA_964020975.1. NCBI lineage: Eukaryota > Metazoa > Annelida > Polychaeta > Eunicida > Amphinomidae > Hermodice > Hermodice carunculata. The sequence continues at coordinate 13,601,784 of OZ026612.1, read as the reverse complement.
GACTTAGTATCCTTTACAGAGACTGTGGCTGATGAAAGGTCATACCAGATCAGTTACATCTCACGATGCACAAGCATTGTTACAGGGTGCTGTAAAAGAATTTGTCCTGCTTGTAGCTGCTGAGGTCAATATCTCTCATGCAGAGGCTGACGTTAACGCTGCTACTAGTCAAGAGCCTAGTCACCCACCTAAGAATCATCCCCAATGCGAACTTTGTAAACAGCCACACTTCATTATGCATTGTAAAGAGTTCAGAGTTGTACCTGATCGCAATAGAGTTGCCCTCATACATTTGCATAATTTATGCAAGAATTGCCTCTGTGATAACCGTCACACTTCTGAGTGTCGTAGGAATAACAGATGCTTTGTGTTGCAAGGAAAACATACCAGTTTTATTCATACTGATCAATCTTCTGCAGCCTGTGCTACTGGCAATAAGAGGGACTGTTTTCTGTCTATAGTTAGGGTATGTATCAATGATACATTGCATGTAAATGCAGCTTTGGATAACTTTTCTACTGCATCATTCTGTACAAAGAAGTTAGCCAATCGCCTTAATTTGAAAGGCATTAAACACCATTACCTATTTAAGACAATGAGCTGAAATACACCCACAACAAGAATCTTTGAACACTTCAGCAGTCAAAGTTATAGAGCATATTCCAGTATCCACTGGAACCACAGCTACAAAGTCTTACCCACATCTCGATGGTATTGACTTCTCTGCCTGTATTGATTGTCAGGAATTTGACCTTTTGATAGGTCAGGATTACTCTGAGGCCTTGATGCGTCTTCAGATCAGGAATAACAAGCCTAAAGAACCAGTGGCTATAGGCTATGTGTTTGGATGGACTCTTGCTGGTCAAATACCAAAGTCAAATTGTAGTCAGGTGGTCTTATGTAACTTCGTGCCTACATCCCCTGTCTTGGTAGACTGACGTTAAACAGTCACATGATTACACATTTTCCTATCTATACAGGGAAAGCTGTTGACTCAGCTAATTCACAGTTGAAAAGTAAACTTGTTGGTTTAAGTGATTCACAGTCAATTTCTCCTCAATCAGTTGTTTCACATGCTACTATAGATTCTTCTCCTGTCACCTATATACATCAGTTATGGAAAATTGAGAATGGCCCACTCACAACCGTGTCACTTTCAATTGATGACAAAAAGGTCATAGATTTGTGGGACAGAACTTGTCAATTGGTTGACCGTCATTATCAACTATCTATACCACAGAAAAATCCAGATAAGCCCATACCAAATAATTTTTCCATGGCATGTAGGCATTTGGACAGTCTTAAAAGGCGACTTAAAAGAGAAAACTTGTTGTCTAGATATGATAATGAGATATCTAAGTTGCTTGAAGCTCATTATGTGCTCAGGTAATCCCTACCCATGCCTTGCAGGATTCAGATAGAATCTTGTATATTCTCCATCATGGTGCACAAAACTCGAACAAACCTGATAAATTACGGATTGTGTTTGATTTTTCTGCCAAATATGGTGGACGTTCATCAAATGAGCATTGCCTTCAGACTAAGTAAACAAGTTGCTGCATGTTGTGCTACTGTCCCTTTTACATAGTCTTGCAATCCAAGGGGATTTGGTTCAAATGTACAATCAAGTTACAATTTCTGTATATGACAGAGATGCACTCCGATTTTAATGGTACAAGGATGGAGAGATGGTTCATATGCGCATGGGCGTCAATATTTTTGATGGCATATGGTCATCTTCTTCTTCTACATATGCTCTAAGGAAGATCATTGCTGACAATCCAGATATAGATCCATTGCTCAAGGTATCTATCCTTATAACCATGTAAGTGGACAATCTCACACAGTCATTTTGTAGGATACGGGAAGTGTGCCTCTTTCGATGGACAGGTGCAACTGGAGGGTCACACCCATCTTTTTGAGGAGGGTGTCCCAGCTGGGTCCTGGGCCAGTGTAATAGTGAGCCAGGTCCAGGCCATACTGGCCGAGACACGACTGCCGGTATGCCTCAAAGACATCAGCAAGCAAGAGCATGTCTGTGTCTTTTGGTGCCTTTGTCCTCAATGCCTCAAAGTCATCATAGATGACAAATGGAGCGGGCAGTTTTTTGCGGAGGTTTTGAAAGCTGACCGTGTTCTTTCCCCCCTCCTTTTCCCTGTCATTTTCATAGTCCTCAAGGAGGTCCTCCATGCTGTAGGCCGCATGAAGGTAGCTGTCACTGAAGTATTTCCGCTTCTGGTGCCTGCTCTCCCTATACAGCAGTTTGCTGACGTCCTTCACCCAGGTGTAGTGTTGTTTCCCCACCTTTTCCACCAGCAGCAGATTGACGTGGGGGCATGTCTTCTGGCTGTCTGCTAAGCCAGTGGATTTTCATGCCCTTGTCCCAACCAAAGATGTTGATGGCGAGGCCGTTCTACTGCTCCACCCTAGTCGATCTGAGAGATGGGCACAAGGGCGTCGATCCTCAAAAGTGGAGACCATCCTCGGTTTTGTATTTGGTAGGATGCTGTGGGTCTTTGTCTACTGAAAACAAGGCAGAGCGAAGGGTAGCTCACAGATCTTGTTTCCCAGAGTGCTTACGTCTTCCGCATAGTTCTGGGGCGTGATATCCCCTTGTTGAAGGAGACGGGTTAGCGGTTGCACTGCTGCATCCATTCTATACACAACAAATCATATTTCTCTAATAGCAAAGTAATTTTAAAAGAAATTATTGTTGTTGCTGGTATCTATAGCTGCGAGCCGAGCAAACATGACCTCCATATCGTGTCTCTTTGTGCAAAGCAAGTGCACGCCATAAGCAACACCCCCGCAGGGGCAGCACAGCAACAAAGGATTTTTCACACCAACTCCGCATGTTTTACAGGTGTAGGGCCACCCACACTTGGCGATTCTGGCATTATGTACTTAACAAAACTCCTTTAGGCATGAACGCCCGCAGAGGTCTGTCTTGCCCTTCAGAGGCCAGGTGAGTGATTTTTGACCCTTCATGATAGCGGTTCGGTATATCCTATGAGTCTCTTCCTCTAAATATTCGTTTGGCCAGGGGCTACCGGTGGTGCTGTCTGGACTGGGCCTGCCCAGGTGGGTGAGGCAGGCCTCTTTACACTTCAGCTGGGGTGGCAGGGGGTGCCGGTTGGTGTGGGGCCCCACCTGGGGGATGGGCGGGGCTTCCTGCTGCTATCCCCTTGTGTGCATGAGGGGGCCTATCTGGGTAGCCAACATTTTGTCTTTGGGTCTGTGTAGGCGGAGACGACTTTGCATGAGGTAACATTTTTGGGGTAATTGTGTGAGTATGTGGTGGTGACATTGCTTCAGGTAAACTTTGGGGTAATTGTGTATGTATGTGTAAACCACTTGGCTTGAACTGTGCCACGAGCACCAGGGTGCATACTATTGTTTTATTTGCACCAAAGTCTCAAGCTTCATGGAAATCATGTCAATAATCCATAACTGGGCTTCAGGAAACATTGTTGACACAGTGTAATAAATGATAAAATTACACTGTGTCATTCCTGCTCACACCCATGCTGTATTAGCTCTTTTTTTGTCTTCTTCATCAATTTTAACAGCTGTATGGGTCACTTTTGCTTGTGACTGAATTGCAGACTTCATTTCCCATATTTTGCACGTTCATCTAGGATGAGCTGAAACTTTTCATGGGATATGTGGTCATTATATAAAGCTTTTGACACATGGCTTGCAATTGTGTTTAGCTTTGTTTTGGCCAGTATCTGGATTTCATTCTGCTTTTTCGCTTTAACCCCCAGCTGACGGCTGACAAATTTGCCTGCATTATCAGCTAGGCCACATCCTAGTGCAATGCCCTCAAGCACTACAATGATGGGGGTTGCAATAATAGTTAATAGGAGTCCCACGCCAGTCAAAACTGTCCCTATGGTATCTGCAGTAAATGCTGTGTCCATTCCGTCATCTACATTGACTGCTCTTTGGTATTTCTTGTACAGAGATGCCCTTGTGTCTCTCTCCTTCTCCAGAAAGTGTTTAAGCTCTCTTACTTTTAGCAAATGGAAAGTTGACAGGTTTTCAGTCAATGGTACAGATGATATATTGGGGTAAAGGGGCACACTCTCAGGCGGAGGTGCACTCACAATAATGTGCATTTTGTATACATAAACTACAAGTCAAGCTAAATTAGGAGTGTTGCTATGCTTGCAGAGGCTGAACGGACTCTTGTCATGGCCACAAAGTTAAGGGTGGAGCCTGCAGAAACCTCCAGGGGTGGGGAGAATATTTTGGAAACTGGTTTTCTGCTTGCTTGTTTAGTGATGCCATATGTTGTTGCCTGGCCATCCATTGCTACATTAACTGTTGCCTCTGAAGTGACAGCCACCTTTGGTACACACCAGAAACCCATTCTGAGGACTCGGCCAGATGCCATCAGGGTATACCCATAGTGGCGATGGTCTGGTCCATGGTCCCCATTGCCAAAGCTAAACTAATAAGCCGTTTCTCAAAGTGCTACTTTCTTCAGCCCACACTGTCACGAGTGGCTTCATAGGATTTTGTGGTCACCATATGTCAGTCAACATAGCCTCTAGTGGCTACATCCTGGGGATCAACCAGGCTCTCTACATTTGTAATGCAGTGTTTTCCCATTGAGAGGGCACCAGTCATTGCATCACGGCCATCCAGTTGTACAGCTATGTTCTAACTTAGTGGCTACATCCTGGGGATCAACCAGGCTCTCTACATTTGTAATGCGGTGTTTTCCCATTGAGAGGGCACCAGTCATTGCATCACGGCCATCCAGTTGTACAGCTATGTTCTAACTTAAGTTGAGCACTTGCTCCCAGGAGGCTTCCTCATCTCCACTGTTTGTTGGTGGATACATCCTTGGTAGGTCCCTGATGAGGTAAGATCAAGATCCCCCATTAAGAAATTCCGTCCCCTAGCTACAAGGCCCAAATGCTGCTTATCTCACATATTTCTTTTTGGCGTATGCAGTGAGGTCAACATTAACCTTCTGGTCCTGGCATACTAGCTTCCTTGATATGTGAGGGCCATAAATGCTCATTTTATTTCTAATGTTGCCACAACAGGTAGGTTGTGATTGTTCACAATTGTACCCTTTTTATCTAGAATGTGCACAGTCAATTCATTTATTGTGCCAGCTTCAAATAGCGTGAATTCAGGATTAAAGCATGTTACAGTCCTATTGGGGGCCAAAAGTATCCAATCCAATTGGCACAATTCCTAGAAGTGTGGATGGCACTCCATCCATCACATCATTGGTAGTAGATAATTGGTCTAGATGAATGTATATGGATTTTTGTGGCATGAAGTCAACTGGTCGGTCATCTATGTATCTCCCTTCTGTGAGCCAGCCTTCATCATCAAGGCCCAGCAGGCCACAGACCACAGTTATAAATCCTTCTATTTTTCATATTAGCATTTTTCAGTCTAAAAAATCAGCATTTTGATATTTTGAAATTCCGTGAACGGCATTTAACATATAAAAATGTCAGAAAAATATTGACGGATTTTTGTCATACAATTCCCAGCTCGTTAATTTGTGATAATTGCAATACGAAACAACACCTGGATGTCAACTTTATACAGGTGTATGAACTCTGCTCTTCCCAGGGTCACATCATTGTCCTTCCCCACCATAAAGTTCCCACCTGGCCTGGAAGACAGTGCACCTATATGACCACCAATGAAGCAACTCTGCGATGCAGCAAACCTGACTCAGCTAACTTTATTTAAACAGAAGCTACAGCATGCTGGAAACACAGTATTTTCACAATTACGGACTATCTCCGTTGGGATGCACAACCAGCCAATCACAACTGTAGTCTGTAACCAGCAAATGTCTCAGGTTGTCACTGAAATTCACTTAGTGAACAACTTTGTTCGACCCTTCTACAAGAAACATCTCAACCAAGGTCAGCCTAATCTGAGCGATGGTTCTGGAGAAGTCAAAAATACCAAAAACACATAAAAAACCATTAAAAAAATAGAAAAAAACTACATCGTCAAATGGTAAACAAATTGTTAAATAGACGTGTCTAGAAATGAGTCGCTAGAAATGTGGCTTTGTGACATCAAAGGAATCAGATAAGCGGTTTCAGAGAAGAAGATTTTTTTAAGATTTTCCCAAAACTGAACAAAAATATAAAACTCATAATCAGTATAAAAAATTCACTGGAGAGTGACCATTTTAGCAAGCTTGGTAGAGACCCACCCAAGGTACATTGCCACCAAGTTTGTATTGAATCTGGGTGAGAGTTTTGGAAAAGAAGTCGATTTTTGGCGACGGACGACAGATGACAGACGACGAAGGACTAAGGACCATAAGATAAGCTCAGCTGCTGACAAGTTAGCTGAGCTCAAAATTAAAAAAAAAACAATGGAGCGTAACAGTTTGAACAAATCTGGTTGAGACCCAGTCAAGGGACATTGCCACTAAGTTTGAAGTCAATCTGCTTGACGGTTTTGGAGAAGTACATGAACTGAATAAATCCTTAAAAGTCAGTGAGCCACAGTGTTGACACCTGGTGAACAACTTTGTTTGACTCTCAAGTCCACAAGGAACATATCCACTAAGTTCCAGCATAATCTGATTGATGGTTCTGCAGGAAAAGTCAAAAATAGCAAAAACAAACATTAAAAAAATCCTTAAAAATTATCAAAAACTTGCGGCACTACCTGGTGAACAAATTAAGCGCTAGTAGTGCCTGGGGTGTTCCTGTGTGATATCAAAGCAATTGGGTGAGGGTTTTCAGAGAAGTTATTTAATATTTGACCCCCCCCCAAAAAAAATCATCAAAACCCCAAAAATCACTGGACCGTGACTATTTGCACAAACTTGGTAGAAATCCACCAAAGGCACATTGCCACCAAGTTTGAAGTGAATCTGGCTGACGGTTTTGGAGAAGTCAATTGTTGACCACGGATGAAAGACCCAAATATAAGCTCAGCTACTGACAAGTCAGCTGAGCTAACAAGTATTGCTTTCTTACCTATAATTATGGTCAATTTAGTGTAAACTAAACATACCTAAAGGCAAGTGTTGAAGGGTCCACAATTTGCTCAAAATTAGGCCATGGTGACACCCAAATCGAATCAGTTCATCTGGGCATGTTAGATAAGCACACTGCCAAATTTAAGCAAAATACATTGGAGCATTCCGGAGATATTGCGGTAACGAGCCCTAATGAGTATGTAATTAGGCTACCATTTGCTCAAATTAGGTCATGCTGAGACCAAACTTTAACCAGTTCACCTTGGCATGCCAGATAAACATACTGCCAAATTTGAGCAAAATACATTGGAACATTCTGGAGATATTGCAGTAACGAGCTAATATAGCTGCCATTTTTGCTCAAAATAAATGAAGTCATGGTGACACCAAAACCTGATCAGTTCATCTAGCCAGGTCATATTGTCAAATTTGAGCAAAATTCACGGAGGCATTCTGTAGTTATCGTGGTAACGAGAATGCGCACATCTGGACGGACGAACATCCAGAGAGACGGACGGACAGACAACCAGAAAACATAAAGGGTCCCCTCTGTGGGGCGGACCCTAAAAAAATTTACCACTGTTTCATGCCTACCTAACAATATTTTTAGCAGAATTTTGTTGATATAGTCTGTCTTTATGCTCATTGCCACTGGTATTGATAGTGTAAATTCTATACAATGAATTTACCTAAAATGTCTTTATTCATGCAGCATATCTTTGATGGAACACAAGTTCCAGGCAGAAATGAGTACATGTTTCAACGGCATAAACTATTTTTCTTTAGTTGTCATGGCAACCAATGAAAGTAAAGGTAAATTTTAAGAATTAAAAGTATAATTGCATTACAATTCCACTTTATCTGATATATCAACTTCACCCCTTTACATAGATGCAGTATAATGGAAATGTACTTTTAAAAATATTTTGACACACATATGGAACGGACAAATTCCCACGGCAACTTGAATGACATTACCAAAATGTCACATTTTGCAATTATACAAGAACAGCAGGTCATTGTGACTGTATCACAAGTATTTGATTTTTTTATACATTGGTTACCATAGCAAATAACTACAATACTTGTAAAGTGGTCCCTCTCTTATAAGGCCCCTCTCACCTGAGGCCCCCCCCCCTCTTCAAATGCCAGCATTCTTGTACAGAAAGTATGGTATTTCCATTATAACCCCCCCCCCCTTATAAGGCCACGTTTTGGCTGCATTTGGGGTAGCCTTATAAGGAGGGGACCACTTTATAGTTGGAACTCCAAGATACCGTATACAGTTGCGACCATAATTCAATATAATTTCATATTTCAAATTATCACGTTAATATAGGTAGAAAATAACAATAATCCATTTTGGTGAAATTGACAGAAAACACGCTTGTGCTATAACTTCAATTTACCAACTTCAAGTTGCCACTTTACAATTATGTATCAAAATATGTGTCCAAAGTAGCCTATATATAGAGGTGCTTAATAGAAAGCAAATTTCAAATAACCACTGTCCACCATTGGCTGTCATAATTCCCGCTGACGACCCATTGTTACATTTAGGCTAATATAGCCTACGTAAAAATTTTCATAGGAAATGGGTCAAGTAGACAATAACATTTTCTCTTATTATGTTGAGGTTTCAGAGTGACAGGCTAGGATAGGGACTACAGTGTTTAAACTATGGAGTAGGTCATTGAACACTAGAAAGTGGTTGTAAACAGAAAGTCTCAAATGTAATAGAATGGTAAATAAACAGTCTCTGTATCAGTGGATGTTCAGAGAAAGGCCTAGACTAGTTATCAAACCAATCTATAGAGCCAACATTTCCCCACTAAGCTAAGATAAAGCAGCAATGACATTGTTTGCACTCATACAATATCACATCTGAGTTGCTACCTGTAAGATTGAGTAATGCCAGTATAGTCCTTGTCAAATTTACATATTCACAAATATGCATCACTTTCAGCCATTGTAACAGAATATGATAATTTTGGATATTATTCAATCCACTAATGTAAAATGGAAATGTACCTGATGATGTACAGTACAGCTAATATCACAGAATTACAAAGCACCTGTGAGCAAACAAATTTGATTAAAGGTGGGATTTGATTCAACGGAACTTTTGCAACAGGTATACCATATCCCCACACATTATAGAGCATGCTCGTATAAATTAAGATGCTCACAGCGTATGAATATAGAGCACGCACTTAAAAAATGGGCAAAATTATTTGGTAAAATTTGAGTACCTGATATATCTGTTCATATGCATATTAACAGCTGCTTAATATATATTAACCAACAGGTGGAAAAATATTGAATTACAAGGCCTGTGTTGCCATGGAAACAACCAGAATAATTTGCATTTGAGGCATCCATGCCCTGGTAACATCATAACTCAGTGGTTCATATTTTATTAAGAAACAGTGCCGCTGAAGAACAGGAATGCTGTTGTGTTAAATTAAATTTCAAAATTCTGCTTTTGCTGTTCATTGCAATGGGATGTAAGTTTTTCTTATTAATAATTGGTTTCCATGGCAACCAGCTATGAGGCACAGTGAAACTGGATACAAAGTAATTTTTATATCAGAACAATTGGTTGGAAAGTGTTTATATAATCTACAGCAACACATGGTAGAGGTCTTACATTCGTTTAGTTTACAGGGACAAGAATGGAACTATAGTGGTACGAAGGATGTCTTACATGGTTGCTAAGCAACTGCTGCTGGCGAACTTTTTTTTCAAATTGATACATATATCAAATACAAAATGACTTAAATGAATTATTTGATCAAAATTTTAGTACTGGAATACCTTATTTTTATTTAAGTTTTAAGTCTGACGATTGAGATTAGGTCATATTTTTCATGCTGGAAACAAGCTTCTGATGCATTATGTGATTTTTTCTTGCAATATTGGTAACCCGTCCGTTGCCATGTTAACCGATTGTTGACAAATCTTATCTCAAGTCAGTATTTTATTAATTGTTTTTATATCAGGCACATTTCATGCAAAATTGTGAAGTGATGACTTTGATACTTAGAAAATTGAAATAGTGACATTGCCCTGATAACACAAAAATTCAATTCCGTTGCCATGGTAACCAAAATAAGTACATTTTGACAATAAAATTGATCGTACACTCTACCTCACCTTACACTTCTAGTTATTATGTTTCGATTGATACAAAATTGAGCTAGATGTTTTCAAGTTTAAAAATTAATTCCGAATATTTGAAGCTAGAAACAAGTTTCTAATGTTTGATACCAATTTTATGTGATTTTTGTGAATATTCTGTTGCTATGGCAACCAACTGTTGGCACTTACTATCTCAAACTGGTTTCTGAGGGAACGTCTGTAAAGTAAGTATGCTGATGTAAAGTTGTGAAGTTGTAAGTTTATTCAGTAATGGTTAAAAATGTGTTTTTCCTTGATTACTCCAAGACTAAATGTCGTTACCATGGCAACCAATAAAAACACATATAGCCCATAAAATTGATAGTACACTCTACCTCACCTTTAACTTCAGGTTCTTATCTTTCAATTAATACCATATTTAGCTAGGTATTTTTTTGTTTAAGGAAAGATATACCGTCAGTATTATCACATGTATCATTTCTCAGCAATGCGCAGTGCTGGGCATGAAATTGCCATATCCAGAAAAATTTGCTCATTTTGAGTTATCTTAACATTTGCAAGAACGTTGCTAGGTAACCCAAAACACTCTTTCATCCCTCAATTGACCTCTTTTTAATGCAGATAGAATCTCTTTACATTTTAACATCAAATGTGATGAAAATTATTCCTGATATTTAAAACTATAAACAAGTTTCTAATGTTTAATTGCAAATTTAAGTGATTTTTACAAATATTCCGTTGCCATGGCAACCAACTGTTGACACTTACTATCTCAAATTGGTTTCTTATGAAACGCTTGTATAGTAGGTATGCTGATGTGAAGTTGTGAAGTGGTACTTTGTATGTGTATAAAGTTATGGTTAATAAGGTGTTTTTCGCTTTATATCTCGAAAACTTAATTTCGTTGCCATGGTAACCAATATAAATAAAAATTGACCACGAAATTGATCATACACCCTACCTGACTTTAAACTTCAGGTTTTTATCTTTTGATTGATACCAAATTCAGCTGGGTATTTTTCCGGTTGAACGAAAACTGAAAATAAGCCTTTTTGAAAATTTAGCTGCTCTACTACTTCTGTCTCCTGTTGAACTACCATTTCCACATATCCAGTGGCCTTACTTACATCCACAGACAGGCCTGTGATATTATCTGATAGGTGTTCAGACAACATAGCAAAGCTGTTAAGTCCAGGAGGTATGATCACTGTCTGAAAGGGCTGTCCTTTGGTGTGCCATTGGAATGATTCTCCTGACATAACATTGTGCCATCCAATGCAGTATGTTAGGGAACAAAGTGCAACTCTCAACTGACTGTTTCAATTGTCGATACATTGCTGCAGGGAAACAGCCTATCCATTCTGAACATCTGTGAGTGTGACAAACATTGTGGAACAAGATTTCTCCAAGTCATCACTTTAATACGCTGGCCTTTAGTTTTAATAGAGAAACTACATACAATGTCAGGGTCAGGTATCCCGCCACAATGCATCCTTCATTCTTTACACAACCTGACATGGTGATTAGAGCTCCTGGTCCAGATTGGTCATTTCCGACAGAGCTTTCAAATATCTTTGAAAAGTACCACTTGGCAATGGTAAGTGCAGCCCTTGTGAAGGCCTGGAGCTCAAACCGAATGCAGTTCTGGACGAAACCAGGTAAACTTTGCAACCTGGTGTGCTACAACAGGCTGTGGTATTTCAGCCAATGACCACCTGAGGCTAGCAAAGGACACCTTTTCCCAGGCCCTGTTCACCTTTCATGTGTATTACCAGATCAGAAGGATCTTATCTGAGATGAAAGGCTCCCTGGCCCCAGGATGACGCATGGAGTGCCTCTGACTAACCCTATGACATGAGGGCCTATGAGCACATATGTAGTGAGTTTGGAATTCCCCCTCATACAGGCTGGCAAAAGCATGGACTAAACAATGGTCTTGGCATCTCACTTGAGTGGTGGAATTGAAGGGTCATGTCTATAAAAGATGTCAGTCATGACTGCTTTAAGACTGGGAGGCTACATTCCTCTTTCACCCTCAACAGCAATGACTGGAGGGAGGACCGGATGAACTTAAAGGGAGGGGTGGCATTCACTGTTGACTCCATTTCACAGCCAGTTGATGCTGCAAATGCTTGGGCTGCATTTATCCTCGATAAATCCATAGGGTTTACGCCGCCTGATGTTGAAAGGCTTAATGGCTCGTTCCGGTTATACATTTGGGCAATTCTCTGTTGTCAGCCCAGACATGAACTCTGATCTTGGGTCATGGCACAGCCTTTGATGCACAAAAACAGTGTGTTGCCAATGTGGAAGATGCGATTTCCTCCCCTGTTGACCTGCCATTTGCCATCAAGCACTACCAGAATGTCTTGCAATATGCTGGCTCAGAGTTGGATTATGTTTTTGGGATAGGCCTGTACATGGCACCAAGCAACATACTATTGCCCATCAGCCAGGTCACTGGATATAATAGCGAGATAGTTGCAGCAACCTCAGCTCAGAAATTAGGCATCAATGCTGGAGTTAATGCAGTCACACCACCACACAACAGTGAAGTGCATACAGGAGCATAGCGTATTGTAAAGCCTCCAATGCCTTCATTACCATCCCACATGGGAGCATCACCAAATGTATGTAGGGCACCTCACCATAAAGTTGAAGCAGCCCACACACATAGGAGAGGACGGCATTGGTGATTGGGGGGTTGCCCTAAGCTTACTGGTTTTATGGCTGTACAAATGCTAGGAGTAACCCTCCTAAAGCCTACAATAATCCCTATAGATTTTCAACCAGCCATCCAGCTGCTTTTCTGACCACACAGCCAATTCACTACACTGCCAATTATACCAGGGAAAGCCATGGCTGCTTTTTGTGCCAGTTTTCCAGGGTACTTGCTAGGGCTTTTAGCTGCTTTTGGACCCCATTCTTGAGACCACTTTTGTCGCTAGGTTTAGGTGGTGGAGTTGGTTGGAATGTCCCAGAACTGCCTGTCAGAGCCAATACAAGGGTACTTATTATGAAACTCACAGCTGTAATGATAGGAGCAATAGTCGTGCCCGCTTCGAGGAAGAGGGTTCTCAGGTGCTCTGCTAATGTTGTAATTTCATTGAGAACCTTGTTGACTGTCTCTCAAATGCAGTTAATCTGAGAACGGAGGGCTTCATGATTCAAGGCTGCAGCTTCAAGATGTCGTATATGTTCATCCTCCAGGTTGTGCAATCTCTGTGCAATCTTTTTGTGGCTAAACTCATCTTCAGCCTCATCTAGCTTCCTTTTTTCAAGCAATATGTGCTCATCCAGTTTTGAGAACTTAGCCAAATTGTTAACTAACTCCTCTCAGGTTCTCTGTAGTGCTTTATCCAGGGAAACAAACTCTCTCATATCCAGAGGTGGGTCCTTGTAGTTCCTCAACCTCTTGATCATTCAGCATCTCTTTTGCAGTATCTGGCAGTTCCTGGACTAGTATGGACTCTATGTTGCTAGGGAGGCCAGCTGCTACCTTTTGCAGGATTGATATGGCCTTAGGGCTAAGTTCTTTTGGCTTGGGTACATCAATACCAAGAGCCTTAGCCATATCAACTCCATAGTACTGGGTAATAGTCATTGGTGCTAGAAATACTCCTGGACTGTTATTCTTGGCAAGCAAGTTCCAGGAGCAACCCCACTTAACCCAAAGAGCACCATTCTGTTCTGATACAAAGTCAAAACCAGCACTTTGTGAGTGAACAGATCTTTCTGCCTGAAACTGCTGGACTCTCCTATCAGTTCTTTTGACATCTACCACTTCACCTTGGTTGACCCCCACTGGTACTTCACTGCCTAAAGCCTATGAGGGTGTAACTGTGGGTTGCCTATCAACATCATCAATAAATGAAGTCTCAACCTCATCTTCTGGAAATTCATCCTCACGTTCCCCAAAATCATCAAACTCAAATCCTCCTGCCGCCAATATCTTTGCTACTATATTGAAGACATGCACTCATATGTTCAATTCTAATGGTACAACAATATGGACACAAGCTTAACCCCTACTGATGCCTGAGAGATGCATTAGGTGTCAAAGGCATGCATCAAACTGTGGTTGTCACAAACAACCCTTCTACAAGTGACCAGATTCAACAGCTGCTTGCTCGTTTCCCCTACCTGGGACCTGATGATGTCATTGTGCAAGGTACAGCCAGGTTACCTTTCAGCATTCAGCTAAATTCCTCTCACAAAATTCGCAGCATTGTCAATAATCTTGGAAGGGCCATTTTAAAGGAAAAGGTGACTGTGGAAGGTAATGAGGTGCTGTCTTTAGATGACTGTGACATCTTTGACTGCTACAGGGACCTTTGGAAGACAGCCAGAGAGGGAAAGAATGCAGCCTACCAGTGCATTGCTGACAAAAATGTGCTAGCCTTGCGCATTGGTGCTAAAAATGGTGATGCTTCTGCTAACAGTGGAGCTGATAATGCCATTGCAAAGGCCTATTGCAGCTGCTTCTATGTCCACTGGACTTTGAATTGCTGGAAAGCTACATGCCATTCTACCAAGCAGCTCTCTCAGATGGTTGGAGCTGTGAACTAACCTTCAATGACTATTCTCGTGTTGTGAACCCCACTGGTGACACCAATGCCAGCTACACAATCACTGGGATTTCACTTTAGTATGACGTAGTTACCAACCCATTTCTGGCCCGTTTCATCAAACAGCAATACCAGGGATGCATGGCCATATTGTATGAGCATGCACTGCATCACCGTCGCATTGTCAAGAAGGACACAGAGTGGAATTTGAACCTGAATACACGAGCCCGCAGCATGAACAGTATCCTGATGCTGTTTGAAGACCCAGCGGATGGTGGCCAGAGCTACGACCAGGATCCAAAGAAATTCTACACTCCTAAGATCAAGAAAGTGGAAGTCACTGTTCAGGGTATCCCTAACCATCTGTTTGCTCAGGGTATGGTTCCACACCAACAGAGGGAAGAGATTTGCAAGCAATATGGTACTGGAAAGCTAAGACCTTCTGAAGTAGCCTTGGCAGCCAAAGACCCACATCTTGCAGATGTCAGTCTGCCTGAGTACCTCACCACAAAATATGTGCGTCGCTTGACATGTGCTCCAATGATGATGACAGCCTGCATGGCACTGGTCGGCACATTGAAAATGGAAGTGAGGGTATCACTATCCAGATTGAAAAGAAGGCACAAGCTGCAGGCAAACTCGAACAGCTCGTTTTTTTAAAAAGCGAAGTTTTAACTGGTAGCTGTTGGAAATATTCTAGCTGGTGTACACTTTCACATGTCGCCCAGCTGAAGTTGCAATGCTTTATTGCCCACCATATTTTAAATTTTAATTGTGGAAGACAGACTTGGTAATCAATCTAATAAAGAAAAGACAGAAGTAGACAACAGGTAGTAATGGAAAGAGTAAGTCATGTAAACAAGAGGCAGATGAGACAGTGGATGTTGTGCTGGTGGTCGTAATATTTACATAGCATGGCGCCTAGGAAACACAAAAAATCTGGACAATGGGAAGCTTCAGAAATCTTATTCCCACTGTGGTCATTAGGGTGGTGCTGCAATTGATCAACCACACTCAGGCTTTGGACTCAGGAGGCGGCACCAGTCTACCGTTGAAACCTTATTGCGTACACAATGGCTGCTGCTCTCCTCTAGTTTGAAGATAGATTGTACATATATTTTTGCTGGATTAGTTAGAGATTTTGTTATGATTAGTTAGTTAGTTTACCTTTCTGTAGAGTAAGTGTACTGATTTGAAGTGGTTTTGTCACCTGGGTGTTTGAAATAGAAAGACGAGTCATGAACACACTGCAAACATTGTGGTGAGGGATTGCCCTGGGAATCCCACTGACATCAACAGGGGAACCTCCTTGTGGACACCGTTGGGGAGAGGCCAGACCATGGGGAGAAAGGGGTCACTCAGGACTTGGAACTCCATTGGAACAGATGGCTCAGCAGGCAAGCAAGCCACAATTGACCAGGTAAATCACCTGTTTTATTAGCAGTAGTATATGCCATGTTAAAGTCAGGTAGGTACACAAGTCCAAAGACTGGAATGGAGAATCGCTTTTGTACACTATGTAACACTGATGAGGTAAAGGATAAGATGCACTTTATGGTCAAATGCCCTTACTTGAAAAATAGGGGAGATATACTATATAGTAGCTTAAGTAACTGCCCTGAACTCCAACAAAATCTAGAAAACTCAAATGATGAAGAAGTGTTCAAATAACTTATGCCATTGGGGTCCAACAATATTAATGTGTACCTCCCTGTCCTGGAAAATGTAAATAGTATACTTGAGCAGAGATACGAAAAGCTGGGATAATAGTCAGCACTGGGTGCACCCACTTTATGTGTAATTTTTTTTTTTTTTTTTTTTTTGTTTCCCTTTTTTTTTCACGGGGTTCTGTTATAGACCATACCTTGTAAGAGGTTATGTCAATAAAGTCATTTCATGTTGAAAAAGGGGGCCAACATGGCACACATAAAGCAATGGTATATTTGGTATGAAACAAGAAAATAAAATTCCTGGGCCATCTGCACAGACTTTCTTAATAGTTTAGGAGACTTAGCCCTAGCACTCGGCACGTGGAGCCTGCCCTGGATGGAGTGCCTTGGAAGGGGAGGGGAGAGGTTGGGGGGAGGAAAGAAAGATGGGTCTCACCATTCTGAACAAGGTAAAATGACAGACACAACGGACATCTCAATTTAGAATAATAATAGTTATACTGTTCTGTGACTCTTTGCTTTTCTCCCATGGTCCCATGTGACACTGGTGGTCTAGAAAAAAAAACAAATGTGGGGAGATGAGGCAGCTGGAGGAAGCTGTGCTAATCCTCATCAACTTGGGCTGCCAAGTTGTCCAGGACCATAGCCAAGGCAAAGTGTCTACTGAATACATTACTAAGAATGCACTTATATGATACACTGATCCTGTACCTCAATCACTAAACTGTAGCTCCTATCCCTACTTAGGGTTAGTCCTATGACTTTGAAAAGAGGTCAAGGTCAACAAGAAGGCACGGGCTTCATGCCTTACAAACAATACATCTGGGGTGTATATTTCATAATTCTACCTGAAACTGTTTATGGACTTCAGGCTGTGTCAGTCTGGATGGACAAGACAGACACAACAGATTGATGGACAGACAGATCGCAGCCCCAATCCCTTGTATTTATTACCTTGAAAAGAGGTCAAGGTCAACATCAAGGCATGGGCCACATGCCCTACGCAAAACATATGTGGTGTAAATTTCATAATTCTACCTGAAACAGTTTTTGGGCTTCAGGGTGTGTCAGTCCGGATGGAGGTGACAGACACAATAGATGGATGGGTACAATAGACGGACAGACTGCAGCCCCTATTCCTATGTCCCTTCAGTGGCAGGGGACATTGAGGTGAGTTGAGAGTGGGGATGGGAGTAGGGGTGGTTATGGGTGTGGCACACAGACTCCACGAACAGACCATCTCTGTACACTAAGCCCCAACACAGTTAATTTCCGCTCTTTATCGCTGGTCTTACTGTGGAACGCACCTTCTCCAAAATTATTTTTTCACTGTCTCCTGTGGAGCAAAGTGCTTCTCTCAGGTGACAGCCTCTGTAAAAGGTTTTGCATATCTCCGAGGTAAATATCCTGCCTCTGGCAATGTTGTAGCAGAATTTGTGTCATATCATTGGTCGGTGTTCATCACACCAGGCCCGTCTGCTTGGGCTTGTGGAGGCTTAGAATATAATTTGTATCAAAAAAGTTACCTTTTTGGACTTGCAGTTTCTAATACCTATATAAAGAGTCACACATTAACTATACATGTGCATTTTGATAAGCAACATCTGATGTTACTTAAGCTTGCTAGGCTTGGGTGCTACTGTAAAGGCTTCCTTTATTTGAAATTGAGAAGAAGCTAAGTTACACAGTGTGGCAATCTCCAGGCTTGATTGAGGAATTTGTTGCACTGGCATGGTGTGCTGCTACTGGAATGAACATGGCATGTCTAAAAAAAGCGAAATTAAAACAAGAGTGAAATGTTAAAAACAAGAAAACCATGAAAAATTTGATATGTTAAAATAATTCAATTTACAGTAATAAATAATACCAAACTCGGACTTTCAATTGTCTTCTTTGTTTTAGCATCCTTTGTTTCTGTTTCCTAAGGATAACATAGAAAACATGGTAAAGTTAACTCTTCCCTCTGGACTTTTGATGTCAGATAATATGAAATGTTTTCAAGGAATCAGTGCTCAGGGAGCATATACTGTGGTCAATTGTGCCCAATTTGGCCAATGCTGTATGTATGGACAACACAACAAAAATATCTGGAATTACACCCTTCTTATAACAAGGTTCACTCTCCCTACTTTCAATCGATATTTTATTTCTATACACCATTGCAAAGTCCATGAAATGTGCTTAACAACCATATATATTGTAGCCATCCCTTATGCCTACTTTGTATTAAAGAGGTCACAATTTAGTGATATTTCAGCAATCGGTCTGAGGCAATAGTACCTGTAAAGACAGGGGAACACATTAATTGAAGCATCATAAAAATATTGAATAAGCAAGTTATCCTTTAAATTACCCTGTCATCATATAGAGGACATCCTCTGAATGTGAAATCATATAAAATATTCTCAAGGAATGAGTGTCAGTGGGCTTCAGAGAGCATATAATCTGAGTGGTCTTATGCGTGCATAAGTGGTCTTCCACTTAAAACACCCTTAATAATATTTTCTGTCCATTTATTTTTGCATATTCAAAAAATATTTCCCAAATATGTAGTTTTTAAAAGATATTTGTGAATGTGTAAGTGGGTACTTTTTAAATAAAGTCATAAAATCCATTTTTCTCCATGTTAAATAGGCTGTTGATTATGGCAAAACCAAGCCAATTTGGGGCATATGCATATTGGCCTGTAACTTCAGTAATTTTCCAGATAGAAACCCATACTTTACTGATTCTGAAAGCTGTAAACATGTATAGAGGGGTTATTGTCTTGACAATTATAGTTTGGGGTTGTATGCCATATACGCTATTGTGAAAAAGAGATAAAACAGTGTCTGGCACTAAAAATAGACTAAATTTGGCAATCTGATTTCACACTTTAAACTAAAGTTTTGAAACTTTAAAAAAGTCAATCCTGACTATACAAATTCTCAGCTTTGAAATGGTATACAGAATGTCATAGTATCTTTTAGAAAAAGTAAATGAATGGAAAACCAGTAAAGTGTATTTTAGGGAAAGGCGCATTGTGTTTTCAGTGATAACCCATTTTAAAATCCCATTGGAAATATGGTTTTCCACTTAAAACACCCTTAATCATATTTTCTGTCCAACTTTTTTGCATGTTCAAATAACATTTCCCAAATATTCACTTGTTTAAGGTATTTGCAGTGTATAAGTGGATATTTTTTAAATAAGGTCAGAAAATCCGTTTTTCTCTACATAAAATAGGCTGTTGAATATGGCAAAAATCTAGCTGACTCAGGGCATATGCACATTGGTTTGAAACTTCACTAATTTTTTCAGATAGAAAGACATACTTTACTGATTCTGAAAGCTGAGAAATAACATAAACAAGCAAGCAAACGATGTCTTCACCTGATGGAAAACAACTCGCCAATCTGGCATATCATTCTGCTGTAATCAGTGGTCTATCTATGGGCTGTGCACAGCTTGGCAAAAAGCTCCTAAAGGGAGCAACTCCAAGATTAGACTTTAGTGCTTATGATGTGGGCATGGTGATTGTTGAAGTTGCTCTAGCAATGGACATGCTAATAAAACAGGGAATAATTCCAGCAGATATCCTCAGATAAGAATGGCCAGCATAGCAATGTTAGGGGGTGGTGCTCTTGTGAATACCCTCACTTCCTCTGGTAGTAACTCCCTGTTCTCACTTGTCAGAAACAAGGGAGTTGATGAGGAACGGAAACGCTATGACAAAGCTGTTGAAAATCTGCAGGCCCCACAAGTAGCTTGCGCCTGCAAGTGCCAAAGACGTCTGGACTGGATCAATGAAGAGCTGCGTCGGCAAGGACGTGCTATGCATACCCTTCATGATAGGATGTGGATGAAGCAATCAGACAGTATAATTTGGTAGCCGTCAACGTTTTTGCCCCAGATGAACCTAAGCCCATTCTATCTGATTTCTATGTACCATCAGATGGACAAATAGACCGTGAAGTTGCATTAGTTGTACTTGGACTGGGTGCCACTGCTCTCGTTGCCTATGAACTCAGTCAGTAACCTCCTCACAGCATGGCAAGAAAAACTTAATTTTGCGGATCTGCTGCTGTGCCCATGGTTATTGAAGTTCCAGCTGGAGGCTCATCAGATTGCTCAAACATATTGTACCAACACAGATGGACTCTAAAGTAGCAGAGATATATTATAGCCCTAGAAGCTACTGGACGGGAATTGCGGCAGTCGAGAAGCTCTCAGTGGCCGCAAAAGTCCCCCCAAGATTTTGTAAAGGGATGGCTCGAGAAGCAGGCTATTTGGCAGATCTATCTACCGGATCCATGCCATATCCACCGGCCATGCTTCTAGGTGCAAGCCTCCAATGAGGTCTGTCAAGCTTACCTCCTTCTCCTTCTGTAAGACCCTGTGGGGCTCAAGACCTCCAAGTATACCCTGACCATTGTCGATGCCACCAGCTGCTACGAGGAGGTTGAGCTCCTGGCCACAAAGACCACAACAGATGTCACAGCTGCTCTCGAACGGATATACCGGCGGGGGACATTAAAGTGGCCTAAGCTGCTCCAGGTTGACCCCGGGCACAAGTTCATGGGGGTGGTCTTGCAGCTGCTTGCAAAGCACAGCTGGGTCAATATCCACCAGGACCAAGGCATTGTCAAGCGGTTTAGCTGAATGACCCTTTGGCCATCAATACGCCGAAGAGATTGTTGAACCCTCCACCCAGTCAATGGAATGGACACGGCGGCTGCCTACTCTTTTGTTGGTTCTTAACAATAAGGTGACCCGGTTGACAGGCAAGCAACCTTCTGAGGCCATAAGAGAGACCTCGAGGAGCACCCGCCTGGCCGCTCCTGCCCTGCGGCCAGTGGAGCTTGGGGAACAGTGCCTGCTCTCTGGCTTTGGCGTTTGCTACCTTTATCAACTGGGTGAGCTGGAGGGGGGCCATCGTAGGGCCACCAGTCTGGTTTGGTCCATGACAGTTCATTGTCTGGGGCGGACAGTTATCAAGCTTGACGAGCCTGTGATCTATTACTTGATAGATGGCCAGCCGCATGGCTTCATCCGTGAGGAGCTCCAGGTCGTGCAACCTGACACACAGCTGCCACCGGGTAGTGCTCTCACTCACTACACAGCCCATCAATGTAGGCGTCCACATCAACTGCTCTAGCTGGGAGTGCATCCTAGCTGAGCAGCAGGTAATTGATGTAGGTGTCCCTGTGGGCTGCTCCGGCTGGGAGCAAGTCGCTGTGACCATATGCCAGGGTGTCAACCCTGTTTTCTGCGATCCAGAACTCCGAATCAAAGGGGGACAGGGACACCTTTTTTCGGTGCATGCCATATATTGGATGGCCCTCGGAGTGCAGCATGTCCATGCCATGGTGGAAGGTCTCCTTTTTGAACAGGACAGCCCCGTACTGTGTTGGAGTTTGTCTTCCTTGCTTGCACGTCCCAGCTTGACACCCCCCCCCCCGCTCTCGGAGATTCTCCATCATCTTCCCAGACACCCAGTTGCTCATCACCTGGTACAGGTCTTTTTCGAAGCTGCTCATGGCCTGCTTTTGGAATTCAGTGTTGAGCCTGAGTAGGGCTCCATCCAAGGGCTCTGTTCAAACCTCAGCAACTGGTGAATCTTTTTCAGGTGCATGCTGAGGGTCATATACAGCTGGAGATTCCTGTAATGGAGCATGTAGTGGTCCTTGTCTCGTAGGTTGGGGACTAGCTTCTCAACCTCTGTTGGTCCCACCCCAACGCCTAAGAGTTCCAGCTGATAGTCGCCCATCAAGTCCTTCCAGACCACCATGTACTCAGGGGTCATTGGGTAACCATTGTGCACATTGTGGAGTTCCTGGGGATACTTGAGGTTCATCTCCAGGATGTAGCCCTCTAGACCATAAGCCAGGATGTCGTGGATGGTGGCAGCCAGCCCATCACAGTCCTCTACCCACTGAAAGCCACGTGTGGGCAGGGGCTGGCTCATCCCCCAGCCGTACAGGTTGTTCGCATTGAGGTACATGATGTAGCTGTCAAATACAGAATCTGCATTTGTAATTAAATCAATAATAAACCAAGTTTTCTGTGATCAGAAATGCGATGTCAGTCAATTATGTGTTAAAATTATTTCAGCGCAGTATAGTCAGGGGGCTTTGCCTCAAAATGTAACTTTTGTGGATGCTTTGAGGTACAGGCTGGCAACATACCTCATTTTAAAGAGAAAATTCTTGCAATTCAGAAAAGTTATGTTGCCACTTCGGCGGATAATTAGTATTGGAGTTATGTAAGAGTATATAAGGTGATATCAGACCCCGACTTCCAGCCAAAAATTACCAGAATTCAAACTCTAATAATAGGCCCTTGATAAAAGTTAGTTTACTGAAAATTTCAAGCCTTTTGTTTGCTTCAATCTGGCTGTTGTTATCCAGCAATGTTCTGTGTTTAATTTTGAAGAATATAAGTGCACATTGTGTCTTCCTTATGTATATAAAATTATAAGAAGGAACACTGTCAAGAAAGAAAAACACACTCTCTTCTACACAATTTTTGAATTTTCATTTTCTGGTTGGTTTGAATTAAAAAAATGTTTCACATGCCTCTGAAAGCAAAGCAAATATGCATTAATATATATATATGTGTGTGTGTGTGTGTGTGTGTGTGTGTGTGTGTGTGTGTGTGTGTGTGAGTGCATGCATGTGAAAATTCAGGTTGTTTAAAGTACAATTATAGTAAAATTATAGATTCACAGAATGAGATTTGTAGTAATGTAAATTTTTGTAATTGTTCCACGTCATTGACATTATAATAATGTAGCCCCTCACAGTTTGGTGGACATTTTTATACTATTGGATTCTAAGCCTGGAGCCTAGTATATGGCTCTTTTTTATAATGTTCGTCTTTTCTATAGATGCCATCACAGGGTGTTCTTCTCTTTGCTAGTTTGTCCAGGTACCCATAGATCTATTCTTGTGTAGTGGGGATTGATCCAAAAACTTTTGTGTAGGCAAGGTTTTGCATTCATTTTTTCCTTATTATTCATTCAGTTATTTCTCTCTGCTTTCTACCACTCTTCTGGTGGCACTGCTTGAGCAGTCAAGCTGCAGCACACCCATTTTTTCCTGTTCTTTTAGTTAATTCTCCCTTTTCTACTCTTCTGGTGGCAATGCTTGGCCAACGGTCAAGCTGTAGTACACCTTGTTTTCCTGTTCTTTCAAATTTTCTCTTCTTTCTGGTACTTTTTCTGGTGCACTGCTTCTCGTAAAGCAGCTGCACAACATTAAAATTTTGGTATTTGGTATATGGCGATCATACCAGTCAAGTTTTTCATGGTTGGATTGTATATAGATGTGTTTTTTTTTAACAGTTGCTCATCACCTTGTACAGGTCTTTTTCGAAGCTGCTCATGGCCTGCTTTTGGAATTCAGTGTTGAGCCTGAGTAGGGCTCCATCCAAGGGCTCTGTTCAAACCTCAGCAACTGGTGAACCTTTTTCAGGTGCATGCTGAGGGTCATATACAGCTGGAGATTCCTGTAATGGAGCATGTAGTGGTCCTTGTCACGTAGGTTGGGGACTAGCTTCTCAACCTCTGTTGGTCCCACCCCAACGCCTAAGAGTTCCAGCTGATAGTCGCCCATCAAGTCCTTCCAGACCACCATGTACTCAGGGGTCATTGGGTAACCATTGTGCACATTGTGGAGCTCCTGGGGATACTCGAGGTTCATCTCCAGGATGTAGCCCTCTGAACCATAAGCCAGGATGTCGTGGATGGTGGCAGCCAGCCCATCACAGTCCTCTACCCACTGAAAGCCACGTGTGGGCAGGGGCTGACTCATCCCCCAGCCGTACAGGTTGTTCGCATCGAGGTACATGATGTAGCTGTCAAATACAGAATCTGCATTTGTAATTTAATCGATAATAAACCAAGTTTTCTGTGATCAGAAATGTGATGTCAGTCTATGATGTGTTAAAATTATTTCAGCGCAGTATAGTAACATACAAACGCATTATTACAAGCTTGTAATCTTTTCCGTGTTTTTCGTTATTTTTTTTGTCATTTACCATTTTTTCAATTGGCTGCTATCATTCTCATATTCATTTGACTGTGCGTATTCATCTGTTACACAGGACTGCAAAGTCTTTTATTTGTTACACTGTCCAATGTCATTTGTTTCCGATTAGCATTAAGTCTTTGTGCCTAAAGTGGTTTAAAAGGTGAGTACTGCGCGGCAAGCGTCCCTTTTGGCTGCAGAGAATAGATATCTCAGGGAGGGACTGAGAGCAAGCGTCTACCAATTCGTGGGATTTTGAAGGGGCATGGTCCCTATTCTACTAATCATGGGCTAACAGCTTAACACAGCACGGCAGATGTAAAGTAAGTTGCGGTGAGATGTATAGTCCAATTTTCCAATTTGTTTTTCTGTTATATTTCATTTTATCACTTCTTAGTTTAATATTTAATGTTTAATTTATATATATTTTATCACAGTAATGCACCATACATGATTTCATGTCGTGTTTCTCACATAATAGACTTGTCATGTCAGAGTCTGTATAAAATACCTGTAAGTATAGAAACAGAATATTTAAAATTTGCAAAGGATATGTGGGGTTTTTTTTAAGGTCTCGTAATTTATTCGCGTTCATATTCATACGAGATTCTCCAAAAAATCAATAGCTTAGATGAGATATGTTGCCAATCAGTCATTATGGACTTGATTCAAAAGTTCCCATGGCATATTCAAAACCGATGGTGCAAGCGTGAGTTTGACAGTAAAAGAGAGTCCAACACATATTTGAAGTTCAAGGACTTAGTATCCTTTACCGAGACTGTGGCTGATGAATTCTGGCAGCCAGTTTTCAGCTTGGCCACTAGAAAAGGTCATGCCAGATCAGTTACATCTCACGATGCACAAGCATTGTTACAGCTTGCTGTAAAAGAATTTGTCCTGCTTGTTGCTGCTGAGGTCAATATCTCTCACGCAGAGGCTGACATTATCGCTGCTACTAGTCAACAGCCCAGTCACCACCTAAGAATCATCCTCCATGCAAACTTTGTAAACAGCCACACTTCACTATGCGTTGTAAAGAGTTCAGAGTTTTACTTGTTCATGACAGAATCATTGTCATAAATTTGCATGCGAGAATTGCCTACATGATAACTGTCACACTTCTGTGTGTCGTAGCAATAACAGATGCTTTGTGTGTCAAGGAAAACATACTAGATTCATTCATACTGATCAATCTTCTACAGCCTGTGCTACTGGCAATAAGAGCAATTGTCTTCTACCTATAGT
Organism: Hermodice carunculata; assembly: GCA_964020975.1. Lineage (NCBI taxonomy): Eukaryota > Metazoa > Annelida > Polychaeta > Eunicida > Amphinomidae > Hermodice > Hermodice carunculata. Next base: position 13,576,166 of record OZ026612.1, on the reverse strand, counting down.
TACGATATGTATTATTGATACATTGAATTTAAATGATGCTTTGTTTAACTTTTCTACTGCATCATTCTGTACAGAGAAGTTAGCCAGTCACCTTAATTTGAAAGGCATTAACCACCATTACCCACTGAAGACAATGAGCTGAAACTTAAATATATGTTTTTTTTTAAGGTTTCAGCTGCACAAGAATCTTTGAACATGTCAGCAGCCAAAGCTTTGGAGCATATTCCAGTATCTACTGGAACCATAGATACAAAGTCTTACCCACATCTCGATGGTATTGACTTCTCTGCCTGTATTGATTGTCAGGAAGTTGACCTTTTGATAGGTCAGGATTATTCTGAGGCCTTGATACCTCTTGAGGTTAGGAAGAACAAGCCTAAAGAACCAGTGGCTATACGCTATGTGTTTGGATGGGCTTTTGCTGCTCAAATAAAAAAGTCAATTGTAGTCAGGTGGTCATATGTAACTTCGTGTCTACATCCCCTGTCTTGGTAGACTCAGGCTTAAACAGTTACATGATTACACATTTTCCTATCTGTACAGGGGAAGCTGTTGACTCAGCTAATTCACAGTTGGAAAGAGAACTTGTTGGCTTAAGTGATTCACAGTCAATTTCTCCTCAATCAGTTGTTTCACATGCTGCTATAGATTCTTCTCCTGTGACCGATATCCATAAGTTATGGGAAATCGAGTATGGCCCATTCACAACCATGTCACTTTCAATTGATGACAAAAAGGTCATAGATTTGTGGGACAGAACTCGTCAATTGGTTGACAGTCATTATCAACTACCTACACCACAGACAAATCCAGATGAGCCCATACCAAATAATTTTTCCATGGCATATAGGCATTTGGACTGTCTTATAAGGCAACTTAAAAAAGAAAACTTCTTGTCTAGATAATATAATGAGATATCTAAGTTGCTTGAAGCCAATTACGCTCAGGTAATCCCTACCCATGCTTTGCAGGATTCAGATAGAATCTTGTATATTCCCCATCATGGTGTACAAAACCCGAACAAACCTGATAAATTACGGATTGTGTTTGATTTTTTTGCCAAATATGGTGGATATTCATTAAATGAGCATTGCCTTCAAGAGCCAGACTTAGTAAACAAGTTGCTGCATCTTTTGCTACGGTTCCATTTACATAGTCTTGCAGTCCGAGGGGATTTGGTTCAAATGTACAATCAAGTTACAATTTCTGTATATGACAGAGATGCACTCCGATTTTTATGGTACAAGTCTGGAGAGTTGGTTCACATGTGCATGAGCGTCATTTTTTTTGACGGCATGTGGTCATCCTCTTCTTCTACATGTGCTCTAAGGAAGATCAGTGCTGACAATCCAAATATAGATCCGTGGCTCAAGGAATCTATCCTTAAAGCCACGTGCGAGGACGATCTCACACAGTCATTTTGTAGTATACAGGAAGTATGCCTCTTTAGTTGAACAGCTGCTGATCCTAGTCAGTAAGGAACTCTTTTTGAGGAGGAAGGTGTCCCAGCTCAGGCCAGGCCTGGTGTAATAGTGTGCCGGGTCCAGGCCGTACTGGTGGAGACAAGACTGCTGGTATGCCTCGAAGACATCAGCGAGCAAGAGCACGTCTGTGCATCAGTAGAGGTCACTGTAGCCCCCAAGATTGAGACACCCAAAGGTTGTCCAGACCTTTTGCGTGTGAGAGTAATCCACATCGCTGATGTACTCATCGGAGAGCTTTGAGTAAAAGGCCTGCTTTGGGGGGAGCTGGGGCTCCAGGAAGCACACCCAGTCGTCCGTGTACTCATACAGGTAGATACCCTCCCACAAGAGCAGCTTATGCTTTTCTTGGGCTGATTCACAGCGCGCCATTATCTGGAAGGCCTCAAGCTACACTGCTGTCTGTAATCAACATCTTCTGTATTTGTTTTCTATGCTGATAGACCTCTAAAAAGCAAAGGCCTAGAGTCCTGAAACGGGGATATTTATCCAGTAATTTTGCAATTTCCAGCAGTCTTCTGGCATGAGAGTCTTGAATACAACCTTCCCCTCAAGCCATTCTTTCAATGCACTGGATATTTTGCCAGCCAGTTTTTCAGTGCTGTCTTGTAAATGCCACATTAAGCCATTCTCCGTAATCAAGGGATGCCGAGAGAGAGAGAGAGAGAGAGAGAGAGAGAGAGAGTGAATTTGGATTTCTCAGCAAAGAGTCGCCTGATTTGAAATTATTCAATATGCTTTCCAGGCGCGTAAAGAGGCCCACCCCAGACACTTTAGGGCAGTTGACTGGATCCTGTGTAGCCAATTTCTGAACTAAATATTTGTGGAGATCTTGGCCGGAGAGTAGTTTTGACACTTTTGAGTTTTCCCCTAAAAGAGATCTTAAATTCTCTCTTGGTTTTGTGGGAATGATTTGCCTGTAGGACCATCCTTTTCAAGATCTTCAACAAAACACAGCATGTTATAGAAATATTCTTTGTGAGCTTGAATAAGCTGTAGGTGTTTTTTGTCCCACTGATATGTGTACTTTGTCTCATTATCCATCAAATTTACACCCAAAATGCTGCCATCAGGGGTGTCTATATCAATGGGAGATGGTACAGGACTGCCAATATCTGACAGGATGACCATTAAAAGAAAGCACTTACCTCAGTCGTTGGAATTCAAGCTCCTAATGAGACATATCTGGGGTTTTCGAGAACACTGGTGGTGCAATACAGGAAGGGTAAAAACTGGGTCACTGTTTAGCACTGATAAAGTTAATAGGTTGCACCCTTAGCACTGCCATTGTTCATTCTTTTCAGGTGGCAGGGAGCATACATTGTATACAATACTGGGGCAACCTATGGGGAGCGCACAGTGTATACTTGACAATAAGGGCATAGCCATCTAACACCCAGAAATTGTATTATGTATGTTTATTGTGAAATCCCAGCCAATTTTGATAGTAGAGACTGTCTGGCCCGCTCTTGCTAATGCTGTATTAGCTCAGTTTTTGTCTTTTCGTCTATTTTAACAGCTGTATGGGTCACTTTTGCTTGTGACTGAATTGCACACTTCATTTCCCTGTATTTTTCACATTCATCTAGGATGAGCTGAAACTCTTCATACGATATGTGGTCATCATGTGAAGCTTTTGACATGTGGCTTGCAATTGTGTTTAGCTTTGCTTCAGCCAGTATCTGGATTTCATTGTGCTTTTTTGCTTTAAGCCCCAGCGAACAGCTGACAAATATGCCTGCAATACCAGCTAGGCCACATACTAATGCAATGCCCTCAAGCACTACAATGATGGGGGCTGCAATAATAGTTGATAGGAGTCCCACACCTGCCGAACTTGTCCCTATGGTATCCGCAGTAAATGCTGTGTCCATTCCATCAGCTACATTGACTGGTCTTTGGTATTTCTTGTAGAGAGATGCCCTTGTGTCTCTCTCCTTCTCCAGAAAGTGTTGAAGCTCTCCTATTTTTTGCACATGGAAAGTTGGCAGGTTTTCAGTAAGTGGTTCAGATTATATATCTGGGTAAAGGGGGCACACTCTCAGGAGGACATGCACTCACCATAATGCACATTTTGTATACATAAACTACAAGTCAACTTAAATTAGGAGTGTAGCTATGCTTGCAGAGTCTATACAGACTGTTGTCATGGCCACGAAGTTCAGAGTGGAGCCTGCAGAAGCCTCCAGAGGTCGGGAAAATATTTTGTAAACTGCTTTTCTGCTTGATTGTTTGGTGATGCCATATGTTGCTACCTGGCCATCCATTACTACATTAACAGTTGCCTCTGAAGTGGCATCACCCACTTCTGTTACACACAAGAAACCCATTCTGAGGACTCGGCCACATGTCATCAGGGAATACTCACAGTGGCGATGGTCTGGTCAATGGTTCCCATTGCCAAAGCTAAACTGATAAGCCCAGTTTCTCAAAGAGCAACTTTCTTTAGGCCACACTCTCACGAGTGGCTTGGGACTAGCTACATAGGATTTTGTGGCCACTGTTTGTGAGTCAACATAGCCTCTAGTGCCTACATCCTGGGGATCAACCAGGCTCTCTACATTTGTAATGCGATATTTTCCCATTGAGAGGGCACCAGTCATTGCATCATGGCCATCCAGTTGTTGTACAGCTATGTTCGAACTTAGGTTGAGCACTTGCTCCCAAGAGGCTGCTACATCTCCACTGTATGCTGATGGATACATCCTTGGCAGGCCCCTGATAAGGTTTCCCCTTAGATCAAGATCCACCATTAAGAAAAGTCCTGTATTAGCTACAAGGCCCAAATGCTGCTTATCCACATATTTCTTTTTGGCATATGCAGTGAGGTCAACATTAACCTTCTGGTCCTTGCATACAGGCTTGCTTTATATGTGTGGGCAGTAAATGCTCATTTTATCTCTAATGTTGCCACAACAGGTAGGTTGTGATTGTTCACAATTGTGCCCTTTTTATCTAGAGTATACACTGTCAATTCACTTATTGTGCCAGCTTTAAATAGTTTGAATTCAGGATTAAAGGATGTTACAGTCCTACTAGTGCCTAAAATTTCCAATCCAATTGGCACAATTCCTAGAAGTGTTGATGGCACTCCATCCATCACATTGTTGGTAGTAGATATTTGGTCTAGATGGATGTATATGGATTTTTGTGGCATGAAGTCAGCTGGTCGGTCACCTATGAATCTCCCTTCTATGAGCCAGCCTTTATTGTCGAGGTCTAGCAAATGTCTCAGATTGTCACTGAAATTCACTTCTGTCTCCTGTTCAACTACCATTTCTACATATCCAGTGGCCTTACTTATGTCTACAGACAGGCCTGTGATATTATCTGATAGGTGTTTAGACCACATAGCAAAGCTGTAAATTCCAGGAGGTATGATCACTGTCTGAAAGGACTGTACTTTGGTGTGCCATTGGAATGATGCTCCTTACATAACATTGGGCCACCCAACCGAGTATATTAGGGAACTAAGTGGTACTGTCAACTGACTGTTTCAATTGTCAATACATTGCTGAGGGGGAAATGCCTCTCCATTTTGAACATCTGTGAGTGTGACAAACATTGTGGAACAAGATTTCTCCAAGTCATCACTTTAATGTGCTGGCCTTTAGTTTAAATAGAGAAGCTACATGCAATGTCAGGGTCAGGTATCACGCCACGGTGCATCTTGCATTCTTTACACAACCTGACATTGTGATTAGAGCTCTTGATCCAGATGGGTCATTTCCGAGGGAGCTTTCAAATGTCTTTGAAAAGTACCACTTGTCCATGGCAAGTGAAGCCCTTGTGAAGGCCTGGAGCTCAAACCGCATGCAGTTCTGGACGAAACCAGGTAAACTTTGCAACCTGGTGTGCTACAACAGGCTGTGGTATTTCAGCCAATGACCACCTGAGGCTAGCAAAGGACACCTTTTCCCAGGCCCTGTTCACCTTTCATGTGTATTACCAGATCCGAACTATCTTATCTGAGATAAAGGCTCCACTCCCCCAGGATAAGGCACGGACTATGTCTGACAACCACTATGAGAAGAGACCGATGAGTCCATCTGTAGTGAGTTTGGAATTCCCCCTCATAGAGAATGGTGACCTCATGGACTAAACAATGGTCTGGGCATCTCACTTAAGTGGTGGAACGGAAAGGTCGTGTCTATGAAAGATGTCACGGGTGACCACTTTAAGACTGGGAGGCTACCTTCCTCTTTCACCCTCAAAAGCAATGACTGGAGGGAGGACCAGATGAACTTTAAGGGAGGGGTGGCATTCACAGCTGACTCCATTTCACAGCCAGTTGATGCTGCAAATGCTTGGGCTGCATTTATCCTTGATAAATCCATAGGGTTTACACATCCGGCTCTTCACAGGCTCAATGACTCGATCCGGGTATACATTTGGGCAAATCTCGGGTGTCAGGCCCAGACACCAACTCCTATCTCAGGTCATGGCACAGCCTTTGATGCACAAAAAACAGTTTGTTGTCAATGTGGAAGATGTGATTTCCTGCCCGGTTGACCTACCATTTGACATCCAGCACTAGCAGAATGTCTTGCAATATGCTGGCTCAAAGGTGGATTATGTCTTTGGGAAAAACCTGTACATAGCACCAAGCAACATGCTATTGCATATCAGTCAGGTAACTGGATATAATAACGAAATAGTTGTGGCAATCTCAGCTCAGAAACTAGGTATCAATGCTGGAGTTAATGCAGTCACCCCACCACATAAACAGTGAAGGGCATACAGGAGAAAAGAGCATTATAAAGCTCATCACCCCTTCATTACCCCACCTCATGGGAGCAGCACCACATACATCTAGGGCACCTCACCATACAGTTGAAGTAGCCCAGACAAACATTGAGGAGAGGATGGCATTTGTAGTTGGGGGGGGGTCCCCTTTCTTTACTGGTTTTATGGCTGTACAAATGCTAAGTGTAACCCTCCTAAGGCCAACAATAATGCCCATAGATTTTCATCCAGCCATCCAGCTGCTTTTCCAAGCACATTCAGCAGCCATCTCACTACACTGCCAATTATACCAGGGAGAGCCATGGCTGCTTTTTGTAACAGTTTTCCCAGGGTACTCGCTAGTGCTTTCAGCTGCTTTTGGACCCATTCCTTGAGACCACTTTTGTCGCTAGGTTTAGGTGGTGGAGTTGGTTGGAATGTCCCAGAACTGCCTGTCAGAGCCAATACAAGTGTACTTGTGATAAAACTCACCGTTGTAATGATAGAAGCAATAGTAATGCCCTGTTCATGGAAGAGGGTTCTCAGGCACTCTGCTAATGTTGTATTTTTATTGAGAACCTTGTTGACTGTCTCTCAAATCCAGTAAATTTGAGAATGCAGGGCTTCAAAATTCAAGCCTGCAGCTTCCAGACATGCTGCATGTTCATACTCCAGGTTACGCAATCTCTGTGCAATCTTTTTGGGGCTAAACTCATCTCCAGCCTCATCTAGCTTTCTTTTCTCAAGCAAATTCTGCTCATCCAGTTTTGAGAGCTTAGCAAAATTGTTAAGCAACTCCCCTCGGGTTCTCTCTAGTGCTTCATCCAGGGCAACAAACTCTCTCATGTCGAGAGGTGGGTCCTCAAGGGGTTTCTAGTGTTCCTACCATGGCATTGTTGACAAAAATGTGCTAAGCTTGCAAATTGGTGCCAAAAATGGTGATGCTTGTGCTAACAGTGGAGCTGATGATGCCATTGCAAAGGCCTATGGCAGCTGCTTCTACATCCCACTGGACTTTAAATTGCTGGAAAGCTACATGCCATTCTACCAAGCAGCTCTCACAGATGGTTTGAGCTATGAACTAACCTTCAATGACTATTCTCGTGTTGTGAAGGCCACTGGTGACACCAATGCCAGCTACACAATCACTGAGATTTCACTGGAGTATGAAGTAGTGACCAACCCAGATCTGGCCCGCTTGATCAAACAGCAATACGAAGGACACATGGCCATATTGTATGAGTGTGTACTCTATCACTGTCGCATTGTCAAGAAGGACACAGTGTGGAATGTGAACCTGAATACACCAGCCCGCAGCATGAATGGTATCCTGATGCTGTTTGAAGACTGATGGTGGCCAGAGCTACAACTGGGATCCAAAAGAAATTCTACAACCCTAAGATCAAGAAAGTGGAAGTCACTATTGAGGGTAACCCTAACCAGCTGTTTGCCCAGGGTATGGTTCCATACCAACAGTGGAATGAGATCTGCAAGCAATATGGCAGTGGAAAGCTAAGACCTTCTGAAGTAACCTTGGCAGCCAAAGACCCGCATCTTGCAGATGTCAGTCTGCCTGAGTACCTCACCACAAAATATGTCCTTTTGCTTGACATGCGCTCCAATAATGATGACAGCCTGCATGGCACTAGTCGGGGCATCAAAAATGGAAGCCAGGGTATCACTATCCAGATTGAAAAGAAGACACAGGCTGCAAGCAAACTGAAGATTATACCTGTATGTAGTCATGGATGCACAACTTAATTTTCAAGATGGTAGATTTGTCAGCTCACTCTATTTGTCAACTCTCGCCAAGTTATGCCCACTCTGGCCTTATCTGTGGCCTAACTGGCTGTGGCAAGACAGTGGTCATCCTTGACCTGCTTGAAGGACACTACCAGGACATGTTTCGAAACATAGTCATTCTCTGTTCCACAATCAAGTCGAACAAGACCTACCAAATGCCCCAATGAATTTGGACTAACCGTGAGGTGTATTTTGTTGATCCAGGTGACCACCTGCATGACTGGCTGTGGGCTTTCTATCAGCTCTTTGCTGGTGAGCCAACCTTATACATCAATGACGACTGTTCAGCAACGAAAGCCTTGACCAAGAAAAAAGATATGTTATCAGAGCTGCTGTCTCAGGCCATTATACAGAACAAAGTATCTGGGTGCTCATGACATGGTACAATGCAGTCCTCAAAGACATGTGAGAAGAACTCATGTGTGTTGCCCTCTTCTACTGCAAGGACCGTGACAGCCTTGAAGAATGTCTGCGTGAAAACATTGTGGTACCTATACATAAACAGAGAGCATCCCTCCAGCATATGATGTCAGAGTCTCAACATGCCAAGCTCCTGTTAACAACTGATCAGCCAACTGGTTATCAACTGTTTTGTGGCGTGCACTGAATACTGCACTCATAATTCTCTTGGCTATTGTCACCCTTGGGCTGCGTGAATATATTAGCCTTTCACGTCAGATTGCACATATATATATATATACACACAGGCCATCAAGATGACTGACTGTGATGAGCTTATAGACAATCTTAACATTTCACTGGACAATGGTGAAACTGCAAGGACTGCCGAAGATCAGTCTGGCATTGCCATTAATGCAACGGAGTAAAAACGAGCATGCCTGGCAGCAATAGTGGCTGGTGGCAGTAGCAAGCAATATTTTGGACGGCGGATTACTATGTCTCAGTTGGATGAAATGAGTGATGAGGAGACTGAAAAACTGTATGGCCGCTATGAGGCCGGACTTGGTGCCACGATGACACAGACCCTGGGAACCAGTGCACTGCACATGTATGCCCTGGCTGCTAGTGCTTTCTTGCCTATCCCTCAAGAAAATCAACTAAAACTGGTTGCTGACCTGAAGGAGGATCCCTTTGTTGGGCATGGGCTTAACTGTATGGCCGTTATGAGGCCGGACTTGGTGCCACGATGACACAGACCCTGGGAACCAGTGCACTGCACATGTATGCCCTGGCTGCTAGTGCTTTCTTGCCTATCCCTCAAGAAAATCAACTAAAACTGGTTGCTGACCTGAAGGAGGATCCCTTTGTTGGGCATGGGCTTAACTGTATGGCCGTTATGAGGCCGGACTTGGTGCCACGATGACACAGACCCTGGGAACCAGTGCACTGCACATGTATGCCCTGGCTGCTAGTGCTTTCTTGCCTATCCCTCAAGAAAATCAACTAAAACTGGTTGCTGACCTGAAGGAGGATCCCTTTGTTGGGCATGGGCTTACCACAGCCTCCTGTGAGCTCTATCACAAGTATGGCATGTAGTAAGCACCACTCACAGCAGCTCTAACCACAGCTAAGCACTGTCGATTTGGACATCAGTGTCCACCACATCATGTACAAAATGTCAGCACAAGTGCAAGAGGAAGTGCGGGAGAGGGTGACTGAGCCAGTAGTGGAAGAGAGTCTGACACCACCTTTGAAGCATGCTAAAGATCCTAAGAAGTGGTGCTGAAGCCCATAAATGGAATCAAGAAGCACTGCTTGCCCAACTGAGAGATGCTAAAAACAGTTGTTGTCTGAGAAGCAAAATGAGTCCCAGCCTGAAGGGGAGACACAACAAACTACAGCTGTAAAACCACAGCCCACAGATACCAAGGAGCCAGTTGCACAAAGAGCAGGGCTCTGGCTGCCATATGTTGTTGATCTTGCTATATTGGGAGTGATAGTCTATGTGCAGGCCAATAGTCCTAGAAAGCACTCCCAGTGTGCTGGCCCAGGCCAAAAACATGTGGCACAGACCAACACTTGGGACAGCCAAGCACAAGTGGAATTGAAGACTAGTCTTGACCCATTCCATATGGAGTGACATAAACAAGCAAGCAAATGATGTCCTACCCGATGGAAAACAACTCGCCAATCTGGCATATCATTCTGCTGTAATCAGTGGTCTGGCTATGGGCTACGCACAGCTCAGGAAAAAGCACCTAAAGGGATCAACTCCAAGATTAGACTTTAGTGCTTATGATGTGGGCATGGTGATTGTGTATGTTGCTCTAGCAATGGCCACAAAGGACATGTTAATTAAACAGAGACTAATTCCAGCAGACATCCTAAGTGGCCACAATGAACATGCTGTTGTGCTGCTGGTTAAATATCTACATAGCATGGCACCTTGGAAAAGCAAAAAACCTGGACAATGGGAAGCTTCTGAGATCTTAATTCCACTGGGGTCATTAGGGTGGTGCTGCAATCGATCAACCATACCCAGGCTTTGGACTCAGGATGCTTCGCCAGTCTACCATTGAAATCCTCTTTGTGTACACAGTGGCTGGTGCTCTCCTCTATTTTGAAGATCAATAGCACATATATTTATGCTGGATTAGTTAGAGATTTTGTTATGATTAGTTAGTTTACCTTTCTATAGAGTCAGTGTACTGATTTGAAGTGGTTTTGTCACCTGGGTGTTTGAAATAGAAAGACCAGTCATGAACACACTGCAAACACTGTGGTGAGGGATTGCCCTTGTACAAGCCACACCTGCTATAACATCACCCTGGGTCCTTGGTCAACCTTTTTTGGGGTTGTCCCGATGGCCTAGAGGTCAGCGTGTTGGACTTTACATTTGGCTAGGCGAGTGTGCCGAAGGTAGTGGGTTCGAATCCCATACAGGTCGACATAAATTTATTGTATTTTTCACTGATGTCAGCATGGGAACCACGTTGTTGACACCGTTGTGAAAGGCCAGACCATGGGAAGAAAGGGGTCACTCGGGACTCGGAACTCAATTGGAACAGACAGCTCAGCAGGCAAGCAAGTCACAATTGACCAGGTAAATCACCTATTTCATTAGCAGTAGTATATGACAAGTTAAAGTCATTTTAGCACACAGCTCAACAACACCACCATGATGTGCTGAGATAATGTAATGGCGGCACCTTCTTAACAGGCCCCACAAATGAACATTTGCTAGATTCAGCTCACAGGTAAGGTTGTTTAGGCCTAGCAGCTCCTGTTCCTGTGGCAAAATTTTACCTTTTTCCCTGCTCTGTTCTTTTATCTGCGCTTTCATTGTTTTTACTATCAGGTTGTAAGGCCAAGAATGTGGTGAATCATTCAATGTTCCCACAAAATATTTTTCAAAATCTCGACAGATTAGAGTTTTCCAAAAGGTCTTTGACATTGTCAGTCCTACAGAAATTTATTAGAAGTGAGCAGTTGTGAGTTGAAATTTGAACATCAAAATCAAATGATATGTTTTTCAAATTGAAGCTTTCCTGTACATATTGATACCATCTTTCACTTGGCTAAATACTGGATAACTCTATAAAATAAGAATCAGGACTCACTGGTACATAAAGCACTTTTGGAAAATTATACAATGTGCAGTAAAGGAGTCAACTGTTGGACTAGCTATATCAAGGATACGCTAAACTGTATGGGAATGACTGAAACTTGGTTAAATCTTGGAGGGAATAACCCTAAGTGTGCTATAGATAAATTAAGCATGTTTACAGCAAATGTATGAGCAGCTGTGGTTTAGCTCAGTTAATGGTTACTACAGTGAAAATACCCATAAGCTCTGCACATATTGCAAATTAAAATCAGAACTAAACTTGAATTTTATTTACAGCAAGACTTGCATATCAAATAAAGAAAAAAACTTAAGTAAGCTCAGAATCAGTGCCGATACCCTGCCAATTAAGACAGGGAGGTACACACGTCCAAATAGAGGATCACATTTGCAAATTATGTAACACTGATAAGGCAGAGGATGCGATGCACTTCATGTTCAAATGCACTTACTTGAAAATAGGAGAGATATACTATATAGTTACTTAAGTAACTACCCTGAACTGTAACTAAATCTAGAAAACTCCAAAGATGAAGTATTCAAATACCTTATGACATTGGGGTCCAACAATATTAATGTGTACCTCCTTATCCTGGAATATGTAAATAGTATATTTGAGCAGAGATATAAAAAGCTGGAATATTATTGTGCACTGGGTGTACCCACTGTATTTGTAATTTTTTTTTCTTTCTGTTTTTTTTTCTTTGCATGGGGGGTCTGTTTTATTTAATGTGTACCTATATACCTTTCATTGCATATGTATGACTTGTACAGTAGACCATACCTTGTAACACATTCGGTCAATAGTTATTTCATGTTAAAAAAGGGGCCAACATGGCACACATAAAGCAATGGTATATTTGGTATGAAACAAGAAAATAAAATTCCAGGACCATCTGCACAGACTTTCTTAATAGTTTAAGAAACTCTGCCCCAGCACTCGGCACATGGGGCCTGCCCTGGATGGAGTGCCTGAAAAGGGGAGGGGAGAAGTTGGGGTGGAGGGAGGAAAGAAAGATGGGTCTCACCATTCTGAACAAGGTTAAATGACAGACAAGACAGACGTCTCAATTTAAAATAATAATAGTAATACTGTTCTGTGACTTTTTGCTTTTCTGCCATGGTCCCGTGTGAAACAGGTGGTCTACAAAAAAAAAGTGGGAGATGAGGCAGCTGGAGGAAGCTGTGCTAATCCTCATCAGCTTGTGCTGCTGGGTTTTCCAGGACCAGAGCCAAGGCAGATGTCTACTGAATACATTACCAAGAATGCACTTATATGATGCACTGATCCTGTACCTCAATCACTAAACTGTAGCCCCTATCCCTACTTAGGGTTTGTCATATGACCTTGAAAAGAGGTCAAGGTCAACAAGAAGGCACAGGCTTCATGCCTTATAAACAATACATCTGTGGTGTATATATCATAATTCTACCTGAAACTGTTTATGGACTTCAGGCTGTGTAGGTCTGGATGGACATGACAGGCACAACAGATAGATGAACGGACAGAGACCGCAGCCAAAGTCCCTTGTGTCTATGAGCTTGAAAACAGGTCAAGGTCAACATCAAGGCATGGGCCTCAAGCCCTACACAAAACATATATTTTCATAATTCTACCTGAAACAGTTTTTGGGCTTCAGGGTGTGTCAGTCCAAACAGGGACGATGGACACAACAGATGGATGGGTACAATGGACAGACAGACTGCAGCCCAATGAGGTGAGTTGAGAATGGGGAAGGGAGTACGGGTGGGGATGGAATTAGGGGTGGGGATGGGTATTGCACACAGACATCAACTCCAGGAACAGACCATCTCTTTTCCCTAAGCCCCAACACAGTTCATTGCCGCTCTTTATCGCTGGTCTGACTGTGGAGCACACCTTCTCCAAAATTAATTTGTCACTGTCTCCTGTGAAGCGAAGTGCTCCTCTCAGGTCACAGCTCCTGTAAAAGGTTTCGCATATCTCTGAGGTAAATATCCTGCCTCTGGCAATGTTGTAGCGGAACTTGTACCGTATCATTCGTCGGTGTTCATCACACCACGCCCATCTGCTTGAGCTTGTGGAGGCCTAAAATATAATTTTTATCAAAAAAGTTACCATTTTGGACTTGCAGTTACTAATACCTATATAAAGAGTCACATATTAAATATACATGTGCATTTTGATAAGTAAAACTGATATTACTTTAGCTTGCCAGGCTTGGGTGCTACTGTAAAGGCTTCCATTATTTGAAATTGAGAAGAAGCTATGTTACATAGTGTGGCAATCTCTAGGCTTAATTGAGGAACTTGTTGCACTGGCATGGTGTGCTACTATTGGAATGAACATGGCATATCTAACAGTAGCAAAATTAAAACAACAGTGAAATGTTAAAAATAAGAAAACCATGAAAAATTTAATATGTGAAAATAAGTCAATTTACAGTAATGAGTACATACCAAACTCTGAGTATCAATTGTCTTCTTTGTTTTAGCATCCTTTTTTCAGCATCCTAAGGATAACATAGGAAACAAAATAAAGTTAACTCTTTCCTCTTGACTTTAGATGTCAGATGATATGAAATATTTTCAAGGAATCAATGCTCAGGGAGCATATACTGTGGTCAATTGTGCCCAATTTGGCCAATGCTGTATGTATGGACAACACAACAAAAATATCTGGAATTAAACCCTTCTTAAAACAAGGGTCACTCTCCCTACTTTCAATAAATATTTTATTTATATACACCATTGTGAAGCCCATAAAATATGCTTTACGACCATATGTATATTGTAGCCATCTCTTATGCCTACTTGTATTAAAGAGGTCACAATTTAGTGATATTTCAGCTATCGGTCTGAAGCAATAGTACCTGTAAAGACAGGGGAACACATTAATTGAAGCATGATAAAAATATTCGGTAAGCAAGATATCGTTCAAATTACCCTATCATCATATAGAAGACATCCCCTCCATGTGAAATCATATATAATATTCTCAAGGAATTAGTCTCTGTGGGCTTCAGAGAGCATATAACCTGAGTGGTCTCATGGCTACCTGAGTGGTCTTATGGCTACATAAGTGGTCTTTAACTTAAAACACCCTTAATCACCTTTTCTATCAAATTTTTTGCATATTCAAATAACATCTCCCAAATAGGTACTTTTTAAAAGATATTTGTGGTGTGTAAGTGGATATTTTTTAAATAAAGTCAGAAAATCCATTTTTCTCCATATTAAATAGGCTGTTGATTATGGCAAAATCAAGCCGATTAGGGGCATTTACATATTGGCTTGTTACTTCATTACTTTTTCATATAGAAACACATACTTTACTGATTCTGAAAGCCGAGAACATGTATACACTTTCCAAAATATTTCTATTTTGCTATGTATAGAGGGGTTAGTGTCTTGACAATTGTAGTTTGGGGTTGTATGCCATGTATGCTACTGTGAAAATAGGATATAACGGTGTCTGGCACTGAAAATTGACCAACTTTGGCAATCTGATTTGACAGTTTAAACTCCAGTTTTGAAAAGTGATCCTAATTAAACAGCTTCTCTGCTTTAAAATGGTGTACAGAATGTTATAGTATCCTTAAGAATAAGTAAATACAAGGAGAACAAATATAGGGTATTTGGGGGAAAGGTGTATTGTATTGTCAATCATAAACCATGGTAAAATCCCATCGGAAATAGTGTTTTCCACTTAAAACACCCTTAATCATCTTTTCTGTTCATTTTTTTTTATATTCAATTTTCATTTTCAAAATTGGTACTTTTTAAAAGCTACTTGTTGTTTGAGAGTGGACTCTTTTTAAATAAAGTTAAAAATCCATTTTTTGCCATGTTAAATAGGCTGTTGAAAATGGCAAAATCAAGCTGACTTGGGGCATGTGCATATTGGCTTGTAACTTCATTAAGTTTTCAGATAGAAACACAATCATCCTCAATGAGGCATCGAAGTATGTCCTCCTTGCTTGCACGTACCAGCTTGACACCCACCTGCTTGCGGAGATTCTCCATCGTCTTCCCAGACACCCAGTTCCTCATCCCCTTGTACAGGTGTTTTTCGAAGCTACTCGTGGCCTGCTTTTGGAATTCGGTGTTGAGCCTTTTTCAGACACATGCCGAGGGCCATATACAGCTGGAGATTCCTGTAATGGAGCATGTAGTGGTCCTTGTCGTGCAGGTTGGGGACTAGCTTTTCGACCTGTGTTGGCACCACCCCAATGCCTACGAGTTTCATTTGATAGTCGCCCATCCACTTCTTCAGGACCACCATGCGCTCTGGTGCCATTGGGTAACCATTGTGCACATGGTGGAGCTCCTGGGGATACTCGAATGCCACCTCAAACATGTAGCCCTCGGGGCCATCCGCCAGGATATCAGTGATGGCGGCAGCCAGCCTATCACTGTCCTCTACCCACTGAAAGCCACCCGTGGTAAGGGGCTGGCTCATCGCCCAGCCATACAGGTTGATTGCGTTGAGGTACATGATGTAGCTGTCAAATACAGAATCTGCTATTGTAACTTAATCAATATTATACAAAGTTTTCTGTAAACAAATGTGTGATATCATTCTGTTATGTGATAAAATTATTTCAGTGCAGTAATTTACAAACACATTATTACAAACTTATAGTCTTTTCCATGTTTGTCCTTATTGGTTTCGTCATTTACCATTTTTTCCATTGGCTGCTATTGTTCCCATTTTCATTTGACTGTGCGTATTCATCTGTTACACAGGACTGCAAAGTTTGGTTTTTTTTTGTTACACTGTCCTGTTTCATTTGTTTCCGATTGGCATTTAGTCTTTGTGCGTAATGTGGTATAAAAGGCAAGTACCGCCCGGCAAGTGTCCCTTTTGGCCGGGGAGAATAGATATTGCAGAGAGAGACTGGGAGCAACCGTCTACCCATTCGCTGGATTTTGAAGGGGCATAGTCCCTATTCTACTAACCATGGGCTGACGGCTTAACACAGTGCTGCACATGTAAAGTAAGCTGCAGTGAAATGTAAAGTCCAATTTTCCAATTTGTTTTGCGATTATTTGTCATCCAGGTCATCCAAACCTTTTGCGTGTGAGCAAAATCCCCATCACTGATGTGCTGGTCGGAGAGCTTCGAGTAGAAGGCCTCATTTGGGGGGGTAGCTGGGTGTCCTCGAAGCACGCCCAGTCGTCCATGTACTCATATGGGTAGACATCCTTCCGCATGAGCAGCTTGTGCTTTACTTTGGCTGGTTTGCAACGCACCATTATCTAGAAGGCCTCAGGCTGGTTTGCCGCCACCAGCTTCTCGAGAGAGGCAAGCAGAAACTGGGCACTGTCGATAAAGCGGAGCTTCCCAATAGAGAAGCTTATGTATTTTTCCGTGTTGTTGGGTATGCAGCTCAGTGAAAAGTCGCCCTTCGTTTCCTCCTCTGCGTCCTCCGGGCCTATCTTCGACATGGCTTGCATCAACAAAGGCGAGTCGTATCCCCGAAGGTTGTGAAACACCACAGGTATTGTCATCGTCTTGGAGCTAAGCTGCAGCTTCAGGTCATAGGCATTGTGGGCAGCCCCTCTGTATTTTTCAGTGATGTGACAGTGGTCACGAACAGCATCTCCCTCCAAAGGCTTCTTGCAGACGTGGCAGATATTGGCAGCTTGGTGGGCTTGCCTGTCCTCAGGGGTCATGCATATGGCCTTGGCATTTGCCACCACCTTCATGATCTTTTTCTTCTCAGTTATCACGATGGCAGCTCGGTCTCACCATCACTGGGCACTACAACATAGCAGTAGCTACAGGCCTCGTGCTGCTGAGTTTTTTGGGTGTTCCTCTTTAAGGAGTCAAGGGCCGGCCCCTCGACCCTTGTCGTCAATGCCTCGAAGTCGGCATAGAAGACAAATGGGGCGGGCAGCTTTTTGCGGATGTTTTGAAAGGTGACCATGTTCCTTCCCTTTCCTTTTCCCTGTCATTGTTATAGGCCTCGAGGATGTCTTCACTGCTGCAGGCGGCATGAAGGCAGCTGTCGCAGAAGTATTTCTGCCTCTGGTGCTTGCTCTTCCTATACAGCAGTTTGTTGAGGTCCTTCACCCAGGTGCAGTGTTGTTTCCCTGCCTTCTCCACCAGCAGCAGGTTAACAAGGGGCATGTCTTCAGGCTGTCTACAAAGCCGGTGTATTATCATGCCCTTGTTCCAACCAAAGATGTTCATGGCGAGGCCATTCTGCCGCTCCACCTTGTCGATCTGAGAGATGGGCTCAGGGGAGTCGATCCCTCGAAAGTGGAGACCGTCCTTGGTTTTGTATTGAGTAGGATGCTGTGGCTCCTTGTCTACTGGAAACAAGGCCAAGCGGAGGGCCCAGTGGAGACAGTCATCATCCTTGTTCTTAACATTAATGACTGCCTTCTTATTTTTCAGTGCTGCCAGGAGTGGGATGTAGCTGCCCCCTCTCAGCGGTTGATACCTGGTGATGTTGAGCCAGAGTAAGACTACTCTGTAGACAACCCATCCAGAGCCCCATTGAGCCACTTTTCGAGTGTCTGCAGGATGCGGGGGAAGGCCTCGCCTAGGGCACTGTTGATCTTGCTGGCCTGCAGGAGGGCCTACTGCTTGTGACTGAGCCGGGGCTCCATCAGCTCTTCAACTCCATCGGGTCCACCTTTGCGCAGGGCAACTTCTAGAGCGAGTTGAAACTTCACACGGTTCCGAGACAGGATCTCTTCCATGAGCTTCATCCAGATCTGTGTCCTCGAGAAAGGTCCTGGGATCTGCACCAAAGAGCTGACCCTTGGGCACGTCCATCTGCCAGCCTACACTAACTTTTCCACTGAATGGCTCCTTGATTCGAAAGGCTGCAGGAGTTGTCTAATGTTATCTTTCGGGTCAGCTCATCCAAGATGTGCTGGGTCGGGATGGGCTGCTCAGGCCTTGGGGCTGGTGTTGGCGGTGGGGCGGGCCTCTTTACACATCGGCTGGGGTGGCTAGGGGCGCCGGTTGGTGTGGGCCCCACGTGGAGAGTGGGCGGGGCCTTTTGCTGCTATCCCCTTATGTGCCTGTGGGGGCCTATCTGGGTGGTCAACATTTTTGTGTTTGTGTCTGCATAGGCGGAGACGACTTTGCATGAGGTAACGCTTTTAGGTAGTTGTGCGAGTATGTGGGGGCAATATTACTAGAGTAAATATAGGCCTAGCAACGCTGTTCCTGTATGATTGGGAACATACAGAGTTGGCGTAGTAAACCATACACACACAGTACCTGAATTCAAGTACTCTGCAGTACACACTTTGAAGCATTCATACAAGAGCCTCGTATGTAAGGTACACATGTAATAAGCAACATAGCAATCGCGTTCCTGCAGGAACTCCAAAATCTTTATGTTAGTGTTAGCTTCACTGCGTAATTGCAGATTGCAAGTTCCTAATGCAGGCTACGATGGGAACGTTCTCACACACCAGCCCACATGGTGGAGCATGTATACCAACAAGTAAAGTGGGTACTTGTAATTAGTGGTCATTAGGGGCAACAACAATCAGTGAGCAAAACTCTACCCTGAATCCAATTGTGAACCGAAAAATGTACTGTGTTCTGCAGACAAGAAAGTCCTGGTAATACATACCAAAAATACAGCAACCATGGTGTAATGCCATTTTATTTTTATAACTCTGCTGACTGGTGTTCCTTCATGAATGGCAATCTATGAGTCACAGTACTACACACACACGTGTTGGCCTGCTGACAGTACTGGGCCACACTTTTGTCTGTTATCAACATCCTCTGTATCTGTTTTTCTATGCTGATAGACCTCTAAAAAGTAAAGGCCTAGAGTCCTGAAACGGGGATAGTTACCCGGTGATTTTGCAATTTCCAGCAGTTTTTTGGCATAAGAGTCTTGAATGACAACATTCCCCACAAACCATTTAGGACCTTGAATAAGCTGTAGCTGTTTTTTGTCCCACTGATAGGTGTACTGCGTCTCATTATCCATCGAACTTACACCCAAAATGCTGCCATCAGAGGTGTGTATATCAATGGGAGATGGTACAGGACTGCCAATATCTGACATGATGACCACTAAAAGCAAGCACCTACCTGAGCTGTTGCAATTCAAGCTCCTAATAAGACACATCCTGTTGTGACTGGGAGTTTTGCTTTTCTGCTTGCTTGTTTGGTGATGCCATATGTTGTTGCCTGGCCATCCACTACTACATTAACAGTTGCCTCTGAAGTGGCATCACCCACATTTGTTACACACAAGAATCCCATTCTGAGGACTTGGCCAGATGCCATCAGGGTATACCCACAGTGGGGTTGGTCTGGTCCATGGTTCACATTGCAAAAGCTAAACTGATCAGCCCTGTTTCTCAAAGAGCTACTTTCTTCAGCTCACACTGTCACGAGTGGCTTGTGACTAGCTACATAGGAATTTGCAGCCATCATATGTGAGTCAACATAGCCTCTAGTGGCTACACAGTGGGGATCAACGGGGCTCTCTACATTTGTAATGCGGTGTTTTCCCATTGAGAGGGCACCATTCACTGCATCATGGCCATCCAGTTTTACAGCTATGTTCGAAATTAGGTTCTGCTTCATCTCCACTGTATGCTGGGGGATACATCCTTGGCAGGCTCCTGATGAGGTTTCCCCTTAGATCAAGATCCCCCATTAAGATATCCCCTGCCTTAGCTACAAGGCCGAAATGCTGCTTATCCACATATTTTTCTTTGGCATATGCACTGAGGTCAACATTAACCTTCTGGTCCTGGCATACGGGCTTCCCTGATATGTGTGGGCCATTAATGCTCATTCTATCTGTAATGTTGCCACAACAGGTAGGTTGTGATTGTGCCCTTTTTATCTAGGGTATACACTGTCAATTCACTTATTGTGCCAGCTTCAAATACTTTGAATTCAAGATTAAAGCATGTTACAGTCCTACTAGTGCCAAAAGTATCCAATCCAATTGGCACAATTCCTAAAAGTGTGGATGACGCTTCATCCATCAAATTCCTTGTAGTAGACAATTGGTCTAGATGGATGTTTATGGATTTTTGTGGCATGAAGCCAACTGGTTCGTCACCTATGTATCTCCCTTCTGTGTGCCAGCCTTCATTGTCAAGGCCCAGCAAATGTCTCAGGTTGTCACTGAAATTCATTTCTGTCTCCTGTTCAACTACCATTTCCACATATCCAGTGGCCTTACTTACGTCCACAGACGGGCCTGTGATATTATCTGATAGGTGTTCAGACAACATAGCAAAGCTGTAAATGCCAGGAGGTATAATCACTGTCTGAAAGTGCTGTCCTTTGGTGTACCATTAGAATGATTCTCCTGACATAACATTGTGCCACCCGACCCAGTATGTTAGGGAATGAAGTGCAACTCTCAACTGACTATTTTGATTGACGATACATTGCTTTGGGGAAACAGCCTCTCCATTTTGAACATCTGTGAGTGTGACAAACATTGTTTAACATGATTTCTCCAAGTCATCACTTTAATATGCAGGCCTTTAGTTTTAATAGAGAAGCAACATACAATGTCAGGGTCAGGTATCCTCCCACATGCATCCTGCATTCTTTACACAACCTGACATAGTGATTAGAGCTCTTGGGCCAGATGGGTCATTTCCAATGGAGCTTTCAAATGTCTTTGAAAAGTACCACTTGTCCATGGCAAGTGAAGCATTTGTGACGGCCTGGAGCTCAAACCCAATGTGGTTCTGGCAGAACCAGGTAAACTTTGCAATCTGGTGTGCAACAACAGGCTGTTGTGTTTCAGCCAGTGACCACCTGGGGCTGGCAAAGGACACCTTTTCCCAGGACCTGTTATAAGGCTCAATGACTCGATCCGGGGATACATTTGGGCAAATCTCGGGTGTCAAGCCCAGACACGAACTCCTATCTTGGGTCATGGCACAGCGTTTGATGCCCAAAAACATTGCATCAAGCAACATGCTATTGCGCATCAGCCAGGTCACTGGATGTAAAACGAGATAGTTGTAGCAACCTCAGCTCAGAATCTAGGTATCAATGCTGGAGTTAATGCAGTCACCCCAGCACACAACAGTGAAGGGCATACAGGAGAAAAGAGCATTGTAAAATCACCCACCCCTTCACTACCGCACTGCCTGGGAGCAGCACCACATGTATCTAGGGTGCCTCACCATATAGTTGAAGCAGCCCAGATACATATTGACAAGAAGACGGCATTGGTGGTTGAGGGGGGTTACCCTAAGCTTACTGGCTTTATGGAAGTACAAACCCTAGGAATAACCCTCCTAAAGCAAACAATACAGCCCATAGATTTTCTGCCAGCTATCCAGCTACTTTTCTGACCACAGTCAGAAGCAGACTCACTACACTGCCAATTATACCAGGGAGAGCCATGGCTGCTTTTTGTGCCAGCTTTCCCTGGGTACTTGCTAGTGCTTTTAGATGCTTTTGGACCCATTCCTTGAGACCACTTTTGTCGCTAGGTTTAGGTGGTGGAGTTGGTTGGAATGTCCCAGAACTGCCTGTCAGAGCCTATACAAGTGTACTTATGATGAAACTCACAGCTGTAATGATAGAAGCAATAGTAATGCCCTGTTCATGGAAGAGGGTTCTCAGGCCCTCTGCTCATGTTGTATTTTCATTGAGAACCTTGTTGACTGTCTTTCAAATCCAGTAAATTTGAGAATGCAAGGCTTCACAATTCAAGCCTGCATCTTCAAGACGTGCTGCATGTGCATCCTCCAGGTAACATGATCTCTTTGCAATCTTTTTGTGGCTTAACTGATCTTCAGCCTCGTCTACCTTTCTTTTCTAAAGCAAAATGTGCTCATCCAGTTCTGAGAAATACCCCTGGACTGGTTTTCTTTTTGGTAAGTAAGCTCCAGGAGTGACCTCACTTAATCCAAAGAGCACCATTCTGTTCTGATACAGAGTCAAGACATCCACTTGGTGAGTGAACAGATCTTTCTGCCTGAAACTGCTGGACTCTGCTCTCAGTTTTTCTGATATCAATCACATCACCTTGGTTGACCCCACTGGTACTTCACTGCCTAAAGCCCCTGAGGGTGTTACTGTGGGTTGTATATCAACATCATCATGAAATGAAGTCTCTACCTCATCTTCTGAAAATTCGTCTTCACGTTCCCCAAAATCATCAAACTCAAATCCTCCTTCTGCATTATGTTTGCTACTATATTGAAGACATGCTTAACCCCTTAGGACACCTGAGAGATGCACTAGTTGTCAAAGGCATTCGTCAAACTGTGGTTGTCACAAACAACCCTTGTACCATTGACTAGAATCAACACCTTCTTGCTTGTTTCCCCAACCTGCGACCCAATGATGTCATTGAACAAGGTACAGCTAGGTTACCTTTCAGCATTCAGCTAAATTCCACTGACAAAATTCGCAGTATTGTCAATAAGTTTGGAAGGGCCATTGTGAAGAAAAAGGTTGTGATGGTGGAAGGTAATGAGGTGCTGTCTTTAGATGACCGTGACATCTTTGACTGCTACAGTGACCTTTGGAACACAGCTAGAGAGCAAAAGAATGCAGCCTACCAGGGCATTGCTGATCAAAATGTGCTAGCCTTGTGCATTGGTGCTGAAAATGGTGATGCTTCTGTCAACAGTGGAGCTGATGATGCCTGGACTTTGAATTGCTGGAAATCTACATGCCATTCTGCCAAGCAACTCTCTCAGACAGTTTTAGCTGTACACTAACCTTTAATGACCATTATTGTGTATTGAAGGCCACTGGTGACACCCATTCACAGCTACAGAATCACTTGGATTTCACTGGAGTATGAAGTAGTGACCAACCAGGATCTGGCTGGCTTGATCAAACAGCAATACCAAGGACGCACGGCCATATTGTATGAGTGTGTACTGTGTCACCGTCGCATTGTCAAGAAGATCACAGTGTGGAAGTGAACCTCAATACACCAGCCTGCAGCATGAAGGGTATCCTGATGCTGTGTAAAGCCCCAGCGGATGGTGACTAGAGCTACGACCGGGATCAAAAGAAATTCTACAACCCTAAGATCAAGAAAGTGGATGTCACTATTGAAGGTTTCCCTAACCAGCTGTTTGCTCAGGGTGTGGTTCCATACCAACATTGGGACAAGATCTCCAAGCAATATGGCACTGGAAAGCCTAGACCTTCTGAAGTAGCTTTGGCAGCCAAAGACCCACATCTTGCAGATGTCAGTCTGCCTGAGTACCTCACCACAAAATATGCACTGTGGCTTGACATGTGCACCAATGATGATGACAGCCCGCATGGCACTGGTCGGGGCATTAAAAACGGAAGTGAGGGTGTCACTATCCAGATTGGAAAGAAGGTACAGGCTGCAGGCAAACTGAACATTATACTTGTATGTAGTCATGGATGCACAACTTAATATTCAAGATGGTAGATTTGTCAGCACAATCTATTAGTCAACTCTTGCCAACTTATGCCCACTCTGGTTTTATCTGTGGCCAAACTGGCTTTGGCAAGACAGTGTTCATCTTGAATGAACGACACTACCAGGACTTGTTTTGCCATAGAGTCATTCTGTGTCCCACCATCAAGTGGAACAAGACCTACCAAAGGCCCCAATGGATTTTGACTGACCCTGAGGTGTACCTTGTTGATCCAGGTGACCACTGCATGACTGGCTGTGGGCTTTCTATCAGCTCTTTGCTGGTGAGCCAACCTTATACATCATTCATGACTGTTTGGCAACAAAAGCTTTGACCAAGAAAAAAGATATGTTATCAGAGCTTACTTTCTCAGGTCGTCATGCAGAACAAAGTGTTTGGGTCCTTATGCCATGGCACAATGCAGTCCTCAAAGACCTGCGAGAACAGCTCAAGTGGGTGTCAGAGTCTCAACATGCAAAGCTTCTGTTAACGACTGATCAGCCAACTGGTTATCAACTGCTATGTGGTGAGCACTGAATACTGCACTGCTCATCATTCTCTTGGCTATTGTCACCCTTGGGCTGCACAAATATATTAGACTTTCACGTCACATTGCACATATATATATACACAGGCCATCAAGATGACTGACTGTGATGAGCTTATAGACAAGCTTAACATTTCCCTGGACAATGGTAAAACTGCAGGAACTACCTATGCTCAGTCTCGCATCGCCATTAATGCAGTGGAGCAAAAGCGGGCTTGCATGCCAGCAATTGTGGCTGGTGGCAGTAGCAAGCAATATGTCGGTGGCTAATTAGTATCTCTCAGTTGGATGAAATGAGTGATGAGGAGATTTAAAACTTGTATGGCCGCCATTAGGCCCGACTTGGTGCCACAATGACAGAGACAGTGGGAACCAGTGCACTGCGCATTTATGCCCTTGCTGCTAGAGCTTTCTTGCCTATCCCTCCAGAATATCAACTAAAACTGCAAGATTAGACTCTAATGCTTATGATGTGGGCATGGTGATTGTTGATGTTGCTCTAGCAATGGCCACAAAGGATGTGCTAATTAAACTGGGAATAATTCCAGCAGATATCCTCAATTAAGAATGGCCACCATAGCAATGTTAGTGGGTGGTGCTCTTGTGAATGCCCTCGCTTTCTTTGGTAGTAACTTCCTCTTCTCACTTCTCCAAAGCAAGGGAGTTGATGAAGAATGGAAACGCCATGACAAAGCTGTTGAAAACTTGCCGGCCGCACAAGTAGCTTGGGCCCACAACCACCAAAAATGTCTGGACTGGATCAATGAAGAGCTTCGCAGGCAAGGACATGCTGTGCATACCTTTCAGGATGTCCATGAAACAATCAGACAGTATAATTTGGTAACTGGTAAAGTTGTTGCCCCAGATGAACCTAAGCCAATGCTATGTGATTTCTATATGTCATCAGATGGACAGAAAGACTGTGAGGTTGCATTTGTTGTAGTTGGGCTGGGTGCCACTGCTCCTCAGTGCATATTCATTTCAGTGATCCTTGCATACTCCTGTCTATATCCTGAGGCAGTTTTGAAGCAGACTTATGTAAATTCTGTCCTTTCTTCACACATATATACATATATGTCTTTTTTTTGTTTAAGCACAGAGTGTCTGGATTAATTATACATACTGTATTCAATTTTCTATACGTTGGTTCCTTATAGGTATCTTCCAATATTTTAAATTTTGGTACCATTGCATATGTACGTATCGTATAGCTCATGAAAATATTCAGTGTATTTATAGTGCTGTGGGCTTCAGCTCATATCATAGCTTACAGTATGCCTCTGTCCGACGTAAAAACTGCTCGTAAGGCAGCTAAGACAAAGGTCACAAAACGAGGCAATAAGATCAGTCAATTTTTAGCCAAGACTGAAAATCTTAATCAAATACCAGTATTTTTAGTGCAGTACAAGATTGCTTTTGCTGAATTTACAGTGTGTCACAGACATGTTTTACAGGAAGACGAGGGTGATAACATTGAGAATGACAAGTATTTTGAGCAGGCCTATGGTAATTACCTTAAGGTTCTGTGTGGATCTAAAGATGTGAACAAAGTACAGCCTTCAGCTTTAGTGTTTCCTACAGGTATTGTACCTATGTCATCTTCTGTTGATTCACAGGAAATGTTCAGGCTATTATCTCTGCCTAAGCTTGAGTTGCAAACATTCACGGTTGACTCAAACAAATTTCATTGTTTCATTAAAGCTTTTAAAATTTGTGTTGAGAAGTGGACTAGTGATCCCCACGTCCGCCTTGTGCATTTGTTCCAATATGTATCTGACGACATGCAAGAATGCACACATAGTTCTATCTTTGTCGGTGATCAACAGGGCTACAAGAATGCTTTGGATACATTGCATAAATATACGAGTCCAATCTTCATGTGGTGCAGGATGTAATCAAATCATTACCCAGTTCAAAGGTTGTCAGAAGCGCTGACGATATTCGTGCTCTTTTGCATGAATTACGCAATTCATACGAGATTCTCCAAAGCATCAATAGCTAAGATGAGATAAATTGCCAATTAGTCATTATGGACTTTGATTCAAAAGTTCCCATGACACATTCATAACCGATGGTGCAAGCGTGAGTTTGAGAGTAAAAGAGAGTCCAACACATATTTGAAGTTCAAGGACTTAGTATCCTTTACAAAGACTGTGGCTGATGAATTCTGTGAGCCAGTTTTTGGCTCAGCCACTAGAAAAGGTCACGCCAGATCAGTTACATTCCCGATGCACAAGCATACAAGCATAGTTACAGGGTGCTGTAAATGAATCTGTCCCGTTTGTTGCTTTTGAGGTCAATATCTATCATGCAGAGGCCGATGTTAATGCTGCTACTAGTCAACAGCCTAGTCGCCCACCTAAGAATCATCCCCCATGCAAACTGTGTAAACAGCAGCACTTCATTATGCATGGTAAAGAGTTCAGAGTTTTTTTTCTGTTCTTTACAGAATCACTCTCGTACATTTGCATAATTTATGCGAGAATTGCCTATGTGATAACCATCGCACTTCTGAGTCTCATAGCAATAACACATTCTTTGAGTGTCAAGGAAAACACACTAGTTTCATTCATACTGATCAATCTTCTACGGCCTGCGCTACTGGCAATAAGAGCAATTGTCTTCTGCCTATAGATAGGGTATGTATGAATGATACATTGAATGTAAATGCAGCTTTGGATAACTTTTCTACTGCATCATTCTGTACAGAGAAGTCAGCCAATTGCCTTAATTTGAAAGGCATTAACCACAATTACCTACTGAAGACAATGAGCGGAAATACACCCACAACTTCAAACTATGTTTCTTTTAAGGTTTCAGCTGCACAAGAATATTTGAACATGTCAGCAGTCAAAGTTAAGTGCATATTCCAGTATGCACTTGAAC
The DNA here is from genome assembly GCA_964020975.1 of Hermodice carunculata. NCBI lineage: Eukaryota > Metazoa > Annelida > Polychaeta > Eunicida > Amphinomidae > Hermodice > Hermodice carunculata. Next base: position 13,548,832 of record OZ026612.1, on the reverse strand, counting down.
CATAGATACAAAGTCTTACCCACATCTTGATGGTATTGACTTCTCTGCCAGTATTGATTGTCAGGAAGTTGACCTTTTGATAGGTCAGGATTACTCTGAGGCCTTGATACCTCTTGAGGTCAGGAAGAGCAAGCCTAAAGAACCAGTGGCTATACGCTATGTGTTTGGATGGACTCTTGCTGGCCAAATACCAAAGTCAATTGTAGTCAGGTGGTCATATGTAACTTCGTGTCTACATCCCCTGTCTTGGTAGACTCAGGCTTAAACAGTCGCATGATTACATATTTTCCTATCCATACAGGGAAAGCTGTTGACTCAGCTAATACTTAGTTGGAAAGTGAACTTGTTGGCTTAAATGATTCACAGTCAATTTCTCTCAATCAGTTGTTTCACATGCTACTATAGATTCTTCTTCTGTGACCTATATACATCTGTTATGGGAAATCGAGAATGGCTCTTTCACAACCGTGTCACGATCAATTGATGACAAAAAGGTCATCGATTTATGGGACAGAAGTTGTCAATTGGTTGATGGTCATTATCAACTATCTATACCATTGATAAATTCCAGATGAGCCCATACCAAATAATTTTTCCATGGGATATAGCCGTTTGGACAGTCTTATAAGGCAACTTAAAAGAGAAAACTTGTTGTCTAGATATGATAATGAGATATCTAAGCTGCTTGAAGCCAATTACGCTCAGGAAATCCCTACCCATGCTTTGCAGGATTCAGATAGAATCTAGTATCTTCCCCATCTTGGTGTACAAAGCCTGAACAAACCTGATGAATAACAGATTGTGTTTGATTGTTCTACTTAATATGGTGGACGTTCATTAAATGAGTGTTGCCTTGAAGGGTCAGTCTTGGTACAAGTTGCTGCATGTTTCTATGGTCCAATTTACAGTCTAGCAGTCCAAGGGTATTTGCTTCAAATGTACAATCAAGTTACAATTTCTGTATATGACAGAGATGCACTCCGACTTTTATGGTACAAGGATGGAGAGATGGTTCATATGTGCATGCGCGTCAATATTTTTGCTGGCATATGGTCATCTTCTTCTTCTACATATGCTCTAAGGAAGATCATTGGGGACAATCCAGATATAGATCCATTGCTCAAGGAATCTATCCTTAAAGCCATGTACGTGGACGATCTCACACAGTCATTTTGTAGTATACAGGAAGTGTGCCTCTCGATGAACAGGTGCTGATCGTAGTAGGTAAGCAACTCGAGGGTCACACCCGTCTTTTTAAGAAGGGTGTCCCAGCTGAGGCTGGGCCTGGTGTAATAGTGAGCCAGGTCCAGGCCGTACTGGTGGAGGCATGACTGCCGAGAAGCCTTGAAGACATCAGCAAGCAAGAACACGTCTGTGCTGCAGTAGAGGCCACTGTAGCGCCCAAGATTGAGACTCCCAAAGGTTGTCCAGACCTTTTCCGCGTGAGCATAATCCCCATCGCTGATGTTCTCGTCAGAGAGCTTTGAGTAGAAGGCCCATTTTAGGGGTAGCTGGGTCTCCTTGAAGTGCATCCAGTCATCCACGTACTCATATGGGTAGACACCCTCTCCCGTGAGCAGTTTAAGCTTTTCTTCAGCAGGTTCGCAGTGCGACGTTATCTGGAAGGCCTCAGGCTGGTTTGCTGCCACCAGCTTGTCGAGAGAGGCCAGCAGAAACTGGGTGCTGTTGAAAAAGCAGAGCTTCCCCATAGAGAAGCTTATATATTTTCCATGTTGTTAGGGATGCAGCTCAGCTGAAAGTCACCCTTCTTTTCCTCCTCCGTATCCTCCGGGACTATTTTCGACACGGTTTGCAATAACAAATGCGAGTCGTACCCCCCGAAGGTTGTGAAACACCACAGGTATTGTCATCGTCTTGGAGCTGAGCTCCAGGTTGAGGTCACAAGCATTGTGGGTGGCCCCGCTGTATTTTCCAGTGATGTGATAGTGGTCATGCACAGCATCTCCCTCCAAAGACTTCTCCCAGAAGTGGCAAATTTTGGTAGCTTGGTGGGCTTGCCTGTCCTCAGGGGTCATGCACATGGCCTTGGGGTTTGCCACCACCTTCGTGATTTTTTTCTTCTCAACTATCAGGGCTCGGAGGAAGTGCTCTGCCATATTCAGGCCTCTGTACTGGACTGGCGGCTGGGTCTCACCATAACTGTGCATGATGACATAGCAGTAGCTACAGGCCTCTGTACTGGACTGGCGGCTGGGTCTCACCATAACTGTGCATGATGACATAGCAGTAGCTACAGGCCTCGTGCAGCTGAGTTTTTTTCCTGTTGCTCTTTGAGGGGACAAGGGCTGGCCCTTGGACCTTTGTCGTCAATGCCTCGAAGTTGGCATAGATGACAAATGGGGCGGGCAGATTCTTGCGGAGGTTTTGAAAGCTGACCATGTTCTTTCCCTTTCCTTGTCATTTTTATGGGCCTTGAGGACATTCTCCTTGCTATAGGCTGCATGTAGGCATCTGTCGCAGAAGTATTTCCACCTTTGGTGCTTTCTCTCCCTGTATAGAAGTTTGTTGAGGTCCTTCACCCAGGGGTAGTGTTGTTTCCCCCCTTCTCCACCAGCAGCAGGGGGCATGTCTTCATGCTGTCTGCTAAGCTTGTGGATTATCATGCCTTTGTCCCAACCAAAGACGATGTTGCTCTGCCGCTCCACCCTGTCGATCTGAGAGATGGGCGTAGGGGAGTCAATCCCTCAAAAGTCCAGACTGTCCTCGGTTTTGTATTTGGTAGGACACTGTGGGTCCCTGCCTACCGAAACAAGGTCGAGCAGAGGGCCCAGGGGAGACAGTCGTCATCCTTGTTCTTAACATTAATGACTGCCTTCTTATTTTTCAGTGCCACCGGGAGTGGGATGTAGCTGCCCTTTCTAGGCAGTTGATACCTGGTGATGTCTAGCCAGAGTAAGACTACTGTGTCGACAACCCAACCAGAGCCCCTTTGAGTCCCCTTTTCAAGGGTCTCCAGGATGCGGGGGATGGCCTAGCCTAGCACACTGTTGATATCACTGGCCTGGAGGAGGGCCTCCTGCTTGTGACGGAGCATGGACTCCATCAGCTCTTCAGCTCCATTGGGTCCGCCATTGTGAAGGGCAACTTTTAGGGTGAGCTGAAACTTCACACCTTTCAGAGACAGGATCTCTTCTATGAGCTTCTTTCAGATCTGTGGGTGTACGCCTTCAAGAAATGTCCTGGGATCTGCGCCAAGGGGGTGACCTGTGGGCACGTCCATCTGCCAGCCTCGCAGGAAGTTCCCAATGACCCATGGCATCTGGCGGAACACTAGCTTTTCCCCGTAATGCCTCCTTGATTTGAAAGGCTGGACGAGTTGTCTAATGTTATCTTCGGGGTTTGCTCAGCCAAGATGTGCTGGGTTGGGATGGGCTGCTTACGCTGTGGAGCTCGGGTTGGCTCCTCTAGCCTTCGATTAGCTGTGCTCCCTCCCGGGGTGCTGGGGGTCTCCCAAATTTCTGACGCCAAGCCAGGATGGGCCTCTCGCATGGCTAATGGGAGGCCGGGGTTGACCTCTCACATGGTTGATGCAAGACTGGGGGGTTGCTCACTTTTCTCATTTCCAAGAGCACTTAGGCCTTCCGCATAGGTCTGGGGCATGATATCCCCTTGTTGAAGGAGATGGGTTAGCTGTTCCACTGCTGCATCCATTCTATACATAACAAAACATGTTTCTCTAATAGTAAAATAATTCTAAAAGAAATAATTGTTGTTGCTGGTATCTTTAGCTGCAAGCTGGGCAAAAATGACCTCCACATCGCGTCTCTTTGCGTGAAGCAGGCGCACGCCATAAGGAACACCGCAGCAAGGGCGGCACAGCAACAATGGAGTTTTTACACCCACTCTGCAGGTTTTACAGGTGTAAGGCCACCTACCCTTGGCGATTCTGGGATTATGTACAAATTTGGTAAAGATGTACCTGTAGTAGATATCTACTAAGCCTGTTAAAATGATTACCTTTCACTGTTTTTTTTATGATTTTTCTAAAAATATCTTTTAAAAAGTTTGAACAGCAAGCATCAGCCATAAACCGTTGTCAATATAGGATATAACACAACGGTAAATTATCCAATCAGAAAAGTCCTCAGTATCTATCCAACGAAGTTGATTTTCTTTGTCATTCTCGACTGCAAATGTGCACATGGGCGCAGCCCTTGCATTTTTTCGGGCTTCCCAGGCAATTTTCCTAGTTGTATTAGTATACACCCTGACGCTCCTGGCAAACTTCAAGCCAAGTGGTTTACACATACATACACATTTACATCAAAGAATACCTGACGCAATATCGCCCCCACGTACCCACACAATTAGCCCAAAAACGTTACCTCATGCAAAGTCGTCTGCGCCTACCCAGACACAAACACAAAAATGTTGGACACCCAGATAGGCCCCAAAATGCACACAAGAGGATAGCAGCAGCAGGCCCCACCCACCCCCGAGGCTAGGCCCCACACCAATCGGCACCCCTAGCCGCCCCAGCCAAAGCATATACAGGCCCGCCCCACCCATGTGGGCCCAGACAGCAAAGGGTAGCCACTTGGCCGAACAATTATTTTATTGCAACAAGCAGAAAAAAAAACATTTTTGTGGCAATCTTAATGGTATGTAGCTAAAGTTGTTGCAGGAACACCGTATCCAAGTAAATATAAGCCTAACAATGCTGTACCTGTATGAACAGGAACACACAGAGTTGGCATAGTAAACCATACACACAGTACCTGAATTCAAGTACTATGCCATACACACTTTGAAGCATTCATACAGGAGCCTTGTATGCAAGGTACACATGCTGATAGGCTACATAGCAATGGCCTTCCTGCAGGAACTCCAAAAGCTTAATGTGAGTGTCAGCTTCACTCGCAATTGTAGGTTGCAAGTTACTAATGCAGGCTACAACGGGAACGTCTTCACACACCAGCCCACATGGTGGAGCATGTATACCAACAAATGAAGTGGGTGCTTGTAATTAGTGGTCACAAGGGGGAACAACAATCAGTGAGCAAAACTCAAGCCTCAATCCAATCATGAACTGAAAAATGTACTGTGCTATGCACACAAGAAAGTCCTGGTAATACATACCAAAAATGCAGCAACCATGGTTGAGCGACATTTTGTTTTTATCACTGTCCTGACTGGCATTCCTACATGAACGGCAGCCTATGAGTCACAGTACTACTCATACACTAGTTGGCCAGCTGCTAGTACTAGGCCACACTGCTGTTTGTTATCAACATCCTCTGTATTTGTTTTCTATGTTGATTGATAGACCTCTGAAAAGGAAAGGCCTAGAGTCCTGAAACAGGGATATTTACCTAGTAATTTTGCAATTTCCAAGTTTTCTGGCATAACAGTCTTGAATACCGAAATTCCCCTCAAGCCATCCTTTCACTGGATATTTTGCCAGCCAGTTTTTCAGTGCTGTGTAGTTTAAATGCCGCATTAAGCCATTCTCCATAATCAAGGAAGGCCGAGAGAAAGAGTGAATTTTCTTTTCTGAGCAAACCATAACCTGATTTGATATTATTCAATATGCTTTCCAGGCTTGTAAACAGCCTTACCCCAGACTTTTTATGGCAATTGAATGGATCCTGTTTAGCCAATTTCTGAACTAAATCTTTGTAGAGATCTTGGTCGGAGAGTAATTTTGACACTTTTGAGTTTTACCCTAGAAGGGATCTTAAATTCTCTCTTGGTTTTTCTGGCAATGATTTGCCTGTAGGACCATCCTTTTCAAGATCTTCCAAGAAACACAGCATGTTATAAAAATATTCTTGGTGAGCTTGAATAAGCTGTAGCTGTTTTTTGTCCCACTGATATGTGTACTGTGTTTCAATATCCACCGAATTTACACCCAAAATGCTGCAATCAGGGGTGTCATTATCAATGGGAGATGGTAGAAGACTGCTAATATCTGACATGATGACCACTAAAAGCAAGAACATACCTCAGTTATTGGAATACAAGCTCCTAATGAGACACATCCAGTTGTGACTGGGAATTTTCAGGAACACTGGTGGTTCAATACAGGAAGGGCAAAAACTGGGTCACTATTTACGCACTGATAAAGTCAAAAGGTTGTGCCCTTTCCACTGCCATTATTGGTTATTTTCAGCGGGCAGGGAGCATACATTGTATACAATACTGGGGCCACCTATGGGGAGCACACAGTCTATACTTGACAATAAGGACATAGCCATCATACACCCACATTTTTAGTATGTATGTTTATTGTGAAATCCCAGCCAATTTTGATAGTAGAGACTGTCTGGGCTTCTCCCGCCCATGCTGTATTAGCTCGTTTTTTTTGTCTTGTCGTCTATTTTTACAGCAATATGGGTCACTTTGGATTGTGACTGAATTACAGACTTCATTTAGCTGTATTTTTCACATTCATCTAGGATGAGCTGAAACTCTTCATGGGATATGTGGTCATTATGTAAAGCTTCGGACATGTACCTTGCAATTGTGTTTAGCTTTGCTGGGGCCAGTACCTGGATTTCATTGTGCTTGTTTGCTTTAATCCCCAGCTGATGGCTGACAAATTTGCCTGCAATAACAGCTAGGCAACATTCTAATGCAATGCCTTCAAGCACTACAATGATGGGGCTGCAATAATAGTTGATAGGAGTCCCATGCCAGCAAAACCTGTCCCTATGGTAGCTGCAGTAAATGCTGTGTCCATTCCATCAGCTACATTGACTGCTCTTTGGTATTTCTTGTAGAGAGACGCCCTTGTGTCTCTCTCCTCCAGAAAGTGTTGAAGCTCTCCTATTTTTTTTAAGTTAAGAGGTTTTCAGTCAGTGATTCTGATGATACATCGGGGTAAAGGGGCACACTCTCAGTAAGAGGTGCAGTCACCATAATGCGCATTTTGTATACATTATATACAAGTCAAGTTCAATGGCAGGTGCAACTATGCTTGCTGAGGCTGAACGGACTGTTCTCATGGCCACAAAGTTAAGGGTGGCGCCTGGGTGGGGAGATTATTTTGTAAACTGCATTTCTTCTTCCTTGTTTGGTGATGCCATAGGTTGTTGCCGGGCCATTCATTATTACATTAACAGTTGCCTCTGAAGTGGTATCACCCACATTTGTTGCACATGAGAATCACATTCCGTGGACTTGGCCAAATGTCATCAGGGTATACCCACAGTGGTGATGGTTTGGTACATGGTTCCCATTACGAAAGCTAAACCCATAAGCCCCATTTCTCAAAGAGCCACTTTCTTCAGCCCACACTGTCATGAGTGGCTTGGGACTAGCTATATAGGATTTTGTGGCCTCCGTATGTGAGTCAACATAGCCTCTAGTGGCTACATCCTGGGGATCAATGGGCTCTTTACATTTGCAATCCAAAGTTTTCCCATTCAGAGGGCACCAGTCATTGCATCACGGCCATCCAGTTCTACAGCTATGTTCAAAATTAGGTTGAGCCCTTGGTCCCAAGAGGCTGCTACATCTCCACTGTATGCTGGTGGAAACATCCTTGGCAGGCCCCTGTTGAGGTTTCCCCTTAGATCAAGATTCCCTATTAAGAAATCCCGTGTCTGATGGCATGGACTAACCAATGGTCTGGGCATCTCACCTAAGTGGTGGAAGGAAAAGGTCGTGTCTATAAAAGATGTCAGGATGGCATTGGTGGTTTGGCGGGGTTGCCCTAAGCTTACTGGTTTTATGGCTGTACAAATGTTAGGATTAACTCTCCTAAAGCCCACAATAAGGCCCATATATTTTCAGCCAGCCATCCAGCTGCTTTTCTGACCACAGTCAGCAGCCAACTTACTATCACTACACTGCCAATTATACCAGGGAGAGCCATGGCTGCTTTTTGTGCCAGCTTTCCCAGGGCACTTGCTAGTGCTTTTAGATGCTTTTGGACCCATTCCTTCAGACCACTTTCACCCCTAGGTTTAGGTGGTGGAGTTGGTTGGAATGTCCCAGAACTGCCTGTCAGAGCCAATACAAGTGTACTGATGATGAAACTCACAGCTGTAATGATAGAAGCAATAGTAATGCCCTGTTCATGGAAGAAGGTTCTCAGGTGCTCTGCTGATGTATTTTCATAGAAAACCTTGTTGACTTTCTCTCGAATGCGGTTGATTTTAGAACGCAAGGCTTCACAATTCAAGCCTGCAGCTTCAAGACGTGCTGCATGTTCATCCTCCAGGTTACGCAATCTCTTTGCAATGTTTTTGTGGCGAAACTCATCTTCAGCCTCATCTAGCTTTTTTTTCTCAAGCAAAATATGCCCATCCAGTTTTGAGAGCTTAACCAAATTGTTGACTAACTCCCCTCGGGTTCTCTATAGTGAATTATCCGGGACAACAAATTCTCTCATATCTAGAGGTGGGTCCTCAAGGGTTCCAAGTATTTGGTCAACCTCGTCATCATTTAGCATCTCCTTTGCAGTATCTGGCAGTTCCTGGAGTGGTAGGGACTTTATGTTGCTAGGGAGGCAAGCTGCTACCTTTTGCAGGATTGATTTGGCCTTAGGGCTAAGTTCTTTTCGCTTAGCTACATCAATACCAACAGCCTTAGCCATATCAACTCCATTGTACTAGGTAATAGGCTTTGGAACTACAAATACTCCTGGACTGTTTTTCTTGGTACATACATCCCAGGAGTGACCCCACTTAACCCAAAGAGCCCCATTCTGTTGTGCTACAAAGTCAAGACCAACACTTGGTTAGTGAACAGATCTTTCTGCCTGAAATTGCTGGACTCTCCTCTCAGTTCTTCTGACATCTACCACATTGCCTTGGTTGACCCCCACTGGTACTTCACTGCCTGAAGCCCATGAGGGTGTAACTGTGGGTTGCATATCAACATCATCAATAAATGAAGTCTCTACCTCATCTTCTGGAAATTCATCTTCACGTTCCCCAAAATCATCAAACTCAAATTGTCCTTCCACCATTATGTTTGCCACTATATTGAAGACATGCACTGGCACGTTCAATACTAATGCAAAACATGGCACAACAATATGGACACAAGCTTACCCCCTACCGATACCTGAGAGTTGCATTAGGTGTGAAACGTATTTCTCAAACTGTGGTTGTCACAACCCTTCTACAATTGACCAGAATCAACAGCTTCTTGCTTGTTTCCCCAACCTGAGACCCAATGATGTCATTGTGCCAGGTAGGCTGGGTCAGCTTTCAGCATTCAGCTTAATTCCACTGACAAAATTCGCAGTATTGTCAACAATCTTGGAAGGGCCATTGTGAAGAAAAAGGTTGTGAAGATGGAAGGTAATGAGGTGCTGTCCTTAAATGACTGTGACTTCTTGGACTGCTACAGTGACCTTTGGAAAACAGCCAAAGAGGGAAAGAATGCGTCCTACAAGGGCATTGCTGACAAAAATGTGCTAGTCTTGCGCATTGGTGCTGAAAATGGTGATGCTAACACTGGAGCTGATGATGCCATTGCAAAGGCCGATGGCAGTGACTTCTACATCCCACTGGACTTTGAATTGCTTGAAAAGCTACATGCCATTCTAATGAGCAGCTCTCTCAGATGGATTGAGCTGTGAACTAACCCTCAATGACTATTTTCATATTGTAAAGGCCACTGGAGACACCAATGCCAGCTACCCAACCACTGGGAATTCACTGGAGTATGAAGTAGTGACCAACCCAGATCTGGCCAGCTTGATCAAACAGCAATACCAGGGATGCATGGCCATATTGTACGAACGTGTACTGCATCACTGATGCATTGTCAAGAAGGACACAGTGTGGAATGTGAACCTGAATACACAAGCAAACAGCATGAAGGGTATCCTGATGCTGTTTGAAGACAGCAGATGGTGGCCAGAGCTACGACTGGGATCAAAAGAAATTTTACAACCCTAAGGTCAAGAAAGTGGAAGTCACTATTGAGGTATCGCTAACCAGCTGTTTGTTCAGGGAATGGTTCCATACCAACAGTGGAATGAGATCTGCAAGCAATATGGCAGTGCAGAGCTAAGACATTCTGAAGTAGCCTTGGCAGCCAAAGACCCGCATCTTGCAGATGTCAGTCTGCCTGAGTACCTCACCACAAAATATGCCCTGTGGCTTGACAGGCACTCTAATGATGATGACAGCCTGCATGGCACTGCTTGGGGCATTGAAAATGGATGCGAGGGTATCACTAACCAGATTGAAAAGAAGGCACAGGCTGCAGGGAAACTAAACATATGCTTGTATGCAGTTATGGATGCACAACTTAATATTCAAGATGATAGATTTGTCAGCGCACTCTATTAGTCAACTCTTGCCAATTTATGCCCACTCTGGTCTTATATGTGGCCACACTCACTGTGGCAAGATAGTGTTTGTCCTTGACATACTTCAAGGACACTTCCAGGACATGTTTCCCCATATGATCATTCTGTGTCCCACAATCAAGTGGAACATGACCTACCAAATACGCCAGGGGATTTGGCCTGATGCTAAAACACAGTTGCTAGCTGAGAAACAAAAGTTCCAGACTGAAGGTGAGACACAAGAAACTACAGCTGTAAAACCACAGCCGACAGATACCAAGGAGCCAGTTGCACAAAGAGCAGTGCTCTGGCTGCCATATGTTGTTGGTGTTGCTGTATTTGGAGTGATAGTCTATGTGCAGGCCAATAGTCCTAGAAACGAGTCCCACTGTGCTGGCTGAGCCTAAAAACATGTGGCACAGACCAACGCTTGGGACAGCCAAGCACAAGTGCAATTGAAGACTAGTCTTGACCCATTCCACATGGAGTGACATAAACAAGCAAACAAATGATGTCTTCACCCAATAGAAAACAACTCACCAATCTGGCATATCATTCTGCTGTAATCAGTGGTCTGGCTATGGGCTACGCACAGCTTGGCAAAAAGCTCCTAAAGGGAGCAAGTCCAAGATTAGACTTTGGTGCTTATGATATCAGCATGGTAATTAAACAGGGAATAATTCCAGCAGATATCATCAAGTAGGAATGGCCACCATAGCAATGTTATTGGGTGGTGCTCTTGTGAATGCCCTCGCTTTCTCTGGTACTAACTTCCTCTTCTCACTTCTCAGAAACAAGGGAGTTGATGAGGAACGGAAATGCCCTGACAAAGGTGTTCAAAACCTGCAGGCTGCACAAGTAGCTTGGGCCTGCAAGCACCAAAAATGTCTGGACTGGATCAATGAAGAGCTGTGCATGCAAGGACATGCTGTGCATACTTTTCAGGATGCGGGTGAAGCAATCAGACGGTATAATTTGGTAACTGGCAAAGTTGTTGCCCCAGATGAACCTACGCCAATGCTATCTGATTTCTATGTGCCATCAGATGGACAAATAGACCGTGAGGTTGCATTAGTTGTACTTGGACTGCATGCCACTGCTCTTGTTGCCTAACTCAGTAAGCAAGCTCTTCACTGCATGGCCGGCAAAACTTAATTTTCGGGTCTACTACTGTGCTCATGGTTATTGTAGTTCCACTTGGAGGCTCATCAGATTGCTGAAATACATTGTACCAACAGAGATGGACTCTAAACTAGCACAGATATATTATAGCCCTAGAGGCTACTGGAAGGGAATTGTGGCAGTCAAGAAGCTCTCGGCGGCCGCAAAAGCCCCCCAAGATGTTTTAAAGAGATGGCTCGACAAGCAGGCTATTTGGCAGATCTCTCTACCTTTTCCTTCTGCACCACCATGTGGGGTGCAAGACCTCCAAGTATGCCCTGACCATGGTCGACACCACCAGCTGCTACAAGGAGGTCAAGCCCCTGGCCAGAAAGACTGCAACAGTGGTCGCAGTTGCTCTCGAATGGACATACCAGTTGGGGCTGTTAAAAAGGCCCAAGCTGCTCCAGGTTGACCCCCGGCGCAAGATCATGTGGGTGGTCTCCCAGCTGTTTGCAAAGCACAGCACCCAGGTGAGGTGCTGCAGGGTCAATATCCCCCGGGACCAAGACATTATCAAGCAGTTTGACTGAACGATCCCAGAATGGCTCTTTGGCCATCAATACGCCCAAGAACTTGTTGACCCCTCCACCCGGTCAATGGAGTGGGTGTGCCAGCTGCCTGCTTTTGTCTTGGTTCTTAACAATGACATGACCCGGTTGATGGGCAAGCGACACTCTGAGGCCATAAGACAGACCTCGATGAGCGCCCGCACGGCCGCCCCTGCGTGGAGGCCGGTGGGTCTTGAACGGCGCCTCCCCTCTGGCATTGGCGTGCGCTATCTTTATTAACCAGGTGAGCTGGAGGGAGGCCGTCATAGGGCCACCAATCCGGTTTGGTCCATAACAGCTCATCGTCTGGGGCGGACAGTTATCAAGCCCGACAAGCCTATGATCTATTACTTGATGGATGGCCCACTGCAAAACTTCTTCCTTGAGGAGCTCCAGGTCATGCCGCCTGACACACAGCTGCCACCAGGTGGCACTCTCACTCACTTAAAAGCTCATCGATGTAGGCATCCATATCAGCTGCTCCGGCTGGGAGCACGTCCCTGTGACCATATGCCAGGGAGTCAACCCCTTTTTTTGCGATCCAGAGCTTGGAGTCAAAGGGGGACAGGGACACCTTCTGTTGGTACATGGCATATATTCGGTGGTCCTTGGAGCGCAGCACGTCCATCCCATGATGGAAGGTCTCCTTTTGGAAAAGGGTGGGCCTGTACTGCTTGTGACGTATTTGTTTCTTCACTACCATTTTCTTCACGCCTTCGGCCTTCTTGATGTTTTGTCGTCTGGCCTCCAGGATGCAGTACCTTTGAGGCCAGAGCCTGATGTATGCTGCAATGGGGCGGCCGGCACAGTCATTGTTCATCTTGCCAAGCACCTTTCAGTTGACAGTGCTGTGGAGCTGATGCTCTTTTGGGCAGTTGGAGGTGTCGTAAAGGTCTTGGTGCTTGGCCATGTTTTGGTAGACTTCCTCGGTCTGGATCTCAAGAAGGAGGCGGTCCGTGTCGGTGTAGAGGAGCTCCAAATGGTCCACACACTGGGCCTTTATCTCTTTGTAGTAGAACTCGTACATGAAACGTTTGCTGAGATCGAGAATGCTCATGTCTACATATACAGGATGGTTCAGGAGTAGGTGGCTCTTGTGTTGCTGGATTGCTTTCAGGCCGTCATCAAAGATATTGGCTTGGGTGAATGACGGGTCGGCAATGAGGCGTCGGAGTTTGTTTTCCTCGTTTGCACATACCAGCTTGACACCTACCCGCTTGCGGAGATTCTCCATCGTCTTCCCAGACACCGAGTTGCTCATCCCTTTTTACAGGTCTTTTTCGAAGCTGCTGGTGGTCTGCTTTCGGAATTCGATATTGAGCCTGATGTAGGGCTCCATCCAAGGGCTCTCTTCAAACTTCAGGGCCCAGTAAACCTTTTTCAGCTGCATGCCGAGGGTCATATACAGCTGGAGATTTCTGTAATGGAGCATGTAGTGGTCCTTGTCAGGTAGGTTGGGGACTAGTTTCTCGAACTCTGTTGGTGCCACCCCAAATGCCTAAGAGTTTGAGCTGATAGTGGACCCACCACTCCTTCTGGACCACCATGTGCTCCGGCACCAATGGGTAACCATTGTACACATCATGGAGCTCTTGGGGATTCTCCAGGTCCACTTCAAGGACGTAGCCCTCCGGCCATCAACCAGGATGTCATTGATGGCGGCGGCCAGCCCATTGCAGCCTTCTGCTCACTAAAGGCTACCGTGGGCAGGGGCTGGCTCATCTCCCCAGCTGTACAGGTTGTTCGCATCAAGGTACATGATGTAGCTGTCAAATAGAAATCTGCAAATATAATTTAATCAATAATAAACCACGTTTTCTATGATCAAAAGTGTGATGTCAGTCTATTTTCTGTTGAAATTATTTCAGCGCAGTAATATACAAATGCATTATTACAAACTTGTTGTCTTTTCCATGCTTGTCCTTATTTGTTTCGGCATTTACCATTTTTTTTCGGTTGGCTGCTATCTATCTAATTGTTCCAACTTTCATTTGACGTATTTGTCTGTTACACAGGACTGCAAGGGTATTTTTTTCTTCTGTCCTTTGTCATTTGTTTCTAATTGGCATTAAGTCTTTGTGTGTGATGTGGTAAAAAAGGCAAGTAACGCCCAGTGAGCGTCTCTTTTGGCTTTACACAGTGTTGAACATGTAAAGTAAGTTGTTGTGAGATGTATAGTCCTATTTTCCAATTTGTCTTGCTGTTATTTTTCATTTTATCGCTTGTTAGAGCATGAGCGTCAACTTTATATATATTTCGTTACAATAATGCACAATACAGGATTTCATGTTGTGTTTCTCATATAATAGACTTCTCATGTCAGAGCCTGCATAAAATACCTGTAAGTATAGAAACAGAATAGTTAAAGTTTTCAAAGGATATGTGTTTTTTTTAAAGTGGCGTTATTTATTCACATTCATATGCATTACAGAAGTTCATTAAGTTATTCACCTGGCTTCCTGTGCAAATGGTATAAGTGATTCAGTATCATGAAGTTATGGAGTTGTTGATGCAAGTTATCATAAAATGCTTTGTATGTGGTTATGTGTAACTATGAAGGCCAAAAGGGCTCCTTTAGAAGTAAAACAGTTATTTTCATGTAAATGAGATAATTCAATGCTAAGTGATGCATGGTTTAATAAGGATGTTTTGTTTAAATTTACAGCAGAAATTATAAATGTCACATTGTAGTGAATGATCGTTTCATATTATCTTATGCAGTATATGTTAATTGCAATGTATAACGTTTCAACATTCAACGTTTAACATTCTACAGCGAACAATTGGTCAACATAACATTCATTAAAAGGTAGCAGCCAAGATCAAGTCGTCATGGTTTTTTTATTGGGGTGGGAATATGGCACAATACAGGGTATTTTTTATTAACTCCATGTCAACTGATGGTAGTGGTTGCTGTCATGCTAGTGTTATAGGAGTCTCGAATGTAGTAACTCACCAGATTCAATGGTTACTGTATCATGGAGTGTGCGTAAGATCATGTGATCTACTGGTTTCGGTTCCTACTGGATAAAGGGGTTTGCACAGGTTTATTGTCCTGTCACGTGCATTCTGGGTTGGTACGGCCCGCAGTAGTGTAAATTCAGTACACCATTTCATCGTTGTTTCAAGTCAAGATAACTTTTTACGACCAATGTATCCGGACATATCCTTACCGCCATGTTGCTAGCTAGCATTGACTTTCCTGCGACTATCCTGGTTATATATTTAAGGACTGGTAAGACACCAAAAACCTTTGCCTGGCGGATTTTGATATTTTAACGGTTTTTACAAGATGAATGTCCTTTCTATTAGTTGTCAAAATTTCAAGCTTTTAACTACAGTAGAAATATGAGAAAAACGTCAAAAACCACACAAGCATGTGGACATCCGAACATCCATGTGTCATTATTTTGGTTTTCAGCCGCCAAACGGAACAATGCCACCCATCAATCATACTTAACAGCCTGTCACGTGGCTGCAGGTAGCAACGGCCCATGGCAGAAGGAGAGTGGTATCAGGGCGGCAATGCGAAAAAAGGCGACATACCGAAAGTATGTTTGTGGGCAGGGAAAAGATGCAAACATGCTAACATATCATAGCCTTAGTGGTTTACTTTATTGTTATCTTGCTTGTTTTATTTTCTAACAAAGGGAGACTTTAAATGTTCAAGAGGAGCCGCAATCATCTATCGATGTCACTTCAAAGGCCATGCCGTGATGGGTCACCCCAGTGGTCCTGCACACCAAAGACAGGCAGGGAAAGAAACTGACACTTTAATCAACTATACCCACGTACATGATAATATTTTATCGAAACCCAGGGATGAGGAAATAAAAGTACAAATAAACACATCAAAATAAGCATAAACGTGAACAGAGAAAACACACAAAATAACGTTACAAAATTCAGATTGGAAAGAGAAATGAAACTCATTGACAAAATAACTACAAAATAATGACAAGCTAACTAAGTAAAGTGTACAGACAAGTCTAACAAGCTAACTACATAAAGTATACAGATAGGAGTAAATACAATGATATATCCCTAAAAACAGGATGAAGAGGTAGGGGGTGGAAGACCAAATCCGCCATCCATGCACAGACCACCAGCGGCTGTAGGCCGCCCACCGAAGCAAGGCAACACAACTTTCGTTGCCAGCCTTGTGGTCACGGGGCCCGAAGCGCAGCCTCCATGACGTCACGCTTTGAAACCAGAGTGTCGCTGTCGCCATTTGACAGATCGCTGAATAATGCTTTCTGTACTGCGAAGGCTCTTTTATTCATGTGATTGGCCAAAAATTGATTGACAACCTCCCCAAATGTTAAGCAACGATGTTTTCTACGTTTTGTAAAAATATCAGCTCAACTTGAGCAAATGGTATTGTCTCAGAGGCAAATGATCAACACCAAAGGCCTGTGAAGCTTGTTTTCTCAGAAAGGATAATAGGACGAGAACCCAACCTAAGAATGGTTATTCCAAGAAAACGGCTGGGCGAAATTTAATCCGGTTAACGGCTTTTGATTTCGTAATGTCTGAACTGCAAAAACACTTCAGCGATTTTCTAAATTTTGCTTCGTTCTTTTTCTATGAAGTGAAGAAAATGAACATCCTGAAAATCAAAGGGAAAATTGAAACGTCAAACTTTGAGGATGGATAACAGAAAAACGAAACCAAACATAAAAAATCGTAGGATCGTTTTTTTGTCGCCAATATGTCAGGATTAAGATGAAAGTGTAATTATGATTTTATCACAAATAATTAGTGACTTATATCAACATTTATGGGGTGGATGCTTTGCGATCAACTTTAAATTGTTTATTCAACAATTAACATCACAGATACCCAAATACGGGCCATATAAATTCTTTGGAGCATGATCATTACACACATATATGATATGTTATCCTAACACAAATACAGTTTGAGCTAGGATTGACTAAAGTGGGATATATTTTTGGTGTCTTACCTGTCCTTAAGGACCTACCTGCATTTGCTTTTAGGGAATTTTACATGCACTACTTTTGGCCAGGTATCGTAATATATAATTAAAGACTTGCACAAAATACATGTATTCATTTCAGTGACCCTTGCATACTCTGGCCTATATACTGATGCACTTTGGAAGCAGATTTATGTAAATTCTGTGCTTTTTTCACACATACATACATATATGTCCATTTTTTGTTCAACCACAGACTGTCTGAACAAATTATACATACCGTGTTCTATTTTCTATACATTGGTTCCTTAAAGGCATCTTCATATAGTTTAAATTTTGGTACCAGTGCATATTTACATATCGTACAGCTCATGAAAATATTCCATGCATTTATAGTGCTGTGGGCTACAGCTCATATCATAGCATACAGTATGCCTATCTCCGACGTTAAAACTGCCCGTAAGGCAGCTAAGACAAAGGTCACAAAACTAGGCAATAAGATCAGTCAATTTTTAGCTGAGAGTCAAAATCTTGAAGAAATACCAGCATTGCTGGTGCAGTACAAGACTGCTTTTGCTGGATTTACAGTGTGTCACGGATAGGTTTTACAGGAAGACGAGGGTGATAACATTGAGAAAGACAAGTATTTTGAGCAGGCCCATGGTAATTACCTTAAGGTTCTGTGTGGAGCTAAAGATGTAAAAACAATACAGCCTACAGCTTTAGCATTTCTTACAGGTATTGTGCCTACGTCATCTTCTCTTGGTTCACAGGAAATGTTCAGGCTATTATCCCTGCCTAAGTTTGAGTTGCAAACATTCACTGCTGACTCGACCAAATTTCATTGTTTCATTAAAGCTTTTAAAATTTGCGTTGAGAAGTGCACTGGCGATCCTGATGCACTTGTTCCAATATGTATCTGACGACGTGCGAGAATGCATAGATTATATAGATCCAATCTTCACATGGCGCAGGACTTGATTAAATCATCATGCAGTTCAAAGGTTGTAAGTAGCGCTACTGACATTGGTGCTCTTTCGCATGAATTATGCAATTCATACGAGATTCTCCGAAGTATCTATAGCTAAGATGAGATAAATTGCAAATTAGTTATCATGGACTTCGTTCAAAAGTCCCCATGGCACATTCAAAACCGATGGTGCAAGCATAAGTTTGAGAGTAAAAGAGAGTTCAACACATATTTGAAGTTCAAGGACTTAGTATCCTTTACAGAGACTGTGGCTGATGAATTCTGTGAGCCAGTTTTCGGCTTGGCCGCTAGAAAAGGTCATATCAGATCAGTTACATCTCACACTGCACAACCATTGTTACAGGGTGCTGTAAATAAATCTGTCCCACTTGTTGCTGCTGAGGTCAATATCTCTTATGCAGCGGCTGACATTAACACTGCTACCAGTCAACAGCCTAGTCACCCACATAAGAATCATCCCCCATACAAACTTTGTAAACAGCTGCACTTCATTATGCATTGTAAAGAGTTCAGAGTTTTACCTGTTTGTGACAGAATCGCTCTTGTACATTTGTATAATTGATGCGAGAATTACCTATGTAATAACCGTCACACTTCTGAGTGTTGTAGGAATAACAGATGCTTTGTGTGTCAAGGAAAACATACTAGTTTCATTCATACTGATCAATCTTCTACGGCCTGTACTACTGGCAATAAGAGGGATTGTCTTCTGCCTATAATAAGGGTATGTATCAATGATACATTCCATGTTAATGTTTCTTTGGATAACTTTTCTACTGCATCATTCTGTACAGAGAAATTAGCCAATCACCTTAATTTGAAAGGCATTAACCACCATTACCTACTGAAGATAATGAGTGGAAATATGCCAGCAACTTCAAAATATGTTTCTTTTAAGATTTCAGCTGCACAAGAATGTTTGAACATGTCAGCCTTTAAAATTATAGAGCATATTCCAGTATCCACTGGAACCACAGATACAAAGTCTTAACCACATCTCGATGGAATATTGACTTCTCTGCCTGTATTGATTGTCAGGAAGTTGACCTTTTGATAGGTCAGGATTACTCTGAGGCCTTGATACCTCTTGAGGTCAGGAAGAACAAGCCTAAAGAACCAGTGGCTATACGCAATAGGTTTGGATGGACTCTTGCTGGCCAAATATCAACGTCAAATTGTAGCCACATGGTCATCTGTAACTTGTTTCTACATTCCCTGTCTTGGCAGACTCAGGCATAAACAGTCGCATGATTACACATTTTTACTGTCTTTACAGGGAAAGCTGTTGACTCAGCTAATTCACAGGTGGAAATAGAACTTGTTGGCTTAAGTGATTCACGGTCAATTTCTCCTCAATCAGTTGTTTCACATGCTACTATAGATTCTTCTCCTGTGAACGATATACATCAGTTATGGGAAATCGAGAATGGACCATTCACAACCGTGTCACTTTCAATTGATGACAAAAAGGTCATAGATTTGTAGGACAGAACTTGTCAATTGGTTGAAGGTCATTATCAACTACCTAAACCACAGAAAAATCCAGATTAGGCCATACCAAATAATTTTTCCATAGCATATAGGCTTTTGGACAGTCTTATAAGGCAACTTACAAGAGAAAACTTGTTGTCTAGATATGATACTAAGATATCTATGTTTTTTGAAGCCAATTACGCTCAGGTAATACGTACCCATGCTTTGCAGGATTCAGATAGAATCTGGTATCTTGCCCATCGTGGTCTACAAAGCCCGAACAAACGTGAAAAATTGTGTTTGATTGTTCTGCTAAATATGGTGGATATTCATTAAATGAGTGTTGCCTTCAAGGGCCAGACTTAGTAAACAAGTTGCTGCATGTTTTCCTACAGTCCTGTTTAGATAGTCTTGCAGTCCAAGGGGATTTGGTTCAAACATACAATCAAGTTACAATTTCTGTATATGACAGAGATGCACTCTGATTTCTATGGTACAAGGATGGAGAGTTGCTCTAAGGAAGATCATTGCTGACAATCCAGATACAGATCCATTGCTCAAGGAATCTATCCTTAAAGCCATGTACGTAGACGATCTCACACGGTCATTTTGTAGTATACAGGAAGTGTGCCTCTTTCGATGAACAGGTACTGATCATAGTCGATAAGCAACTGGAGGGTTACACTCGTCTTTTTCAGGAGGATGTCCCAACTGAGGCTGGGGATGGTGTAATAGTGAGCCGTGTCCAGGCCCAACTGGCAGAGACATGACTGCCAGTATGCCTCGAAGACATCAGCAAGCAAGAGCATGTCTGTGCAGCAGTAGAGGTCACTGTAGCGGCCAAGATTGAGACACTGAAAGGTCATCCAGACCTTTTGCACGTCAGCTAATCCCAATCGCTGATGTGCTCGTCGGAGAGCTTTGAGTAGAAAGCCTCCTTTAGGGGTATCTGGGTCTCCTCTTAGCGTGCACAGTCATCTATGTACTCATACAGGTAGACACCCTTCTGCATGAGAAGCTTAAGCTTTTCTTTGCTTAGTTTGCAACTCGCCGATATCTTGCAGGCTAGTTTGCAGCCACCAGCTTGTCGAGAGAGGCCAGCAGAAACTGGGCGCTGTCAATAAAGCCTCATGCAGAAGCTTATGTATTATTCTGTGTTGTTGGGAATGCAGATCAGCTGAAAGTCCCCCTTCTTTTCCTCTTCCGTGTCCTCCAGGACTATCTTGGACACAGCTTGCATCAACAAGTGTGAGTCATACCCCCGAAGGTTGTGAAACCCCAAAGGTATTGTCATCGTTATGGAGCTGAGCTGCAGCTTAAGGTCACAGGCGTTGTGGGCAGCCCCTCTGTATTTTCCAGCGATATGACAGTGGTCACGCACGGCATCTTATTCCAAAGGCTTCTCGCAGACATTGCAGATTTTGGCAGCTTGGTGGGCTTGCCTGTCAACAGGGGTCATGCATATGGCCTTGGGGTTTGCTACCACCTTCATGATCTTTTTCTGCTCGGCTATCAGGGTTTGGAGGAAGTGCATTGCGGTGTTCAGGCCTCTGTACTTGACTGGCGGCTGGGTCTCACCATCACTGCCTACAAGGACACGGCAGCAGCTACAGGCCTCGTGCTGCTGAGTTTTTTGCGTGTTGCTCTTTGAGGGGTCAAGGGCTGGCCCCTCTACCTTTGTTGTCAATGCTTCAAAGTCGGCATAGTTGACAAATGGGGCGGGCAGCTTTTTGCGGAGGTTTTGAAAGCTGACCATGTTCTTTCCCTTTCCTTTTCCTTGTCATTTTTATAGGCCTTGAGGAGGTCCTCCCTCCTGTAGGCTGCATGAAGGCAGCTGTTGCAGAGGTATTTCTGCCTCTTTTGCTTGCACTCCCTATACAGCAGTTTGTTGAGGTCCTTCACCCAGGTGTACTGTTGTTTCTCCACCTTGTCCACCAGCAGCAGGTTGGCAAGGGGCATGTCTTCAGGCTGTCTGCTAAACCGTTGAATTATCATGCCCTTGTCCCAACCAAAGACGTTGATGGCAAGGTCCTTCTGCCGCTCCACCCTGTCAATCTGAGAGATGGGCACAAGGGGGTTGATCCCTCGAAAGTGGAGACCATGCTCAGTTTTTTATTTGGTAGGACGCTGTGGGTCCTTGTGTACTGGATGCAAGGCCGAGCGGAGGGCCCAGTGGGGACAGTCATCATCCTTGTTCTTAACATTAATGACTGCCTTCTTATTTTTCACTTTTGCCAGGAGTGGGATGTAGCTGCCCCCTCTCAGCAGTTGCTACTTGGTGATGTCGAGCCAGAGTAAGACTACTCTGTGGACTACCCACACAGAGCCCCATTGAGTCCACTTTTGGAGTGTCTCCAGGATGTGGGGGAAGGCCTCGCCTAGGGCACTGTTCATCTCACTGGCCTGGAGGAGGGCCTCCTGTTTGGGACGGAGCATGGGATCCACGGCTCTTCAGCTCCATCGGGTCCGCCTTTGCGAAAGGTAACTTTTAGGGCAAGTTGAAACTTCACACCATTCAGAGACAGGATCTCTTCTGTGAGTTTCCTCCAGATCTGTGGGCTTACGCCGCCAAGAAAGGTCCTGGGATTTGTGCCAAGGGGGTGACCCTTGGGCACGTCCATCTGCCAGCCTCGCAAGAAGTTCCCAATGACCCACGGCATCTGGTGGAAAATTAACTTTTCCCCGTAATGCCTCCTTAATTTGAGAGGCTGGTGGAGATGTCTAATGTTATCTTCGGGGTCGGCTCATCCAAGATGTACTGGGTCGGGATGGGCAGCTCATGCCATGGAGCTGGTGTTGGCTCCTCTAGCCCTTCGATTAGCCTCGCTCCCTCCCGTGGTGCAGGGGGTCTTCCATGCCTCTCATGCATAGCCAGGATGGGCCTCTCACGTGGCTGACACAAGGGCAAGTTGGGCCTCTCACGTGGTTCACACGGGGCTGGGATGGGTCACTCACGGATCTCATTTCCGAGAGCACTTAAGCCTTCAGCATAGGTCTGGGGTATCCCCTTGTTGAAGGAGAAGAGTTAGCGGTTGCACTGCTGATCTATAGCTGGGCGCCAAGCAAACATGACCTCCTTACAGGTGTAGAGCCACCCACCTTTGGTGATTCTGGCATTATGTACTCCACAAAACTCCTTATGGCATGAATGCCAGCAGATCAGATGTCTGTCTTGCCTATCAGAGGCCAGGCGCATGTTTTTTTGACCCTGCATGATATCAGTTTGGTATATCTTACAAGTCTCCTCCTCTAAATACTTGTTTGGCCGGGGGGCTACCTGTGGTGCTGTCTGGGCTGGGCCTGCCCAGGGGGGTGGAGTGGGCCTTGTTACCCTTCAGCTAGGTTGGCTAGGGGTGCCGGTTGGTGTGGGACCCTGCATGGGGGGTTGGCGGTGCCTGCTGTTGCTCTCCCCTTGTGGGCATGTGGGGGCCTATCTGGGTGGCCAACATTTATGTGTTTGTGTCTGTGTAGGCAGAGATAACTTTGCATGAGGTAATGTTTTGGGGTAACTGTGTGAGTATGTGGGGGCGATATTGCTTGAGGTAAACTTTGGGAAATTGTGTATGTATGTGTAAATCACTTGGCTTGAAGTGTGCCACGAGTGTCAGGGTGTATACTACTGTTTTATTTACACCAAAGTCTCAAACTTACTGACCTTTATGGAAATCATGTTATTAATCCATAACTGGGCTTCAGAAAATGTTGTCAACACAGTGTAATAAATGATAAAACGATTCACCAACTTG
Organism: Hermodice carunculata; assembly: GCA_964020975.1. Taxonomy (NCBI): domain Eukaryota; kingdom Metazoa; phylum Annelida; class Polychaeta; order Eunicida; family Amphinomidae; genus Hermodice; species Hermodice carunculata. The sequence goes on along the minus strand of OZ026612.1, from coordinate 13,525,698 downwards.
CATCGTTAACACCTCGATGGAAGGTGGACCTGGGAAACACGCTTCTGGCACTTGTTCATTGGCGATATAAAGTTTCTGGGAAGCATTTTCAAATTTGTGGAACAGTGTCTGACAAAAAGATATGCTATAAGGCAGATAATTTTGTTCAGCAGTTCAAGGTACTGTGGCATCACCCATCTAGACTGGTTTATTAAATGGCTACCAGAGGAACCCAACGAACAGGTGCTACTGCCTCATCCATTGATGTTATTATCGATACTTTGTAATGCCGATGCTCGCATCCTATTCTTGCAATGGACATAATGTTAAATACTTTTAGCTAGATTTGTGCCAGACATGGTAGGGATATACCTGAGGTGAGTCTCTACCTGTTTTGGTAGAATGGTCACTCTTCAGTGATTTTTTGATTTGTTCAAAAATCTTTAAAAAAATTTTAACAGGAAAGTTTAACAGGGGAATTTTTTTGCTATGATGATAACTTAAATAATCTTGCGCAGATTTGTGACAACCCTGGTAAAGATGTACCTGGTGTAGGTACATACCAAGCCTGTAAAAATGGTCACCTTTCCCTGATTTTTGGAATTTTTATGTTTTTTTTTTAAATATCTTCTAAAAAGTTTTAATAACAAGCATCAGCCATAAACCCATGTCAATATAGGATATAACAGAATGGTAAATTATGCAATCAGAAGAGTACTCAGTATCTGTCAAATGAAGTTGATTTTCTTTGTCACCCTCAACTGTGAATATGCATATGGGCACAGCCATTGCATTTTTTAGGGCTTCCCAGGTAATTTTCATAGTTTTATTAGTATACAGCCATTGCATTTTTTAGGGCTTCCCAGGTAATTTTCATAGTTTTATTATGAACACAAGAGGATGGCAGCAGCAGGCCCCACCCATCCCCCAGGCGGGGCCCCACACCAACAGACTTCCCTAGCCACCCCAGCCGCAGAGTGTAGAGGCTTGCCCCATGCCCCTGGGCATAGGCCGAAACAGCCAAGGGAAGCCACTTGGCCGAATGATTATTTTATTGCAACAAGCAAAAAAAAATTTGGCAATCTTATTGGTATACAGCTAAATTTCTTGCAGGAACACCGTATCCAAGTAAATATAAGCCTAGCAACGCTGTTCGTGTATGAATGGGAACACACAGAGTTGCTCCCAAGAGGCTGCTTTATCTCCACTGTATGCTGGTGCATACATCCTTGGCAGGCCCCTGATGAGGTTTCCCCTTAGATCCAGAGCCCCCATTAAGAAATCCTCTGCCTTAGCTACAAAGCCAAAATGCTGCTTATCCACATATTTCTTTTTGGCATATGGAGTGAGGTCAACATTAACCTTCTGGTCCTGGCATACAGGCTTGCTTGATATGTGTGGGCGGTAAATCCTCATTTTATCTCTAATGTTGCAACAACGGGTAAGTTGTGATTGTTCACAATTGTGCCCTTTTTATCTAGAATGTGCACTGTCAATTCACTTTTTGTGCCAGCTTCAAATAGTTTGAATTCAGGATTAAAGGACGTTACAGTCCTACTAGTTCCAAAAGTATTCAATCCAATTGGCACAATTCCTAGAAGTGTGGATGACCCTCCATCCATCGCATTTTTGGTAGTGGATAGTTGGTCTAGATGGATGTATATGGATTTTTGTGGCATGAAGTCAACCGGTCGGTCACCTATGTATCTCCCTTCTGTGAGCCAGCCTTCATCATCAAGGCCCAGCAAAGGTCTCAGGTTGTCACTGAAATTTCCTTTTGTCTCCTGTGGAACTACCATTCCCACATATTCAGTGGTCTTACTTACGTCCACAGACAGGCCTATGGTATTATCTGATAGGTGTTCAGACAACATGGCAAAGCTGTAAAGTCCAGGAGGTATGATCAGTGTCTGAAAGGACTGTCCCTTGGTGTGCCATTGGAATAATTCTCCTGACATAACATTGTGCCACCCAACCCAGTATGTTAGGGAATGAAGCGCAACTGTCAATTGATTGTTTTTGATTGTCCATACATTGCTGCAGGGAAACAGCTCCTCCATTTTGAGCATCTGTGAGTGTGACAAACATTGTGGAACATGTTTTCTCCAAGACATCACTTAAATATGCTGGCCCTTAGTTTTAATAGAGAAGCTACATATAATATGAGGGTCAGGTATCTCACCACAATGTATCATGCATTCTTTGCACAACCTGACATTGTGAAAAGAGCTCTAGGTCCAGATGAGTTATTTCCAACGGAGCTTTCAAATGTCTTTTAAAAGTACCACTTGTCCATGGCAAGTAAAGTGCTTGTGAAGGCCTAGAGCTCAAACCCAATGCAGTTCTGGCAGAATCAGGTAAACTTTGCAACCTGGTGTGCTACAACAGGCTGTGGTTTTTCAGCCAATGACCACCTGGGGCTAGCAAAGGACACCTTTTCCCAGGCCCTGTTCACCTTTCATGTGTATTACCAGATCAGAACTATCTAATCTGAGATAAAGACTCCACTCCCCCCAGATGCATGGAGTGCCTCTGACAACCCCTATGACAAGAGGACCTATGGGTGCATCTGTAGTGTGTTAGGAATTCCCCCTCAAACAGACTGGTGACGGCATGGACTTACCAATGGTCTGGGCATCTCACTTAAGTGGTGGAAGGGAACGGTCATGTGTAATGTCTATAAAAGATGTCAGTGACAACCTCTTTAAGACTGGGAGGCTAAGTTCCTCTTTCACCCTCAAAAGCAATTACTGGAGGGAGGACCAGATGAACTTCAAGGGAGGGGTGGCATTCACAGTTGACTCAATTTCACAGCCATCTAAAGCCACAAATGCTTTGGTTGCATTTATCCTCAATAAATCCATAGGGTTTATGCAGCCAGGTGTTGAAAGGCTCAATGACTGGATATGGGTATACATTTGGGCAATTCTTGGGTCTCAGGCCCAGACACAAACTCCTATCTTGGGTCATGGCACAGCCTTTGATGCACAAAAACAGTTTGTTGCCAATGTGAAAGATGTGATTTCCTCCCCGGTTGACCTGCCATTCGCAATCAAGCACTACCAGAATGTCTTGCAATATGCTGGCTCAAAGGTGGATTATGTCTTTGGGATAGGCCTGTACATGGCACCAAGCAACATGCTATTATGCATCAGCCAGGTCACTGGATATAATAACGAGATAGTTGTAGCAACCTCAGCTCAGAAACTAGGCATCAATGCTGTAGTTAATCACCCACCACACAACAGTGAAGGACACACCAGAGAAAAGAGCATTGTAAAGACTCCCACCCCTTCATTACCCCACCACATGGGAGCAGCACCACATGTTTGTAAGTTACATTATATACAGGTGCAGAGACAAGTTCCTTCGATGTTTGTAAGTTACATTATATACAGGTGCAGAGACAAGCCCCTAACTTGACCCTCTCGACCTCAATACAACCATTTGGCTCGTTGAAAACTGGGGAATGTGTCTACATGCAGCCTGCTAACAGTATATATATGGCTGTGTGAATGAATCGCCAACATTATAATATAAAAGGAAAGTAGTAACTAAGCAAAGAAAGGGAAAAAACTAAAGAACCCTACCCTCAATACATTATTAACCTCTGTATATGGTACCATAACACTACAGGGTTTACAAAGACACAAATACAACGACAACAAAAAAGAAAAACCATAGAGATATATAAAAAAAGTGACACAAAAAAATACAAAACACAAGCTAGTGCTTGACACCCCACTTAACCCAAAGAACACCATTCTCTTCTGCTACAAAGTCAAGACCAACACTTGGTGAGTGAACAGATCTTTCTGCCTGAAACTGCTGACTCTCCTCTCAGTTCTTCTGACATCTACACATCACCTGGGTTCACCTCCACTGGTACTTCACTGCCTAAAGCCTATGAAGGCATAACTGTGGGTTCTGTATCAACATCATCAATAAATGAAGTCTCCTTGAGCCATTATGTTTGCAACTATATTGAAGTCATGCACTGACACGTTCAATACTAATGCAAAACATGGCACAACAATATGGACATAAGCTGAACCCCTACCAACGCCTGAGAGATGCATAAAGTGTCAAAGGCATTCATCAAACTGTGGTTGCTACAAACATCCCTTTTACAATTAACCAGAATTAACAGCTTCTTGCTTGTTTCCCCAACCTGAGACCCAATGATATCATTGTGCCAGGTACAGCTAGGTTAGCTTTCAGCATTCAACTAAATTCCCATGACAAATTTGCAGCATTGTCAATAACCTTGGAAGGGCCATTGTGAAGAAAAAGGTTGTGAGGGTTGAAGGTAATGAGGTGCTGTCTTAAGATGACTGTGACATCTTTGACTGCTACAGTGACCTTTGGAAGACAGCCAGAGAGCGAAAAAATGTGGCCTACCAGGGCATTGCTGACAAAATGTGCTACCCTTGCATATTGGTGCTGACAATGGTGACGCTTCTCCTAACAGTGGAGCTGATGATGCCATTGCAAAGGACTATGGCAGCCACCTCTATGTCCCACTGGACTTTGAATTGCTGGAAAGCTACATGCCATTCTACCAAGCAGCTGTCTCAGACAGTTTGAACTGTTAACTAACCTTCAATGACTATTCTCGTGTTTTGAAGGCCACTGGTGACACCAATGCCAGTTATACAATCACTGGGATTTCACTGGAGTATGAAGTAGTGACCAACCCAGATCTGGCAAGCTTGATCAAACAGCAATACCAGGGATGCATGGCCATATTGTAAGAGCTTGTACTGCATCACCCTCGCATTGTCAACAAGGACACAGTGTGGTATGTGAACTACACCAGCCCACAGCATGAATGGTATCCTGATGCTGTTTGAAGACCCAGAGGATGGTGGCCAGGGCTACGACTGGGATTCAAAGAAATTCTACAACCCTAAGATCAAGCAAGTGGAAGTCACTATTGAGGGTGTCCCTAACCAGCTGTTTGCTCAGGGTATGGTTCCATACCAACAGTGGGATGAGATCTGCAAGCAATATGGCAGTGGAAAGCTAAGACCTTCTGAAGTAGCCTTGGCAGCCAAAAACCCGCATCTTGCAGATGTCAGTCTGCCTGATACCTCACCACAAATATGCCCTGTGGCTTGACATGCGCTTCAATGATGATGACAGCCTGCATGGCACTGGACGGGGGATTGAAAATGGAAGCGAGAGTATCACTATCTAGATTGAAAAGAAAGTACAGGCTGCAGGCAAACTGAACATGTACTTGTATGTAGTCTTGGATGCACAACTTAATATTCAAGATGGTAGATTTGTCAGCACACTCTATAAGTCAACTTTTGCCAACTTATGGCCAATCTGGTCTTATCTGTGGCCAAACTGGCTGTAGCAAGACAGTGTTTGTCCTTGACTTGCTTGAAGGACACTACTAGGACATGTTTCGCCATGTACTCATTCTGTGTCCCACAATCAAGTGGAACAAGACCAACCAAATGTGCCAATGGATTTGGACTGACCCTGAGGTGTACCTTGTTGATCCAGGTGACCATCTGCATTAATGGCTGTGGGCTTTCTATCAGCTCTTTGCTGGTGAGCCAACCTTATACATTTTGACGACTGTTCAGCAACAAAAGCATTGACCAAGAAAAAAGATATGTTATCAAAGCTTGCTTTCTCAGGCCGTCATGCAGAACAAAGTGTTTGGTTCTTTATGCCATGGTACAATATAATCCTCAAAGTCCCACGAGAACAGCTCAAGTGGGCTGCCCTCTTCTACTGCAAGGAACGTGACAGCTTTAAAGAATGTCTGTGTGAAAATGATGTAGTACCTACACATGAACAGAGAGCATCTCTCCAGCAGATGCTGTCAGAGTCTTAACATGCCAAGCTCCTGTTAACGACTGATCAGCCAACTAGTTATCAACTGCTTTGTGGTGTGCACTGAATCCTGCACTGCTCATCCATCTCTTGGCTATTGTCGCCCTTGGGCTGCACAAATATATTAGACTTTCACGTCAGATTGCACATATATATACACAAGCCATCCAGATAACTGACTGTGATGAGCTTATAGACCAGATGCTTAACATTTCACTGGACAATGGTGAAACAGCTGTGACTGCCAATGCTTAGTCTGGCATCACCATTAATGCAATGGAGCAAAAGTCGGCATGCCTGGCAGCAATAGTAGCTGGTGGCAGAAGCAAGCAATATTTGGGGCAGCAGATTTCTATCTCTTATTTGGACAAAATGAGTGATGAGGAGATTGAAAACTGTTTGGCCACTATGAGGCCCGACTTGGCGCCACGATGACAGAGACACTGGGAACCAGTGCACTGCACATGTATGCCCTGGCTGCTAGTGCTTTCTTGCTTATCCCTCCAGAAAATCAACTAAAACTGGTTGCTGACCTGGAGAAGGATCCTTTTGTTGGGCATGTGCTGACCACAGCCTGCTGTGACCTCTATCACAAGTATGGCATGTAGTAAGTACCACTAACAGTGGCTCTAACCACAGCTAAACACTTTCCATCTGGACATCAGTGTCCACCACATCATGTACAAGATGTCAGCACAAGTGCAAGAGGAAGTGAGAGAGAGGGTGACCCAGCCAGCAGTGGAGGAGAGTCTGACACTACCTTTGAAGCATGTAAAAGATCTTAAGAAGGTTGAGGCAGCCCGAAAAGGTGCTGAAGCCTGTAAATGGAAGCAGGAAGAACTGCTTGCCCAAATTGGAAATGTTAAAAAAAAATTGCTGTCTGGAAAACAAAACGAGTCCCAGACTGCAGGTGAGACACAAGAAACTACAGCTGTAAAACCACAGTCCACAGATACCAAGGAGCCAGTTGCACAAAGAGCAGGGCTCTTGCTGCCATATGTTGTTGGTCTTGCCCGATTTGGAGTGATAGTCTATGTGCAGGCCAATAGTCCTAGAAAGGAGTCTCAGTGTGCTGGCTAAGGCCAAAAACATGTGGCACGGACCAACGCTTGGGACAGCCAAGCACAAGTGCAATTGAAGACTAGTCTTGACCCATTCCATATGGAGTGACTTAACCAAGCAAGTAAACCATGTCTTCACCTCATGGAAAACAACTCACCAATCTGGCATATCATTCTGCTGTAATCAGTGGTCTGGCTATGGGCTATGCACAGGTCGGCAAAAATCTCCTAAAGGGAGCAACTCCAAGATTAGACTTAAGTGCTTTTGATGTGGGCATGGTGATTGTCGATGTTGCTCTAGCAATGGCCACAAAGGAAATGCTAATGAAACAGGGAATAAGTCCAACAAATATCCTCAAGTAAGACTGGCCACCATAGCAATGTTCGTGGGTGGTGCTCTTGTGAATGCCCTCACTTTCTCTGGTAGTAACTTCCTGTTCTCACTTCTTAGAAACAAGGGAGTTGATGAGGAATGGAAATGCCATGACAAAGCTATATATGTGTGTGTATATATATATATATATATATATATATACATATATATATATATATATATATATATATATATATATATATATACACACACATATATATACACATATATATATGTATATATATATATATATATATATATATATATATATATATATATATATACATTTATATATACATATGTGTTAGCCACCCACTATGTCTACTTTGCATTAAAGAAGTTACAATAAAGTTAAGTTATATTTCTGAGATGTGCCATTCAGTAGGTATCACTCTATTGCACAAGTCTAAATGGGAGCCACTGGGCTATAAGCTCCACTTGGTATCAGCAATCCAAATCTACCCAGGGAGGGAATCGAACCCTCATACCCAGACATTGTGTGCAATAAATTTTTGAAAACGTGAAGTTTTAACTGCTAGCAGTTGGAAATATTGTAGTGGGTGTTCACTTTCACATGTTGCCCAGCTCAAGTTGTGATGCTTTATTGCTCATCATATTGTAAATATTGATTATGGAAGACAGACTTTGGAATCAATCTAGAAAAGAGAAGAGGAAAGTGGACAAAAGGTAGTAATGGAAAATGTAGGTCCTGTAGACAAGAGGCAGATGAGACAGTGGATCATTGGCCGTTGTGCTGCTGATCTCAATATCTACATAGCATGGCACCTAGGAAATCCAAAAAAAAAAATTGACAATGGGAAGCTTCCAAGATCTTATTTCCATTGTGGCCATTAGGGTAGTTCAGTAATCGATCCACCATACTCGGGCTTTGAACTCAGGACGTGGCGCCCCTCTACCATTGAAACCCTACTGCATACACAGCGGCTGGTGACCTCCTCTAGTTTGAAGAACGATTGCACAAATATTTTTGCTGGATTAGTTAGAAATTTTGTTATGATCAGTTAGTTTACCTTTCTATAGAGTCAGTGTACTGATTTCAAGTGGGTTCATCACCTGGGTGTTTGAAATAGCAAGACGAGTCATGAACACACTGCAAACACTGTGGCGAGGAATTGCCCTGGGAATCCCACTGACGTCAGCAGGGGAACCTGCTTGTGGACACTGTTGGGGAAAGTCCAGACCACAGGAAGAAAGGGGTCACTCGGGACTCAGAACTCTATTTGAACAGACGGCTCAGCAGGCAAGCAAGCCACAATTGACCAGGTAAATCACCTGTTTTATTAGCAGTAGTATATGACATGTTACAGTCATTTTAGCACACAGCTCAACAACACCACCATGATGTGTTGAGATAATGTAATGGCGGCACCTTCTTAAAAGGCCCCACAAATGAACATTTGCAGGATTTAGCTCACAGGTAAGGTTGTTTGGGCCTAGCAGCTCCCGTTATTGTGGCAAAATTTTACCTTTTTTCCTTCTCTGTTCTTTTCTCTGGGCTGCATTTTTTTTAAACTAAAAGGTTGTAAGGACCAAGAATGTGGTGAATCATTCAATGTTCCTACCAAATATTTTCCAAAATCTCGACATATTAGAGTGTTCAAACAGGTTTTGATATTGTCACTCCTACAGAAATTTATTAGAAGTGAGCAGTTGTAAGTTGAAATTTGAAAATCAAAATCAAATGATACTTGGTTAAATCTTGGAGGCAGTAACCCTTAATTTGCTATAGATAAATTAAAGGAGTGTTAACAGCAAAGGTATGAGCAGCAATGGTTTAACTTGGTTAACGGTTACTACCCATAAGGTCCACACATATTGCAAATTGAAATCAGAATTTAAACTTGAATTTTATTTACAGCAAGACTTGCATATCAAAAAAAAAAAAAAAAAAAAAAAACTTGAGTAAACTCAGAATCAGTGCCCATACCCGGGCAATTGAGACGGGGAGGAACACACGTCCAAAGACTCAAAAAGAGGATCGTGTTTGTAAATTATGTAACACCGATAAAAAAGAGGATGAGATGCACTTCATGGTCAAATGCCCTTACTTGAAAAATAGGAGGATATACTGTATAGTAACTTAAGTAACTGCCCTGAACTCCCACAAAATCTAGAAAACTGCAATGATGAAGAAGTGTTCGTATACTTTATGACATTGGGGTCCGACAATATGCATGTGTACCTCCCTGTCTTGGAATATGTAAATAGTATATTTGAGTAGAGATATGAAAAGCTGGGATATTATTCTGCACTGGGTGCACCCACTGTATGTGTATTTTTTTCTTTCTTTCTTTTTTTCACGGGGGGTCTGTTTTATGCAACGTGTATCAAAATACCTTTCATTGCATATGTATGACTTGTACTGTACACCACACCTTGTAACAGGTTATGTCAGTAAGGTTATTTCATTTTTTTAAAATGGGCCAACATGGCACACATAAAGCAATGGTATATTTGGTATGAAACAAGAAAATGAAATTCCAGGGCCATCTGCACAGATTTTCTTAATAATTTAAAAAACTCTCCCCAGCACTCAGCATGTGGAGCCTGCCCTAGATTGAGTGCCAAGGAAGGGGAGGGGAGAGGTTGGGGGAGGAAAGAAAGATGGGTCTCACCATTCTGAACAAGGTTAAATAACAGACATGATGGAAATCTCAATTTAGAATAATAATAATAATAATAATAATAATAATAATACTGTTCCATGACTCTTTGCTTTTCTCCCATGGCCCCATGTGCCACCATTGGTCTAACTTTGGCAAGCTGATTAGACACTTTAAACTCAAGTTTTGAAAATTTTAGAAAGATATCTTGATTTTACAGATTCTCTGCTTTAACACTGTACACAGAATTATGTAGTATCTTTGAGAGTAAGTAAATACAAGGAAAACCAGTAAAGTGTATCTTAGGGAAAGGCGCATTGTCTTGCCAGTGATAACCCATGTTAAAATCCCGTTGGAAATAGTGTTTTCCACTTAAAACACCCTTAGTCATATTTTTGGTCCAATTTTTTTATATTCAATTTACATTTCCAAAATTTGTACTTTTAAAAGGTATTTGTTGTGTGTAAGTGGATTATTTTTTTATTTAGTCAGAAAATCCAATTTTTTCAATCTTAAATAGGCTGTTGAATATGGCAAAATCAAGCCGATTTGGGGCATATGCACATAGATTTGAAACTTCAATATTTTTTCAGATAAAAACACATACTTTACTGATTCTAAAAGCTGAGAAATAACATAAACAAGCAGTCAAATGATGTCTTCACCTGATGGAAAACAACTCACCAATCTGGCTTATGATTCTCCTGTAATCAGTGGTCTGGCTATGGGCTACGCACAGCTCGGCAAAAGCTCCTAACGGGAGCAGCTTCAAGATCAGACTTTAGTGAGAGATAATTCAACACTAAGTGATGCATGATTTAATAAGGATGTTTTGTTTAAATTTAAAGAGGAAATTATAAATGTCACATAATTGTGACTGATCATTTCGTATTATCTTATGCAGTATATGTTAATTGCAGTGTACAACATTTCCACCTTCAATTTTTAACATTCAACGGTCAACGTGTACAACGTAACGTTCATTAAAAGGTAGCAGCCAAGATCAAGTCGTCATGGTTTTTTTTATTGGTGTGGGAATCTGGCATCATAAAAGGTATTTTTTATTAACTCAATATCAACTGAGGGTAGTGGTTGCCGTCATGCTAGTGTAACAGGAGTCTCCAACATAATAACCCACAAGATTCGTTGGTTACTGTATCGTCGAGTTTGTGTAAGATCATGTGTTCTACTGGTTTTGGTTCTTACTGGATAAAGGGGTTTGCACAGGTTTATTTGGCTGTCATGGGCATTCTGTGTGTGTACAGGCATGCAGAAGTGTGAATTCAGTACACCGTTTCATCGTAGTCTCAAGTCAAGATAATTTTCTACACCCGACATACCTGGACATATCCTTACAGCCGTGTTCCTAGCTAGCATTGACTTTCATGCAACTATCTTAGTTATATATTCAAGGACCTATCTGCATTTGCTTTTAGGGAACTTTAGACGAACTACTTTTCGTCAGATATAGTAATATATATTTAAGGAGTTGTACAAAATACATGTATTCATTTCAGTGACCCTTGCATACTCCGGCCTATATCCTGATGCAGTTTTCAAGCAGACTTTTGTAAATTCTGTACTTTCTTCACACATATAAATACGTTCGTTTTTTGTTCAAGCACAGAGTGTCTGAACAAATTTAACATACCATGTTCTATTTTCTAAACATTGTTTCCTTATAGGTATCTTCGTATAGCTTAAATTTTGTTACCAGTGTATATCTACGTATCATATAGCTCATGGAAACATTCAGTGTATTTATAGTGCTGTGGGCTTCAGCTCATATCATAGCATACAGTATGCCTCTCTCCAACGTTAAAACTGCCCATAAGGCACCTAAGACAAAGGTCACAAAATCAGGCAATAAGAGCAGTCAATTTTTTGCTGAGAGTCAAAATCTTGATCAAATACCAGGGTTTTAATCACAGTACAAGACTGCTTTTCCTGAAATAAACAGTGTATCATTGACAAGTTTTACAGGAAGATGAGGGTGAAAACATTGAGAATGACAAGTATTTTGAGCAGGCCCATGGTAATTGCCTTAAGGTTCTGTGCGGAGCTAAAGATATAAAAACAATAAAACCTGCAGCTTTAGCATGTCCTACAGGTATTGTACCTACATCATCTTCTATTGGTTCACAGGAAATGTTAAGGCTATTATACCTGGCTAAGCTTGAGTTGAAAACGTTCATGGGTGACTCGACCAAATTTCATTGTTTCATTAAAGCTTTTAAAATTTGGGTTGAGTAGTGGACTAGCGATTCCAACATCCACCTTGAGCATTTGTTCCAATATGTATCAGACGACATGCGAGAATTCATACATAGTTTTGTTTTGGTCGGTGGTGAACAAGGTTGCTTTGGATACATTGAATAAATTATATGGGTCCAATTTTTCGTGGCGCAGGACATGATTAAAGCATTACGCAGTCATCTTAAGTGCTGTCGACATGCGTGCTCTTTCGCATGAATTATGCAGTTCATAGGAAATTCTCCAAAGTATCAATAGCTTAGATGAGATAAATTGCCAATTAGTCATTATGGACTTGATTCAAAAGTTCCCATGGCACATTCAAAACCGATGGTGCAAGCGTGAGTTTGAGACTAAAAGAGAGTTCAACACATATTTGAAGTTCAAGGACTTAGTATCCTTTACAGAGACTGTGGCTTATGAATTCTGTGTTATACCAGATCAGTTACATCTCCCGATGCACATGCATTGTTACAGGGTGCTGTAAATGAATCTGTCGACCTTGTTGCTGCTGAGGTCAATATCTCTCATGCAGAGGCTGACATTAACACTGCTACTAGACAACAGCCTAGTGAGCTACATAAGAAGCATCCCCCATGCAAACTTTGTAAACATCCACATTTCATTATGCTTTGTAAAGCATTCAGAGTTATACCTGATCGTGACAGAATTGCTCTCGTACATTTGCATACTTAATATGAGAATTGCCTATGTGGTAACCATCGCACTTCTAAGTGTTGTAGCAATAACAGATGCTTTGTGTGTCAAGACAAACATACTAGTTTCATTCATACTGATCAATCTTCTTCGGCCTGTACTACTGGCAATAAGAGCGATTGTCTTCTGCCTACAGTTAAGGTATGTATCAATGATATATTGCATGTTAATGTTCCTTTGGATAACTTTTCTACTGCATCATTCTGTACAGAGAAATGAGCCAATCACCTTAATTTGAAAGGCATTAACCACCGTTACCTACTGAAGACAATGAGCTGAAATACGTCCGCAGCTTCAAAATATGTTTCTTTTAAGATTTAAGCTGCATAAGAATCTTTGAACATGTCAGCAGCCAAAGTTATAGAGCATATTCCAGTATCCACTGGAACCACAGATACAAAGTCTTACCCACATCTCTATGGTATTGACTTATCTGCCTGTATTGATTGTCAGGAAGTTGACCTTTTGATAGGTGAGAATTACTCTGAGGCCTTGATACCTCTTGAGGTCAGGAAGAACAAGCCTAAAAGAACCAGTGGCTATACGCTATATGTTTGGATGGACTCTTGCTGGTCAAATACCAAAGTCAATTTGTAGTCAGGTGGTCACATGTAACTTCGTGTCTACATCCCCTGTCTTGGTAGACTCAGGTGTAAAAAGTCGCATGATTACACATTTTCCTATCAATACAGGGAAAGCTTTTGACTCAGCTAACTCACAGTTGGAAAGAGAACTTGTTGGCTTTAGTGATTCACAGTCAATTTCTCCTCAATCAGTTGTTTCACATGCTACTATAGATTCTTCTCCTGTGACTGATATACATCAGTTATAAAAAAACGGCCCATTCACAACCGTGTCTCTTTCATTTGATGACAAAAAGGTCATAGATTTGTAGGACAGAACTTGTCAATTGGTTGACAGTCATAACCAACTAACTATACCACAGAAAAATCCAGATGAGCCCATACCAAATAATTTTTCCATGGCATATAGGCGTTTGGACAGTTTTATAAGGCAACTTAAAAGAGAACACTTGTTGTTTAGATATGAGACTGGGATATCTAAGTTGCTGGAAGCCAATTACGCTCAGGTAATCCCTACCCATGCTTTGCAGGATTCAGATAGAATCTGGTATCTTCCCTATCATGGTGTATAAAGCTGGAACAAACCTGATAAAATTATGGATTGTGTTTGATTGTTCTGCCAAATATGGTGGACATTCATTAAATGAGTGTTGCTTTCGAGGGCCACACTCAGTAAACAAGTTCCTGCATCTTTTACTATAGTCCCATTTACATAGTCTTGCAATCCGAGGGGATTTAGTTCAAATGTACAATCAAGTTACAATTTCTGTATATGACAGAGATGTACTCCGATTTGGTCGAGTGGATATGTGCGTTTCCCATTTCAGCTAGGCGACTGGTGCCAAAGGTTGCAGGTTCGAGTCCCGCTCATCCTGAACATGTAATATATATTTTCGGCATTTCGTTAATGCTGGTGGATTTAAGTCCCCGATTCTGGAAATAAATGCCGACTCAGTACTTATACTGCATTACCATGTTGATATGGCACTCGCACATAACTACCTCCATTGAACCATTCTTTTTTAGGAATGGGGATTTGGTTGAGTGGATATGTGCATTTCCCATTTCAGCTAGGCGACTGGTGCCAAAGGTTGCAAGTTTGAGTCCCGCTCGTTCCGAATATATAATATAGTACAAGGATAGAGAGTTGGTTCATGTGCGTATGCGTGTCAATATTTTGGGTGGCATATTGATATGCTCCTCTTCTACATATGCTCTAAGGAAGATCATTGCTGACAATCCAGATATAGATCCATTGCTCAAGGAATCTATCCTTAAAGCCATATATATAGACGATCTCACACAGTCATTTTGTAGTATACAGGAAGTGTGCCTCTTTCAATGAACAGGTGCTGATCATGGTCGGTAAGCAACTGGAGGGTCACACCTGTCTTTTTGAGGAGGGTATCCCAGCTGAGGCCAGGGCTGGTGAAATAGTGAGCTGAGTCCAGATTGTACTCGCGGAGACACAACTACGGTATGCCTATAAGACATCAGCGAGCAAGAGGACGTCTGTGTGGCAGTAGATGTCACTGTAACCCCAAAGATTGAGACACCCAAAGGTCATCTAGACTTGCACACGAGAGTAATCCCCATCACTGATGTGTTCTTTGGACAGATTTGAGTAGAAGGCCTCTTTTGGGGTTAGCTGGGTCTCCTCTAAGCACACCCAGTCCTCCATGTACTCATACGGGTAGACACCCTTCCGCATGAGCAGCTTACGCTTAGCTTGTTTGCAGCGTGCCGATATCTCAAAGCCCTCAGGCTGGTTTCCGCCACCAGCTTGTCTAGAGAGGCCAGCAGAAACTGGGCACTGTCGATAAAGCAGAGTTTCCCCATGGAGAAGCTTATGTATTTTTCCGTATTATTGGGGATGCAGCTCAGCTGAAGTGTCACCCTTCTTTTCCTCCTCCGCGTCCTCCAAGACTATCTTCGACACGGCTTGCATCAACAAATGTGAGTCGTCCCCTCGAAGGTTGTGAAACACCACAGGAATTGTCATTGTCTTCCAGGTGTAGTGTTGTTTCATGACCTTCTCCACCAGCAGCAGGTTGACAGGGGGCATGTCTTCAGTATGTCTGCTAAGCTGGTGGATTATCATGCTCTTGTCCAAACCAAAGAAGTTGATGGCAAGGTCGCTCTGCCGATCCACCCTGTCGATCTGAGAGATGGGCGCAGGGGCATCCATCCCTCGAAAGTGGAGACCGTCCTCAGTGTTTTATTTGGTTGGATGGTGTGGGTTCTTGTCTACTGGAAACAAGGTTGAGCGGAGGGCCCATCGGAGACAGTCATCTTCCTTGTTCTTAACATTAATGACTGCCATCTTATTTTTCAGTGCCGCCAGGAGTGGGATGTAGCTGTTCCCTCTCAGCGGTTGATACCTGGCCACGTCGAGCCAGGGTAAGACTACTCAGTCGATAACTCACCCAGAGCCCTGTTGACTCCACTTTTTGATTGTCTCCAGGATGTGGGGGAAGGTCTCGCCTAGCACACTGTTTATCTCACTGGCCTGGAGGAGGGCCTCCTGCATGTGATGGAGCACAGGCTCCATCAGCTCTTCAGTTCCATCGGGTCTGCCTTTGCAAAGGGCAACTTTTAGAGCCAGTTGAAACTTAACACCTTGAAGAAGCAGGATCTCTTCTATGAGCTTCTTCCAGATCTGTGGGCATACGCCCTCAAGAAAGGTCCTGGGATCTACGCCAAGGTGGTGACCCTCAGGCCTGTCCGTCTTCCAGCCTCGCAAGAAGTTCCCAATGACCCACGGCATATGGCGTAACACTAGCTTTTCCCCATATTACCTCCTTGATTTGAGAGGCTGGGGGAGTTGTCTAATGTTATCTTCAAGGTCGGCTCATCCAACATGTGCTAGGTCTTGATGGGCTGGTCACGCCATGGAGCTCTAGCCCTTTGATAAGCTACGCCCCCTCCCGTGGTGCGGGGGGTCTCCCACGTCTCTCACGCAGAGCCGGGATGGGCCTCTTGGGTGGCTGACATGAAGCCGGGGAGGGCCTCATGTGTGGCTGAAGCGGGGCTGGACATGGTCACTCACGGATCTCATTTGTAGGAGAATTTAAAGTTGAATACATTTCAACTAGCTGCGGTTAAATGTTTAGTTCTATTATATAACTTTAAAGCACCTTTCAGGTTTGAACTCAAGCCTGTGTATTGATATTGAAAGTGTATTTGACACTGAGTCATATTATCACTAGACATCATGTCTTGGTATAAATATAAATATAAATATAAATATAAATATAAATATTTGTTTGTAGAAGTTTTATTCATGTCACGTTGCACAAGATTCACTTGTGTCTGTTGAAAGGGTTTCATTAAGATTATTGCCACGTAAAATATATTTTGCCCATGCAGTTGAATCATGAAATTTTGTGCAACAGTTGTGTAATTTGCATGGATAAAATTATCTGCACGTCGCTAGAAATGTGTAAAGTTGCACCATTTTATGGATATATTTTAGCTAAGGTCTAATGGTAGCGAGTAAATCAGGTTTTGTATCTATACTGAAAGAGGGTTATGATATGATATGAAGTAAAAGTTCAATATTATATACGCGAGATTTGAAAGTTCTTGACGCGGGCTAATATGTAAAAGACTAAAGATTTCTGTGTATGCGTAGAATATATACTGAATTAATAAGTAAAAAAATGTTTCATCTATAAAAAGGTACTTCTCGTAATATGTATTAAGTGTATACGGGTTTGCTTTTCCAGTTTATGGGAAGCACGGGAAGCTCAAAGGAATTCATATGTCGTTCGTGGACAGAGGTACCGCACCTGCAATGTTATCTGTGCTCCCAATAATAGAATAAAAAGTTGGTTCTCGTTGACAATCCACACCTTCAGTTTTTGTGTATGACAGAAATTACATAAAGGAAATTTTTGCGACGGAACCATCCCCGTCTTCCTTTTCATTTGGACTGGATACAAGCTGTGTGCGTCATTGTCGTATGGGATACACTGGTACCCTATACACCGTAATGTTTCATTGGGACTTGGCATCAAGTCTTGCCTGCATCGCATTTCAAGTTCTAGTTGTGTGCATTGCCCGGAACACGCGTGTCGTTGTGTCGCGTCAGGACATGGACACTCAGTGACTGTATGGACCACTGTGTATGGACTAGTAGTCGCCGTATGTAGAACAGGAAATTTCTGAAGATTTCGTACCGGTTAGCAGCATCGTAAATAGGTTTGTGAATTTTGTTTACCTTGGTTGCAGGGTATAATGAAAATTCTGCACGTGTGGTTGTTTTTAATTCTTGTTTTCAACGTCATGGCTCCCATAGATGAAAAGAAAAAGTCTCGTGGTGTAGCTAAAGCTAAGGTGACAAAATTGTGTATTCGCATAGTACGGTTGGTTGCCGAGGGTGACGATTGTTCTCCCATCCCAGAGTTAGTAAGTAGACTCAAAATTGACTTTGGTGAATTTACTTCTCTCCATGAGCAGGTAGTTGAAAGTGATCTGGAGGAAAATTTGGAAGTAAATGAGGAGTATTATCAACAAGTGCAACTTATGTACATAGATGCATTGACCGAAGCGAAAATTGTTGAACATGTTAAAGGTGACAATGATGGAGATTCTAACGTTACTGGTGCTACCAATAATGTTCAAGGTGAAATGCTTAATTTGTTCCACTAACCCGAGCTCAAAATCCAAGTTATCAGTGGTGACCCATTGAAATTTCACTCGTTTATGAAATCCTTTGAATTCCCTGTCAAGAGATTTTGTAAAGATCCAGATTCGAAATTAGCACGTCTGCTCCAATACACATCCCACGAAGCTCATTCGGCAATTGCCGGGGCTTCTGTTATCTCTGGGCAAGCAGGTTACGACTATGCGCTAAAAACACTCAAGGAGTTGTATGGTTCTAAACATAGAATTACTGAAGACATCGTTTGATCGCTTAGCAGGGCTAAAAATGTCAAAACTCCAGAGGAAATGCGCGCATTCAGTCATGAATTGAGAAATTTGTACCATGTTTTGGATAATATTGGATTTTTAACGGAAGTGAATGCCCAGGTTATCTTTGACATTGTTGCAAAGCTCCCAAATTTTGCTCAAAATCACTGGCAGAAAAAATGTTTGAAATCAAAGCGTGAATTCGATTGTTATCTGCAATTTAAGGATTTGGTTGCATTTGCCGAGCTGATTTCCGACGAAATGAGTGACCCTTGGTGTGGCACTGTTACACGTGCTGAGAGATCACAAAAAAACAAAATATCTGTGACCTCTCACCTCGCTTTTGATCAAAAGAAACCTCCCCCAAGTAAACAAAGTAAACACAAAGGTCGAGGTCGACCCTACAGCCTCGGGAGTCCTCGCCAGAGGGTGCTGTAGGATCCAACTCCTCAACTGGTGCTAACACCCAGGAGTCTACCCATACAAATGTATCATGGAAATTACGTAAATGATCACACACAATCACGCAAGGTCCTGACTTTAGAAGTCTTAAAGTTCGTGAAAGGTTGGCTTTCGTGCACACGCACCATTTGTGTTACAATTGCCTTAAGGACACGCATACAGACAGCTTCTGTAGTTCTAGTTTTGTAACTTGGAAATTGTGTGAATGTCTTGGATTATCTGGCCCGGTTTGTCATTACACCTTAAAAACAATGCTTGGAAGTTCTCCTACGGCATCAAAACATGTTGCTATGGAGGTGTCAAATCATAACGAGTCCATGATCATGTCTGGTGTGAAAGTTGTAACTGAGATTCCCATCACATCTCCGCCAGCATCCGCCTTTAATCAGGATGATAATCCTCATTTGCAAGATCTCGACATCACACCCAATCTTGATAATGTTGAAGTTTTGCTTTTGATCGGCCAGGATTTCTCAGATGCTTGAATACCTCCTGAAGTACATAGGGGGTCGGCGGGTCAACCCTTTGCTATCCGATTCAAATTTGGTTGGGCGGTCAGTGGAAAGGTTCATAAAGCAAATGTATCACACACAGTCATTTGCAATTATATTTCTGCTTACACCAAGACAGTTGATCATCTTCAACAGCCCACTGTTGATATTAACAGACTATGGGAAATTGAAAATGAAGGGTTTGATCCGCTCAGTCTTTCAGTTCAAGACAAAAGAGTGATTGACTTTTGGGATGCTAATTGCAAAAAGGTGAATGGTCACTACACGTTACCGATCCCAGGGATTGATCCACAGGAAGATATTCCTAATGATTATGTGGTTGCAAAAAAGCGATTAGACAATTTAGTCAAATGACTACGGCATGAAGAACTTTACAATGGATATGATACTGAGATATCAAAGCTTCTTGAATCTGAATATGCAGAAATAGTGCCTGATGAGGCAATCAGTGCAACCAAGCGTGTCTGGTACTTGCCCCACCACCATGTACTGAAACCAAATAAACCCGGCAAACTCCACATTGTCTTTGATTGTGCTGCGCGATATAAAGGATGCTCTCTCAATGAACATTGCATGCAGGGTCCAGATTTAATCAACAAATTACTGTCCGTCCTTTTGCGCTTCCGCCTACATGTATATGCCGTCCAGGCGGATATACACGCTATGTATAACCAAGTGTATGTACCAACATACAATTGAGACGCTCTCCGCTTTCTCTTGTATAAAGATGGAGAAATAAAACACATGCACATGTCAACAAATCTTTTTGGGGGAGTCTGGTGCACCAGCTCCAGTACCTATGCATTAAGGAGAACAATTAGTGACAATCCAAATGTTGACCCATTAATTAAGGAAGCCATTCTGAAGGCAATGTACGTCGATGATCTTACCCAGTCACTAGGCAGTAAAAAAGATGTACATAAAGTCATTGTTGGTGTCCCTGCAACACTCCAAACTGGTGGTTTTAAGCTTACCAAATTTGTGATAAACGACAAAGGTTTCATTGCTGAGATCCCTGTAGAACATCGTGCCAAGGAAGTGCATGAATTCTCAGCCACTTTTGTAGGTAAAATTCTAGGTCTCAGGTGGAACATTCAGCCTGATACATTTTCATTCAATATTCAGAATTTCCCCAGTCAGGAAATCTCAAAACGCTCAACGCTGAGTTTCGTGTCTTCCATTTATGATCCATGAGGTCTTGTTACGCCTTGGATCTTACCTGGGAAATTGTTATTACAGGAGGCTACACGGGCAAAGCTTGAGTGGGATGAGATAATTTCCTTTGATATGCAAATAAAAAGGAATTATTGGATTTCCACTCTTGATAGCATCAGTGACATCAGTTTTCTGCATTGTGTGAAGCCATTAAATTATGACAATGGGTATTATTTTTGCAGACGCTAGTGAAGGCATATACGGGGCTTGTGCTTAGCAGCAGCAGGGGGTGTTATCATACAGCTTATGGGGGGCCGTGCAGCTCCCCCCTGGTCCCCCTGGCCCGTCTCTAGGCCGCTGCGCGGGCGTTCGTGCCCCGACCCCCTGGCCAGGGACATCGCACACAGCCCCTTAACTCGGCCCGCCGCGCCCCAAGAGCCCGCCCCCCGGGAACCCCCGCCACCAGCCCCACCCCGCCCACCCCACCCCCCAGCCCCCTCCCCTCCCCGAGCCCAAGGGCCCAGCCCGTGAAGCCCACCGAGCCCCCAGCCCCCGCCCCTCTCGGAGCCCCCCAGCCCCCTCCCCCTCCGAGCCCCAGAGCCCAGCCCGTGAAGCCTGCCGAGCCCCCCCAGAACCCGCCCCCGGGAACCCCCGCCACCAGCCCGCCACCCCCACTGAAGCCCCCAGAACCTGACCGGGAACCCCCCGCCCACAGGCCCCGACCCCCCCGGCGCAGCCCCCGAAAACAAGGACTGAAAACAAGGGACCATTGACGCACCAAGCCCCCAGGGGCGGCCCACCCCCACTTGCCGCCCCGGGCCCACACCGACACAGGGACCAGGGCCTTGCCTGCCTCTGAGCGGCCCCTGCAGCCTAGGGTATTGCCGGCGTTCGCCGATTTGAAGACAGGCACCCTGTATGATATACAATATGTATAATTCACGATGCCTTGAGGTTACGATACGTGCGCCTGGTTTATCGTCGGTCGCTCCCACCGGTGCCACAAAAGCTGCATTGACAGCTACTGTAAAGTTCACCTGCAGCAGCAACGGCGAGGGTCTATCCCCTTCGCAGCCGTGCCGCTGTTGTGGCCGGGGGACGCAGACGGAGGCCAGCGTCTGCCACTTATGCGGCGGCGGCGGAATCCAAATGAAGCTTGTGCGGGCCGAGGCTCGCAATCGCCGCCTCCACGCCCAACTAATGAGCGAGCTCGTGTGCCAAGCCACCTGGGCTAGGCGGCTCCCTGCGTTTACAGCCTAGAGGCCCCGACATAATTTTTTGGCGGCAACGTATACCCTCCAGACGCCCTTTTAGAGAAGGGCAATCCGTAGGGTATACCCACCCGAAAGAAGTGGTGCAGGCATACAACTTTATACCCTCCGGACGCTCTTTTAGAAAAAGGCAACCCGTAGGGTATACCCGCCCGAAGAAGTAGCGCACGCATACAACCGTATACCTCCAAATTTCTATCTAAAGAAAGGCAAACCGTAGGGTATACCCACCCAGCGACAGGCATGGCAAGGCACGCACAAAAAGCAAAAGCACTACGGGACGAGGTTGAAGCCTTGATCGGTGTCCGACCCCCATATCCTCGGTCTCGGGTAGCCCTTCAGGGCCTCCGCGAGGCCCTCGACCGCTACAAAGCGGTCCTGGCTGCTGTCAAAGCCGCCGACGCCTGGAGACGTGCCGAGAGAGACGCCGCCGACGAGTTGGCTCGCCAAGGGCAGATCTACCCCATCGACGACTTCGACCTCGATACGCCAACCAGCGCCGGCGAGCTTGACGGGGAAGCCAGCCGGCTCTAACGGCAGGCCAAGGCCCGGCACCGACGGGAAGGCGCCACCCACCTCTTCAGCTCCTGGTGGCAGGAGACCCCCGACCCCTACGACCTGGGCGACGTCGACGTCGACATCCGCGTTCGGGGCGGTAACATCGTCTTGGACTACACCCTGTCCACAGAAAGGGCAGCAGGAGTCCTCGGGGGGATCCGGGGCCAGTACCTCGTCAAGGTTAAGTTCCTCCACGAGCAGGGGGACGATGTGTGGGCGGTCGAAGACGGCTTTGCCCCCCTGAAGCAGGGTCGAACCCGGGGTGGCAACATTCTCGAGGTGACCCCGGAGACACAGCCAGGCGCTCTAGTAGGGGTCGACAGGTTATACTACAGGAACGCCTTCCCCGTGTCCGGGGTGGTCTACAGCCTCTACCCCATCCGCGAGCCCGACGCGAGGAACCTCGACCCAATGAGGGACGGCGACCTTAACTGCGTCGCCCAACAAGTCGTCGAACACTTTGAAAGCGCCCAGCGCAGCCAGCGGCTGACCCCGGCCCGAGGCCAGAAAATCGGCGACTGGGAGGCCCGAGTCCACGAAACCAGTGCGACCCTCCAGGACATTGCCGGGCTGGAGAAGATTCTCAAGAGGGCCATCATTGTCCCCGGCATCGCTGGGGCCGACCTCAATAGCTCCGGAGAGTATAGGGCTAGTGGCTGGGCCCCGATCGAACTCACCCTCCACAACAGCCAGGCCTGGGAGGCCGACCTCCACTTTCCCCAAAGCCGGGAGGTCCATCTCTACGAGGGCAACGTCTGGGACGCCATCCAGGAAGCCATGCAAGGTGAGTCCAAGGCCGTATGGGTTCTTGGAGGAGGGCACGATAGGCGTCTCACGGTTGACCAGTTCGTCGCCAAAGACGGACGAACATACAGAACCAAGGAGACCCAGGCCGCCCTGGTGAAGGCCTGCCACCACCTGGCGCCCGAGGACCCCGAAACCCTGGCCGAAAGGGTCTTTGGAGAGAACCACGCCACCAGTGTCGTCAGCTGCGAAAAGAACGGCCCCGAAGAAGGAAGCCTATCCCCGTGAACATGCTCGAGGAGATCCAGAGCGCCTGCATCGAGCACGGCCAAGGCGGTCTCTGGAATGCCCCCGCCTACCAAGTGGACGACGTCATGAGCATCGACATGAAGGCCTGTTACCCCGCCTCCTTCACAGGCCACGGAGAGGCCGCCCCCTGGTTGCAACGAATTGGGCACCCCCGCCACCGCATGACCCGGGTGGCCATCAACGGCCCTCTGCCCATGAAGGACATCGACACCGGGTTTGCCCAGGTCCGCGCCTAGCGGTTCGCCGAGGGTCTCCACCCCGTGGTAGTGGCCTGATTCGGAGGGCACTTCAAGGACCGAAAATGGGCGCCAACGGCCTTACTCGCCTACATGGTTGAGAAGGGTCTCCTGACCAAGGTGGCCATGGCCATCGTCGCCTTTGAAAAGCAGATGGAGGTGTGGTTGCCAGACAGCCGGGATCAGGCCTGCGCGGTGATCGGCAAGTTCACCCAGGGCGCCAAAGCTGACAGCAAGTGCCTCACCCGCCGGCTGGTGACAGATGAAGGCGAACTGGACTACTTGGTCCGCGACACGCGCCTCAGCGGCACGCTAGTCGGCGCCCCCGAACGGTGCCCGGCCGGTTGCGGCTGGATTCTTACCTACTACGACAGTAGCCAGCCACAGTATGCCCACCTTCGGGCGAGCATGCTGGCCTTTGCCCAGATTAACCTTGTCCATGTGTTGCGCCCCTTCACCCCCGACGAGGCCGTCTGCGTCGCCACAGACTCGATATACCTGAAGAAGGCGGCTCTCGACACTCTCGAGGGCGTCGAGGCATACGTCGCCCCTGTGCTCTTGTGAGTGCGGGAAGGACATGTGTCCGAACTGTCTCCTAGAGCAAGCGAGCCGCCAGTTGCCCCGGCCCAGTGGCGAGACAAGGACGAGACCATTTACTCCGCCCAGGAGCATGCTGCATACGAGACCAAGCCCGAGCACTGGGGAGCCTCCAACGATGTCCTGGACTCAGACACCCCGTCATATGCCGACCCCCTCACCAGACACTCCCGCAGGTGCCTCAATGGCGGAGGAGACTCGGGCAAGACAACCCGGGCGATCAAATGGTTCCGCGGGAGGAAGCTTCTCGTCTTCACTCCGACCCACTGCTTTGCCAAGGAGATGCGGACCTGAGGGGTCCAGGCTCAGACCTATCACTCCTTCTTCCAATACTGTGGCACCCGTGGTGCCCGCTTCCTGCCCGAAGACCTCCTGGCCCTCCGGACCAAACGGTCCACGGTTGTGGACAAGCTCAAAGAGGCTGGTATCCCCGCAGAGCGACGTGAAGCCCCTGCTCAACGACGGTGACCTCATGGTCCCTCTGCGGGTAGTCTCTGCGGAAGGAGAGGTCCTCTTTGAGGATGACGGTGCCCAGGTCTTTCACCCGCTCAACGCACTGACGGACATGGAGGAGCTATGTGTCGAGCCGCTGAGGTATGAGGCCATGGGCGAGGGGAAGGCCCTCTGTTACCCCGTGTCAAACAAGGGCCCTCAGCTCGTGGAGGATTGGACACCCGAGAGGATGGGGCAAAAGTATGTGCCCAGGGTGATCATATGGGACGAGGTGTGTACGGTCCCGAGACATACCCTCGAGACATTCCTGGACTGGCTAGACCAGAGAGGCATTCAGGTGATCTGCTGCGGCGACCAGGGCCAGCCGCCGCCGATTGCTGGCGAGTCCTTCCACGAATGGCTGCGGGAGCGGGTCGACTACTACGAAGAGATCAAGGTTGACCACTGGAGCAAGTGCGAGGAGCTCCGGGCCTTGAAAAAGGCTATCCGCCTGCAGCCCAACAAGGTCCAGTGTCGGAAGATGCAACGGGCTCTCCCGAAGTGTCACGACAGGAACGACTTCGTTAAAGAATGGCACCCCCGCGACCTTGGCCTCGTCTCGCGGAAGGTCCCACGCAATAGGGCACAGAAGCTCCTCTTCGAGCACCACAAGAAAGCCTTCCCGAATGAGCCCGTTTCGCTCCTCTATCGCCCGAGGGACACCCGCCGGCAAAACTTCATGGTTACCATACCTGGGCCCCTGGTCACAGACGGCCGGCCCGATCAGCAAGAGCTAGTCCTGAACGACGTGGTCGAGATGTCAGTAGAGACAGCAAAGGAGGTTCTTGACGGCAAGTGGGGACATGACTGGGGTCTGGGCTATGCCATGACCGTGCACAGCTCCCAGGGCCTCACGATCGAAGACCAGAAGGTCTGGAACGTTGACGACTACTTGTTCTGGAGCAGCCTGGCCTACCTCGCGGTCTCCCGAGTTCGTTACCTCCACCAGCTTGTGAGGTGCTGCCCACTGCCGAATGCTGACCCCCTGCTACCCCCACCCTACGACGAGGCCACAGCCCGCACAAACATCGGCCGGAAGCTTCAGGCCTACCAGTGCGTCAACGCCGCCAAGAGACACAAAAACAACCTCCGTGCGAAAGATGTCGACGCGCTCAAGGAGCAGCAGGGCAACCACTGCGCCGCCTGCAACATCAGCCTCCTCTGGTGCTACGCCCCCAAAGACTCGAGGCAGTTCAGCATCGACAGACTGGACAACAACCAGGGGCACACTTGAGACAACGTGCGCCTGGTGTGCCTCGAGTGTAACTGGAAAAGGGGGCGGCTGCCCTATCGTAAAGCGCCGGCCGGAGGCTTCTGAGTATCTAGGGGGATCACCTGAAGCTCTTCGCGAAGGAAGCCCCTTTGGGGGCCGTCCTGCAGGTAGTAGACGACCGGCTCACAGGCCTTGGCCACGGCCCGGGCGAACCGGTGTACAGTCAAACTCCACAAGGGGTCGGTTGCCCGGGGGCGCCCGCTCTCAAGCTCAGGTCTCCGGGCAGGGGCTGCCGGCCGGGAACTCGTTGAGGCCTGCCTTATGGCTGGGGGTCTTTTTCTTGGCCGCTGGCTTCTTTGCCGCTGGCTTCTTGGCCGCGGTCCTAATCACGATCTGGACCGTTTTCCGGAGGGGCTTGCCAGCGGCAAGGCGTTGCTTCTGGGTTTTGCTGATTTTCAAGGTCTCCATCGTGTCAACATATGTATTTGTTTGCCCGGGTCGTCTAAATGATGTTCATCTGGGTGCCTGTGCCCGAGGGGACGAACTGCAGCTCGTTCTCTAGGCTCGTCATGATTGAAATGGGACGCGGACCTGGCCCCCCGCTGCAATGTTGGCCAGCAGCTCCGCGCGCGCCTGGTCGGTGAGCTTCAGGCTCGGGAGGACGAGGTCGCAGCGATCAAACACGATCTTACCATCGGCCACGCTGTCGGCTCGGAGGATGGCAGCGGAGTCGCCCCCGCGCTTCAGGCTCAGCTGGGCTTTGCAACCAATGACGCTTTTGGGCTGCCTGAAGAACGCTGACATGTGCCTGAGGGACAGGAAGGCCCGCAGTTTGGCGCCAGCCTTAGATAACGCGTAGCGAGCTTCGAAGCCACTCTTATTCTGAGAGCGATCCTGAGCCACCTTGAGGCCCGACAATTTTGTCGCGGACCCCGGTCACGCCGGCCATACGGGCGGCGTCGTTGAAGATATCGATAACGGGCGGGTTGATCTTGGCCATTGTGCTGTTTCCATCTGCGTATGCGGGAAGGCTGCCCTTCTTCAATACCATGCGCGCGCCTAGTGCCGTGCCACCCTGATCCACCAAAGCAAGTAGGGGGCTCTCCTCGGCCGCTGGGACACCAACCCCGAGCGCGGCCCGGGCCCGCTGCTTAGACAGCTCTAGGAGGTGGCGCATGCGGTTGTCTGAGGCGGTGTGATGCAGCTGGTCGGTGGCAGCAGAGCCGAGGGCCTGTGGGAGCACCCCGGACCTCTCCAGCCGGTTGGTGATGGCATCGACGGTACGTCGTCCGCCTGCCTCAGCAGCACTGGCAGCCGCTTTTAGGGCGGCATCGCGTGCTGGCCCGGGGATCTTGCCCAGGACCTTCAGGATGGTGGAGCCCGCATTTCTAAGCACGTCTCCGAGCCCGTCGCCGTCGACATGACTAGTTCCGAAGGAACTGTCGTAGCCCTTGCCCGTGGCGGCCTTAACAGCGGTGGCGGTGCCGGCTGAAGCAAGCCCACCTGCCACGCCCAGAGTGGCAGCCTTGCCTGCGGCGATGAGCCCGGGGATGGCTGCGAGCAACGGGATGGTACCGCCCGTGACCTCGGTCGGGGCTCCGAGGGGCCCAAGAGGGTTTAGCGTGGGGTCGCTTGTTTGCAAGAGTCCAAGAACGTCCATGTTGTCAGTATCGGGAAATACGGGGGCAGTTCAAATTGGGGGTGAGGCCATACCGCTACTCAGCTTGGAGGTAGAGAAGAGCCGTTACGGGCTCCCCTTGGAGGTCCAGGCCAGTTCCGTTGTCGGCGCCGACCGCGAGGACGACCTCGCTGTAGATCCCGGGCAGCACCCGTGCGAAGACAAGGGCCGGGGGGGACCCTTTGGATCTGGGTGCCGGGAAAGGCTCCGCTGGGGAAACTATACAGGACGTCGCTCGAGCGCCCGTTGAAGACCGACCTGCTCACGAGTGAGCACCAGAGGTAGACCTGCTCAGTCCGCTGGACCTTGGCGACAGATTGGCCGGAGAACTTTTGAGGGTCTGACGCCGCAGGGAGGTTGTCAATCCGCTGGCCCAGGAAGCCCAAGAAGCGGCCGATGCCCTGGTTTGCGGGACGGCTGAAATCGAGCACCCATCTGGGCTTCAGAGTGATCTCCACCCGGCTGGTGCTGTAATTCGGGGTGATCGCGACCCCGTCGCGGTCCTGGCCGGCATCCTCAAGGAGATCCCCGACTGTGTTGGCAATGGAGAGAATCCCCGCGGTGGAGCCTGAGTGCTGATAGAGACCGTCGGCGAGTATAAGGACGACGAGCCCCGTCGGAGTAAGGATCTTGAAGACGTTGTTGGCCAACGCTGCCGAGATGTTTGTCCAGCTCCTCCATACTGGCGACGAGGCGAGGGCGATAGAGCCGCCGTTCGGGAGCTCTAAGGGAGGCTCGAAGCGGATTTCGAGCCTTCCATCTGGCCCGGGGATCCCTGAGATGCTTATTGGTGTCTCGCGCATGGTTGTGTATTCGGGAAGGCTGCCCTTCTTCAATTCATTCACAGGGCAACGAGTTCAGTGACGCATTCGCGGTAATCCTCGGGCCCCATGAAGCCTGCACCGAAGAGGGTGGTGAGGTGTTCGATACCTTCGTTGAGGCTGCTTCCGCCGAGGGGTTTCCCCCTGGCCGCTGTCGAGGCTGTGATCAGCTTTAGTCTCCATCGCGCCCTCTGGACCGGGGTCTCGGCGTGTGTGTCGGCGGGCGCTGGGGCAGGCTTTTCACCCCGTGGCTGCGTGCCGGCGGCGATCATCTCATCGACCAGCTGGCGGGTTCCGTTGTGTAGGCGCTGCGCTGCACCGCCAGGGTCTGCCAGGTATGTGTGGGCAAGGAGGCGACGCCAGGGGCCGACGGCCTTGATCTTCCTCATCCCCAGGGGTGTCAAGATTAGGTGGCGGTCGTCCGCTCTGCCCATCTGAGACCCCAACTTGACGAGTTCCGGACGGGTGCAGCCGCCAACGAAGGCCAACTCCTCTCGAGTGAACTCAGCAGGCGCCTCTCCGAGCCCCTCGCCAGTGACTGGGGTCCGGTCGTCCAGAAGGGTCTCGAGACTCTCGTCGGATAACCGGCGGTCTGCAGCAGGCCGCGGAGGCCCAGGTGGGCCATTTCCCAAACCCCTTGCCCCCATGCCGCGCCCCCGGATCGCGCCCGGAAGACGTACTTCTCCCATACCTTGGCTGAAGTGTCTCTCCGGGCCCTCAGAAGCTTCTTTCGCTATGCAACGGGTGGAGGGTTTGCTGCGAGTTCCTCGGGGTTCTCCAGGAGGTGCGGCACCAGGGCTCGCAGAGCCTCAGGGCCGAACGGGTTGGCGGGTTTTGGGGGAGGGATCTCCCGTAACAGGTTGACCTCAGCCGGTGCGGGCATGGGGGCAACGGCCTCCTCAATGGCCGCAGTGACCTGGTCTTTTTACCCAACGGCCCTGTGATCGGCGCCGCAGCGCGTTCAAGGGCTCGGTCGACTCCCAGCTTGCCGAGAGCCTTAGCCCGGGTGTTCTCACGGATCTGCTGCTTCGTTTCGGCGACCTCTTGAAGGACGGCTGCCCGCCCTTCGAGCTCGGTGTTTTCTGTACCCGGCAGCACATCTGTGCCATCTGCATCCACGGTGTCTGCGGCCGCAGGCCTTGGGGCGTCGAGTGCCTCGGTTGCTGCTATCTTGGCTCGGAGAGCCTCCAGCTTGCTCATTGTAGGCATGGTTATCAATATAGGGGGCCTATCTTAGCTCTAACAAGGTGGACCCCCCCATCCCCGCGTGACCACTCCGTCGGCTCTGCGGATGACGTAGAACGCATGCCTGTCCCTCCGCCACGCGTCGGTGAATTGGGTCGCGAGGTCGGCCGCACGGTTGGCCGGGAACAGCTCGCCGGGGGCACGGCGGAGGCCCCGCAAGCTGTCAGGGAACGCACCGGGTAAGAGGAGAAAGTGCGTTGCGTTGGCCCGGAGGGTGCGGAGCTGGTCGCGGCCGGCTGAGGCCCAGCGATGGGATACAAAGGCTCCGGAGGCGTTGGCGTATCAGGATCGGGTGAACCACTTTTCCGCTGCGGCCAGGGCTGTCCTCTCAGCCAAGCAGTCGTCGAAGACAACGAGGCATGTTTGGGCCGGGTCGACGTCGGCCGGGTCGGGCGCATCTGCGGGCGCGACGGCCTCAAACCGGACATCTTCGCCGATCCCAAGCTGGTCGGCCTCGTGGGAGGAATTGCCCCCCAGGCCCACTATCCACGTAAGTGTTTGTTTCTGTGCATATTACACTCATTAGACACGTACAAAGACAGGCATATGAACGCGAGATTCATAACCTTAAAGATGGTAAGACCTTGTTAAGGTCGAGCCACATATTGTCACTCAATCCGTTCTTGGATCCCAATGACATTCTCTGAGTTGGGGGTCACACAGGTTACCATCCTATCCTTGTCCCACACAAACACTGTCTGGTGCCAGTTATTGTGAATCACTATCATTCAAAAGGCCATGTTGGTTGTGAGTGGACATTAAGCTTGATCCATGAAAAATACTGCATTATTAAAGCCCGCCAGATAGCGCGCAATGTTTTGCACGAGTGCTTTACATGCAGAAAGATGTATTCCAAACCTGCTACACAGATAATGTCTGATTTACCCTCTAAACGCATTCAGGCAGGTCTCCCGCCTTTTACATTTGTAGGTATAGATGCCTTTGGCCCGTATTTGACAAAGTTTTACTGTTCGCAGAAAAAGAGATATGGATGTATTTTCATGTGCATGAGCACAAGAGCAATACATATCGAAATGTTATACAGCTGTGATGCTCAGAGTTTTTTGTGTGCATTTAAAAGGTTTGTTGCACAGATTTTCTCAGTTAACGCAACCAATTTCACTAATGGAGAGCGAGAATTGCGTAAGGCGTTCCTCTTTCATTCAAAAAACACATTGTTCCGATATGCAGTCCCTAACGCCATTGAATGGGTTTTTATTCCTCCCAAATCTCCCAATTTTGGTGGTTGCTGATGTATCGAATACAAAAGCACCGGCTGAACCAACACTCAATGCTAGGTCAAAGTGGACTACTCAAAATGATGATTTAAAATTGGGGGAACTGGTCCTAATACAAGAGTCGTCTTTGCCAAGGGGAGTCTGGCCTATTGGATTGATTAAACAAGTAATTCCATCTAGAGATGGGAAAATCAGGTCAGACATTGTCAAAACACGCACTTCAGAACTACACCTTCCCATTCTCCTGTTACGGGAGATCCCTCCCCCATTACTTATTCGGCTTGGCGTTGGTAATTAAGCCGTGTTCAATGCTTTGATAGGCCCATATATATATGTATATTACTCAGACAACAATGTGTTTGAAAGTTGTCTAAACACAATCATGTGATAAATCTTGTTGAGCACAATTGTGTGCTGCATTTGGTGCAAGTGCTTTACAGGCTGATTCGCATATGAGAGGCGTGCCCCTGGAGGCATATACATTGTTACATAAACCTTACCAAGTCAAAACAGGGTGACCATCTTAACCATTCGGTGGTCATGCCTTCATAGTAGGCATGGATAGATTGATCATTTACTTGATTTCTTGGTCACTTGAATATATTCTAAGCAGTGCTTAGATGTTCTTGGCTGCTTAAGCCTACTGATGTTCGGCACAAGAAGGTTATGGTTTTTGATGTAAACTGTGTTCTTGATGGAAATTTATATTGAATGGTTTCTTCCATACAAGACTATTAAAATGCAGTGTATTTTTAGTAGAAGCCTCTTCTATATAAAGTATTTGCATTAAATGCACTCGATCTTTTGTATCCAGTGTGGGGGAGTGTCAATTACACTGCGCGGTAATTGAATTTAAAACTATAGTTGATAGCTTTTTTCTATTTAGCCCGTTCTTGTCTTTGTGATCGTCCAACTGGTTTGTCTCCGTGTGCTGCCATCTTGCGTCAACGAGTCCACTTACCCTTTTTTCTTTCGCATCTCCCCTAAACTTAAAAGTTAATCTTCCCATTTATTTGTCTTCTAAATATGAACTATCCCTATATGGGACATATATAAAGAAAGCTGTCGAGAAAGTTCGGTCAGATACTCGTTTGAAGTGGAACTTGACACTACGTTTTGCCTTGCCGTCTCCACGTTTTCCATGGGCAGTTATAGTATATATCTGATAGTTGTGTGTCTGGGAGCTTTGTGTGTACGTATTACCTCGTGTTTTGTCTGTTTGGTCTTTAATCGTGTATTTTTATTCTATTTTGGATAAATATCGCTGTTAATTATCGTTTTGCAGCGCGTCATTCATTGTGACACGTTTCAATATATTTTTGACATACAGGCGGATTGTCAGGCCATAAAATTTCCGTAAGTATTTTGATATTAAGTTTTTGTGCTAATTAAAAGTATTCTGTGCATATGTAGTTATATCTGCTTGCCACGTGCGAGATGTAAAGTTTTCAGAATTGAGAATTTAAAATTGAATACATTTCAACTAGGCGCAGTTAAATGTTTAGTTCTATTATATAACTTTAAAGCACCTTTCAGGTTTGAACTCAAACCTGTGTATTGATATTGAAAGTGTATTTGAAACTGAGTCATATTATCACTAGACATCATGTCTTGGTATAAATGTAAATATTTGTTTGTCGAAGTTGTATTCATGTCACGTTGCACAAGATTCACTTGTGTCTGTTGAAAGGGTTTCATTAAGATTATTGCCACGTAAAATGTATTTTGCCCATGCAGTTGAATCATGAAATTTTGTGCAACAGTTGTGTAATTTGCATGGATAAAATTATATGCACATCGCTAGAAATGTGTAAAGTTGCAACAGTATATGGATACATTTTAGCTAAGGTCTAATGGTAGCGAGTAAATCAGGTTTTGTATCTATACTGAAAGAGGGTTATGATATGATATGAAGTAAAAGTTCAATATTATATTCCTGAGATTTGAAAGTTGTTGACGTGGGCTAATATGTAAAAGATTAAAGATTTCTGTGTATGCATCGAATATATACTGAATTAATAAGTTAAAAAATGTTTCATGCATAAAAAAGTACTTCTCGTAATATGTATTAAGTGTATACGGGTTTGCTTTTCCAGTTTATGGGAAGCACGGGAAGCTCAAAGGAATTCATATGTCATTCGTGGTCAGAGGTAGCGCACCTGCAATGTTATCTGTGCTCCCAATAATGGAATAAAAAATTGGTTCTCATTGACAATCCACACCTTCAGTTTTTGTGTATGACAGAAGTGCTCTACAGCATTCGGGCCTCTGCACTCGAACGGCTGCTGGGTCTAAAGCATCACTGCGTACAATTACAAAGCAGTAGCTACAAGCCTCCTGCTGAGTTTTTTGGGTGTTGATCTTTGAGGGGTCAAGGGCTGGCCCCTCGACCTTTGTCATCAATACCGCTAAGGCGGCGTAGATGATAAATGGCAGCATTTTGCGGAGGTTTTGAAAGCTGACAATTTTCTTTTGCTCCTTTTCCCTCTCATTTTTATAGG
The DNA here is from genome assembly GCA_964020975.1 of Hermodice carunculata. NCBI lineage: Eukaryota > Metazoa > Annelida > Polychaeta > Eunicida > Amphinomidae > Hermodice > Hermodice carunculata. The sequence continues at coordinate 13,492,308 of OZ026612.1, read as the reverse complement.
CCTTGAGGAGGCCTCCCTGCTGTAGACCGCATAAAGGCACCTGTTGCAGAAGTAACTCCGCCTCTGGTGTTTGCTCTCCCTATACAGCAGTTTGTTGAGGTCCTTCACCCAGGTGTAGTGTTGTTTCATCACCTTCTCCACCAGAAGCAGGTTGACAGGGGGCATGTCTTCAGTATGTCTGCTAAGCCGGTGGATTATCATGCTCTTGTCCAAACCAAAGAAGTTGATGGCAAGGTCGTTCTGCCGATCCACCCTGTTGATCTGAGAGATGGGCACAGGGGTGTCCATCCCTCGAAAGTGGAGACCGTCCTCGGTGTTTAATTTGGTTGGATGGTGTGGGTTCTTGTCTACTGGAAACAAGGTTGAGTGGAGGGCCCATCGGAGACAGTCGTCTTCCTTGTTCTTAACATTATTGACTGCCATCTTATTTTTCAGTGCCGCCAGGAGTGGGATGTAGCTGCCTCCTCTCAGCGGTTGATACCTGGCCAAGTGGAGCCAGGGAAAGACTACTCTGTCAATAACTCACCCAGAACCCTGTTGACTCCACTTTTTGAGTATCTCCAGGATGTGGGGGAAGGTCTCGCCTAGCGCACTGTTTATCTCACTGGCCTGGAGGAGGGCCTCCTGCATGTGATGGAGCATGGGCTCCATCAGCTCTTCAGCTCCATCGGGTCCGCCTTTGCAAAGGGCAACTTTTAGAGCCAGTTGAAACTTCACACTATTAAGAGACAGGATCTCTTCTATGAGCTTCTTTCAGATCTGTGGGCATACACCCTCAAGAAAGGTCCTGGGATCTAGGCCAAAGGGGTGGCCTTCAGGCCCTTCCACATGCCAGCCTCGCAAGAAGTTCCCAATGACCCACGGCGTCTGCCGAAGCACTAGCTTTTCCCCATAATGCCTCCTTGATTTGAGGGGCTGGGGGAGTTGTCTAATGTTATCTTCGAGGTTGGCTCATCCAACATGTGCTAGGTCTTGATGGGCTGCTCACACCGTGGAGCTGGTGTTGACTCCTCTAGCCCTTTGATCAGCTGCGCTCCCTCCTGTGGTGCGGGGGGTCTCCCACGTCTCTCAAGCGGAGCCGGGATGGGCCTCTCGCGTGGCTGACATGAGGCCGGGGTGGGCCTCATGCGTGGTTGAAGCATGGCTGGGCAGGGTCACTCACGGATCTCATTTCCAAGAGCGCTTAGGCTTTCTGCATAGATCTAGGGTGTGATATCCCCTCGCTGAAGGAGAAGGGTTAGCTGTTGCACTACTACATCCATTCTATACATGACAAAACATATTTTTCTAATAGTAAAATAATTCTAAAAGAAACTATCCTTGTTGCTGGTATCTATAGCTGCGAGCCAAGCAAACACAACCTCCACATTGTGCGAAGCAAGAGCATGCCATAAGCAACACCGCCGCAGGGGCGGCACAGCAACAAAGGAGTTTTTAAACCCACTCTGCAGGTTTTACAGGTGTAGGGCCACCCACCCTTGGCGATTCTGGTGTTATGTACTCCACAAAACTCCTTTAGGCATAAACGCCAGCAGATGTCTGTCTTACCTATCAGAGGCCAGGCACATGTTTTTTTACCCTTCATGATATCGGTTTGGTATATCCTATGAGTCTCTTCTTCTAAATATTCATTTTGCCAGGGGCTACCCGTGGTGCTGTCTGGGCTGGGCCCGCCCAGGGGGATGGGGCAGGCCTTTTTACGCTTTGGCTGGGGTGGCTAGGGGCGCCGGTTGGTGTGGGACCCTGCATGGGGGATGGGCAGGGCCTGCTGTTGCTATCCCCTTGTGCGCATGTGGGGGCCTATCTGGGTGGCCAATATTTTTGTGTTTGTGTCTGTGTAGGCAGAGATGACTTGGCATGAGGTAACGTTTTTGGGGTAATTGTGTTAGTATGTGGGGGCAAAATTGCTTGAAGTAAACTTGGGAAAATTGTGTATGTATGTTGAACCACTTGGCGTGAAGTGTGCCACAAGCATCAGGGTACTTATTACTGTTTTATTTACACCAAAGTCTCAAACTTACTAGCCTTTATGGAAATCATGCCAATAATCCATAACTGGGCTTCAGAAAATGTTGTCAACAGAGTGTAATAAATGATAAAATGATTCAGCAACTTGCATCATTAACACCTCGATGGAAGGCAGACCTTACAAACATGCTTGTGGCACTTGTTCATTCGCGATATAAAGTTCTTGCGAAGAATTCTTAAATTTGTGGAACAGTGTCTGACAAAAAGAAACTCTATACGGCAGATAGTTTTGTTCAGCTGTTCAAGGTACTGTGGCATGGCCCGTCTAGACCGGTTAATTAAATGGCCGCTAGAGGGACCCAACGAACAGGTGCTACTACCTGATCCACCGATGTTATTATCGATGCTTTGTAATGCCGATGCTTGCATCTAATTCTTGCAATGCCCATATCTTAAATAGTGTTGAAGCTCTCTTATTTTTGCAAATGGAAAGTTGACAGGCTTTTAGTCTGTGGTTCAGACGATATATTGGGGTAAAGGAGCACACTCTCAAAAGGAGGTACACCCACCATAATGCGCATTTTGTATACTTAAACTACAAGTCAAGTTCAATTAGGAGTGTAGCTATGCTTTCTGAGGCTGAACGGACTGTTGTCATGGCCACAAAGATAAGGGTGGAACCTGCAGAAACCTCCAGGGGTGGGAAGAATGTTTTGTAAACTGCGTTTTCTGCTTGCTTATTTGGTGACGCCATATGTTGTTGCCTGGCCATCCATTACTACATTAACAGTTGCCTCTGAAGTGGCATCACCCACATTTGTTACAAAAGAAAATCCCATTCTGAGGACTCAGCCAGATGCCATCAGGGTATACCCACAGTGGCGATGGTCTGGTCCAAAGTTCCCATTGCCAAAGCTAAACTGATAAGCCCCGTTTCTCAAAAAGCTACTTTCTTCCGCCCACACTGTCACGAGGATTTTGTGGTCACCATATGTGAGTCATCATAGTCTCCAGTGGCTACATCCTGGGGATCAACGAGGCTCTCTACAATTTCAAATGCGGTGTTTTCCCATTGAGAGGGCACCAGTCATTGCATCATGGCCATCCAGTTTTACAGCTATGTTCGAAATTAGGTTGAGCACTTGCCCCCAAGAGGCTGCTTCATCTCCACTGTATGCTGGTGGATACATCCTTGGCAGGCCCCTGATGAGGTTTCCCCTTAGATCAAGATCCCCCATTAAGAAATCCCCTGTCTTAGCTACAAGGCCCAAATGCTGCTCATCCACATATTATTTTTTTGGCATATGCAGTGAGGTCAACATTAACCTTCTGGTCCTGGCATACAGGCTTGCTTGATATGTGTGGGCTGTAAATGCTCATTTTATCTCTATTATTGCCACAACAGGTAGGTTGTGATTGTTCACAATTGTGCCATTAGAATGATTCTCCTGACATAACATTGTGCTACCCAACCCAGTATGTTAGGGAACCAAGTGCAACTGTCAACTGACTGTTTTAATTGTTGATACATTGCAGCTGGGAAACAGCCTCTTCATTTTGAACATCTGTGAGTGTGACAAACATTGTGGAACATGATTTCTACAAGTCACCACTTTAATATGCTGGCCTTTATTTTTAATAGAGAAGCTACATGCAATGTCAGGGTCAGGCATGCCACCACAAGGCATCCTGCATTCTTTACACAACCTGACATTGTGATTAGAGCTCTTGGTCCAGATGGGACATTTCCGATGGAGCTTTCAAATGTCTTTGAAAAGTACCACTTGTCCATGGCAAGTGAAGCACTTGTGGAGGCCTGGAACTCAAACCCAATACAGTTCTGGTAAAACCAGGTAAACTTTGCAACCTGGTGTGCTACAACAGGCTGTGGTGTTTCAGCCAATGACCACTTGGGGCTAGCAAAGGACACCTTTTCACAGGCTGTGTTCACCTTTCATATGTGGTACCAGATCTGAAGGATCTTGTCTGAGATAATGGCTCTACTCCCCAAGGATGATGCATGGAGTGCCTGTGACAACCCCTGTGGCAAGAGGGCCTATGAGCGCATCTGTAGCGAGTTTGGAATTCCCCATCATACCGACTGGCGATGGCATGGACTAAACAATGGTCTGGGTATCTCACTTAAGTGGTGGAAGGGAAAGGTCATGTCTATAAAAGATGTCAGCTATGACCTCTTTAAGACTGTGAGGCCATGTTCCTCTTTCACCCTCGAAAGCAATGACTGGAGCGAGGACCGGATGAACTTTAAGGGAGGGGTGGCATTCACAGTTGACTCCATTCCACAGCCACCCGATGCCACAAATGCTTGGGCTGCATTTATCCTCGATAAATCCATAGGGTTTATGCAGCCCAGTGTTGACAGGCTCAATGACTCGGTCCAGGTATACATTTGCGCAATTCTCAGGTGTCAGGCCAGACACGAACTCCTATCTTGGGTCATGGCACACCCTTTGATGCACAAAAACAGTTTGTTGCCAATGTGGAAGATGCAATTTCCCCCTCGGTTGACCTGCCATTTGCCATCAAGTGCTACCAGAATGTCTTGCAATATGCTGGCTCAAAGGTGGATGATGTCTTTGGGATAGGCCTGTACATGGCACCGAGCAACATGCTATTGCGCATCGGCCAGGTCACTCGATATTATAACAAGATAGTTGTAGCAACATCAGCTCAGAAACTACGTATCAATGCTGGAGTTAATGCAGTCACCCCACCACACAACAGTGAAGGGCATACAGGAGAAAAGAGCATTGTAAAGCCTCTAACCCCTTCATTACCCCACCACATGGGAGCAGCACCCCATGTATCTAGGGCACCTCACCATACAGTTGAAGCAGCCCAGACACATATTGAGGAGAAGACGGCATTGGTGGTTAGGGGGTTGCCCTGGGCTTACTGGTTTCATGGCTGTACAGACACCAGGAGCAACCCTCCTTAACCCAACAATAATGCCCATAGATTTTCAGCCAGCCATCCAGCTGCGTTTCCGATCACAGTCAGCAGCCAATTCACTACACTGCCATTTATACAAGCAAGAGCCATGCCTGCTTTTTGTGCAGGGGTACTTGCTAGTGCTTTTGGACCCATTCATTGAGACCGCTTTTGTTGGTAGGTTTAGGTGGTGGAGTTGGTTGGAATGTCCCAGAATTGCCTGTCAGAGCCAATACAAGTATACTGATGATGAAACTCACAGCTGTAATGATAGAAGCAATAGTAATGCCTTGTTCCTGGAAGAGGGTTCTCAGGTGCTCTGCTAATGTTGTATTTTCATTGAGAACCTTGTTGACTGTCTCTCGAATGTGGTTCATTTGAGAACTCAAGACTTCATGATTCAAGCTTGCAGCTTCGAGATGTGCTGCATGTTCATCCTCCTGGCTACACAATCTCTGTGCAATCTTTTTGTGGCTAAACTCAACTTCAGCCTCATGTAGCTTTCTTATCTCAAGCAAACTGTGCTCATCTAGTTTTGAGAGCCTAGCCAAATTGTTAACTAACTCCCCTCGGGTTCTATGTAGGACTTTATCCAGGGCAACAAGCTCTCTCATATATAGAGGTGGGTCCTCAAGGGTTTCTAGTATTTGGTAAACCTCTTCATCATTTAGTATCTCCTTTGCAGTATCTGCCAGTTCCTGGAGTGGTGTGGACTCTATGTTGCTAGGGAGGCCAGGTGCTACCTTTTGCAGGATTGATATGGCCTTAGGGCTAAGTTGTTTTGGCAAAGCTACATCAATACTAAGAACCTTAGCCATATCAACTCCATAGTACTTGGTAATAGTCGTTGGCACTAGAAATACTCCTGGACTGTTTTTCTTGATATGTAAGTTCCAGGAGCAACCCCACTTAACCCAAAGAGCACCATTCTGTTCTGCTACAAAGTCAAGACCACAACAGATCTTTCTGCCTGAAACTGCTGGACTCTCCTCTCAGTTCTTCTGACATCTACCACATCACTTTAGTTGACCCCCACTGGTACTTCGCTGCCTATAGCCCATAAAGGTGTAACTGTGCTATCAACATCATTAATAAATGAAGTCTCTACCTCATCTTCTGGAAATTCACCCTTCCATTACCCAAAATCATCAAACTCAAATCCTCCTTCTGCCACTATGTTTGCTACTATATTGAAGACATGCACAAACACGTTAAATACTAATGCAAAATATGGCACAACAATATGGACACAAAATTAACCCCTACCAATGCCTGAGAGATGCATTAGGTGTCAAAGGAATTCGTCAAACTGTGGTTGTCACAAACAACCCTTCTAAAAATTCACCAGAATCAACATCTTTTGCTTGTGTCCCCACCTGGGACCCAATGATGTCATTGTGCCATGTACAGCTGGGTTAGCTTTCAGCATTCAGCTAAATTCCACTGACAAAATTAGCAGGATTGTCAATAATCTTGGAAGGGTCATTGTGAAGAAAAAGGTTGTGAAGGTGTAAGGTAATATGGTGCTGTCTTGAGATGACTCTGACATCTTTGACTGCTACAGTGACCTTTGGAAGACAGCCACAGAGCAAAAGAATGTGGCCTACCAGGGCTTTGCTGACAAAAATGTGCTAGTCTTGCGCATTGGTGCTGAAAATGGTGATGCTTTTGCTAACACTGGAGCTGATGATGCCATTGCAAAGGTTGATGGCAGCCACTTCTACGTCCCACTGGACTTTGAATTAATGGAAAGCTACATGCCATTCTACCAAGCAGCTGTCTCAGACGGTATGAGCTGTTAACTAACCTTCAATGACTATTCTCGTGTTGTGAAGCCCACTGGTGACACCAATGCCAGCTACACAATCACTAGGATTTCACTGGAGTATGAACTAGTGACCAACCCAGATCTGGCCTGCTTGATCAAACAGCAATACCAGGGACGCATGGCCATATTGTATGAGGGTGTACTGTGTCACCGCCGCATTCTCAAGAAGTATACGGCGTGAATTGTGAACCTGAATTCACCAGCCTACAGCATGAAAGGTATCCTGATCCTGTTTGAAGACAGTGGATGGTGGCCAGAGCTATGACCGGGATCCAAAGAAATTCTACAACCTTATCATCAAGAAAGTGGAAGTCACTATTGAGGGTATACCTAACCAGCTGTTCGCTCAGGGAATGGTTCCATACCAACAGTGGGACGAGCAAGCAATATGGTAGTGGAGAGCTAAGACCCTGTGAAGTAGCTTTGGCAGCCAAAGACCTGCATCTTGCAGATGTCAGTCTGTGTGAGTACCTCACCACAAAATATGCCCTGTGGTTTGACATGCGCTCCAATGATGATGACAGCCTGCATGTCACTGATCCGGGCATTGAAAATGGAAGCTAGGGTATCACTATTCAGATTGACCCTGAGGTGTACCTTGTTGATCCAGGTGACCACCTGCATGACTGGCTGCAGGCTTTCTATCAGGTCTTTGCTGGTGAGCCAACCTTATACATCATTGATGACTGTTCAACAACAAAAGCATTGACCAAGAAAATAGATTTGTTATCACAGCTTGCTTTCTCATGCTGTCATGCAGAACAAAGTGTTTGGGTGCTTATGCCACGGTACAATACAGTCCTTAAAGACCTGCGAAAACAGCTCAAGTGGGTTGCCCTCTTCTACTGCAAGGACCGTGACAGCTTTGAAGAATGTCCATGTGAAAATGATGTGGTGCCTACACATGAACAGAGAGCAACGGGAGATACTGTGAGAGTCTCAACATGCCAAGCTCCTGTTAAAGACTGATCAGCCAACTGGTTGTCAACTGCTATGTGGTGTGCACCAAATACTGCACTGCTCAGCATTCTCTTGGCTATTGTCACCCTTGGGCTGCATGAATATATTAGATTTTCATGTCAGATTGCACATAAAAAACACAGGCCTTCCAGATGACCGACTGTGAAGAGCTTATAGACCAGATGCTCAACATTTCACTGGACAATGGTGAAACTGCAGGGACTGCCAATGCTTGGTATGGCATTGCCATTAATGCAACAGAGCAAAAGTGGGCATGCCTGGCAGCAATAGTGGCTGGTGGCAATAGCAAGCAATATTTGGGGTGGCAGATTACTATCTCTCAGTTGGAGGAAATGACTGCTTAGGAGATTGAAAAACAATATGGCTGCTATGAGGCCCAACTTGGCACCACTATGACAGAGACACTGGGAACCAGTGCAATACGCATGTATGCCCTGGCTGCTAGTGCTTTCTTGCCTATCCCTCCAGAAAATCAACTAAAATTGGTTTCTGACCTGGCGGAGGATCCCTTTGTTGGGCATGCGCTTACCAGCGCCTGCTGTGAGCTCTATCACAAGTATGGCAATTACTTAGCACCACTCACAGCATCTCTAATCACAGCTGAACACTTTCCATCTGGACATCAGTGTCCACCACATCATGTACAAGATGTCAGCACAAGTGCAAGAGGAAGTGAGAGAGAGGGTGACCCAGCCAGTAGTGGAGGAGAGTCTGACACCACCTTTGAAGCATGTTAAAGATCCTAAGAAGGTTGAGGCAGACTGAAAAGGTGCTGAAGCCCGTAAATGGAAGCAGGAAGCACTGCTTGCTCAACTGCCCAAAGATGCTAAAACACAATTGTTGTCTAAGAAACAAAACGAGTCCCAGATTGAAGGTGAGATGCAAGAAACTACAGCTGTAAAACAACAGCACACAGATACCAAGGAGCCAGTTGCACAAAGAACAGGGCTCTGGCCGCCATATGTTGTTGGTCTTGCCATATTTGGAGTGATAATCTATGCGCAGCCCCATAGCCCTAGAAAGGACTCCCAGTGTGCTGACCAAGGCCAAAAACATGTAGCACAGACTAACGCTTGGAAAAGCCAAGCACAAGTGCAATTGAAGCCTAGTCTTGACCCATTCAATATGGAGTGACTTAAACAAGCAAGCAAACCATGTCTTCACCTGATGGAAAACAACTTGCCAATCTGGCACATCATTCTGCTGTAATCAGTGGTCTGGCTATGGGCTATGCACAGCTCAGCAAAAAGCTCCTAAAGGGAGCAACTCCAAGATTAAACTTTAGTGGTTATGATGTGGGCATGGTGATTGTCGATGTTGCTCTAGCAATGGCCACAAAGGACATACTAATTAAACAGGGAATAATTCCAGCAGATATCCTCAAGTAAGAATGTCCACAATAGCAATGTTAGTGGGTGGTGCTCTTGTGAATGCCCTCGCTTTCTCTGGTAGTAACTGCCTGCTCTCGCTTCTCAGAAACAAGGGAGTTGATGAGGGACAGAAATGCCATGACAAAGCTGTTGAAAACCTGCAGGCCGCACAAGTAGCTTGGGCCTGCAAGCACCAAAAACATCTGGACTGGATCAATGAAGACCTGCATAGGCAAGGACATGCTGTGCATACCTTTCAGGATGTGGATGAAGCAATCAGACATTATAATTTGCAAACTGGCAAAGTTGTTGCCCCAGATGAACCTAAGCCAATGCTATCTGATTTCTATATGTCATCAGATGGACAGAAAGACCATGAGGTTGCATTGCTTGTACTTGGACTGGGTGCCACTGCTCACATTAGCTATAAACTCAGTAAGTAACCTCCTCACTGCATGGCAGGCAAAACTTAATTTTCGGGTCTACTACTGTGCCCATGGTTATTGTAGTTCCAGCTGGAGGCTCATCAGATTGCTGAAATATATTGTACCAACACAGATAGACTCTAAACTAGCAGAGATATATTATAGCCTTAGAGGCTCCTGAAAAAGAATTGCGGCAGTCAAGAAGCTCTTGGCGGCCGCAAAGTCCCCCAAAATGTTGTGAAGAGGTGGCTCGACAAGCAGGCTATTTGGCAGATCTATCTACCAGCTTCATGCCATATCCCCCGGCCATGCTTCGACGTGCAGACCCCCAAAGAGGTCCATCAATATGACCTCCTTTTCCTTCTGCACGACCTCGCAAGACCTACAAGCATGGCCTGACCAGGGTGCACGGTTGGTGGAGCTCCAACACACTCGCCTTTCACCTCTGTGGCCCGCGTTCGATTCATGGCCGGGGAAGCATGTGGAACGAGTTCCTACCACTCTGACTGTGCACGGTGGTTTTCTCCGAGTCCTTTGGTTTCCTCCACCAAATATGTAGGTAGGAAGTATAAGCCACGATCTGAGCCACGGACAGTGATTGATATGAGCTTGGCCTGCTTTGCAATCCATGTAAAAGATATGGGTCTATACTTATGCACTGACCGTGGTCGACGTCACCAGCCGCTACAAGGAGGTCAAGCCCCCCTGCCACCAAGACTGCTACGGAGGTCGCAGTCGCTCTCGAACATATATACTGGCAGGGGCCATTAAAGTGGCCCCAGCTACTCCAGGTTGACCCCTGGTGCGAGTTCATAGGGGCACGGCCGGGTCAATATCCACCGGGACCAAGGCATTGTCCAGTGGTTTAACTGAGCTATCCCAGAACGGCTCTTTGGCCATCAATTTGCCCATAGCTTGTTTACCCCTCCACCCGGTCAACGTAGTGAGTGCGCCGGCTGCCTGGTGTTCTTTTGGCTCTTAACAATGAGGTGACCCGGTTGATGGGCAAGCAACCTTCTGAGGCCATAAGACAGACCCCAGCCACTCCTGCCCAGAGGCTGGTGGAGCTTGAGGAAAGATGCTTGCCTTCTGGCATTGGTGTTCACTACCTTTATTAACCAGATGAGCTGGAGGGGGGCCATCGTAGGGCCACCCATCCATTTTCTGCGATCCAGAGCTTGGAGTCAAAGGGGGACAGGGACACGTTTTGGTGCATGCCATATATTTGGTGGCCCTTGGAGTGCAGCACACCTTTGCCATGGGGGAGGGTCTCCTTTTCAAAGAGGGTGGCCCTGTACTGCTAGTGACGTATGTGTTTCTTCACTACGACTTCCTTCACGCCTTTGGCCTTCTTGATGTTTTGCCCTCCAGCCTCCAGGATGGAGTACATTTTAGGTCAGAGCCCAACACACTCTTCTTTCATCTTGCCAAGCACCTTTTTGTTGACCGTGCTGTGGAGCTGGTCCTCTTTTAGGCAGTCAGAGGGGTCGTAAAAGTCTTGGTGCTTGGCCATGTCTTGGCAGAGATCCTTGGTCTGGATCTCAAGAACAAGGCTAATCGTGTCGGTGATGAGGAGCTCAAAACGGTCCCCATCTGGGCCTTTATCTCATTGTAGTAGAACTTGTACATGAAACATTTGTTGAGATTGAGAATGCTCATGCCTACATACATAGGACGGTTCAGGAGTAGGTGGCTCTTGTGTTGCTGGATTGTTATCAGGCCTTCATCAAATGAGGCATCCGGGTTTGTCCTCCTCACTTGCACATACCAGCTTGACACCCACCCGCTTGGGAAAATTCTCCATCATTTTCCCGGACACCAAGTTGCTCATCAACTTCTACAGGTCTTTTCCAAAGATGCTCGTGGCCTGCTTTCGCAATTCAGTGTTGAGCCTTATGAAGGGCTCCATCCAAGGGCTCTGTTCAAACCTCAGGACCCAGTGAACCTTTTTCAGGTGCATGCCGATGGTCGTATACAGCTGGAGATTCCTGTATTGGAGCATGTTGTGGTCCTTGTTGCATAGGTTGGGGACTAGCTTCTTGACACTCTTGGCACCACCCCAATGCCTCAGAATTCGAGTTGATAGTCGCCCATCCATGTCATCTGGACCACCATGTGCTACAACACAATTGGGTAACCATTATGCACATCGTGGAGCTCCTGGGGATACTCGAGGTCCACCTTGAGGATGTAGCCCTCTGGCCCATCAGCCAGAATGTCATTGATGGCACCGGCCAGCCCATCACAATCCTCTACCCACTGAAAGCCACCCGTGGGCAGGGGCTGGCTCATTGCCCAGCGGTACAGGTTGTTAGCGTCGAGGTACATGATGTAACTGTCAAATACAGAATCTGCATTTGTAATTTAATCAATAATATACCAAGATTTCTGTGATCAAAAGTGTGATGTCAGTCTATCATGTGTTAAAATTATTTCAGCTTGGTAATATACAAACGCATTATTACAAACTAGTAGTCTTTTCCATGTTTGTCCTTATTTGTTTCGTCATTTGCATTTTTTCCGTTTGCTGCTATCATTCCCATATTCATTTGACCGTGTTACACAGGACTGCAACCATCCCTTTTGGCCGCAAGAATAGATATCGCAGAGAGGAACTGAGAGCAAGCGTCTACCCATCTGCAGGATTTTTAAGTTGCATGGTCCCTATTCTATTAACCATGGGCTAACAGCTTAACACAGCACTGCACATGTAAAGTAAGTTGCAGTAAGATGTATAGTCCAATTTTCCAATTTGTTTTGCTGTTATATTTCATTTTATCGCTTGTTAGAGCATGAGCGTCAACTTTATATATATTTTGTTGCAGTAATGCACCATACAGGATTTGATGTCATGTTTCTCACATAATAAACTGGTCATGTCAGAGCCTGCATAAAATACGTGTAAGTATAGAAACACAATAGTTAAAGTTTGCAAAGGATATGTGTTTTTTTTAAAGGCGCATTACTTATTCACGTTCATATTCATTTTAAAAGTTTAGTAAGGTTTATTTGTCTGGCTTCCTCTACAAATGGTATAAGTGATTCAGTATCATGAAGTTATGGAATTGTTGATGCAAGTTTTCATAAAATAATTTGTATGTGGTTACGTGTATCTATGAATGCCAAAGGGGGTCATTTAGCTGTAAAACAGTGTTATTTACACCCATGTAAATGAGATAATTCAATGCTAAGTGAAACATAATTTATTAAGAATGTTTTGTTTCAACTTAAAGCGGAAATTCTAAAAGTCACATTCTTTTCAATGATCGTTCCATATTATCTTATGCAGTATATTTGCAGTGTATAACGTTTCAATGCTCAACATTCAACGTTCAACATTCAGCCGTCAACATGTGTACAACATAACATTTATTAAAAGGAAGCAGCCAAAATCAGGTCGTCATGGCTTTTTATTGGCATGGGAATATGACATCATAAAAGGAATTTTTTTAATAACTTCATGCCAACTGATGGTAGTGGTTGCCATCATGTGAGTGTTACAGGAGTCTCCAACATAATAACTCACTAGATTCATTGGTTTATGTGTCGTCGAGTGTGTGTTACATCATGAGTTCTACTCGTTTTGGTTCCTACTGGATAAAGGGGTTTGCACAGGTTTATTGTGCTGTCACGTGCATTCTGGGTGTGTACTGACATGCAGTAGTGTCAATTCAGTACACCGTTTCATCATTGTTTCAAGTTAAGATAACTTTCTACAACTTACATAGCCGACCATATCCTTACCCCAGTGTTGCTAGCTAGCAATGACTTTCGTGTGACTATCCTGGTTATATATTCAAGGACCTACCTGCATTTGCTTTTAGGGAACTTGACACGAACTACTTTTGGTCAAGTATCTTATTATATATTTAAGGACTTGTACAAAATACATATATTTATTTCAGTGACCCTTGCATACTCTGGCCTATATCCTGATGCAGTTTTGAAGCAGACTTATGTAAACTCTGTGGTTTCGTCACACATATGTACATATACTTCCATTTTTTGTTCAAGCACAGAGTGTCTGAACAAATTATACATGCCGTATTCTATTTTCTATATGTTGGTTCCTTATAGGTATCTTCGTATAGTTTAAATTTTGGTACCAGTGCATATTTATGTATTGTATAGCTCATGAAAATATTCAGTGTATTTATAGTGCTGTGGGCTTCAGCTCATATCATAGCTTACAGTATTCCTCTCTCCGACGTAAAAACTGCCCGTAAGGCACCTCAGACAAAGGTCACAAAACTAGGCAAAAAGAGCAGTCAATTATTAGCTCAGAGTGAAAATCTTGATCAAATACCAGCGTTGTTAGTGCAGTGCAAGACTGCCTTTGCTGAATTTACAGTGTGTCATGAACAGGTTTTGCAGGAAGACGAGGGTGATAACATTGAGAATGACGAGTATTTTGAGCAGGCCCATGGTAATTACCTTTAGGTTTTGTGTAGTGCTAAAGATGTAAAAGCAGTAGAGCCTTCAGCTTTAGGGTCTCCTACAGGTATTGTACCTACATCATCTTCTGTTGGTTCAAAGGAAATGTTCAGGCTATTATCCCTGCCTAAGCTTGAGTTGCAAAAGTGTATGGGTGACTCGACCAAATTTCATGGTTTTATTAAAGCTTTTAAAATTTGCGTTGAGAACTGCACTAGCCATCCCGACATCCACCTTGCGCATTTGTTTCAATGTGTATCTGACGACATGCAAGTGCAGGACATGATTAAATCACTACGCAGTTCAAAGGTTGTCAGAAGCGCTGCCGACATGCGTGATCTTTTGCAAAAATTAAGCAATTCATACGAGATTCTCCAAAGTGTCATTGCTTAGATGAGATAAATGGCCAATTAGTCATTATGGACTTGATTCAAAATTTCCCATGGCACATTCAAAACCGATGGTGCCAGCATGAGTTTGAGAGTAAAAGAGAGTCCAACGCCAATTTGTAGTTCAAGGACTTAGTATCCTTTATAGAGACTGTGTCTGATGAATTCTCTCAGCCAGTTTTCAGCTTGGCCGCTAGAAAAGATCATACCAGATCAGTTACATCTCCCGATGCACAAGCATTGTTACAGGGTGCTGTAAATGAATCTGCCCCACTTGTTGCTGCTGAGGTCAATATCTCTCATGCAGAGGCTGACACAAATGCTGCTACTAGTCAACAGCCTATTAACCCACCTAAGAATCATCCCCCATGCAAACTTTGTAGACAGCCACACTTTATTATGCTTTGTACAGAGTTCAGAATTTTACCTGTGCATGACAGAATCACTCTCATACATTTGCATAGTTTATGCGAGAATTGTCTACGTGATAACCATCGCACTTCCGAGTGTTGTAGCAATAACAGATGCTTTGTGTGTCAAGGAAAACATACGTGTTTCACTCATACTGATCAATCTTCTACTGCCTGTGCTACTGGCAATCAAAAAGATTGTCTTCTGCCTATAGTTAGGATATGTATCATCGATACATGGCATGTAAATACTGCTTTGGATGACTTTTCTACTGCATCATTCTGTACAGAGAAGTTAGAAAATCACCTTAATTTGAAAGGCATTAACCATCATTACCTAATGAAGACAATGATTTTAAATACACCCACAACTTCAAAACATGTTTCTTTTAAGGTTTCAGCTGCACAAGAATCTTTGAACATGTCAGCAGTCAGATTTATAGAGCATATTCAAGTATCCACTGGAACCAAAGATACAAAGTCTTACCCACATCTCGATGTATTGATTGTCAGGAAGTTGACCTCTTGATGGGTCAGGATTACTCTGAGGCCCTGATACCTCTTCAGGTCAGGAAGAACAAGCCTAAAGAACCAGTGGCTATACGCTTTTTGTTTGGATGGACTCTTGCTGGTCAAATACCAAAGTCAAATTGTAGTCAGGTGGTCATATGTAACTTCATGTCCACATCACGTGTCTTTGTAGACTCAGGGGTAAACAGTCGCATGATTACACATTTTCCTATCTATCCAGGGAAAGTTGTTGACTTAGCTAATTAAGAGTTGGAAAGAGAACTTGTTTGCTTAAGTGATTCACAATCGATTTCTCCTCAATCAGTTGTTTCACATGCTATTATAGATTTTTCTCCTGTGACATCAGTTATGGGAAATCATGAACGGCCCATTCACAACCCTGTCACTTTCAATTGACGACAAACGGGTCATAGATTTGTGGGACAGAACTTGTCAATTGGTTGAAGGTTATTATTAACTACCTATACCTCAGAAAAGTCCAGATGAGCCCAAACCAAATAATTTTTCCATGGCACATAGGTGTTTGGACAGTCTTGTAAGGCGACTTAAAAGAGAAAACTTGTTGCCTAGATATGATAATCAGATATCTAAGTTGCTGTAGGCCAATTATGCTCAGATTATCCCTACCCATGCTTTGCAGGATTCAGATAGAATCTGGTATCTTCCACATCATGGTGTACAAAATGTGAACAAACCTGATAAATTACAGATTGTGTTTGATTTTTCTGCCAAATATGGTGGCCGTTCATTAAATAAGCGTTGCCTTCAAGGGCAAGACTTAGTTAACAAGTTGCTGCATGTTTTGGTACGGTTCAGTTACATAGTCTTGCAGTCCAATGGGGATTTGGTTCACATGTACAATCAAGTTACAAATTCTGTATATGACAGAGATGCACTCTGATAAATATTTAGGGTACAAGGATGGAGAGTTGGTTCATATGCACATGTGCATCAATATTTTGGTGGCATATGGTCATCCTTTTCTTTTACATATGCTCCAAGGAAGATCATTGCTGACAATCCAGATATGGATCCGTTGCTCAAGGAATCTATCCTTAAAGCCATGTAGGTAGACGATCTCAAACAGTCATTTTGCTTCGAAGACATAAGTGAGCAAGAGCACATCTGTGCGGCAGTAGAGGTCGGAGAGCTTTGAGTAGAAGGCCTCCTTTAAGGGTTGCTGGGTCTCCTCAAAGTGCGCCCAGTCATCCATGTGCTCATACAGGTAGACACCTTTCCGGATGAGCAGCTTATGCTTTTCTTTGGCTGGTTCATAGCACCCCATTATCTGGAAGGCCGCAGGCTGGTTTGCCGCCACCAGCTTGTCGAGAGAGGCCAGCAGAATTTGGGCGCTGTCAATAAAGCGGAGCTTCCCCGCAGAGAAGCTTATGTTTTTTTCACGTGTTGTTGGGGATGCAGCTCAGCTGAAAGTCACCCTTCTTTTCCTCCTCCGGGACTATCTTTGACACTGCTTGCATTAACAATTGTGAGTCGTACCCCCGAAGGTTGTGAAACACCACAGGTATTGTCATCGTCTTGGAGCTGAGTGGCAGCTTGAGGTCACAGTCTTGTGGGCGGTACCTCTGTATCTTCCAGTGATGTGACAGTGGTCACACATGGCCAGCTTGGTGGGCTTGCCTGTCCTCAGGTGTCATGTGCATGGCCTTGGGGTTTGCCACCACCTTCATGATCTTTTTCTTCTAGGCTATCAGGGCACGGAGGAAGTGTTTGGGCATCTGTCCTCGACGGACAGCTCGGTCTCACCATCACTGTGCACAATGACATAGCAGTAGCTACAGGCCTAGTGCTGCTGAGTTTTTTTGGGTGTTGCACTTTGAGGGGTCAAGAGTTGGCCCCTCAACCTTTTGTTATCAATGCCTAGAAGTCGGCATTGATGACAAATGGGGCAGGCAGCTTTTTGCAGAGGTTTTGAAAACTGACCATGTTCTTTCCCTCCTCAGGCATGTCCACCCGGACGGCCGTCTGACCAATCCTGCGCCAGTCATTTTTGTAGGCCTCAAGGAGGTCCTCCCTGCTGTAGGCCACATGAATAAAGCTGTCGTAGAAGCATTTCTGCCTCTGGTGCTTGCTCTCCCTATACAGCAGTTTGTTCAGGTCCTTCACCCAGGTGTAGTGTTGTTTCCCCGCCTTATCCACCAGCAACAGGTTGACATGGGGCATGTCTTCAGGCTGTCTGCAAAGCCGGTGCATTATCATCCTGTCGTCGTACTTGTTCTTAACTTTAATGACTGCCTTCTTATTTTCAAGCAAAGCTGGGAGTGTAATGTAGCTGCCCCCTCTCAGCGGTTGATACTTGGCAGTAAGACTACTCTGTCAACAACCCACCCAGAGCCCTGTTGAGTCCACTTTTCAAGTGTCTCCAGGATGCGAGGGAAGGCCTCACCTAGTGCACTGTTGGTCTTGCTAGCCTGGAGCAGGGCCTCCTGCTTGTGATGGAGCACAGGCTCCATCAGCTCTTCGGCTCCATTGGATCCGCCTTTGTGAAGGGCAACTTCTAGAGCGAGTTGAAGCTTCACACCGTTCCGAGACACAATCTCTTCCATGAGCTTATTCTAGATCTGTGGGCATACACGCCCTCAAGAAAGGTTCTGGGATCTGTGCCAAGTGGGTGACCCTTGGGCAAGTCCATCTGCCAGCCTTGAAAGAAGTTCCCAATGACCACGGCGTCTGGTGGAACACTAGCTTTTCCCCGTAAAGACTCCTTGATTCGAGAGGCTGGGGGAGTTGTCTAATGTTATCTTCAGGGTCGGCTCATCCAAGAGGTGCTGATTCGGGATGGACTGCTCACGTCATGGAGCTGGTGCTGGCTCCTCTAGCCCTCTGATTAGCTTCGCCCGCTCCCTGGGTACCGGGTCCCACTTCTCTGACACAGAGCCTTGGTGGGCCTCTCGTGTGACTGACGCAAGGCTGGGATGGGCCTCTCGCGTGGTTGATGTGGGCTGGGGTGGGTCACTCACATGGCTGCTGCAGAGCCGGGGTTGGCCCTGATGCAGGGCTGGGGTAGGCCTCTCGCATAGCTGACATGGGCCCAGGGTGGGCCTCTCGCTTGGCTGACGTGGGGCTGGGATGGGGTGAGTCCTTACGCCTACCGCATAGGTCTGGCGCGTGATATCCCCTCGTTGAAAGAGACGGGTTAGCTGTTGCACTACTGCATCCATTCTATACATAACAAAACATATTTCTCTAAAAGTAAAATAATTCTAAAAGAAATAATCGCTGCTGGTATCTATAGCTATGAGCCGAGCAAACATGACCTCCACATCACGTCTCTTTCTGCAAAGCAAGTGCATGCCATAAGCAACACCGCCGTAGGGGCGGCACAGCAACAAAGGAGTTTTCATACCCACTCTGCATGTTTTCCAGGTGTAGGGCCCCCAACCCTTGGCAATTCTGGCATTATGTAATCCACAAAATTCCCTAAGGCATGAACACCTGCAGAGGTTTGTCTTGCCTATCTGAAACCAGGTACATTTTCTTTTACCCTTTGTGATATCAGTTCAGTATATCCTACGAGTCTCTTCCCCTAAATATTCATTTGGCTGGGGGCTACACGTGTTGCTGGGCTCTTTACCCTTCAGCTGGGGTGGCTAGAGGCACCGGTTGGTGTGAGGACCCGCCTGGGGGTGGGCGGGACTGCTGCTGCTATCCTCTTGTGTGCATGTGGAGGCCTATCTGGATGAAACTATCATTGTAGATGGTATCTATAGCTGCGAGCCAAGCAAACTCGACCTCCACATCTCATCTCTTTACCTGCGTAACTGGACGAAGCAAGCGCATGCCACAAGCAACACCCCTCCACGGGCGGCACAGCAACAAAGGAGTTTTTACACACACTGCACATGGGAATTATTTCTTATAGTAATATCTTAACTAGTTGTTGCCAGATTGGTGCCAAACGTGGTAGTGATGTACCTGGGGTACGGGTCTACCAAGCCGTCTAGACTGGTTGTGTAAATGGCCGCTAGAGGGACCCAACGGCCAGTTGCTACTGCCTAATTCAACGATGTTATTATTGATACTTTGTAAGGCCGAGGCACGCATCTTATTCTTGTAAGAAGTCAAGCTACTATCAAGTTTTAATAGGAAAGTTTAACATGGGAATTTTGCAATGGCCATATCTTAAACAGTTTTGGCCAGATTTATACCAAACTTGGCATATATGTACCTGGGGTACGTGTCTACCAAGCCGTCTAGACTGGTTGTGTGTATGGCCGCCAGAGGGACCCAACGGACAGGTACATCTGCCTCATTCAACCATGTTATTATCCATACTTTGTAATGCCGACGCTCGCATCTTATTCTTGTAATGGCTATATCTTAAGTAATTTTTGCTAGATTTGCACCAAACTTGGCATAGATGTACCTGGAGTCTTGTTCTGTCAGACCTGTTAAAATTGTCACGCTCCAGTGATTTTTGCATTTTTTATGGTTTTTTCGAAAATCTATTAAAAAAGTTTTCATAGGAAACTTTAACATGGGAATTTTGCAATGGCCATATCTTGAACAGTTATGACCAGATTTCTACCAAACTTGGTATAGATGTACCTGGAGTCTGGTTCTACCAAATCTATTAAAGTAGTAACGCTCCAATGATTTTTGGATTTTTTATGATTTTTTTCCAAAATCTTTAAAAAAAGATTTTAATAGGAAAGTTTAACATGGGAATTTTGCAATGGCCATATCTTAAACAGTTTGGGCTAGATTTGTACCAAACTTGGCATGGATGTAGCTGGAGTCTTACTCTATCAAACCTGTAAACCTTTCATGCTACAATGATTTTTGGATTTTTTATAATTTTTTCGAAAATCTTTTAAAACAGTTTTAATAGGAAAGTTTAACATGGGGATTTTGCAATGGCCGTATCTTAAACAGTTTTGGCCAAATTTGTACCAAACTTGGGATAGATGTACCTGGGGTACGTGTCTACCAAGCCGTCTAGACTGGTTGTGTAAATGGCCGCTAGAGGGACCCAACGGACAGGTGCTTCTGCCTCATTCAACGATGTTATTATCGATTCTTTGTAATGCCAACACTCACATCTTATTCTTGCAATGGCTTTATCTTAAATAGTTTTGGCCAGATTTGTACCAAACTTGGCATAGATGTAGCTGGAGTCTTGCTCTATCAAACCCGTTAAAGTTGTCATGCTCCAGTGGTTTTTGGATTTTTTATGATTTTTTTCGAAAATCTTTTTTAAAAAGTTTTAATAGGAAAGTTTAACATGGGGATTTTGCAATGGCCGTATCTTAAACAGTTTTGGCCAAATTTGTACCAAACTTGGGATAGATGTACCTGGGGTACGTGTCTACCAAGCCGTCTAGACTGGTTGTGTAAATGGCCGCTAGAGGGACCCAACGGCCAGTTGCTACTGCCTAATTCAACGATGTTATTATGGATACTTTGTAAGGCCGAGGCACGCATCTTATTCTTGCAATGGCTATATCTTAAATAGTTTTGGCCAGATTTGTACCAAACTTAGCATAGATGTACCTGGAGTCTTGCTCTATCAAACCTATAAAAGTTGTCACGCTCCAGTGATTTTTGGATTTTTTATGATTTTTTCGAAAATCTTTTAAAAAAGTTTTAATAGGAAAGTTTAACATGGGAATTTTGCAATGGCCATATATTTAACAGTTTTGGCCAGATTTGCGCCACACTTGCCATAGATGTACCTGGAGTCTTGCTCTATCAAACCTGTTAAAGAAGTCAAGCTCCTATCAAGTTTTAATAGGAAAGTTTAACATGGGAATTTTGCAATGGCCATATCTTAAACAGTTTTGGCCAGATTTATACCAAACTTGGCATATATGTACCTGGGGTACGTGTCTACCAAGCCGTCTAGACTGGTTGTGTGTATGGCTGCCAGATGGACCCAACGGACAGGTACATCTGCCTCATTCAACCATGTTATTATCCATACTTTGTAATGCCGACGCTCGCATCTTATTCTTGTAATGGCTATATCTTAAGTAATTTTTGCTAGATTTGCACCAAACTTGGCATAGATGTACCTGGAGTCTTGTTCTGTCAGACCTGTTAAAATTGTTACTTTCTTTCTCCAGTGATTTTTGGATTTTTTATGGTTTTTTCGAAAATCTATTAAAACAAGTTTTCATAGAAAACTTTAACATGGGAATTTTGCAATGGCCATATCTTGAACAGTTATGACCAGATTTCTACCAAACTTGGTATAGATGTACCTGGAGTCTGGTTCTACCAAATTTATTAAAGTAGTAACGCTCCATCGATTTTTGGATTTTTTATGATTTTTTTCCAAAATCTTTAAAAAAAGATTTTAATAGGAAAGTTTAACATGGGAATTTTGCAATGGCCATATCTTAAACAGTTTGGGCTAGATTTGTACCAAACTTGGCATGGATGTAGCTGGAGTCTTACTCTATCTAACCTGTAAACCTTTCATGCTACAATGATTTTTGGATTTTTTATAATTTTTTCGAAAATCTTTTAAAACAGTTTTAATAGGAAAGTTTAACATGGGAATTTTGCAATGGCCATATCTTAAACAGTTTTGGCCAGATTTATACCAAACTTGGCATATACGTACCTGGGGTACGTGTCTACCAAGCCGTCTAGACTGGTTGTGTGTATGGCCGCCAGAGGGACCCAACGGACAGGTACATCTGCCTCATTCAACCATGTTATTATCCATACTTTGTAATGCCGACGCTCGCATCTTATTCTTGTAATGGCTATATCTTAAGTAATTTTTGCTAGATTTGCACCAAACTTGGCATAGATGTACCTGGAGTCTTGTTCTGTCAGACCTGTTAAAATTGTTACGCTCCAGTGATTTTTGCATTTTTTATGGTTTTTTCGAAAATCTATTAAAAAAAGTTTTCATAGGAAACTTTAACATGGGAATTTTGCAATGGCCATATCTTGAACAGTTATGACCAGATTTCTACCAAACTTGGTATAGATGTACCTGGAGTCTGGTTCTACCAAATCTATTAAAGTAGTAACGCTCCATTGATTTTTGGATTTTTTATGATTTTTTTCCAAAATCTTTAAAAAAAGATTTTAATAGGAAAGTTTAACATGGGAATTTTGCAATGGCCATATCTTAAACAGTTTGGGCTAGATTTGTACCAAACTTGGCATGGATGTAGCTGGAGTCTTACTCTATCAAACCTGTAAACCTTTCATGCTACAATGATTTTTGGATTTTTTATAATTTTTTCGAAAATCTTTTAAAACAGTTTTAATAGGAAAGTTTAACATGGGGATTTTGCAATGGCCGTATCTTAAACAGTTTTGGCCAAATTTGTACCAAACTTGGGATAGATGTACCTGGGGTACGTGTCTACCAAGCCGTCTAGACTGGTTGTGTAAATGGCCGCTAGAGGGACCCAACGGACAGGTGCTTCTGCCTCATTCAACGATGTTATTATCGATTCTTTGTAATGCCGACACTCACATCTTATTCTTGCAATGGCTTTATCTTAAATAGTTTTGGCCAGATTTGTACCAAACTTGGCATAGATGTAGCTGGAGTCTTGCTCTATCAAACCCGTTAAAGTTGTCATGCTCCAGTGGTTTTTGGATTTTTTATGATTTTTTTCGAAAATCTTTTTTAAAAAGTTTTAATAGGAAAGTTTAACATGGGGATTTTGCAATGGCCGTATCTTAAACAGTTTTGGCCAAATTTGTACCAAACTTGGGATAGATGTACCTGGGGTACGTGTCTACCAAGCCGTCTAGACTGGTTGTGTAAATGGCCGCTAGAGGGACCCAACGGCCAGTTGCTACTGCCTAATTCAACGATGTTATTATCGATACTTTGTAAGGCCGAGGCACGCATCTTATTCTTGCAATGGCTATATCTTAAATAGTTTTGGCCAGATTTGTACCAAACTTAGCATAGATGTACCTGGAGTCTTGCTCTATCAAACCTATAAAAGTTGTCACGCTCCAGTGATTTTTGGATTTTTTATGATTTTTTCGAAAATCTTTTAAAAAAGTTTTAATAGGAAAGTTTAACATGGGAATTTTGCAATGGCCATATATTTAACAGTTTTGGCCAGATTTGCGCCACACTTGCCATAGATGTACCTGGAGTCTTGCTCTATCAAACCTGTTAAAGAAGTCAAGCTCCTATCAAGTTTTAATAGGAAAGTTTAACATGGGAATTTTGCAATGGCCATATCTTAAACAGTTTTGGCCAGATTTATACCAAACTTGGCATATATGTACCTGGGGTACGTGTCTACCAAGCCGTCTAGACTGGTTGTGTGTATGGCCGCCAGATGGACCCAACGGACAGGTACATCTGCCTCATTCAACCATGTTATTATCCATACTTTGTAATGCCGACGCTCGCATCTTATTCTTGTAATGGCTATATCTTAAGTAATTTTTGCTAGATTTGCACCAAACTTGGCATAGATGTACCTGGAGTCTTGTTCTGTCAGACCTGTTAAAATTGTTACGCTCCAGTGATTTTTGGATTTTTTATGGTTTTTTCGAAAATCTATTAAAAAAAGTTTTCATAGGAAACTTTAACATGGGAATTTTGCAATGGCCATATCTTGAACAGTTATGACAAGATTTCTACCAAACTTGGTATAGATGTACCTGGAGTCTGGTTCTACCAAATCTATTAAAGTAGTAACGCTCCAATGATTTTTGGATTTTTTATGATTTTTTTCCAAAATCTTTAAAAAAAGATTTTAATAGGAAAGTTTAACATGGGAATTTTGCAATGGCCATATTTTAAACAGTTTGGGCTAGATTTGTACCAAACTTGGCATGGATGTAGCTGGAGTCTTACTCTATCTAACCTGTAAACCTTTCATGCTACAATGATTTTTGGATTTTTTATAATTTTTTCGAAAATCTTTTAAAACAGTTTTAATAGGAAAGTTTAACATGGGGATTTTGCAATGGCCGTATCTTAAACAGTTTTGGCCAAATTTGTACCAAACTTGGGATAGATGTACCTGGGGTACGTGTCTACCAAGCCGTCTAGACTGGTTGTGTAAATGGCCGCTAGAGGGACCCAACGGACAGGTGCTTCTGCCTCATTCAACGATGTTATTATCGATTCTTTGTAATGCCGACACTCACATCTTATTCTTGCAATGGCTTTATCTTAAATAGTTTTGGCCAGATTTGTACCAAACTTGGCATAGATGTAGCTGGAGTCTTGCTCTATCAAACCCGTTAAAGTTGTCATGCTCCAGTGGTTTTTGGATTTTTTATGATTTTTTTCGAAAATCTTTTTTAAAAAGTTTTAATAGGAAAGTTTAACATGGGGATTTTGCAATGGCCATATCTTGCATAGTTTTTGCCAGACTTATACCAAACTTGGTATAGATGTTCCTGGAGTACGTGTCTACCAAACCGTCTAGACTGGCCGCCAGAGGGATCCAATGGACAGGTGCTTCTGCCTCATTCAACGATGTTATTATCGATACTTTGTAAGGCCGACGCTCGCATCTTATTCTTGCAATGGCTATAAATGTGCGTGGGTTCTTGCTCTAGTAAAACTGGTAAAGCTGTCACGCTCTAGTGACTTTTTAATTTTTTATGATTTTTTAAAAAATCTTTAAAAAAGTTTTAATATGGAAGTTTAACATGGGAATTTTGCAATGGCCACATGTTAAACAGTTTTGGCCAGAATTGTGCCAAACCTGGTATAGATTTTTGGTCTATAAAACCTCACCCTCCAGTGATTATTTTTTTTCGAAAATCTTTTTTAAAAAGTTTTAATAGGAAAGTTTAACAGGGGGATTTTGCAATATCTTAAACAGTTTTGGCCAGATTTGTACGAAACTCGGTAAATATAAACTGGGGTACGTGTCTACCAAGCCGTCTTAGACTGCTTATGTGAATGGCAGCTTTAAGGACCCAACGGACATAGGGTTATTTCGCTAATGAGTTGCATTTTGAAGCCTTTATCATGGAAGAATCTAGTATTACGAATACATTAACGAGTTTTTTTATTGATCAGCACTTTGGCTTAAGGTAAGCAAGGTGGGCAGTAATTTTGTTCATTAATGATAGAGGTATTTCACCAATTTTTTGCTTTATGTGAGACTTTTTAATGGAAAAGATTATATTACTAAACGTTATATTAATTTTTTTCTTTAGATTTGCATTGTTCCTTACCCTATACCACCATATTTTGTCAGTTTTGATAAAATTCAGCCAACTGGTCTGTTGAAAACCAATGTCGTAGGACTAATTTTACGTTTCTGATGACTCCAAACACCATAATTTTACGTCGTTAACCACATTTTGTTAATCTCTTGAACAAAATAAGCATGGAAAGGGTCATTTAATGTAAGGGGAAGTTTCTTTTTAAGGAAAATTTTTCGTTTCCGCTCGACACAATTTATACTCATGGACACTTCAGAGCATCAATATGAACATAAAATCAAGCTTTATAAGCAGTAAAATCAGATCAATGCTCTTGATTTTAAGTTCTATAAAACACCACAATTGAGTCTCAGGGACAAGATTAGCACACTGGCCACCACCTTTTTGCCTCTATATCAATAATTATTAATATTAACCACAAATTTCTAAAAGAACTAAAATATAGCAGTTTAAAAAAGCATTCCTTGCGGAAAAAAAAAAAAAAATTTGTGTTAGGATACTTTTTTCGTTTACAATGGACCACATTGTTACCTCCGAACCAACAATACTTAAATATCTTATATATCCAAAAGCTAAACGGATGTACCGGGAATGTTTTTTTTTCACCGGGAAATTTCCGCTCCTCACATGAACTGTACAAATAATTTATTTCCTCAGACACTTCAAAACACAACTATTTATAAATACGAACACAAAATCAAGTTTGGTCAAATAATAAGAAAAACTTTCTTTTTCCTTTCTGTATTGAATCTGAACACCACAATTTAGTCTCAGGGAATGAATAAAGCCAATCAAAGCCAGATTTTCCCTAGGTGAACAATATTATGACTAATGGTTCTTGTACTAACCAATATGCTCTAAAATAACCAAAATATAAAATCAAGCCAAACCAGGGAAAATATTTCGTTTCTGCTCCTCAATTTAGTTCCTTGGACACTTCATAACACACCTCTTCTGATGAATACGAACATAAAATCAAGCCAAGTAAGCAATAAGACAAATTCTCTTTCTTTTTCGTTTTGTATTGAATCCGAACAGCACGATGTAGTGTCTTTCACAAGATAAAGCAAAACAGGTCTTTACAAAGCCAGATTTACCCTCGGTGAACAATATAATGATTAATTGTTCTTATGCTAACCAATCTGCTTTAAAATGACCAGAATATAACGGTTTTATTTAAAATCAAGCTATACTGACAATATTAGTAGAGAATTTTTCGTTTACAAAGAACCTCAAACACCACAATGTTACCTCCAAAACCACAATACTTTAATCGCTCATGTCCGTCCGTGATATGATAAAGCCAAACAGGTCCTTACAGAGGTAACGGGAAGCTTTTTTAAAAGGAAGTCGTTTCGTTTGAGCTCCACGATGACACAATATAGTCTCTTGAAAACTTCATACAAGTATTATTTATCGATATCAGCAGAAGATCAACCCAAGTAACCAAAAATAATGTTAACTTTAATAATCAGACACATTCTCTTGCTTTTTTACGCTCTGTAGTGAATCCAAACACCATAATTTAGTCTCTGGGACAAAGAAGATAATGCCAAACTGGTCCTAACTGGTCGTTACTGGTCCTTACAATGCAACGTTTTCCCAGCGAGAACGATATGATGACTACTTGTTCTAACTCTACGCACAAGTTCCAAAGCAACAAATATTTATCGGTTTTGACAAGCTGGCCATATAATAGGGCAAGATGTTTCGTTTACAATGAGCATCGAACCCTGTATTGATTGGGCATCGAACACCACAATAGAATCTCCGATAGCACATTTGGGTCTCTTTCAATATTGTTCAGAGAGCCAAAGACTGCCTTTGTGGGGACTAATTTGGTTTTATCTTATCCCAGAGACTAACTTGCAGTTCTCACTAATGAACTTAAAAGCAAGAGAATTTGATTTATAATACAAGGCCAAATTTCCCGTTAAAAACGCTCTGTAGTGAATCCAAACACCACAATTTATCTCTGGGACAAGTAAGATTAAGCCAAATTACAATGCCACGTTTTCCCTCCGTGAACAATATCATGACTTATTGTTCTTACACTACGCACAATGATACATAACGCAGACAACGTAATATGCTCTAAGACAACAAAAATTTATCGGTTTTGACAAAAATCAAGCCAAGCTCGCTATATTTATATAACAGCGTAAGATGTTTCGTTTACAATGAACATCGAACACTACAATAGAATCTCCGATAGCATAATTTAGTCTCTTTCAATATTGTTCAGAAAGGGATGGACTGACTTTGTGGGGACTAATTTGGTTTTATCTTGTCCCAAAGACAAAAGTGCGGTGTTTAGATTCATTATATAACTTAGAAGCAAGAGAATTTGATTATTAGATACAAATGATTGGTTAGTTGGCATGATTTTTTCTTTTCATCTTGATAGATAATGGTGCTATGAAGAACGAAAGAGACTAAATTGTGTGGAGGGTCATTACGGAGCCGAAACCAAATACTTTCATCTTAAAAAAGCTTTCCGTTACCTTAAATGTCCGTTTAAGATTTATTTAATAGAAGTATATTGTGGTATCGGAGGTGGTGTTTGATGTTCATTATAAACGTAACATCCTGCCCTATTATATACGTATGGCCAGCTTGACGTGATTTTGTCAAAACCGAGAAATTTTTTGTTGTTTTAGTCATAATAATGTTCCAGGAGGGAAACATGGCTTTGCAAGCACCAGTTTGGCATTATCTTGTCCTAGCAACTAAATTCTGGTGTTTGGATTGACTAGAGCGTTAAAAGCAAGCAAATTGGTCTAATTGTTAAAGTTAACATTATTTTATTGGTTAGTTAAAACCGGGTTGATTTTATTTTTATTTCGATCAAAATTATGGGTTTTCCAAATTGAAGACATCCTGAGAACCACATTTATTTAAAAGAAGGCCAAATTTCCCGTTTAAAATGAACTTTGAACACCCCAATGATACATACTTCCGACACCACAATACTCTAATCAGTCATAAAGCAGACAACGTAACGGTAAGCTTTTTTAAAAGGAAGTCGTTTCGTTTCAGCTCCACTATGACGCAATTTAGTCTCTTGAAACCTTAAAAAAAGTATTCATTATCGATATTATAACATAAAACCAAACCAACTAACCAATAAAATATAAGACAAATTCTCTTGCTTTTACGCTCTGTAGTGAATCCAAATACCACAATTTAGTCTCTGGGACAAGATGCTGGTCCTTGCAATGCCACGTTTTTCTCCGTGAACAATATCATGACTTATTGTTCTTACACTATGCATATATGCTCTAAGACAACAAAAATTTATCGGTTTTGACAAAAATCAAGCCAAGCTCGCTATATTCATATTACAGCGTAAGATGTTTCGCTTACAATGAACATCGAACACCACAATAGAATCTCCGATAAAATAATTTAATCTCTTTCAATATTGTTCACAGAGGGATAGACTGGCTTTGTGGGGACCAATTGGGTTTTTTCTTGTCCCAAGAGACTGAAGTGCGGTGTTTGGATTCATTTTCCTCTTGCTTTTACTCTCTGTAGTGAATCCAAATACCACACTTTAGTCTCTGGGACAAGATGCTGGTCCTTGCAATGCCACGTTTTCTCCGTGAACAATATCATGACTTATTGTTCTTACACTACGCATAATGCTCTAAGATAACAAAAATTTATCGGTTTTGACAAAAATCAAGCCAAGCTCGCTATATTTATATAACAGCGTAAGATGTTTCGTTTACAATGAACATCGAACACCACAATAGAATCTCCGATAATATAATTTAATCTCTTTCAATATTGTTCACAGAGGGATAGACTGGCTTTGTGGGGACTAATTTGGTTTTATCTTATCCCAGAGACTAAATTGCAGTTCTCACTAATGAACTTAAAAGCAAGAGAATTTGATTTATAATACAAGGCCAAATTTCCCGTTAAAAACGCTCTGTAGTGAATCCAAACACCACAATTTATCTCTGGGACAAGTAAGATTAAGCCAAATTACAAAGCCACGTTTTCCCTCCGTGAACAATATCATGACTTATTGTTCTTACACTACGCACAATGATACATAACGCAGACAACGTAATATGCTCTAAGACAACAAAAATTTATCGGTTTTGACAAAAATCAAGCCAAGCTCGCTATATTTATATAACAGCGTAAGATGTTTCGTTTACAATGAACATCGAACACTACAATAGAATCTCCGATAGCATAATTTAGTCTCTTTCAATATTGTTCAGAAAGGGATGGACTGACTTTGTGGGGACTAATTTGGTTTTATCTTGTCCCAAAGACAAAAGTGCGGTGTTTAGATTCATTATATAACTTAGAAGCAAGAGAATTTGATTATTAGATACAAATGATTGGTTAGTTGGCATGATTTTTTCTTTTCATCTTGATAGACAATGGTGCTATGAAGAACGAAAGAGACTAAATTGTGTGGAGGGTCATTACGGAGCCGAAACCAAATACTTTCATCTTAAAAAAGCTTTCCGTTACCTTAAATGTCCGTTTAAGGTTTTTTTAATAGAAGTATATTGTGGTATCGGAGGTGGTGTTTGATGTTCATTATAAACGTAACATCCTGCCCTATTATATACGTATGGCCAGCTTGACGTGATTTTGTCAAAACCGAGAAATTTTTGTTGTTTTAGTCATAATAGGAGGGAAACATGGCTTTGCAAGCACCAGTTTGACTTCATCTTGTCCTAGCAACTTGGCTTTGCAAGCACCAGTTTGGCTTTATCTTGTCCTAGCAACTAAATTCTGGTGTTTGGATTGACTACAGAGCGTTAAAAGCAAGCAGATTGGTCTAATTGTTAAAGTTAACATTATTTTATTGGTTAGTTAAAACCGGGTTGATTTTATTTTTATTTCGATCAAAATTATGGGTTTTCCAAATTTAAGACATCCTGAGAACCACATTTATTTAAAAGAAGGCCAAATTTTCCGTTTAAAATGAACTTTGAACACCCCAATGATACATACTTCCGACACCACAATACTCTAATCAGTCATAAAGCAGACAACGTAACGGTAAGCTTTTTTAAAAGGAAGTCGTTTCGTTTCAGCTCCACTATGACGCAATTTAGTCTCTTGAAACCTTAAAAAAAGTATTAGTTATCGATATTATAACATAAAACCAAACCAACTTACCAATAAAATAATGTTTACTTTAATAGTCAGACAAATTCTCTTGCTTTTACGCTCTGTAGTGAATCCAAATACCACAATTTAGTCTCTGGGACAAGATGCTGGTCCTTGAAATGCCACGTTTTCTCCGTGACTTATTGTTCTTACACTACGCATATATGCTCTAAGACAACAAAAATTTATCGGTTTTGACAAAAATCAAGCCAAGCTCGCTATATTTATATAACAGCGTAAGATGTTTCGTTTACAATGAACATCAAACACCACAATAGAATCTCCGATAATATATTTTAATCTCTTTCAATATTGTTCACAGAGGGAAAGACTGGCTTTGTGGGGACCAATTGGGTTTTTTCTTGTCCCAAGAGACTAAAGTGCGGTGTTTGGATTCATTACGCCCTGTAGTGAATCCAAATACCACAATTTAGTCTCTTAAAAGCAAGAGAATTTGATTATTAGATACAAATGATTAGTTAATTGGCTTGATTTTCTGTTCATCTTGATAGATAATGGTGCTTTGAAGAACTTAAGGAGACCAAATTGTGTGTAGGGTCATTGCGGAGCCGAAACCAAATACTTTCCTGGTAAAAAAGCTTTCCGTATTAAGTAGAAATAATTAGAATATTGTGGTATCGGAGGTGGTGTGTGATGTTCATTATAAACGGAACATCTTGCCCTATTATATAAATATTAGCCAGCTTAACTTGATTTTGTCAAAACCGATAATTTTTTTTTTTATGGCACCATCCCTAGTGTAAAAACAATTAGTCATAATATTGTTTCAGGAGGGTAACATGTAAGGACCAGTTTGGTTTTATTTTGTCCTAGAGACCAAATTGTGGTGTTTGGGTTTACTACAGAGCGTTAAAGCAAGATAATTTGGCTGATTATTAAAGTTAACATTATTTTATTGGTTAATTGGGTTGATGTTGATGTTGTGTTTATTTCGATCAAAACTATGGGTTTTACACATTGAAGACATCCTGAAAACATTTATTTAAAGTAGGACAAATTTCTCGTTTAAAATGAACTTCAAACACCCCACTGATACCTGTTTGTACAAAATATAGCTTAACACACAACGTAACGCGAAACCGTTTCGTTTGAGCTGAACCCAAACACACAAATTGGGACTTCAAAGCAAACATAAAATCAATCCAACTAACCAAGAAAATAATGTTCACTTTTAATAACTCTTGCTTTTACGCTTTTAAAACACCACAATTTAGTCTCTAGGACAAGATAAAGCCAAACTGGTCCTTACAAAGCCATGTTTCCCTCCTTGAACAATATTATGACTAAGTAGTAGGGATAATGCCCTTAAACAACAATAATTTATCCGTTTTGACAAAATCACGTCAAGCTGGCCATATTTGTATAATGGTGTTCAGATTCAATACAGAATGGAAAAGGGAGAACATTTTTCTGTTTATTTGACGAAACATGACATTACTGCTTAGATAGCTTGATTTTGTGTTCATATGGTGCTATGAAGTGTACAAGAGAATCAATTAGGTGTCGAAAGGAAACTCGTGAGGTCCTTTTCGCGGCCATATTTTGATAACCAGTCTAGAGATGGCTTGGTAGACAGCCCTACCTACAACTATTTAAAATTCCCATGTTAAACTGTCACTGGATCGTCACCACTTTAACAGACGCCAGCTATGCGAAGTTTTGGACAAATATGGCAAAAACTATACAAGATATGGCCTTTGGAAGCATAAGATGCGAGTTTCGGCATTTAGAAGCTATAGATCACACCGTTGTTGATTTGGGCAGTAGCCCATGTCCGTTGGGTCCCTCAAAGCGGCCATTCACTTGTCTAGACGGCTTGGTAGACACGCACTCCCAAGTACATTCAGCTTTTGCAGCAATCTGGCAATGACTATTGAAGATATAACCATTTAAAAAAATATTCCATTGTGAAACTTTCCTGTTAAAACTTTTTTTTCAAAGATTTTTGAAAAAATAAGAAAAAAAAAAACAAATATCACTGGAGCGTAAGTATTTTAACAGGTTTAGTACAGCAAGATTACACCAAGTTTGTACAAATCTGGCCAAAATTGTTTAAAATGTGCCCATTGCAAAATCCCCATGTAAAACTGTCCTTTTTAACTTTTTTTATTTTTTCGCAAAAATCGCAAAAAATAAAAAAATCACTGGAGCGTGACCACGTTAGTAGGAGTGGTAGAGCAAGTCCCCCGGTACATCTATACCAAGGTTGGTACAAATCTGGCAAAAACTATTTAAGACACGGCCATTGCAAGAATAAGATGCGCGCGTGGGCACTAGAAAGTATCGATAATAACATCGTTTGAATTGGGCAGTAGCACCTGTCCGTTGCGTATCTCTAGCGGCCATTCACTTAACCAGAATTCCCATGTTGAACTTTCCTATAAAAACCTTTTTTCAAAGGTTTTAGAAATAATCATTAAAACTACAAAAATCATCAGAGCGTGACCACTTTAACAGGGGTGGTAGGAGCAAGACCCCAGGTACATCTGTACCAAGTTTGGTACAAATCTGGCAACAACTATTTCAGATATATCCATTGCAAGAATAAGATGCAAGCGTTGGCATTTAAAAGTATCGGTATTAACATCGTTGAATTAGCCAGTAGTACCTGTCTGTTGGGTCTCTCTAGCGGCCATAAACTTAACCAGTCTAGATGTCTTGGAAGACATGTACCCCAGGTACATCTATACCAAGTTTGGTACCACTCTGGCTAAAACTGTTTAAGCCATCGATACGAGCATCGGCATTACAAAGTATCTATAATAACATCGTTGAATTAGGATGTAGCACCTGTCCGTTGGATCCCTCCAGCGGCCATTCACTTAACCAGAATTCCCATGTTAAACTTTCCTATTAAAACCTTTTTTAAAGATTTTTCAAATAATCATAAAAACTACAAAAGCCATCAGAGCGTGACCACTTTAAGAGGGGCGGTAGAGAAAGACCCCCGGTACATCTATACCAGGTTTGGTATAAATCTGGCAAAAACTAGTTCAGATATGGCCATTGCAAGAATAAGATGCTAGCATCCACATTACAATGTATCGATAACAACATCGTTGAATGAGGCAGGAGCACCTGTCCGTTGGGTCCCTCTGGCGGCCATTCACTTAACCCCATGTTAAACTTTCCAATAAAACTGTTTTTAAAGATTTCCGAAATAATTGTAAAAACTACAAAAAACATCAGACCGTGAACATTTAAACAGTGGTTATAGCAGGACCCCAGGTACATCTATACCAAGTTTGGTACAAATCTGGCAAAAACTATTTCAGATATGGCCATTGCAAGAATAAGATGCATGCGTCGGTATTACAAAGTATCGATAATAACATCATTGAATTAGGCAGTAGCACCTGTCCGTTGGGTCCCTCTAGCGGCCATAAACTTAACCAGTCTAGACGTCTGGGTAGACAGGTACCCCAGGTACATCTATACCAAGTTTGGGACCAATCTGGTTAAAACTGTTTAAGCCATTGCAAAATTCTCATGTTAAACTTTCCTATTAAAACTGCTTTGAAGATTTTCGACAATATCATAAAAAATCCAAAAATCACTAGAGCATAACCATTTGAATTGGTTCGGTAGACCAGGACCCCAGGTACATCTATCCGAAGTTTAGTTCAAATCTGGCAAAAACTATTTCAGATATGGCCATAGCAAGAATAAGGAATGATAATAACATCGTTGAATTAGGAAGTAGCACCTGTCCGTTGGATCCCTCTAGCGGCCATTCACTTAACCAGAATTCCCATGTTACACTTTACTATTAAAACTTCTTTGAAGATTTTCGACAATATCATAAAAAATCCAAAAATCACTAGAGCGTGACCACTTGAACAGGTTCGCTAGAGCAGGACCCTAGGTACATCTATACCAAGTTTAGTTTAAATCTGGCAAAAACTATTTGAGATATGGCCATTGGATGAATAAGATGCGAGCGTCGGCATTAGACAGTATTGATAATAACATCGTTGAATTGGGCAGTAGCACCTGTCCGCTGGGTATCTCTAGCGGTCAATCACTTAACCAGAATTCCCATGTTAAACTTTCCTATTAAAACTTTTTTTAAAGGTTTTAGAAATAATCATCAAAACTACAAAAACCGTCAGAGCGTGACCACTTTAACAGGGGTGGTAGAGCAAGACCCCAGGTACATCTGTACCAAGTTTGGTACAAATCTGGCATCAACTATTTCAGATATATCCATTGCAAGAATAAGATGCGAGCATCCACATTACAATATATCGATAACAACATCGTTGAATTAGGCAGGAGCACCTGTCCGTTGGGTCCCTCTGGCGGCCATTCACTGAACCCCATGTTAAACTTTCCAATAAAACTGTTTTTAAAGATTTTTTAAATAATCGCAAAAACTACAAAAACCATCAGACCGTGAACATTTAAACAGTGGTATGGCAGGACCCCAGGTACATCTATACCAAGTTTAGTACAAATCTGGCAACAACTATTTCAGATATGGCCATTGCAAGAATAAGATGCATGCGTCGGCATTACAAAGTATCGATAATAACATCATTGAATTAGGCAGTAGCACCTGTCCGTTGGGTCCCTCTCGCGGCCATCAACTCAACCAGTCTAGACGTCTGGGTAGACACGTACCCCGGGTACATCTATACCAAGTTTGGTACCAATCTGGTTAAAACTGTTTAAGCCATTGCAAAATTCCCATGTTAAACTTTCCTATTAAAACTTCTTTGAAGATTTTCGACAAAATCATAACAAATCCAAAAATCACTAGAGCGTGACCACTTGAAGAGGTTCGGTAGACCAGGACCCAAGGTACATCTATCCGAAGTTTAGTTCAAATCTGGCAAAAACTATTTCAGATATGGCCATAGCAAGAATAAAATGCGAGCGTCGGCATTAGAAAGTATTGATAATAACATCGTTGAATTAGGACGTCTGGGAAGACATGTACCCCAGGTACATCTATACCAAGTTTGGTACCAATCTGCCCAAAACTGTTTAAGGCATCGATACGAGCATCGCCATTACAAAGTATCTAAAATAACATCGTTGAATTAGGAAGTAGCACCTGTCCGTTGGATCCCTCTAGCGGCCATTCACTTAACCAGAATTCCCATGTTAAACTTTCCTATTAAAACCTTTTTTAAAGATTTTTGAAATAATCATAAAAACTACAAAAACCATCAGAGCGTGACCACTTTAACAGGGGCGGTAGAGAAAGACCCCCGGTACATCTATACCAGGTTTGGTATAAATCTGGCAAAAACTAGCTCAGATATGGCCATTACAAGAATAAGATGCGAGCATCCACATTACAATGTATCGATAACAACATCGTTGAATTAGGCAGGAGCACCTGTCCGTTGGGTCCCTCTGGCGGCCATTCACTTAACCCCGTGTTAAACTTTTAAATAAAACTTTTTTTAAAGATTTCCGAAATAATTGTTAAAACTACAAAAAACATCAGAGCGTAAACATTTAAACAGTAGTGGTATAGCAAGACCCCAGGTACATCTATACCAAGTTTGGTATAAATCTGGCAAAAACTATTTCAGATATGGCCATTGCAAGAATAAGATGCATGCGTCGGCATTACAAAGTATCGATAATAACATCATTGAATTAGGCAGTAGCACCTGTCTGTTGGGTCCCTCTAGCGGCCATCAACTTAACCAGTCTAGACATCTGGGTAGACACGTACCCCAGGTACATCTATACCAAGTTTGGTACCAATCTGGCTGAAACTGTTTAAGCCATTGCAAAATTCCCATGTTAAACTTTCCTATTAAAACTTCTTTGAAGATTTTCGACAAAATCATAACAAATCCAAAAATCACTAGAGCGTGACCACTTGAAAAGGTTCAGTAGACCAGGACCCCAGGTACATCTATCCGATGTTTAGTTCAAATCTG
Organism: Hermodice carunculata; assembly: GCA_964020975.1. Lineage (NCBI taxonomy): Eukaryota > Metazoa > Annelida > Polychaeta > Eunicida > Amphinomidae > Hermodice > Hermodice carunculata. The sequence goes on along the minus strand of OZ026612.1, from coordinate 13,455,808 downwards.
GCAAAAACTATTTCAGATATGGCCATTGCAAGAATAAGATGCATGCGTCGGTATTACACAGTATCGATAATAACATCATTGAATTAGGCAGTAGCACCTGTCCGTTGGGTCCCTCTAGCGGCCATAAACTTAACCAGTCTAGACGTCTGGGTAGACAGGTACCCCAGGTACATCTATACCAAGTTTGGGACCATTCTGGTTAAAACTGTTTAAGCCATTGCAAAATTCTCATGTTAAACTTTCCTATTAAAACTTCTTTGAAGATTTTCGACAAAATCATAAAAAATCCAAAAATCACTAGAGCATAACCATTTGAATTGGTTCGGTAGACCAGGACCCCAGGTACATCTATCCGAAGTTTAGTTCAAATCTGGCAAAAACTATTTCAGATATGGCCATAGCAAGAATAAGTAATGATAATAACATCGTTGAATTAGGAAGTAGCACCTGTCCGTTGGATCCCTCTAGCGGCCATTCACTTAACCAGAATTCCCATGTTACACTTTACTATTAAAACTTCTTTGAAGATTTTCGACAATATCATAAAAAATCCAAAAATCACTAGAGCGTGACCACTTGAACAGGTTCGCTAGAGCAGGACCCTAGGTACATCTATACCAAGTTTAGTTTAAATCTGGCAAAAACTATTTGAGATATGGCCATCGGATGAATAAGATGCGAGCGTTGGCATTAGAAAGTATTGATAATAACATCGTTGAATTGGGCAGTAGCACCTGTCCGCTGGGTATCTCTAGCGGTCAATCACTTAACCAGAATTCCCATGTTAAACTTTCCTATTAAAACTTTTTTTAAAGGTTTTAGAAATAATCATCAAAACTACAAAAACCGTCAGAGCGTGACCACTTTAACAGGGGTGGTAGAGCAAGACCCCAGGTACATCTGTACCAAGTTTGGTACAAATCTGGCAACAACTATTTCAGATATATCCATTGCAAGAATAAGATGCAAGCGTCGGCATATAAAAGTATCGATATTAACATCGTTGAATCAGGCAGAAGTACCTGTCTGTTGGGTCTCTATAGCGGCCATAAACTTAACCAGTCTAGACGTCTGGGAAGACACTTACCCCAGGTACATCTATACCAAGTTTGGTACCAATCTGGCCAAAACTGTTTAAGCTATCGATACAAGCATCGGCATTACAAAGTATCGATAATAACGTCGTTGAATTAGGAAGAAGCACCTGTCCGTTGGATCCCTCTAGCGGCCATTCACTTAACCAGAATACCCATGTTAAACTTTCCTATTAAAACCTTTTTTAAAGATTTTTGAAATAATCATAAAAATTACAAAAACCATCAGAGCGTGACCACTTTAAGAGGGGCGGAAGAAAAAGACCCCTGGTACATCTATACCAAGTTTGGTACCAATCTGCCCAAAACTGATTAAGGCATCGATACGAGCAATCGCCATTACAAAGTATCTATAATAACATCGTTGAATTAGGAAGTAGCACCTGTCCGTTGGATCCCTCCAGCGGCCATTCACTTAACCAGAATTCCCATGTTAAACTTTCCTATTAAAACCTTTTTTAAAGATTTTTGAAATAATCATAAAAACTACAAAAACCATCAGAGCGTGACCACTTTAACAGGGGCGGTAGAGAAAGACCCCCGGTACATCTATACCAGGTTTGGTATAAATCTGGCAAAAACTAGCTCAGATATGGCCATTACAAGAATAAGATGCGAGCATCCACATTACAATGTATCGATAACAACATCGTTGAATTAGGCAGGAGCACCTGTCCGTTGGGTCCCTCTGGCGGCCATTCACTTAACCCCATGTTAAACTTTCCAACAAAACTTTTTTTAAAGATTTCCGAAATAATTGTAAAAACTACAAAAAACATCAGAGCGTGAACATCTAAACAGTAGTGGTATAGTAAGACCCCAGGTACATCTATACCAAGTTTGGTACAAATCTGGCAACAACTATTTCAGATATGGCCATTGCAAGAATAAGATGCATGCGTCAGCATTACAAAGTATCGATAATAACATCATTGAATTAGGCAGTAGCACCTGTCTGTTGGGTCCCTCTAGCGGCCATCAACTTAACCAGTCTAGACGTCTGGGTAGACACGTACCCCAGGTACATCTATACCAAGTTTGGTACCAATCTGGCTAAAACTGTTTAAGCCATTGCAAAATTCCCATGTTAAACTTTCCTATTAAAACTTCTTTGAAGATTTTCGACAAAATCATAACAAATCCAAAAATCACTAGAGCGTGACCACTTGAAAAGGTTCAGTAGACCAGGACCCCAGGTACATCTATCCGATGTTTAGTTCAAATCTGGCAAAAACTATTTCAGATATGGCCATTGCAAGAATAAGATGCATGCGTCGGTATTACAAAGTATCGATAATAACATCATTGAATTAGGCAGTAGCACCTGTCCGTTGGGTCCCTCTAGCGGCCATAAACTTAACCAGTCTAGACGTCTGGGTAGACACGTACCCCAGGTACATCTATACCAAGTTTGGGACCAATCTGGTTAAAACTGTTTAAGCCATTGCAAAATTCTCATGTTAAACTTTCCTATTAAAACTTCTTTGAAGATTTTCGACAAAATCATAAAAAATCCAAAAATCACTAGAGCATAACCATTTGAATTGGTTCGGTAGACCAGGACCCCAGGTACATCTATCCGAAGTTAAGTTCAAATCTGGCAAAAACTATTTCAGATATGGCCATAGCAAGAATAAGTAATGATAATAACATCGTTGAATTAGGAAGTAGCACCTGTCCCTTGGATCCCTCTAGCGGCCATTCACTTAAACAGAATTCCCATGTTACACTTTACTATTAAAACTTCTTTGAAGATTTTCGACAATATCATAAAAAATCCAAAAATCACTAGAGCGTGACCACTTGAACAGGTTCGCTAGAGCAGGACCCTAGGTACATCTATACCAAGTTTAGTTTAAATCTGGCAAAAACTATTTGAGATATGGCCATTGGATGAATAAGATGCAAGCGTCGGCATATAAAAGTATCGATATTAACATCGTTGAATTAGGCAGAAGTACCTGTCTGTTGGGTCTCTCTAGCGGCCATAAACTTGACCAGCCTAGACGTCTGGGAAGACACGTACCCCAGGTACATCTATACCAAGTTTGGTACCAATCTGGCCAAAACTGTTTAAGCCATCGATACAAGCATCGGCATTACAAAGTATCGATAATAACGTCGTTGAATTAGGAAGAAGCACCTGTCCGTTGGATCCCTCTAGCGGCCATTCACTTAACCAGAATTCCCATGTTAAACTTTCCTATTAAAACCTTTTTTAAAGATTTTTGAAATAATCATAAAAACTACAAAAACCATCAGAGCGTGACCACTTTAAGAGGGGCGGAAGAGAAAGACCCCCGGTACATCTATACCAGGTTTGGTATAAATCTGGCAAAAACTAGTTCAGATATGGCCATTGCAAGAATAAGATGCGAGCATCCGCATTACAATGTATCGATAACAACATCGTTGAATTAGGCAGGAGCACCTGTCCGTTGGGTCCCTCTAGCGGCCATTCACTTAACCCCATGTTAAACTTTTAAATAAAACTTTTTTTAAAGATTTTCGAAATAATTGTAAAAACTACAAAAACCACCAGAGCATAAACATTTAAACAGTAGTGGTAGAGCAAGACCCCAGGTACATCTATACCAAGTTTGGTACAAATCTGGCAAAACCTATTTCAGATATGGCCATTGCAAGAATAAGATGCAAGCGTCGGCATTACAAAGTATCGATAATAACATCGTTGAATTAGGCAGTAGCACCTGTCCGTTGGGTCCCTCTAGCGGCCATAAACTTAACCAGAATTCCCATGTTAACATTTCCTATTAAAACATTTTTAAAGATTTTCGAAATAATCATGAAAACTACAAAAACCATCAGAGCGTGAACACTGTAACAGGGGTGGTAGAGCAAGAGCCCAGGTACATCTGTACCAAGTTTGGTACAAATCTGGCAAAAACTATTTTAGATATATCCATTGCAAGAATAAGATGCAAGCGTCGGCATTTAAAATTTCGATATTAACATCGTTGAATTAGGCAGTTGTACCTGTCTGTTGGGTCTCTCTAGCGGCCATAAACTTAACCACTCTAGACGTCTAGGAAGACACGTACCCCAGGTACATCTATACCAAGTTTGGTACCAATCTGGCCAAAACTGTTTAAGGCATCGATACGAGCATCGCCATTACAAAGTATCTATAATAACATCGTTGAATTAGGAAGTAGCACCTGTCCGTTGGATCCCTCTAGCGGCCATTCACTTAACCAGAATTCCCATGTTAAACTTTCCTATTAAAACATTTTTTAAAGATTTTTGAAATAATCATAAAAACTACAAAAGCCATCAGAGCGTGACCACTTTAACAGGGGCGGTAGAGAAAGACCCCCGGTACATCTATACCAAGTTTGGTATAAATCTGGCAAAAACTAGTTCAGATATGGCCATTGCAAGAATAAGATGCATGCGTCGGCATTACAAAGTATCGATAATAACATCATTGAATTAGGCAGTAGCACCTGTCCGTTGGGTCCCTCTAGCGGCCATCAACTTAACCAGTCTAGACGTCTGGGTAGACACGTACCCCAGGTACATCTATACCAAGTTTGGTACCAATCTGGTTAAAACTGTTTAAGCCATTGCAAAATTCCCATGTTAAACTTTCCTATTAAAACTTCTTTGAAGATTTTCGACAAAATCATAAAAAATCCAAAAATCACTAGAGCGTGACCACTTGAAGAGGTTTGGTAGACCAGGACCCCAGCTACATCTATCCGAAGTTTAGTTCAAATCTGGCAAAAACTCTTTCAGATATGGCCATAGCAAGAATAAGATGCGAGCGTCGGCATTAGAAATAATGATAATAACATCGTTGAATTAAGAAGTAGCACCTGTCCGTTGGATCCTTCTAGCGGCCATTCACTTAACCAGAATTCCCATGTTACACTTTACAATTAAAACTTTTTTTAAACATTTTCGAAATAATCATAAAAACTACAAAACCATCAGAGCATGACCACTTTAAGAGGGGTAGTAATGCAAGACTCCCGGTACATCTATACCAAGTTTGGTACAAATCTGGCAAAAACTATTTCAGACATGGCCATTGCAAGAACAAGATGCGAACGTCGGCATTACAAAGTATCGATAATAACATCGTTGAATTCAGCAGTAGTACCTGTCCCTTGGGTCTCTCTATTGTCCATAAACATGACCAGTTAAGACATCTGGGTAAACACCTACCCTATCTACATCTATACCAAGTTTGGTACCAATCTGGCTAAAACTGTTTAAGCCATTGCAAAATTCCCATGTTAAAATTTCCTATTAAAACTTTAATGAAGATTTTCGACAAAATCATAAAAAATCCAAAAATCACTAGAGCGTGACCACTTGAACAGGTCCAGCACAGCAGGACCCTAGGTACATCTATACCAAGTTTAGTTCAAATCTGGAAAAAACTATTTTAGATATTGGCCATTGGATAAATAAGATGCGAGCGTCGGCATTACAAATTATCCATAATAACATCATTGAATTGGGCAGTAGCACCTGTCTGTTGGGTGCCTCTAGCGGCCATTCACTTAACCCCATGTTAAACTTTCCAACGAAACTTTTTTTAAAGACACCCAAAATAATCGTAAAAACTACAAAAACCACCAAAGCGTAACCACTTTCACAGGGTTGGTAGAGCAGGACCCCAGGTACATCTATACCAAGTTTGGTACAAATCTGGCAAAAACTATTTCAGATATGGCGATTGCAAGAATAAGATGCAAGGGTCGGCATTACAAAGTATCGATAATAACATCGTTGAGTTAGGCAGTAGCACCTGTCCGTTGGGTCCTTCTAGCGGCCATAAATTTAACCAGTCTAGACGCCTGGGTAGACAAGTACCCCAGGTACATCTATACCAAGTTTGGGACCAATCGGGCTTAAACTGTTTAAGCAAGTACAAAATTCCCATGTTAAACTTTCCCATTAAAACATTTAAAGATTTTCGAAAAAATCATGAAAAATTCCAAAAATCGCTAGAGCGTGACCACTCGAACAGGTTCGGTAGAACAGGAACCCAGGTACATCTATCCGAAGTTTAGTTCAAATCTGGCAAAAACTATTTGAGATATGGCCATTGGATGAATAAGATGCGAGCGTCGGCATTAGAAAGTATTGATAATAACATCGTTGAATTGGGCAGTAGCACCTGTCCGCTGGGTATCTCTAGCGGCCATTCACTTAACCAGAATTCCCATGTTAAACTTTCCTATTAAAACTTTTTAAAAGATTTTCGAAATAATCGTAAAAACTACAAAAACCATCAAAGCGTGACCACTTTAACAAGGTTGGTAGAGCAGGACCCCAGGTACATCTATACCAAGTTTGGTACAAATCTGGCAAAAACTATTTCAGATATGGCGATTGCAAGAATAAGATGCCAGCGTTGGCATTACAAAGTATCGATAATAACATCGTTGAATTAGGCAGTAGCACCTGTCAGTTAGGTCCCTCTAGCGGCCATTCACTTCACCAGAATTCCCATGTTAAACTTTCCTATTAAAACATTTTTAAAGATTTTCGAAATAATCATGAAAACTACAAAAACCATCAGAGCGTGAACACTGTAACAGGGGTGGTAGAGCAAGAGCCCAGGTACATCTGTACCAAGTTTGGTACAAATCTGGCAAAAACTATATCAGATATGGCCATTGCAAGAATAAGATGCAAGTGTCGGCATTACAAAGTATAGATAATAACATCTTTGAATTAAGCAGTAGCACCTGTCCATTGGGTCCCTCTAGCGGCCATTCACTTAATCAGTCTAGACGTCTGGGTAGACACGTACCCCAGGTACATCACTACCAGGTTTCGCACCAATCTGGCAACAACTACTGCAGTTCTAGAAATTTTCACGCTCGATTTAATTTCGCACTTTTCACGCTACCACCTCAAGCGCAAAATTAAAATGTGCAAAAATAATTTGCATTGTATTTCACTACATTGTTTGGCATTGGATTGCGCGAAACTAAAATGTGCGAAAATTTGGTAATTTCAGAAAAAATGAGTTTGCGCGAAATTAAACAATCGCGAAAATTTCTAGAACTGCAGTATTTTAGATATAACGATAGGAAAAAATTCCTACGTGAAACTTTCCTATTAAAACTTTTGTTAAAGATTTTCGAAAAAACCATAAGATATCAAAAAAAGCACTGGAGAGTAACTCTTTTAACCAGTTTAGTAGAAAAAGACACCAGGTCCATCTATACCAAGTTTGGTACAGGTCTGGCCAAGGCTGTTTAAGATATGGCTATTGCGAATTCCCATGTTTAACTTTCCTATTAAAACTTTTATGAAAGATTTTCGAAAAAATCAAAAATTCCAAAAGTCACTGGAGCGTGACCATTTGAACAAGATTGGTAGAGCAAGACCCCAGGTACATCTATATGAAGTTTGGCACAAACTATTTAAGATATGGCCATTGCAAGAATAAGGCGCGAGCGTCGGCATTACAAAGTATACCAATACCAATTTGGCATAGATCTGGCCAAAATTATTTAAGATATGGCCTTTGCAACAATAAGATGCGAGTTTCATCTCTCTCTAAAAGTTGCCCTTTGCAAAGTTAGACCCGATGGAGCTGAAGAGCTGGTGGAGCCTGTGCTCCGTCACAAGTAGTAGGCCCTCCTCCAGGCCACACGAAAAGTGGACTCAACATGGCTCTTGGTGGGTTGTCGAAGGGGTAGTCTTACTCTGGCTCAACGTTGCCAGGTGTCAACTGCTGAGAGGGGGCAGCTACATCCCACTCCCGGCTGCGCTGAAATATAAGAAGGCAGACATAAATGTTAAGAACAAGGATGACAACTGTCTCTACCAGGCCCTCCGCTCAGCCTTTTTTTTTCAGAAGACAAGGACCCACACCCTCCTACCAAATACAAAACCGAGGACGGTCTCCACTTTTGTGGGATCGATGTCCCTGCGCCCATTTCTCAGATCGACAGGGTGGAGCGGCAGAATGACCTCGCCATCAATGTCTTTGGTTGGGACAAGGGTGTAATAATCCACTGGCTTAGCAGACAGCCTGAAGACATGCTGGTGGAGAAGGCATGGAATCAACACTACACCTGGGCGAAGGACCTCAACAAACTGCTGTATAGGGAGAGCAAGCACCAGAGGTGGAAATACTTCTGCGACAGATTCCTTCATGAGGCCTACAGCAGGGAGGACCTCCTCAAGGCCCATGAAAAAGAATGCTGCAGGATTGGTCAGACAGCCGTACCGGTGGACATGACCGAGGAGGGAAAGAACATGGTCAGTTTTCAAAACCTTTGCAAAAAGCTGCTTGCCCCATTTGTCATCTATGCCGACTTCCAGGCATTGTTGACAAAGGTCGAGCGGCTAGGCCTTGACCCCTCAAAGAGCAACACCCAAAAAACTCAGCAGCATGAGGCCTGTAGCTACTGCTATGTTGTCTTGTGCAGTGATGATGAGACCGAGCTGCTTGTCGAGTACAGAGGCCCAAACTCCCCAGAGCACTTCCTACCAGCCCTGATAGCTTAGAAGAAAAAGATCATGGAGGTGGTGGCAAACCCCAGGGCCACGCGCATGACCCCTGAGGACAGGCAAGCCCACCAAGCTGCCAAAACCTGCCACCAATGCGAGAAACAGTTGGAGGGAGACGCCTTGCATGACCACTGTCACATCACTGGAAAATACAGAGGGGCCGCCCACAACACCCCTGACCTCAAGCTGCGGCTCAGCTCCAAGATGATGACAATACCTGTGGTGTTTCACAACCTTTGGGGTACGACTTGCTCTTGTTGATGCAAGCCATGTTGAAGATAGTCTCGGAGGACGCGGAGGAGGAAAATAAGTGTCACTTTAAGCTGAGCTGCATCCCCAACAACACGGAAAAATACACGAGCTTCTCTATGGGGAAGCTCCCCTTTATCTACAGTGCCCAGTTTCTGCTGGCCTCTCTTGACAAGCTGGTGGCGGCGAACCAGCCTGAGGCCTTCCAGATAATGGTGCACTATGAAACAGCTGAAGAAAAGTGTAAGCTGCTCATGTGGAAGGGAGTCTACCCGTATGAGTACATGGATGGATGGGCACACATCGAGGAGACCCAGCTACCCCCAAAAGCGGCCTTGTACTCGAAGCTCTCCGACGAGCACATCAGCGATGGGGATTACGCTCACGTGCAAAAGGTCTGGATGACCTTTGGGTGTCTCAATCTCGGGGACTACAGTGACCTCGATTGGCACACAGACGTGCTCCTGCTTGCTGATGTCCTTGAGGAATACCGGCAGACGTGTCTCCACCAGTACGACCTGGACTCGGCTCACTATTAAACCGGCCCTGGCCTTAGCTGGGACGCCCTCTTCAAAAAGACAGGTGTGACCCTTGTGCTTCCTTTCGACTACGATCAGCACCTGTTCATTGAAAGACGTAACCGGGGAGGACTCTCCATGGTGTCCAAGTGTCAAGCCCAGGCAAACAACCTGGCCATTGAGGACTACGACCCAAAGAAGCCCACCAGCTACACCATGTACCTCGATGCGAACAACCTGTACGGCTGGGTGATGAACCAGCCCCTCACCCACGGATAACTTTGAGTGGGTACAGGACTGCGATGGGCTGGCCGCTGCCATAAATGGCATCTCGGCTAATGGCCCTCAGGGCTACATCGTCGAGGTGCCGGAGCGCATGGTGGCCCAGAAGGAGTGGATGGGCGACTATCGGCTTGAACTCTCAGGCGTTGGGGTGGCACCAACAGAGGTTGTAAAGCTAGTCCCAAACCTATGCAACAAGGACCACTACGTGCTCCATCGCAGGAATCTCCACCAGTATATGACCATTGGCATGCTCCAGAAAAAGGTTCACCGGGCCCAGAGGTATGAACAGAGCCCTTGGATGGAGCCCTACATCAGGCTCAACACCGAACTCCGAAAGCAGGCCACAAGCCACTTCAAAAAAGACCTGTACAAGGAGATGAGCAACTCAGTGTCTGGGAAGATGATGGAGAATCTCTGCAAGCGGGTGTATGTCAAGCTGGCACTTGCAAGCCAGAGGACAAACTCCGACACCTATTTTCCGCCCCGTCATTCACCCCAGCCAATATGTTTGACAACAGCCTGATAGCAATCCTGGAACACAATAGCCCCCTATTACTGAACCGTCCCATGTACGTAGGCATGAGGATTCGTGATCTCAGTAATTGTTTCATGTACGAGTGCTACTACAACGAGATAAAGGCCCAATATAGGGATCCTGTCGAGCTCCTCTATACCGGCACGGATAGCCTCCTTCATGAGATCCAGACCGAGGACGTCTACCAAGACATGGCCAAGCACCAAGACCTTTATGACACCTCCGACTACCCAAAAGAGCATCAGCACCACAGCACAGTCAACAAAAAGGTGCTTGACCACGCGTGTGCCGGCCGCCCCATCACCCAGTATGTCGGGCTCCAGCCTAAAATGTACTCCACCCAAAGTCGATGTGAAGAAACACATACCTCACAAGCAGTATGGCACGACCTGAAGCTCCTCACAGATAAAACCTTGTGGCGGGCCATGCATCAAGTAATAGATCGCAGGCTCATTGGGCTTAATAACTGTCCATCCCCGACGATAAACTGTCAGGTACCAAACCGGATCCGTGGCCCTATGATGGCCCCCCTCCATCTCACCTGGTTGATAAAGGTAGCAAACACCAATGCCAGAGGGCAGGCACCATTCCTCAAGAACCACAGCTTCTGGGCAGGCGCAGCCGGGCAGATGCTCGCCGTGGTCTGTCTTATGGCCCCAGAAGGTCGATTGCATGTCAACCAGGTCAACTTATTGTTAAGAGCCAAGACAACAGCAGGCAACTGGCGCAATCACTCTGCTGAGCGGGTGAAGGGGTCAACAAGCTGTTCGGCATGTTGATGGCCAAAGAGCCATTCTGCAATCGTTCGGTTAACCTCTCAACAATGCCTTGGTCCTGGTGGATATCGACCCGGCTGCGCCTCACCTGGGTGCTGTGCCTTGCAAGCAGAGGGAAGACCGCCCCCCCCCCATGAACTCGGGCCCGGGGTCAACCTGGAGGAGCTTGGGCCACTTTAACAGCCCCCGCCAGTATATCCTTATGAGAGCATATGCGACTTCCATTGCAGTCTTGGTGCGACTTCCATTGCGGTCTTGGTGGCCAAGGGGCTCAACCTCCTTGTAGCGGCGGGCGAAGTCGACTATGGTCAGGGTATACTTGTAGCTCTTGTGCCCTATGGGTTAGTGCAGGAGGAAAAGAAGGTCAGCTTGATGGACCTCCTCGGGGGTCTGCACGTTGAAGCGTGGCCAGGGGATATGGCGTGGAGCTGGTAGATAGATCTACCAAATAGCCTGCTTCTTGAGCCACCCCTTCACAACATCCTGGGGGACTTTTGCGGCCACTGAGAGCTTCTTGACTTTTGCAATTCCCTTCCAGAAGCCTCTAGGGGTATAATATATCTTTGCTAGGTTAGAGTCCGTCTGTGTTGGTACAACATATTTCAGTAATCTGATGAGCCTCCAACTGGAACTACAATAACCATGGGCACAGTAGCAGAGCCGAAAATTAAGCAGCTAAAAGCACTAGCAAGTACCCTCGGAAAACTGGCACAAAAAGCAGCTATGGCTCTCCCAGGTATAAAGGGCAGTGTAGTGAGTTGGCTGCTCACTGTGGTTGGAAAAGCAGTTGGATGGCTGGCTGAAAATCTATGGGCATTATTGTTGGCTTTAGGAGGGTTACTCCTAGTGTTTGTACAGCCATAAAACCAGTAAACTTAGGGCACCCCCCCCCCCAAACCACCAATGCCGTCTTCTCCTCAATATGTGTCTGGGCTGCTTCAACTGTATGGTGAGGTTCCCTAGATACATGTGGTGCTGCTCCCGTGTTGTGAGGTAATGAAGGGGTGGGAGTCTTTACAATGCTCTTTTCTCCTGTATGCCCTTCACTGTTGTGTGGTGGGATGACTGCATTAACTCCAGAGTTGATACCTAGCTTCTGAGCTGAGGTTGCTACAACTATCTCGTTATTATATTCAGTGACCTGGCTGATGCGCAACAGCATGTCGCTTGGTGCCATGTACAGGCCTATCCCAAAGACATAATCCACCTTTGAGCCAGCATATTGCAAGACATTCTGGTAGCGCTTGATTGCGAATGGCAGGTCAACCGGGGAGGAAATCACATCTTTCACATTGGCAACAAACTGCTTTTGTGCATCAAAGGCTGTGCCATGACCCAAGATAGGAGTACGTGTTTGGGCCTGACACCTGAGAATTACCCAAATGTATACCCGGATCGAGTCATTGAGCCTTTCAACACCCAGCTGTGTAAACCCTATGGATTTATCGAGGATAAATGCAGCCCAAGCATTTGCGGCATCAGGTGGCTGTGAAATGGAGTCAACTGTGAATGCCACCCCTCCCTTGAAGTTCATCCGGTCCTCCCTCCAGTCATTGCTTTTGAGGGTGAAAGAGGAATGTAGCCTCCCAGGTCATCACTGACATCTTTTATGGACATAACCCTTCCCTTCCACCACTTAAGTGAGATGCCCCGACCATTGTTTAGTCCATGCCGTCGCCAGTCTGTATGAGGGGGAATTCCAAACTCACTACAGATGTGCTCATAGGCCCTCTTGTCACAGGGGTTGTCAGAGGCACTTCATGCATCATCGTGGGGGAGTGAAGCCTTTATGATACACCTGAAAGGTAAACACGGCCTGGGAAAAGGAGTCCTTTGTTAGGCCCAGTTAGTCATTGGCTGAAACACCACAGCCTGTTGTGGCACACCAGGTTGCAAAGTTTACCTGGTTCTGCCAGAACCGCATTGGGTTTGAGCTCCAGGCCTGCACAAGCACTTCACTTGCCATGGACAAGTGCTACTTTTCAGAGACATTTGAAAGCTCTGTCAGAAATGACCCGTCTGGACCAAGAGCTCTAATCACAATGTCAGGTTGTGTAAAGAATGCAGGATGCATTGTGGCGGTATAGCTGACCCTGACATTGTATGTAGCTTCTCTATTAAAACTAAAGGCCAGCATATTAAAGTGATGACTTGGAGAAATCATGTTCCACAACATTTGTCACACTCACCGATGTTAGAAATGGAGAGGCTGTTTCCCTGCAGCAATGTATCGACAATCGGAACAGTCAGTGGACAGTTGCACTTGGTTCCTTTACATACTGGGTTGGGTGGCACAATGTTAAGATTGGACCCATGTAATTTATGCAATGTATCCAAAGCATTCTTGCAACCTTGTTCACCATCACAAAGATAGAACTACGTATGCATTCTTGCATGGCGTCAGATACATATAGGAACAAATGCGCAAGGCGGATGTCGGGATGGCTAGTGCAGTTCTCAGGGCAAATTTTAAAAGCTTCAATGAAACCCTGAAATTTGGTTGAGTCACCCGTGGACGTTTGCAACTCAAGCTTAGGCAGGGATAATAGCCTGAACATTTCCTGTGAACCAACAAAAGATGAAGTAGGTACAATACCTGTAGGAGACACTAAAGCTGAAGGCTGTACTGTTTTTACATCTTTAGCTCTACACAGAACCTTAAGGTAATTACCATGGGCCTGCTCAAAATACTCGTCATTCTCAATGTTATCACCTCCGTCTTCCTGTAAAACCTGTTCATGACACACTGTAAATTAAGCGAAAGCAGTCTTACACTGCAGTAATAATGCTGGTATTTGATCAAGATTTTCACTCTCAGCTAATAATTGACTGCTCTTATTGCCTAGTTTTGTGACCTTTGTCTTAGGTGCCGTATGGGCAGTTTTTACGTCGGAGAGAGGAATACTGTAAGCTATGATATGAGCTGAAGCCCACAGCACTATAAATACACTGATTATTTTCATGAGCTATACAATACACAAATATGCACTGGTACCAAAATTTAAACTATACGAAGATACCTATAAGGAACCAACATATAGAAAATAGAATACGGTATGTATAATTTGTTCAGACACTCTGTGCTTGAACAAAAAATGGAAGCATATGTATATATGTGTGATGAAAGCACAGAATTTACATAAGTCTGCTTCAAAACTGCATCACGATATAGGTCGGAGTATGCAAGGGTCACTAAAATGAATACATGTATTTTGTACAAGTCCCTAAATATATAATACGATACCTGACCAAAAGTAGTTCGTCTAAAGTTCCCTTAAAGCAAATGCAGGTAGGTCCTTGAATGTATAACCAGGATAGTCACACGAAAGTCAATGCTAGCTAGCAACATGGTGGTAAGGATATGTCTGGGTATGTCGGTCGTAGAAATTTATCTTGACTTGAAACTACGATGAAATGGTTTACTGAATCTACACTACTGCGTGTCCGTACACACCAATAATGCATGTGAAGCACAATAAACCTGTGCAAACCACTTTATCCAGTAGGAACCTAAACCAGTAGAACACATGATGTAACACACACTCGATGACACACTAACCAATGAATCTGGTGAGTTATTATGTCGGAGACTCCTTTAACACTTGCATGACGGCAACCACAAGTGTCAGTTGACACGAAGTTATTAAGAAATACCTTGTAGGATGTCGTATTCCCACACAAGTAAAAAAGCCATGAAGACTTGATCTTGGCTGCTACCTTTTAATGAACGTTACATTATACACATGTTGACTGTTGAATGTTGAATGTTGAACGTTGAGTGTTGAAACGTTATACACTGCACTTAACATATACTGCATAAGATAATATGAAATGATCATTCACAAGAATGTGACTTTTATAATTTCCCCTTTAAGTTGAAACAAAACATTCTTAATAAACTATGTATCACTTAGCCTTGAATTATCTCGTTTACACCGGTGTAAATAACACAGTTTTACAGCTAAATGAGCCCCTTTGGCCTTCAGGGATACACGTAACCACATGCAAATCATTTTATGATAACTTGCATCAACAACTCCATATCTTCATGATACTGAATCACTTATACCATTTGTACAGGAAGCCAGGCGAATAACCTTAATGAGCTTTTGTAATGCATATGAACATGAATAAATAACGTGGCTTTAAAAAAATATATCCTTTGCAAACTTTAACTAATCTGTTTCTATACTTACAGGTATTTCATGCAGGCTCTGACATGACCACTCTATCATGTGAGAAACATGACATCAAATTCTGTATGGTGCATTACTGCAACAAAAAATATAAAGTTGACACTCATGCTCTAACAACCCATAGAAAAACAGCAAAACAAATTGGAAAATTGGACTATACATCTTCCCGCAACTTACTTTACATGTGCAGTGCTGTGTTAAGCTGTTAGTCCATGGTTAATAGAATAGAGACCATGCAACTTAAAATCCTGTGAATGGGTAGATGCTTGCTCTCAGTTCCTCTCTGCGATATCGATTCTCAGTGGCCAAAAGGGATGCTTGCCGGGCAGTACTCAAAACATTACACACAAAGACTTAATGCCAATCGGAAACAAATGACCAAGGACAGTGCAACAAAAAAAACCTTTGCAGTCCTGTGTAACAGACGAATACGCACGGTCAAATGAATATGGGAATGATAGCAGCCAATGGAAAAAATGTAAATGAGGAAACAAATAAGGACAAACATGGAAAAGACTATCAGTTTGTAATAATGCATTTGTATATAACTTAGCTGAAATAATTTTAACACATGATAGACTGACATCACACTTTTGATCACAGAAAACTTGGTATATTATTGATTAAACTACAAATGCAGATTCTGTATTTGACAGCTACATCATGTACCTCGACGCTAACAACCTGTACAGCTGGTAAATGAGCCAGCCCCTGCCCACGGGTGGCTTTCAGTGGGTAGAGGACTGCGATGGGCTGGCCGGTGCCATCAACGACATCCTCGCTGATGGTCCCCAGGGCTACATCCGCAGGAACTTCACGATGTGCACAATGGTTACCTAATTGTGCCGTAGCGCATGGTGGTGCAGATGGAGTGGATGGGTGACTATCAGCTCGAACTCTTAGGTGTTGTGGTGGTACCAAGAGAGGTCAAGAAGCTAGTCCCCAACCTATGCAACAAGGACCACTACATGCTCCATTACAGGAATCTCCAGCTGTATATGACCATCGGCATGCACCTGAAAAAGGGTCACTGGGCCCTGAGGTTGAACAGAGCCCTTGGATGGAGCCCTTCATCAGGCTCAACACTGAATTCTGAAAGCAGGCCACGAGCAGCTTCGGAAAAGACCTGTACAAGTGGATGAGCAACTTGGTCTCTGGGAAGATGATGGAAAATCTCCGCAAGGGGGTGGGTGTCAAGTGAGGACAAACTCCCACGCCTCATTGCCTGAGCCAAAATCTTTGACGATGATCTGATAACAATCCAGCAACACAAGAGCCACTTACTCCTGAACCGTCCCATGTATGTAAGCATGAGAATTCTCAATCTAAACAAATGTTTCATGTACGAGTTCTAGTACAATGATATAAACGCCCAGTATGGGGACTGTTTCGAGCTCCTGATCACGGACAGGGCCAGCCCCCCTCTTGAGTTCCAGACCAAGGATGTCTGCCAAGACATGGCCAAGCACCAAGACCTTTACCACACCTCCGACTGCCTCAAAGAGGATCAGCTCCACAGCACAATCAACAAAAAGGTGCTTGGCAAAATGATCGACGAGTGCGTTGGGCTCCGGCCTAAAATGTACTACATCCTGGAGGCCGGAGGGCAAAACATCAAGAAGGCCAAAGGCGTGAAGAAACACATACTTCATGAGCAGTACAGGGCCACCCTCTTTGAAAAGGAGACCTTCCACCATGGCATAGGTGTGCTGCACTCCAAGGGCCACCGAATATACAAGATGCTCCAAAAGGTGTCCCTGTCCCCCTTTGACTCCAAGCGCTGGATCGCAGAAAACGGGGTAGACACCCTGGCATATGGTCACAGTGACATGCTCCCAGTCGGAGCATATATATATGGATGCCTACATCGATGAGCTGCTGAGCTAGGGAGTGCCCCTGGCTGGAGCAGCTGACATGGACGTCCACATCATTGAGCTGTTTAGTGAGAGAGAGTGCCAGCAGGTGGCAGCTGTGTGTCAGGCGGCCTGACCTGGAGCTCCTCACGAACGGAGCCTGACAGCAGGCCATCCATCAAGGTCACAGGTTCGTCAGGCTTGATAAATGTTCGCCCCAGATGATGAAGTGTCAGGGACCAAACTGGATCGGTGGCCCTACGGCGGCCCCCCTCCAGCTCATATGGTTGATAAAGGTACCGAGCGCCAATGCCAGAGGGCAAGCATCTTTCCTCAAGCCCCACCAGCCTCTGGGCAGGGGTGGCTGGGGTCTGTCTTATGGCCTCAGAAGGTCTCTTGCCCATCAACCGGGTCACTTCATTGTTAAGAGTCAAAACAACAGCAGGTATCCGGCGCACCCATACAGCAACCTGCAATTGCTTGGAAGCTAACACTCACATAAAGCTTTTGGTGTTCATGCAGGAATGCCATTGCTTTGTAGCTTATCAGTATGTGTACCCTAGATAGGACTCTCCTGTATGAACGCTTCAAAATGTGTACAGCATAGTGCTTGAATTCAGGTACTGTGTGTGTATGGTTTAGTAAGACAACTCTGTGTGTTCCCGTTCATACAGGAACAGCGTTGCTAGGCTTATATTTAGTTGGATATGGTGTTCCTGCTAGAACTTTAGCGACATACCATTAAGATTGCCACAAAAAAAAATTCTGTGCTTCTTGCAATAAAGTAGTCATTCTGCCAAAGGCTACCCTTGGCTGTCTGGGCTGGGCCCGCCCAGGGGGGTGGGGCAGGCCTCGATACGCTTCGGCTGGGGTGGCTAGGGGCGTCGGTTGGTGTGGGGCCCAGCCTGGGGGGTGGGCGGGGTCTGCTGCGGCTAATCCCTTGTGTGCATATGGAGGCCTATCTGGGTGGCCAACATTTTTGTGTTTGTGTCTGTGTAGGCGGAGACGACTTTGCATGAGGTAATGTTTTTGGGCTAGTTATGTGTGTAGGTGGGGCCGAAATTGCTTGAGGCAAACTTTGGGGTTATTGTGTATGTATGTGTAAACCACTTGGCTTGAAGTGTGCCTGAAGGGTCAGGGTGTACTAAAACTCCCAAAAGTCATAAAAAATCCAAAAATCACTGAAGTGTGACCATTCGACCAAAATAGGTGGAGACTCACCCCAGGTATATCTTTACCATGTTGGCACAAATCTGGCTAAAATTGTTTAAGATATGGCCATTGCAAGCGTCGGCATTACAAAATATCGATAATAACATAGGGGGATCATGCAGTCGCACCCATTCGTTGGGTCCCTCTAGTGGCCATTTACTGAACCAGTCTAGGGGGGTGATGCCACAGTACCTTGAATATCTTAACAAAAGTATCTGCCATACGGCTTTTTTTTTGGTCACTGTTCCACAAATTTAAGAATTCTTCCTAGCAACTGTATATCGCCAATGAACAAGTGCCAGAAGCATGTTTGCCAGGTCCACATTCCATCGAGCTGTTAACAATGCAAGTTGGTGAATCGTTTTGTCATTTATTACACTCTGTCAACAACGTTTTCTGAAGCCCAGTTATGGATTATTGACATGATTTCCATAAAGGCCAGTAAGTTTGAGACTTTGGTGTAAATAAAACAGTAGTATACACCCTGATGCTAGTGGTGCTCTTCAAGCCAAGTGGTTTACACATACATACACAATTACCACAAAGTTTACCTCAACAAGATCGCCCCCACATACTCGCACAATGAACATTACCTCATGCAAGTTGTCTCCCCCTAGGCAGGCAAAAAACACAAAAATATTGGCCACCCAGATAGGCCCCCACATGGGAACAAGGGGATAGCAGCAGTAGGCCCTGCCCATCCCCCAGGTGAGGCCCCACACCAACAGGCGCCCCTAGCCACCCCAGCCAAAGCGCAAAGAGGCCCGCCACAACCCCCATGGGTGGGCCCATCCCAGATAGCACCACGGGTGGCCCCCGACCGAAAAAATATTTAGAGGAAGAGACTCGTAGGATATACGGAACCGATAGCATGTCCTCTGATATGCAAGACAGACATCTGCGGGGGTTCATGCCTAAAGGAGTTTTGTAGAGTATAAAACACCAGAATTGCCACGGGTGGGCAGCCCTACACCTGTAAAACCTGCGGAGTGGGTGTAAAAACTCCTTTTTTGCTGTGCTGCCCCTGTGGCGGTGTTGCTTATGGCATGCCCTCACACGCGCAAAGAGACGTGATGTAAAGGTCATGTTTGCCCGGCTCGCAGCTATAGATACCACTTATTTTTCTATTAGAGAAATATGTTTTGTAATGTATAGAATGGATGCAGCAGTGCAATAGCTAACCCGTCTCCTTCAACAAGGGAATATCAGGCCCCAGATCTCTGCGGAAGGCCCAAGCACTCTCAGAAACGAGATCCCTGAACGACCCACTCCAGCCCCGCATCAACAATGCGAGAGGCCCATCCCGGCCTCATGTCAGCCAAGCTAAAGGTCCATCCCCGCTCTGCGTCAGAGATGTGGGAGATGCCCCTCACCCCAGGAGAGGGCGCAGCTAATCAAAGGGCTACAGGAGCCAACACCAACTTCACGGCATGAGCAACCCATTCTGACCCAGCACATCTTGGATGTGCCGACCCCGAAGATAACATTAGACAACTCCCCGAGCCTCTTGAATCAAGGAGGCTATTGGGGACTCTTACCATTCTAGCCCAATATTGAGACAGCAGCAAAAAACCACACCCACAACTCCCTGTGTGTAAAGCTGGTCTAAAGATTTATTCCAGGAATGTGCCTGGTACAGCGTGATACAAGTCAAATAGGTCAGTTGTTCCACATCTTTAAAACAATGCAATTTGATCCCCTGGTGTGAACAGGGTGTCTCAAATCTTAAAAAAAAAAGAAAGAAAGAAGTGAGGGAGCAATCTTCAACATACTCCCACCATTGGGGTATATGTGTTTACTTCTGCACCCCAATTAGTTGATTGCGATAATATACATTTGGTATTTAATAGGTCCAGAGTTCATCTCACAAACATATGTTTTACCTGTGTCCCCACCACAGGTCAACCACTTGGGGCCATTTAGCCATATCTTTGATGCCATGAGATCTTTGGCATTTAACCCTCCAGTTACCAAATCTGAGGGATTGTCTTTACTTTGACAATGAAACCACAGTGATGGGTGAGTTAGATCCTGAATTTCACTGACCCTGTTTGCTACAAACATTTTCAATTTAAGCGGGTCGCCCTTGATCCAACCTAAAACTACCATGGAGTCAGTCTAACATTTGTAAGTTACATCTGCTGGGAGCTTCAAGGCTTTTCTGGCAAAGCTCAGCGACTGCCCACAAATTAGTGCTGCTAGCAGCTCAAGGCGGGGGAGGGTGACCCTTTTGATCGGATTAACCCTTGCCTTTGAAATTACTAGGGACACCTCATAATAGCCATTTTCCAGTGGCACTCTCAGATAAACACAAGCCCCATAGCCATCCTTTTCTGATGCATCACCAAAACAATGAAGTTCAATCCCCTGTATTTCCCGCCACAAACGTATGGTGTAACACCTGGGGATTTTCCACAGCCGCAACTGATGCATACCTCTTAGCCAATGGGTAAAGTGGTTACCTATAGCTTCAGGTACCTTGTCATCCCACCCAAGGCCTAATTGCCAAAGTTCTTGAAATAAACATTTGGCCATCATGGTAAATGGAGTTAGAAATCCCAAGGGATCGAACATTCTGGCGATCAGGCTCAGGATCACACGCTTTGTTATTTTGAGTCCATCAGGGATCTCAATTCCCTCAAAAGAAAAACAATCAAAGGAAGGCATCCACTTCATACCTAGGACTTTGACTGATTCACTATCTGTGAATTTTGTTTCATATTCCCAGTAAACCATATCCGAGACTGCATCACTATTTGATCCCCACTTTGCAAGGGGCATACTTGCCATTTGCATAACTTGCCTAGCTTCTGACAGCATAGAGCAAGCCTCAGCCTCACTATCAGCCCCTGTAAGCAGGTCATCCACATACAAATTGTCTTTCAATTCATCAATCACTCTTGAGGGAGGAAATGTAGACAAGTGATGTCGAATTGTAGCATTGAGGAGAAATGGGCTGCTTCGATTTCCAAAAGGCACTCTCACAAATCTCATCACTCAAGTCACCCCTCCCCTTTGCCACAGAAACTTATGTACATCCTGATCTGTAAAAGTGCTTTTGTTATATCTGCTGTAACAGCCACCCTCCACCTTCTAAATCGAATAAAAATTTCTGCCAAGTTTGGAATCATATTGGGTCCTACTTCCATACAGTCATTTAGGGACACCCCATTGTACCCCTGTGCCGAAGCATCAAACAAGGGCCGTATTTTAGTGGTAAGACTGCTTTCTCTAACCACTTGCCTGTGGGGCATGTAGTAAGTTGGGTACTCGCCTTTTATATCTTAGGGAGATATCTCCTCTATCACCCCATTTACCTCCATTTCATTTAAGGCTTCATTGTACCTCTTCTCTTATTCTGCATCTTTAGCTAGCCTGTGTGACAGACCTTTTTAAGTCTTGCCTGAGCCAGCTTCTCATTATTCAGAAGCATTTGGCTGCCTTTATCGTGTTTCCCGGGCAGTGCCACTTCATAGCGGCCTTCCGAAAAGCAGATATTTTCCTCCAACTTTTCTAAGACGTGAGTATCATTGCTTATCTCTTGATCACAAATTCCTATGGATTCTAAATCCCAAAACTTGCGGACTTGAGATTCACTAATGTCAAAACACAATAGCTGATGTGAAAAGCTACTAGTGGGCTTGTGAGTAGTAGAACAGTATCCAGATACTATCCATCCAAACACTGTATCCTGTGCAACAAGCCCCTCAGATATTTCAACCATATTGGGCTTAACCAGCCTCCAATAATAATCCAAACCAATCAGTATATCTATTGTTACCTGCCTACCTTCACTATAATCCTCAGCAAAGTTGAGGCTTCCAAAGGCACCGAGCATTTATTTTGGTATCTCTGATCGGTACATGGGAGCACAGTTTACTGGCACTTCAATGGCTGTGACAGATACTTTCCTCCCTTTTGGCCCTTGCATGTTTAATTTGAAAACATTTATCATTTTTCCCTTATTGGGCTTGCTAGCCCCAAAGGATGCATATGATACAGGCTGAGTAGTAACCCATTCAGGTTGCACTTTACGAGCTTATGAACTTGAGACATAGGACCTATCACTACCACTGTCAAACAGAATTGTAGCTTCAGTGAAACCTCGCTCACCTTGTACCATAACGCGTGCAGTCTGCAACACAGTACGTCTGGTTTTCCCAGTGTCCGGTTTTGCCTGGGCCACAGTAATGGTATGCACATCCTCAGTGTTCACTTTAACCCCTTCATGTTCCATTGACTTGTCAGCTGTGTTTACCGATACATCAGAGTGTCCACTTTGTATACCTTCAGAATTCTGTGGACATATTAGTTTGTGATGCCACCCATTGCATTTCACGCATTTGACTGAGCACCCTTTCGCTACATGATTTTTCAGCAGGCAAGGAAGGCAGAGGCCTGCTTCCTGTATTTTCTCTTGCTGCTCGTGCATTGGAAGTTTTGTAACAGTCCACCATTTTTCAGTCTGATGGCGCTTTCCACAAAAATTGCACATGTTTAGTTTTGATGTTGACTACAGTGCAGCTATGGTTGGGACTCGCTGTTTATTTTCCCCAATGCTTGCCTTGTTGGTATTACTGGTGTCCTTGAATGCCTGTGACCACTCCCTGCACTGTATTTCTTTCTGTAGGAATTCTAACAGCCAAGCTAAATCACTTTCTCCTCCTTCTTCTTCCCTTGCCCATGCCATTCTTATGTCCTGGGGTAGGCGAGACAGGATTAAAGGGGTTAAAATAATGCCATATCCCTTGCCGTTCATGCCCAATGCCTCCAAGCTATGCATGTGAGCTTGTAAATCGTCCCTGAGCTTCCATAAAACGTTTATCTTGGATTGACAGGCTGAGGACGGGGCAGTCATGCTTAAAAGTTCCTGTATGTGGGTAAAGATTATGTGCTCTTTTCGTCCAAATCTCTCTTGGAGGATGTCACAGGCTATTTTATAATGATCTTCAGTTGTTGATAGGCCTTGGATGGCATCTTTAGCTTCCCCTCCCAGTAATGACTGCAGGTACATGAACTTGCTCACTGTGGGCAGGTCCGACTTGTCCACAATTGCACAAAACTTGTCCCAAAAACTTTGCCATTCCGTCCCCTGTCCACTGAATTTTGCCAGCTTAAGTCTTGGTAACTTCGCAGTTTTCATTAGGTCTTCCCCATTGGTACCCGAACCTGTTTGTTTATTGTCATATTTACTGTGTATTTGCTGTAATAACTTCTCTGCTTTTAACTTTGGGAGTTTAAAGTTTTCAACAAATTCTGCTGCAGTGGTAATGTCAGTCTCCAGCTTTTCTTCCTCTATTTCTGCTTCTACTCCCTCTTGTGCAATATCAAGCTTTTGTAGCCTTTTGTCCAGTTCCATCACAGCTGAGTTAATTGACACCCTGTCAACTGCTTTCTCAGCACATCATGCATCCAGTGCTCTGGATGCTCTTGTGACCCATGTACAGGCCGCACTTCTAGCTTTCACAGCTTTTTCCATTTCAAAATGACACCACAGGATTCCTGGATCACTGTTCACATATATCCCGGGTTTAGGCACCAAAATATTGGGGACTCTTACTTTTCTAGCCCAATATTGAGACAGCAGCAAAAAACCACACCCACAACTCCAGTGTGTAAAGCTGGTCTAAAGATTTATTCCAGGAATGTGCCTGGTACAGCGTGATACAAGTCATATAGGTCAGTTGTTCCACATCTTTATAACAAAGCAATTTGATCCCCTGGTGTGAACAGGGTGTCTCAAATCTTAAGAAAAAAAAGAAAGAAAGAAGTGAGGGAGCAATCTTCAACAGAGGCTTTACGGGAAAAGCTAGTGTTCCGCCAGATGACCTGGGTCATTGGAAACTTCTTCCAAGGCTGGCAGATGGATGTGCCCAAGGGTCACCCCCTTGGTGCACATCCCAGGACCTTTCTAGAGGGCGTCACCCACAGATCTGGAAGAAGCTTATAGAAGAGATCCTGTCTCTGGTCGGTGTGAAGTTTCAACTCGCTCTAAAAGTTACCCTTTGCAAAGGAAGACCCGGTGGAGCTGAAGAGCTGATGGAGCCTGTGCTCCATCACAAGCAGGAGGCCCTCCTCCAGGCCAGCGAGATCAACAGTGCACTAGGCGAAGCTTTCCCCCGCATCCTGGAGACACTCCGAAAGTAGACTCAATGGGGCTATGGGTGGGTTTTCGACAGAGTAGTCTTACTCTGGCTCGACATTGCCAAGTATCAACCGCAAAGAGGAGACAGCTACATCCCACTCCCAGCGGCGCTGTAAAATAAGAAGGCAGTCATTAATGTTAAGAACCTGGACGATGACTGTCTCCGCTGGGTACTCCACTCGGCCTTGTTTCCAGTAGACAAAGACCCAAAGCGTCCTTCAAAATACAAAACCGAGGACGGTCTCCACTTTGAAGAGATTGACGCCCCTGCGCTCATCTCTCAGATCGAAAGGGTGGAGCGGCAGAACGACCTGGCCATCAACGTCTTTGGTTGGGGCAAGGGCATGATAATGCACCGAGTCAGCAGGCAGCCTGAAGACATGCCCAGTGTCAACCTGCTGCTGCTGGGGAAGGCAACAAACTGCTGTATAGGGAGAGCAAGCACCAGAGGCGGAAAGACTTCTGCGACAGCTGGCTTCATGCAGCCTACAGCATGTAGGACCTCCTCGAGGCCTATAAAAATGACAAGGAAAAGGAAAGGGAAAGAACATGGTCAGCTGTCAAAACCTCTGCAAAAAGCTGCCCACCCCATTTGTCATCTATGCTGACTACAAGGCATTGACGACAAAGATCAAGGGGCCAGCCCTCGACCCCTCAAAGAGCAACACCTAAAAATATTAGCAGCATGAGGCCTGTAGCTACTGCTATGTCGTCGTGTGCAGTGATGGTGAGAACGAGCCGCCGGTGGAGTACAGAGGCCCGAATGCCACAGAGCACTTCCTCCAAGCCCTGATAGCTGAGAAGAAAAAGATCATGAAGGTGGTGGTAAACCCCAAGGCCATGTGCATGACCCCTGAGGACAGGCAAGCCCACCAAGCTGCCAAAACCTGCCACATCTGCAAGAAGCCTTTGGAGGGAGACGCCGTGCATGCCCACTGTCACATAACTGGAAGATACAGAAAGGCTGCCCACAATGCCTGTGACCTCAAGATGCAGCTAAGCTCCAAGATGATGACAATCCCTGTGGTATTTCACAACCTTCAGGGGTACAACTCGCACTTGTTGAAGCAAGCCGTGTCGAAGATAGTCCAGCAGGACCGGGGGAGGAAAGAAGGGTGACTTTCAGCTGAGCTGCATCCCCAACAACATGGAAAAATACATAAGCTTCTCTAAGGGGAAGCTCCGCTTTATTGACAGTGCCCAGTCTCTGCTGGCCTCTCTCAACAAGCTGGTGGCAGCAAACCAGCCTCAGGCCTTCCAGATAATGGTGTGCTACGAACCAGCCAAAGAAAAGCTTAAGCTGCTCATGCGAAAAAAGTGTCTACCCATATGAGTACATGGATGACTGGGCGCGCCAGCTGCCCCCACTGGAGGCCTTCACCTCAAAGCTCTCCAACGAGCACATCAACGATGGGGATTACGCTCACCGGCAAAAGCTCTGGACAACCTTTGGATGTCTCAATCTTGGGAGCTACAGTGACCTCTACTGCCGCACAGACATGCTCTTCCTCCCTGATGTCTTTCAGGCATACCAGCACAGACATGTCTCCGCCAGTATGGCCTAGACCTGGTTCACTATTACACCAGCCCCTGCCTCAGCTGGGACGCCCTCATCAAAAAGACGGGTGTGACCCGTAAGTTGCCTACCATCTACGATCAGCACCTGTTCATCGAAAGATGCATACTTCCTGTATACTACAAACTGACTGTGTGAGATCGTCCATGTGCATGGCTTTAAGGATAAATTCCTTCAGCAACGGATCTATATCTGGATTGTCAGCAATGATCTTCCTTAAAGCATATGTAGCAGAAGAGGATGACCATATGCCAGCAAAAATATTGACGTGCATGAACCAACTCTCCATCCTTGTAACATAAAAATCGGAGTGCATCTCTGTCATATGCAGAAAGTGTAACTTGATTGTACATTTGAACCAAATCCCCTTGGACTGCAAGACTATGTAAACGGAACCATAGCAAAACATGCACCAACTTCTTTACTAAGTCTGGCCCTTGAGGGCAACACTCATTTAATGAATGTCCACCATATTTGGCGGAACAATCAAACACAATATCCTAATTTATCAGGTTGTTTGGGTTTTGTACACCATGATGGGGAAGATACCAGATTCTATCTGAATCCTGCAAAGCATGAGTAGGGATTAAAGCAACTTAGACATCTCATTATCATATCTAGACAACAAGTTTTCTCTTTTAAGTCGACCTATGAGACTGTCCAAACGCCTATATGCCATGGAAAAAAATATTTGGTATGGGCTCATCTGCATTTTGCTGTGGTTTTGTCATCAATTGAAAGTGACACAGTTGTGAATGGGCCATTCTCGATTTCCCTTAACTGATGTATATTGGTCACAGGAGAAGAATCTACAGTAGCATGTGAAACAACTGATTGAGGAGAAACTGACTCTTTCCAACTGTGAATTAGCTGAGTCAACAGCTTTCCCCGTATACATAGGAAAATGTGTAATTATGCGGCTGTTTATGCCTGAGTCTACCAAGACAGGGGAAGTAGACACGAAGTTACATATGACCACCTGACTACAATTTGACTTTGGTAAAGATTCATTTACAGCACCCTGTAACAACGCTTGTGCATTGTGAGATGTAACTCATCGAAAAGCCGAGCCAAGCCGAAAACCGGCTCACAGAATTCATCAGCCACAGTCTTTGTAAAGGATATTAAGTCTTTGAATTTCAAATACATGTTGGACTCTCTTTAACTCTCAAACTCACGCTTGCACCATCGGTTTTGAATGTACCATGGGAGCTTTTGAATCAAGTCCATAATGACTAATTGGCAATTTATCCCATCGAAGCTATTGATACTTTTGAGAATCTTGTATGAATTGCATAATTCATGCAAAGGAGCATGTATGTCGGCAGCGCTTCTGACAACCTTTGAACTGCAATTTAATCACATCCTGCACCATGCTAAAACTGGACCCATGTAATTTATGCAATGTATCCAAAGCATTCGTGTAACCTTGTTCACCACTGACAAGTATAGAGCTATTTATGTATTCTGACACGTCTTCAGATACATAATGGAAGAAATGCGCAAGCCAGATGTCGGGATCACTAGTGCACTTCTCAATGCAAATTTTAAAAGCTTTAATGAAATCGTGAAATTTGGTAGACTCACCCGTGAACGTTTGTAATTCAAGCTTAGGCAGGAATAATAGCCTGAACATTTGCTGTGAACCAACAGAAGATGACGTAGGTAAAATACCTGTAGGAGACACTAAAGCTGCAGGCTGTACTGTTTTAACATCTTAAGCGCTACACAGAACCTTAAGGCAATTACCATGGGCTTGCTCAAAATTCTCATCATTCTCAATGTTATCACCTTCGTCTTCCTGTAAAACTTGTCCGTGACACACTGTAAATTCAGCAAAAGCAGTCTTGTACGGCACTAACAACGCTGGTATTTCATCAAGACTTTCAATATCAGCTATACATTGACTGATCTTATTGCCTAGTTTTGTGACCTTTCCCTTGGCTGCCTTACGGGCACACTTGACGACACAATAACCAATGAATCTGGTGAATTATTACATTGGAGACTCCTTCAACCATTGCATGAAGGCAACCACTACCATCAGTTGACACAAAGTTAATAAAAAATACCTTGTATGATGTCATATTCCCACACTAATAAAAAAACCACGAGGACTTGATCTTCGCTGCTACCTTTTAATAAACCTTACGTTGTACACGTTGACCGTTGAATGTTGAACATTGAATGTTGAAACGTTATACACTGCAATTAACATATTCTGCATAAGATAATATGAAATGATCATTCAGAACAATGTGACATTTATAATTTCTGTTTCAAGTTTAAACAAAACATTCTTAATAAATCATGTATCACTTAGCATTGAATTATCTCGTTTACACGGGTGTAAATAACACTGTTTTACAGCTAAATGAGATCTTTTGGCCTTCAGGGATACACGCAACCACATACAAATCATTTTATGATAACTGCATCAACAACTCCACAACAGCATGATACTGAATCACATACCATTTGTACAGGAAGCCAGGCGACTATACATAAATGAACTTTTATAATGGATATGAATGCAAATAAATAATGCGCCTTAAAAAAAAAAGCACATATCCTTTGTAAACTTTAACTATTCTGTTTCTATACTCTCAGGTATTTTATGCAGGCTTAGACATGACCAGTCTATAATGTGAGAAACATTACATGAAATCCTGTATGGTGCATTACTGCAACAAAATATATATAAAGTTGACACTCATGCTCTAACAAGCGATAAAATGAAAATAACAGCAAAACAAATTGGAAAATTGGACTATACATCTCCCCGCAACTTACTTCACATGTGCAGCGATATGTTAAGCTGTTAGCCCATGGTTAGTAGAATAGGGACCATGCCCCTTCAAAATCCTGCGAAGAGGTAGACGCTTGCTCTCAGTCCCTCTCTGCCATATCTATCATCCGTGGCCATAAGGGATGCTTAGCCAGGCAGTACTCGCCTTTTATACCACATTTCGCACGAAGACTTCAAATCGGAAACGAATGACAAAGGACAGGGTAACAAAAAACCCCCCAAACTTTGCAGTCCTGTGTAACAGAGGAATATGCACAGCCAAAAGAATATTGGAATGATTGCAGCCAACGGAAAAAATGGTAAATGATGAAACAAATAAGGACATACATGGAAAAGACTACAAGTTTGTAAAAATGCGTTGTTATATTACTGTGCTGAAATAATTTTAATACATTATTGCCTGACATCACACTTCGGATCACAGAAAGCTTGGTATATTATTGATTAAGTCACAATTACAGATTCTGTATTTGACAGCTACATATGTACCTCGACACCAACAACCTGTAAGGTTGGGTGATGAGCCAGCCCCTGCCCACGGGTGGCTTTCAGTGGGTCGAGGACAGCGATAAGCTGGGCGCCGCCATCAACGACATCCTGGCTGATGGCCCCGAGGGTTACATCCTCGAGGTGGACCTCAAGTATCCCCAGGAGCTCCACGATGTGCACAATGGTTATGCGCTGGCGCCGGAGTGCATGGTGGTCCCGAAGTAGTGGATTGGCGACTATCACCTCAAACTCTTAGGGGTTGGGGTAGCGCCAACAGAGGTCGAGAAGCTAGTCACCAACCTACGCAACAAAGACCACTACATGCTCCATTACAGGAATCTCCAGCTGTAAATGACCCTCGGCATGCACCTGAAAAAGGTTCATCGGGCCCTGAGGTTTGAACAGAGCCCTTGGATGGAGCGCTACATCAGGTTCAACACCGAATTCCGAAAGCAGGCCACGAGCAGCTTCGAAAAAGACCTGTACAAGGGGATGAGCAACTTGGTGTCTGGGAAGACAATGGAGAATCTCCGCAAGTGGGTGGGTGTCAAGCTGGTATGTGCAAGCGAGGAAGACAAACTCTGATGCCTCATTGCCTACCAGTATTTCGTCCAAGCTAAAATCTTTGACCACGGCCTGATAACAATCCAGCAACACAAGAGCCACATACTCCTGAACCGCCCCGTGTACATAGGCATGAGCATTCTCGATCTCAGCAAACATTTCATGTACGAGTTCTACAATGACATAAAGGCCCAGTACAGTGACCACGTCGAGCTCCTCTACACCAACACTGACAGCCTCCTTTTTGAGATCCAGACCGAGGATGTCTACCAAGACATGCCCAAAACCAAAACCTTTATGACACCTCTGACTTCCCAAAAGAGCATCAACTCCACAGCATGGTCAACAAAAAGGTGCTTGGCAAGATGAATGACGAGTGGGCTTGCCACCCCATCGCCGAGTATGTCAGGCTCTGGCCTGAAATGTACTCCATCCTGTAGGCCGGAGGGCAAAACATCAAGAAGGCCAAAGTCGTGAAGAAAATCTTAGTGAAGAAACCCATATGTCACGAGCAGTACAGGGCTGCCCTGTTCGAAAATGAGACCTTTTGCCATGGCATGGACATGCTGCGCACCGAATATGTGTCATGCACCAAAAGAAGGTGTCCCTGTCCCCCTTTGACTCCAAGCGCTGGTTCGCTTAAGACGGGGATGATACCCTGGCATATGGTCAGAGGGGCGTGGTATTGACGGGAGCAGGAGATACCGATGCTTACATCGATGAGCTGCGCAGCTAGGATGCGCTCCCATCCATTGAGCTGTTAGTAAGTGAGAGCTCAACCCAGTGGCAGCTGTGTGTCAGGTTGCACGACCTGGAGCTCCTCATGGATGAAGCCTTGCTGCGGGCCATCCATCAAGTAATAGATCATAGGCTCGTCGGGCTTGATAACTGTCTCTCCCAGACGATGAACTGTCAGGGACCAAACCGGATCGGTAGCCCTACGACGGCCCCCCTCCAGCTCACCCGGTTGATAAAGGTAGCGAACTCCAACATCAGAGGGCAGACGCCATTCCTCAAGCGACACCGGCCTCCAGGCAGGGGCGGCCGGGTGGGCGCTCGTCAAGTTCTGTCTTATTGCTTCAGAAAGTTCTCTTGCAGATCAACTGGGTCACTTTATTGTTAAGGGCCAAGACAACAGCAGGCAGCCAGCGCACTCACTCCATTGACTGAGTGGAGGGTTCAAGACGCTCTTGGGTGTTTTGTTGGCCAAAGAGCCATTCTGGGATTGTTCAGTTAAAGTGCACCACAATGCCTTGGTCCCAGTGGATATCGACCCTGGGTGCTGTGCTTTACAAGCAGCTGGGAGACCGCCTCCATGAACTTGCACTCGGGGTCAACCTGGAGCACCTTGGGCCACATTAACAGCCCCCGCCCGGATATCCATTCAAGAGCGACTGCGACCTCTGTTGCAGTCTTGGAAGCCAGGGGCTCAACCTCCTTGTAAGCGGCTGGTGGCATTGACCACAGGCAGGGCATACTTGAAGGTCTTGCACCCCACGCGGTCATGCGGCAGGAAAAGGAGGTCAGCTTGACGGACCTCATTGGGCGTCTGCACGTTAAAGCTCGACCGGGGGATATGGCATGGAGAAGGTAAATAGATCTGCCAAATAGCCTGCTTCTCGAGCCACCTCTTCGAAACATCTTGGGGGACATTTGCGGCCGCAGAGAGCTTCTTGACTGCCGCAATTTCCTTTGGGTAGCCTCTAAAGCTATAATATATCTCTGCTAGTTTAGAGTCCATCTGTGTTGGTACAATATATTTCAGCAATCTGATCAGCCTCCAACTGGAACTGCAATAACCATGGGCACAGTAGTAGACCCGAAAATCAGGTTTTGCCTGCCATGCAGTGAAGAGGTTACTTTCTGAGTTCATAGGCAACGAGAGCAGAGGCACCCAGTCCGCCTGCAATAAAGGCAACCTCATGGTCTTTTTGTCCATCTGATGGCACACAGAAATCACATAGCATTGGCTTAGGTTCATCTGGGGCAACAACTTTACCAGTTACCAAATTATACTGTCTGATTGCTTCATCCACATCCTGAAAGGTATGCACAGCATGTCCTTGCCTGTCCAGCTGTTCATTGATCCAGTCCACACATTTTTTGCGCTTGCAGGCCCAAGCTACTTGTGTGGCCTGCAGGTTTTCAACAGCTTTGTCATGGCGTTTCCATTCCTCATGAACTCCCTTGTTTCTGAGAAGTGAGAACAGGAAGTTACTACCAGAAAAAGTGAGGGCATTCACAAGAGCACCACCCACTAACATTGCTATGGTGGCCATTCTTACTTGAGGATATCTGTGGGAATTATTCTCTGTTTAATTAACATGTCCTTTGTGGCCATTGCTAGAGCAACATCGACAATCACCATGCCCACGTCATAAGCACTAAAGTCTAATCTTGGAGTTGCTCCATTTAGGAGCTTTATGCCCAGCTGTGCGTAGCCCATAGCCAGACCACTGATTAGAGCAGAATGATTTGCCAGATTGGTGAGTTGTTTTCCATCAGGTGAAATTATAGTTTGCTTGCTTGTTTATGTCACTCCATATGGAATAGGTCAAGACTAGTCTTCAATTGCACTTGTGCTTGGCTGTCCTAAGTGTTGGTGTGTGCCAAATGTTTTTGGCCTTGGCCAGCACACTGGGAGTCCTTCCTAGGACTATTGGCCTGCACATAGTCTATCACTCCAAATACGGCAATACCAGCAACATTTGCCAGCCAGAGCCCTTTGTGCAACTGGCTCCTTGGTATCTGTGTGCTGTGGTTTGACAGCTGTAGTTTCTTGCATCTCACCTTCATTATGCGACTCATTTTGTTTCTCAGACAGCAATTGTGTTTTAGCATCTCCCAGTTGGGCAAGCAGTGTTTCCTGCTTCTGTTTATGGGCTTCAGCACCTTTTCAGCCTGCCTCAACATTCTTAGGATCTATAACATGCTTCAAAGGTGGTGTCAGACTCTCCTCCACTACTGGCTGGGTCACCCTCTCCCGCACTTCCTCTTGCACTTGTGCTGACATCTTGTACATGATGTGGTGCGCACTGATGTCCAAATCAACATTGTTTAGCTGTGGTTAGAGCTGCTGTGAGTGGCGCTAAGTACATGCCATACTTGTGATAGAGCTCACAGCAGGCTGTGGTAAGAGCATGCCCAACAAAGGGATCATCTTCCAGGTCAGCAATCAGTTTTAGTTGATTTTCTGGAGGGATAGGCAAGGAAGCACTAGCAGCCAGGGCATACATGCGCAGTGCACTGGTTTGCAGTGTCTTTGTCATCGTGGCACCAAGTAACGCCTCATAATGGCCATACAGTTTTTCAATCTCCTCACCACTTATTTTATCCAACTGAGAGATAATAATCTGCCACTCCAATTATTCGTTGCTGCTGCCACCAGCCACTATTGCTGCCAGCCGTGCCCGCTTTTGCTCCGTTGCAATAATGGCGATGCCAGACTGAGCATCCGCAGTCCCTGCAGTTTCACCATTGTCCAGTGAAATGTTAAGCATCTGGTCTATAAGCTGATCACAGTCAGTCATTTTGATGGCCTGTCTTTATATATGTGTACACCGACCATCAAGATGACTGTGAATTTACTTTCCAAGAAAAACAGTCCAGGTGTGTTTCTAGTTCCAATGACTATTACCCAGTACTATGGAGTAAGGCTCTTGGTATTGATGTAGCTAACCCAAAAAAACTTAGCCCTAAGGTCATATCAATCCTGCAAAAAGTAGCAGCTGGCCTCCCTAGCAACATAGAGTCCATGCAACTCCAGGAACTGCCAGATACTGAAAAGGAGATGCTAAATGATGAGGAGGTTGACCAAATACTAGGAACCCTTGAGGACCCACCTCTAGATATGAGAGAACTTGTTGCCCTGGATAAAGCACTACAGAGGTCCTGTTTTTGTTTTTCTGTTTGTAATTGTTTGTACCTTGATATACAAAAATGAGTTCCTCATTTTTCCTTTTTTTATTTTGATAGAAGCTGTGAACTATAGTTTTTTCCGCCATGCTTGGATGTTACTTCTTGAGCATCACTTGGGTTCTATATGTATATACACATGTCAATTCAAGATTAGCAATGGC
Organism: Hermodice carunculata; assembly: GCA_964020975.1. Taxonomy (NCBI): domain Eukaryota; kingdom Metazoa; phylum Annelida; class Polychaeta; order Eunicida; family Amphinomidae; genus Hermodice; species Hermodice carunculata. Next base: position 13,421,922 of record OZ026612.1, on the reverse strand, counting down.
TTTGGCAGTGATTGAAACGACAGTAACTTGATATCAAATCTCTGTGTATCTAGCTGGGCGTATGTGTGGCTATCTTGACTGACCAAAGTAAAATCATATTTTAGCTACCAATAATGAATGATAATTATAATTTAAATTTATACTCATTAAATGTTAGAGGGCTGCGTGATCCTAAGAAACGTAGGTCTATATTTCATTGGTTGAGGAAATTTTATCATGGTATTATATTTCTTCAAGAAACCCACAGCAGCCCTGAGGATGAACTAATGTGGAAAAATGAATGGGGTGCTGATATGATTTGCTCACATGGAACAAGAGACATATTATTCCCTACTAACATAAGTTACAGTATCGAAAATTGTACTACTGACCCTGATGGCAGATTCATCATACTCAAAATTAAAATCGACGAGGGGAAGTTCACTTTAATCAACGTCTACGCCCCAACTAAAAATCATGTAGTGGAACAAGTAGATTTTCTTCATAACCTTAGATTGCACTTACTTGACGAGTTAGAAAATAATTTAATCTTTGGAGGAGATTTCAATATTGTTTTGTCTCCAGCAGTTGACAAAAAAGGTGGAAGAGATGAAGGAATCTTGACTTATCGCACACAATTACTATCTTTAATTGAGGAATTTGAGCTGGTAGATATTTAGAGATTACAAAATCCAGATACTTTATGCATACATAGTATTCAAAAACACATTTAATTCAATGCAGGCTTGATTTCTGGCTTACCTCTAGTTTCCTTAGCCCTCATGTTACTTCTTGTGGAATCAAACCAGCAATAAAGACTGATCATAGTTTAATCTGTCTTCAGCTCAGGGGCTCTTCTTTCAAAACAAGAGGCCCTGGCTTTTGGAAATTTAATAGTAGTTTATTAAAAGATGAAACATATGTAAGAGAAGTTAAAGATATAATTCAGACTCAAAGTGCAAAATATACCGATTTAGAAAATAAAAGTTTGAAATGGGACATCATAAAATGTGAAATTCGAGGGTTTGCAGTGTCTTATTACAAAAGAAAAGCACATGCAACTAAACAGAAAGAAAGGAGTTGAAGAAACAATTGGAAGATTTACAATGCAAATTAGCATCTTCTTCTGATAATGACTTACTATGCGAAATTGATCAAATTCAAGAGCAATTAAATGAAATGAATAATAGACAGGTTGAGGGCATAATGATCAGATCACATGCTAGATGGTGCGAACAAAAAAGTACCAAATATTTCCTCTCTTTAGAAAAACGAAATTACAAAAGTAAATGTATTTCAAATTTAATTACTAAAGACAATAAAGAAATCAGTGCACTAGAAGATATCATTGAAGAAGAAAAGAAATTTTATGAAAAACTCTATTTCTCAAATCGAGATGAGCAGATATCAGAAAACATTGAATTTAGTCCAATTTTTGATAACCCAAACATTCCTAACCTATCTGAGGATGAGAAAGACAAGTGTGAAGGTATGATAACCAGACATGAATGTTTAAGTGCTTTGAGACAGTTCAAGAATAACAAAAGCCCTGGAAGTGATGGTTTCTCGACCGAATTCTATGAATTTTTTTGGATTGATATAGAACACCTAGTTTCAGATAGTTTTAATTACTCTTATCAACAAGGATCACTTTCAACTGACCAAAGAAGAGGCATCATTTCATTAATACAACAACAACAAAAATAATAAGAATCACTTACACTTGAAAAACTGGCGACCTTTGTCTCTACTGAATTTTGAACTAAATGCAAAAGTTATGGCATTAAGATTACAAATTTTTTTGCCAAAATTAATTAATACAGACCAAACTGGCTATGGTAGATATATTGGGGAAAATATAAGACAAATACCAGATATCATAGAATTCACTAGCTTGCGTGATGCATCTGGTTTGATCTTATTAATTGACTTTGAAAAAGCTTTTGATACTTTAGAATGGCATTTTCTGGACAAAGCTTTAGATGTATTCAATTTTGGTGATTCTTTTCGAAAGTGGGTTAAAATCATGTATACAGACATAAGTAGTTGTGTAATCAACAATGGATCCACTTCATCTTTTTTTACTCTATAAAGAGGGGTTCGTCAAGGTTGTCCAATTTCCCCTTTTCTCTTTATTTTGGCTGTTGAGTTAATAGCCATTCATATTCAGTCTAATCCTAATATAAAAGGAATCACCATAGGATAAGAAGAGGTGAAATTGAGTCAACTTGCTGATGATACTACATGCTTTGTTCTGGATGAGGCATCAGGCAAAGCAGTTTTAGAATTTTTACAAAATATTGAAAGATGCAGTGGTTTAAAAGTAAACATGGACAAAACTGAATGTATATGGATAGGTAGCAATGCTGGAAGACAACCTGGTAATATACCTGCAAAGTGGAACTCTGTTGACTTCTCTGCCTTGGGTATTAAGTTTCTTAGCAATGAGCAAGAAATGCTGTCTCAAAATTTTGATGACAAATTTCAACTTATGAAGGAGCTTTTGAATATTTGAAAAATGAGAGATCTCTCTATAATTGGAAAAATCTTAGTTATTAAGTCACTGGGCATATCAAAATTAGTATATGGTGCATCGACAGTTCCGCTAAGCTCTGACATGGTGAATAAAGTCCAAAAAGAAATTGACAAATTTATATGGGGAAATAGCATCCCTAAGGTTAAAAGAGATATTATGTGCCAAAAGCCAGTTCATGGTAGATTAAAAGCACCCGATTTTGGTAAAAAAGTGACAGCATTATTGATTACTTGGGTTAAACGTCTTTTGAATGCGAAAAAAGCTAAATGGAAACAAGTGGTTCAAGAATTTTTTCCTTGTATCAAAATTTATGATCTTTTTAAAAGTCGATGTGCTATTGATTTCGAGTGGAACAAAATACGTGTACCATTATTTATTCTGAAGTCATGAAGGCGTGGAATGAGTTTAGGTCTCTATTTCTTCCAAAAAGTGCTGTCTCGGTCCAAAAAGAAATGTTATGGTTCATTGAGAATATGACAGTGCAGAATAAGCCTATATTCTTTAAAAAGTGGTATGACAAAGGTATTAGATTTTTACATGATATTGTAAATGATACAGGGGAATTTCTCACCCCACAACAGATGATTGTGAAATTTGATTTTGAACCTAGCTTTTTAGAATATTTTCAAATACGTTTAGCAATACCTTATAACTGGAAACAGTTGTTAAAGAGTCACCCAACTGCACGTATGAGAAACACTGGTTTAAAATTTTTTATTCATGGTAAATTTGTTCCCTTGGAGAATATGAAATGTAAAGATGTTTACTGGGTGCTAGTTGAGCAGGTTTCTAAAACTGAACCAACTTGTACCAAAAAGTGGGCAGTAACTTTTCCTGAATTATGTGGTACAAGCCAATTCTGGAAAAAAGTGTTTTCTTTGGCTTTAAACACTACAATTGAAACCAAGCTACAGTCCTTTCAATTTAAAATTTTACATCGAATTATTGCGAATAAACATTCGCTTCATAAAATGGGGATTGAAGAAGATGAAACATATATTTTTTGTGGAGGAACATCTGAAACAATAATTCATAAATTTTGGGATTGTCCCACTTCAAATCATTTTTGGTATGAATTTACTTCCTTTTGGGAAAACTACATGCATGAAATTATCATAGTTCAGGAAAAAGATGTTCTGTTTGGTTTTTATGATGATCCTGATAAAGTTTCCCTAAATTACTGTATATTACATGGAAAACATTACTTATATTCTAAAAGATTCAATTCAGGTAATGTCTATCTCATCAGTTTCTTGTTATCGTTGGACAGGAAAATATCTGTAGTTAAATATATAAGTATAATTAATGATAAATTACCTTAGTTTGAATTAAGATGGCAGCCACTGCTCGATGCCATTTCTTTCAGATTGTCAGAAGTTTGAGTATGTCCCCTCCCCTTATTTATTAATCCTCTATTGTTTATAGATGGATGATTGCTTTGCACTAGCTTGTTTTGTACTATTTCCATATGTAATTTTGCATTGTTATTTCACATTAGTATAAGGCGTACTTTGTCACCTATTTGTTTTTTGTTTTTTTTTTGTTTTGTTTTTTGTTTTTTGCACAGGAAGTAATTCCGAATAGTGACAAAGGTATGTAATAAGTTGTCACTAATGGTTTTTGTTTTATATTTATCTGTACAGCTTTGACGGATATGTATATGCTCGAGGAACTCAATTAAAAAAAAAAAAGAACAACAAAAAAACCCCCAAAACATAGAGTCCATACCACTCAGGGATCTGCCATATACTGCAATCAAGATGCTACATGATGAAGAGGTTGACCAAATACTAGGAACCCTTGAGGAACCACCTATAGATATGAGACAGCTTGTTGCCCTGGATAAAGCAATACAGAGAACCTGCTGGGGGTTAATTAACAATTTGACTAGGCTCTCAAAACTGGATGAGCACATTTTGCTTCAGTGGGTAGAGGACTGCGATGGGCTGGTGGCCTCGAGGGCTACATCCTAGAGGTGGACCTTGAGTATCCCCAGAAGCTCCACAATGCCCACAATGGTTACCCACTGGCGCTGGAGCGTATGGTGGTGCAGAACGAGTGGATGGGCGACTATCAGCTCGACAAGATGAACGACGAGTGCCCCGGCCGCCACATCGCAGAGTATGTCGGTCTCCAGCCTAAAATGTACTCCATCCTGGAGGCCAGAGGGCAAAACATCAAGAAGGCCAAAGTCGTGAAGAAAATCGTAGTGAAGAAACACATACATCACGAGCAGTACAAGGCCGCCCCGTTCAAAAAGGAGACCTTCTGCCATGACATGGACGTGCTGCACTCTGAATATACAGCATGCACCAAAAGAAGGTGTCTCTGTCCACCTTTGACTTCAAGTGCTGGTTTGCAAAAAACGGGGTTGACACCCTGGCATATGGCTACAGGGACGTGCTCCCAGGCTAAGCAGCCCATACGGATGCCTACATCGATGAGCTGCTCAGCTAGGACGTGCTCCTAGCAGTTGAGCTGTTAGTGAGTGAGAGCACCGCCCAGAAAAAAACCCATAAAAAATCAAAAAATCACTGAAGCATGACCATTCGACGAAAATATGTAGAAACTTACCCCAAGTATATCCCTACCATGTTTGTCACAAATCTGGCTAAAACTATTTAAGATTTGGCCATTGCAAGAATAAGATGTGAGCATTGGCAATACAAGGTATTGATAATAACATCGGTGGATTGGGCAGTAGCACCTGTCCGTTGGGTCTCTCTAGTGGCCAGTTATCTGCTGTCGTATACAAACCACGGAGACAGAAATGTCAGTCTACTGAAGCCTTTTTTGGGAGCAATGGGATCTGGGAACATAAAAGTCGCCCGTACGTGTATAGACGATACTTTTGACTGCGGGGCGGTGACACATATTCACCCTGTATTCCCCATGCATTCCTCTGCACACTTCTCCATACAATTCCCTATTAGATTCCCTCTGAGATTTCCTATGCAACTCCCATAAACTGGAATATTTGCAAATATGTAAGTCGCCCATATTGTACTTCATGAAATAGTGAAGCTTCTGAGAGATCTTTACTATTCAAGTATATATATGTTTATTTCCAAATCGAGTATAAAGATTATTATTGCTTTAAATTCTTCACCCATTACATGAATCCGCGTAAGCAACTTCAAACTTTGCGTATGTATAAATACATTTTATGCACTTTAAATCATGTAATAACTCTATTTCATTTATTAAATATACGTAAGATTTCGCATAGAAGATATTTATGCTCTTCAGTACAAATTAAGCACAACTTTATGCACATCAACAATCATGATATAATTACCTTTTTACACACAAGGCATTTACACAGTGTATCCAGTAATACAAGTAAAATTTTATCCATTTGAACCATAAACTTACAGCTCACAAGATATAATTACGTGCATAAATACATTTAACACGTTCAAATTATGTTTCATTTACATTCCGAGAAGTCTTAACAATCCTAGCTCAATATGTATGTACTTAATTCGAACTTATTAGCTTTAAGTTATCAGTGCAGTAAATTCAATATATAAATAGGTTTGAGTACAAACCTTAAAGGTGCTTTCAAGTAATAGAATTAGACTTTAATGCAAAATTTCTGGGAATAGGCCAGTCTATAAGCATACCTGTAATATTAAATTTTCAACAAGGCAAACTTTTATATCTTGGGCATGGCAAGCATACAAATGACTTTATTCGCTAAATTTGTTTAATAAGCGCATATGCACAATATTAAACACTCTAGGAAATTTTATTGCCTGACATGCTGTCCATACGCCTGAAATTTGACACACAGACGTAAGACTGCCAACATGAATGAAACGCAAAACCAGCAACAAAAATGATAATTGTTGATGGCAAAATGCATGCCATGGAAATAAATTCACGAATATATATGAAACCGACAAATGTGAGATTATATGTATGCATAAAACTCTTAAGAACGATGTTAGATGGGATATGAAAAGCTGGTGCATACGTGGATGCGTCCTGTCCCAAGCCAAGACATGACGAGAAAGTGGCGAGTAACACGATCGGTTCCTTTACGAATAGAGTAAGCGCTTGTGCACATTAGATTAAATTTGAAAAACAATAAAAACCAGAAGTCAGCTTGAATTAGCTGGAACAAGTAGAAACGTGGCGCATGGACTACGGAAGAAAAAACAAGATGGTAGCACCGGAAAAATACCTAAGCAGATAATTGTGGACAAACGCTTGCCTGAGGGGAAAGTTATTAATTATATTCTATTCAAAACTCAATTACCTCCCAGTGTAATTGGCATCTGCCTTTCTTTTTGTTAGGCACTGTTCAGCAAATTGAAGAATTGGTCCCTGGAGCTCTATATCGCCATTGAACAAGTGCTGTATCCTGTGTTAGAAATCTAGCATGTAGGGAGAGTGATTGTTTGATTGTCGCGTGAGAAAACTAAATCTGAGCAGTGTTTGGCAACATGGCATTTTGGGGCACCTGGGACATAGGTGTGACTGGAAGATGCGATCTGGTAGGCTCCGAGAAGCAACCTGATGACTGCACAGTGTGCAGTAAGATAAGACGCAACATGCGCAAAAAATATTGCATAGCTTTGGATGTTGATGTAGGTTACCCTCGCAACTGTGAAGTTTTCCTACTCTGCAGAAACCCATTTCCAGCCCCAGAAGCCAGGTCCACATTCCATCGAGCTGTTAATGATGCAAGTTGGTGAATCGTTATAATTTATTAAACTTTGTTGACAATGTTTTCTTAAGCCAAGTTATGGATTATTGACTATTTAGACTTTTTTTTTAAGATTTTCGAAAAAATTCATCAATTATATAAAAGTCACTGGAACCTGACCAATTGAACAAACTTGGTAGAAATCCAACAAACGTACATCCATACCAAGTTTGGCACAAATGTGGCAAAAACTATTTTAGTTAACACCATAGCACGAAATTCCCATGTTAAACTTTCCTATTGAAACTAAGAGTTTCGAAAAAATCATAAAAAATACAAAAATCACTGAAGCGTGACCATTTGAGCAACCTCTGTAGAGACCCACCTCATGTACATTCCTAACAAGTTTGGCACCAATGTGGCCAAAATTATTTAAGATATAACCATTGCAAGAATATCCCATGTCAAACTTTCCTATTTAAACTTTTTAATTTTTTTTTTTTAAAACAAAAAAAAATCTTAAAGTCACTGGAGCATGCCTATTTGAACAAACTTGTTTGAGACTCACCTGACGTGCATCCCTACTGTCTTTTACAGTTCGGCTGTCAATGAGTTTGGTCGTATATATATCTTTATTCATAAGATTTTTTTTCTTTCTATGGCTTTGAGTTTAGTTGAATATGGTGGTGCCCTTTCATGTGTATATGTACCAACTGCACTTTTGCATTTTTTACACATGATTGCAGTAGCTAATCAGAGCGTCGGCTGACTAATTATACTTTTTTGGTAATTTGGTCGCTTGGCGTTTTTCTCCACACTTGCGCTTTGACATTTGAAGGGGAAGCAACCCTTTTCAATTCAGGGTGTCGTATCTCTCCCCCCAGGGAGCTACATGCGGCTTGTTGAAGTTTTTGTATGCTCATAATTGCTGCCCTAAAGCGTCTTGAGAATGGTTGGAACTGCCATAAAGTCTGTAAGTAAAAAGAGAATAAGTAGTTAAAGTCTATTAGTTTGATATAATATACATTTTCTTTTTTTTCATGCCGCATAGACACATTTTTTGCCCATTGACATTGATACGGCTTGTCATGAAATATAAGGTTTAAAATGTCTATCAAGGAATTGTATGTAAAGCCTAGAAAATGTTGGCTTGTGTAAGATTATGTTTAAACTTATATTTCTTCAACTGTGGGACGAAATGAATGCGATAATGTGAATTTAAATCTGTTTAAAATGTGAGTGAATTGATGTTCCCATTTTAATGTAATATTGTCTTAAAGTTTATAGTGTATGTATTCTAAAGTTAATGTTTCTTACCATTTCCGTGAATCTCTGGTTGTTCCTTAATGGCTGTGGGAAGTGATGTCAATAAAATGGTTCTCAACTTGTTGACTTGGTTTGTGGTAGCAAGTTTGTGCATGAACAAAAGAATTCAAGACTTTCTAATTCCATGATGTCACCGGTTCTGCTTGTCGTCGCTGTATAAGAAGGACTGCGGAAAGCCATCATATGTATAAATGTCTTCATTTCGGCCCGTGGACATCTTGTTTTCGCTGGGGGGAATGCCTTGTGTCCATCCTATGAGTGGTTTTTGTGACTTATATAGCTGTGTAATTTCCGTGATGTTACTGGTTCTGCTTGTCGTCGCTGTAAAGGAAGGACTGCGGAAAATAATTATATGCATATATGTCTTCATTTCGGCCCGTGGACGTCTTGTTCTTGCTGAGGGGAATACTTTGTCCTATGAGTGGTCCACATTATTTTGGGTGCTTGCATGTCCCCGTTTCACTGTATTGGGTGCAGCTACCATGTGCCACATTTGTAAAGTGTACCTGGGTGATAACTTGCTTTATGTGACTGTTACGTGCGTCATTGTCTTTGCAGTGCAAAGTGTTGCCTGTAGAACATGTCATTATCATGGAAATTGGCTGTGTACAAGTTCGACGACATAATTCCTTTTTGTTCAGGTTGGGATAATCCAGGAGCCTTTACCATCAAGTTATTGTCTGCATCAACTGACAACTGTAGTCTGCTTCGCTGTTTGCCGATTTGTCCTGCCTTCAGCACTTATGAGTCATGGCAACGTGGAGTAGCTATTTTGACCTCTCGGTGTGTGATTCAAGTCTGCATTATGTCGCTCCATGGATCTTTTGCGGGTTATTTTTTCTGAACTTTATTGACTTTATTGCCGGATCTACATCTGGAAATATACATGAGGATCTCTGTCAGTGCAAGTATTTTGCTTATTTTATTAGATATATTTCTAGTTTTTGGATCCATACTATGTTATATCAATAATTCTAGTATATGTTTGTCAGATATGATATCGCTACCAGAGGTGAAAGAAGCTAAAAGTGTAGCTAAGATCAAACTCACCAAGTCATGTAATAAGATCAGTGGATCTATTATAGAAGAATGTGACCTTGCTTTCCTCTCACAACAGGTTAAAGGCCACGTTTACAGAGTTTACAGATGCTCATGATGAAGTTGAAGCCACCTCCTATAGCTGATACAATTGTTGAGAGTCCTAACTGGATACAGAGAATATGTGAGCGTTTCTTTCGTGGCGCAAGATTGTTAGAAGTATTGACATATATTTACATAATTATGAAAACTTGTAAATATTTCCAATGAAAACCTTGAACAAGTTTTCCAATGAAAACCTTGAAATAACCCCCACTTTGACAATAAATGAATAAAGAGCAAGTGAGATTGAGCTGAATCAGCCTCCAGCTCCTCACTTATACAGTGATGTTAGTACAGGCAAGGCAAGAATGAGCTGAACAAGTCTCCATACTATGTTATATCAATAATTCTAGTATATGTTTGTCAGATATGATATCGCTACCAGAGGTGAAAGAAGCTAAAAGTGTAGCTAAGATCAAACTCACCAAGTCATGTAATAAGATCAGTGGATCTATTATAGAAGAATGTGACCTTGCTTTCCTCTCACAACAGGTTAAAGGCCACGTTTACAGAGTTTACAGATGCTCATGATGAAGTTGTTACAATCCATACAGGTGAAGATTCTAAGCACCAAAGGTGCTATTTACAAGCCGAATCTGGTTATCTATCGCTTCTGGACCGTGCCCAATCAGTTATTAAGACTAAAGGTGCAAATGTTATGGTTCAGAGCTCTGGTCAAGGTCAAAGGGAGATGGTAAACCTCCTTAGCTTACCTATATTGGAACTTGCATTTTTGATGGAAATCCTCTAAAGTATCATCCATTTATCAAGGCGTTTGATGCTAATGTAGATAAACTGACTGATGATCCCGATAGCAAGATAGCGCGTCTCTTACAATATACGTCCGGAGATGCCCATGAAGCTATTGTTGGTGTCCAGGTTTCGGGTGGTGATATAGGCTACCAGCGCACTAGAGATACTTCAAGAGAGTTGTATGGCTCAAAACATCTGATCACTGAGACTATTGTAAAGAATTTGCGCAAAGTCAAACCAGTAAAACGGTTCAGACATGCGCAGGATATACTAATTGATCTGGGGGCAATCAGTGAGGTAAACGTGCAGATTATTATATTTGATATTGTTGTGCTTCTTCAAAATTTCGTACAGCGCAGAGGGTGCAAAGAGGATTTAGAAAATAAACATGACAAAGAGGAATATCTAAAGTTCCCATATTTTGTGAAATTTGTGAAACTTGTTGCAGATGCAATGTCTGATCCATTATGCGGGGTGGAAGTTGTAACTGATCGTATCAAGCAACAAAGCATGTAACAGTTAATGCCACTCACATGCTGGATAGTTCGAAGGGTTGCAGGTGCAAACGAGGTAAAAGTAATTCCGACAATACAAATGTTGATGTTGCTGCTACATCTAATGTGTTGCAGTCGCCACATGTTGGTACAGGTACACATGGCAGGGGTAATTCCAATGTGTGTAAAATGTGTTCTGCTCCTCATTTTTTACCTGCTGGCCCGACTTAAAATGTTTATCTGGAGCCGATCGCATTGTTTTTGTTCAAAACCATAGCTTATGTATGAACTGTTTGTGCGACTTTCATACAGTAGATGAGTGCACAAGTACGAGTTGATGTTATGTGTGCCAGGAGAAGCACTCTGTGTTTTTACATCTTGATCAATCTCATGTGACCCATGTTGCCAATACAGGTAATTGTTTTATGCCCACTGTCAGAGTGCTTGTGCAGGACAAAGTGCGGGTTAGTGAGGCCTTGGACACATTTGCAAGTAGCTCATTTTGTACAGAATCACTGGTGCATAAATTGAAACTCAAAGGCCCCATTGCGCATTACACTTTGAACATGATGGGAGGTTCTGCGCTGGCCTAGTCCAAACTCGTTGCTATGAAGCTATGATCTGGCGGAGAAGTTAAGCATATTTCAGGTGTGAAAGTTGTCAAAGAAATACTTGTTTTTTCCAGACCTTTGGGTCAGAGTTTATATCCCCATGTTCAAGGTCTTGACTTGTCGGCAAATATAAATTGACAAAATGTTGATATGCTGATTGGTCAGGATTTCACAGATGCATTGCTTCCATTAGAGGCTCGCAGGGGTAAACCTGGTGAACCGTATGTGATTTGGTACAAATCTGGATGGGCTCCAAATGCATGTCAGCCATACCATTGTTTGCAATTACGTTTCAGCTTCGTTCACTTTTGATGAAACTGTCGATGTACATCCTGAGTCATTTGTGACTACCAATGTTGATCGCTTGCGAAACTTTGAAAATGAAGGCATGTATGATCAAAACATGTCTGTTTCTGGTGCAGTGTCTTTCTGCTATCTGTAATGGTAGCTTTCCTCTATGTGTTAAACTACCTACATTTGATGATGGCTATTACGAGTACCATATATTGCTGATGCAGCGGAATCAGCCTATGGTGCATGTGCCTATCTTAGATGTGTCAGTGTCAAAGGTCAAGTTTTGTGTCAGCTCCTCATGAGCAAGGGTCATGTTGTGCCTATCAAGCATTGCACCATCCCCAGACTTGAACTACAGGCTGCTGTTGTAGCTGCCAAAATAGTCTATTTTGCGATCAGAGTTGGATTTGTCAACAGTACCAGTTTTCCTGTGGACGGATTCTATGATTGTACTCGGTTATATCACCAATGAAGTCTGTATATTTCGTGCATTTGTAGAAAACAGGGTGGCTACAATTAGAGATCTTACTGATCCTGCTGATTGGCGACACATATCTTCTGTGCATAATCCAGCAGACTTATTGACAAGACCAGGTATTTTGACTGCATCAAACATCCCCGTTGAACGCTGGAAGAATGGCCTGATTTGGTCGAGTTTATGCTCATCCTCATGGTGTCAAATAAAGACAAACGTTTTTTATTTGGCTGAGGAAGATCCAGAGATTAAGCCACCTCCTATAGCTGATACAATTGTTGAGAGTCCTAACTGGATACAGAGAATATGTGAGCGTTTCTTTCGTGGCGCAAGATTGTTAGAAGTATTGACATATATTTACATAATGATGAAAACTTGTAAATATTTCCAATGAAAACCTTGAAATAACCCCCACTTTGACAATAAATGAATAAAGAGCAAGTGAGATTGAGCTGAATCAGCCTCCAGCTCCTCACTTATACAGTGATGTTAGTACAGGCAAGGGAAGAATGAGCTGAACAAGTCTCCAGCTCTTCATTCAAGGAGAGATAGAAAACAGGTGATAGCTTCTTGGGCTCAAAATGCCTCCAGCTCCTGAATGGTCACACAAGACATCTCATTCCCATAAATAAAGGCGTTGAGATGTTTCAGTAGTTATATTGGCTATTAGCTTCAACGGAATATTCTTCACTTGGCTAATTTTCACAGCAACATCCAGTACTGATTGACATTTCCCAAGGTATGGTGCGTCACTCGCCAAAATGATTTTATTTAATGGGAGGCTTTGAAGCATGAGACTGTGGTCCTTTTTTAGAATACTTGGTGCAATTCCAAATACCACCTCAGGAAAAAGTTTTATCCACTTTTCAGCTTCTTCTGTTGTCCCCTGAAAAAATTGCCTATGGATCTTGTGACTTCCTGGTAGTTAATCTGTTAATATTTCCAGGCCGTCCTCTGAAGCAACACTCTCTTTAACCTTGTCATGGCAATGAATAATGACAGGTTTCCCCACTTGCTTCGCTATCTCCCGGATCTCTTTAAACACTTGCTTCTGTTCCACCTTACTAACATTAGCACTGGTGTAATCCAACCCTACTTCCCCAATGGCAAGCAGTTCCTTTTCAGATGCCAACATGGACATTTCTTCCAGTTGCAGCGCTTTTTGGTCTAGTGGAAACCTAGGGTGCGCTCCTATGGAGAACTTGAACTTTGGCTCTACACATGTGAGTGCTCCTATATGAGGAAGACTTGGCCAGCTGTGTACAAAACAATAATTTGCCACTGCCACACCACTGAGAGAGTTGTCACGGAAGTGGTCTCTGATGATAGTATTTCTGTTATCCTGGTGAATGGAAGTTTCTTTTCCTTCTGGACTCTATCTAAATGGAAATGAGAGTCTACTAACATGACAGGTAGAAAATGATAGGTTGCACAGGTATAATCTATTTCCCCACAGAACTGTTTAACCCATTGCTGAGCCTCTGGGGTTAAAATCCTTGTGATGCAGGCAAGAACTCTCCAGTGTAGCAAAGCCAAAACTACATTGGGGGTGAAATCTTGATCTCAGCAGCCTGTAAATCTGTCACTTGGTACCTTGCCTGGAACTCTCCCCACAACAACACATTCAGTTCATCAATCCTACAATTCTCTGTGGGATGTAGCCTTCTTCACACCACAAATCCCAGTAACTCCTGCATATTCCGCAGATTGAAATCCGTGCATAGGAATAGCAATAAAATTCCTTCATGTAGCTACACCAGACTACACACATCTGATTGGTGAAATAGCACTGTGGAGATGAACAGCCTTGTAAATGGGTATATACCTTTCCAGGCTGCAAAAGATTTTACAGCAGGTCCAGCATGCAGTGTGGGGTTCCACAAACCAGGGTACATGGACAATCAAAACATGCCTTTTAACCCCACCATAACTGATGGAGCAAGCAGGGCACTGTCTATCTTTAGAAGTGGCCAATACAACTTTTTCCAGCAGTTGTCTCAGTTTCTTGAATTTCCTCCTCATAATCTGGCTGGAATTTGCTCTCATCCCAGGAATCATCCATGGTGTAAACATTTAAAAAACACAAATACACCTGAACTATACTGTCTTACTTAGAAATTCATACACTTAAACAAATAACATTTTATATACAAGACCATACAAAACAAACCCAAATTAATCATTTATTTACATTCACAGTTCGTATTCATAACCATATCTACAATTATCCAAAATATTCATGAATTTTGAACAGCCAGAAAGCAACTCCAGTTACTAATTCACGAGCATAAAATAGCTGAAAGTACTCCAGCTATTGGATCTACTTTACATTATTAATGATGGTAATCTTTCAAGTAGGATAGCTTCTTACTTTGCCTTCCCTGTCTAGTAAGACGCTCTGGTTCTGTAGCAGCTAAAACAGCATTTCTCTGTCCTCGTTCTCTGATTCTACTGACGCTGGCAGTGAGTCTTCATTGTCTGAAAGAACAGATTCAAGCTGCTGTGAATCCACATTGTCGACTGATAGATCTTCTGGTTCTGGTAGTGGGCTGGAAGTGTTAGATATATTACTATCAACTGGTGAGTTTGAATCCTGCGCATGTTGTCCTCTAATCTTATACAATACAGGGGAGATGACTTTATGAAAAAATCACATCCAAGAATTATAGGAGAAAAATAATAAAATCAAAAATTATATTAATATAAATGTGTCAGTTCCAACTATCTCCACTACACATAAATACATGAAAAACTAGACATGATTACTGGGACATAATTACATGAATCATCTTCTGATTGTTATTATAAATAATAAGCCAATGCAACATCATATATCTTATGATTTGCAGTAATAATAATAGTGTATATATACATATATATATATGTGTGTGTGTATACATATATATATATATATATATATATATATATATATATATATATATATATATATATATACATACATACACAGAGTAGAAACTGCCTATGAGCCTACTTCTGCTAAGGGACCAGCTGTGCTAAAGGACCAATCTCAATATCACCATTTGCATATTTTAGTTTAATTTTACCTGCCGTAAGGCACCATCTGTCAGAAAGGACCAGTTTTTCACAGGTCCTGTGGGTGGTTTCTTAAGACAGGTTCCACTGTATGATGGAATATATAGATAAAGCTGTAAACACCAGAAAATTAACTGACTTAAATTTTTCGTAAGTTCTGTCATGCACTCTCTGACACCATTGTTGTCAAGCTTCCTGATAATGCATTTTGCCTAACTGTACAAACTAGCGTGACTGTGTATACTCCTGGTGTGTATGTGTCTGCGCTTGCACTTAGAACTTAACCAGGCACATACCTGTACAACCACTGTCCACTGATCCACACTGTGAGATCCCAGCAGTGGCACGTCTAGGAAGCTCCTGTTGGGTAGGTCCATTGTCCAGCATGGTTGGTCACACTCTGTCCCTGTGCTGTGGAATCCTCTGGCTTCTCTGCCTCGCTCTCACACCAGCCTTGTTCATTCCAAGACAACTGAAGGGCTGTTCCACAATACGTCGGTACAGTCTGTTTGACCACATGTCGACACCCGGACAAGATGCAATGACTGTGAACTACATCACATTTTCTTTTTCTTTTTCTTTTTTTTTTAGCTTTTCACTGTTAGTTCTCTCCCAAACTTATCGAAACTGTGTAGTCTTGCAGTCAGCAGTAGCACACTGATAGTATGTTGCTGAATGTGCAGATATTCAGGTAATATGGTTTTATAGTGATTTTGAATACACCTGTATTCAACCAAATTAAACCACCTGTTGGTTCCAACTATCTCCACTACACATAAATACATGAAAAACTAGAAATGATTCCTGGGACATAATTATATGAATCATCTTCTGATTGTTATAATGAATGATAGGCCAATGCAACATCATATTTCTTATGATTTGCAGTAATAATAATAATAATAATAATATATATATATATATATATATATATATATATATATATATATATATATATATATATATATATATATATATATATATATATATATATATATATATATATACATATATATATTGTTGTGTACCAGTTGGTAGTTGAATTGTTCATTTCATGATTTTCTTTTCTTTTAAATTTAAGCAAGGCAAGGGGTTAAAGAGTCAGCCATGACAGAGTCTGTAGCAGGCAGTATCATATTCTGGTTGTAATAGGAAACTCATAATGGGTACCCAGTGTCTTTCCTTAAACATATGAGGTGTGAAATCTCTTGATGAGTCTGTAAGTGTGACATGTCTGTAGATCCTTGTTTGGTCCTCTATGGTATTGCATTTACTCTTTTGATGTGGTTGTGCTGTGACTCCTGTGCTGGTTATCCCTTGAAATGTGCCTGATGTGAGGGTAGATAGTGCTCTGTGCACACAAGTCACAGTGTGGGAAAATGTGAATGTGCAGTGTGCAGCACAAGTCTACCCACCCAACAAAGGATGTGTGCTGTGAACTTGTTAATTGTGACCTGCTATTACTTAAAATGTTGTGTTCTCTGTATGTTATCTCATTTGTGCATCTTTGTGTAATGTGCATTCTTACTGTGGTGTTATAGTTGTGTGTACACATTGTGTCCCTGTTATGATGCACATCCATCCTATATAAAGCCCTGGTGTTTTCTGATGGATGATGATTAAGTTTGAGGCTTCTCAAGTTGAGCAGCAAGAGTTGCCAAGTCATTAAAGGTGTGCTGTCTACTACTATGAAAGCTTTGCCATGTTGTACACATGAATGCATCAGGAATAAAGTCATCTCAACTGCACTGCAGATCCTGACTTCAACAACTTGTCTCTAGCAATCCTAACATTGGTTGCAGCGTCGCGATCCGGATTTGAGACAGGCCAAGCATGGACATCCATGTATTTGACTGTGAGTTCTGTTTTGCCAAAATATCAAATCACAGGTATCCTCACAACTGTCCAGACTCTACTGGCCATGACAAACCTGGAAAAGCAGCTGAAGAATACAGACAATTTATTGTGATGCTGAACCAAACCTTTGACTTGCTGATCAAGAGTGGAACCAAGTTTACATTCACAGAGGTTTATTATTGAAGAATATTCTGCCTGTTTTGTTTCGAGACTGTGTTGTGAACTGGTTTTAAGAAAAAGAAAGAAGAAAAAAAATGGAAAGGAATCAACTGAAGAGAATCATGCTTCTTACAACACTTTCACTGATTGACACGGTGGAGATGGCTATTTGTGATGGTAGGTACAGTCACGAAAAGCAAGGTGAACTTGTATGGCTCATGAGAAGGTTGTTCCATCTGATTAAGTCTTTGTGATCAATTTGTGAAAGCTATAATTCTTTTAATATGGCACCCACCAAAAAAAAAAGTGATAAAACTGCTGCCAAGGGCAAGACTCCCCATGAGACACAAGCCAGTGGTGAGGCTGCAGAAAATGAAGTTGTCGTGAAATTACAAGAGGAAGTTGCTTTACTACAGCAAAAATTGCAAGGGGCACTTATCCAGTTAGAAGAGGTCGTCCAAAGGGCTGCTGTAGCTGAGACAGAAAGGGCCAATGTAGCTGAGGCAACAAAAAGACAGATGGCTCAAGTGGCAGAGGAAAGGGAGTCCTCTCTCAGAGAAGTGCGGTATTCTGCAGAGGAAGCCAAAAAGAGAGCAGATACTGCAGAAAAGAAAGCAGCAGAGGCAGAGAGGAGAGCAGCTGAGGCAGAGAAAAATGTGGGTTTGATGGTGAAGGAAACCATGGATGCCAATAGGACAACCCTGACTGGCCCACATTCAGCAAACATCATGGAACAAAGGGCGGCACTGAATGTTTTAGAGCAATGGAATCAGCGTCCCATGCATCCCCAACCTGATGTTCCCCCCTGGCTTTCTCAGCAAGTTTATTCTTTCATGCCCAGTATGCCCTCAGATCCAGCCTGGCCACCGGGACCGACTGCATCATTTGCTCCATCTAACACAAGTATGCCAGTGCCGGCAGCAATTTACTCCACATAATCCTGCAACCACAAGTTACACCAACCCAGTGCAACATCCCCATGACATGGCACTTCCCAGGCAAATGACATTCAATGGTAAAGCACCATGGGACAGTTTCATTAGACCATTTGAAACTCCCGCCCTGTCTTGTGCCTGGAGTGAACAAGAGAAACTGTTCCGCCTAACAAGTACCCTTAGGGAGGATGCAGCAGAATTTGCCTTTTGCCATTTAGACCCAGATATTAGCAGCTCATATGAACTGCTAGTGACTGCTCTGGAAGGCTGTTTTAAGGAGAAACAGGCAATCACCAAATTCTTGGCTCAACTGGAGGGTCGACGAATACAGCCTAAACAGAAGGTGGCAGACTTCATTGCAGACATCAGGAGACTCGTCATAAAAGGCTACACAACAGCAGATGAAAGGACAAGGGAAACCATAGCACTACGTCATTTTCTTAAAGGCCTGACAGATGAACCAGCTGCCGTAGCTGTACGAATGACAAATCCAAAGACAGTCACCGAGGCCCGCACTGCGTATGAGACCTATACTAGCCTCAGAAATGATCTAGGTAGGCCACCTAGAGCACGTGCTGTCACTCTTGAACAGGACCAATCCAAATTCATGACCCAAAAACAATTGATGGATTTTGGTAAAGATCTGAAGGATACCCTGACTGGACAGATGGACGAGGTTAAGAAACTCTGCACACAGAACCGGAGACCAAAGAAAAAGGTAGACAAGTCCACTATAGAGTGCTATAAGTGCCATGAGATGGGGCACTATGCCTCTGAATGCCCTCTTGCTGCAGATAATACCACCTCCACCACGGAGCCAGCTGAGTGAGCGCTTCCACAGGAAAACAAGCAAAGACCGGGCCAAACGGCCTAGACCCAGTCCAGAACACAGGTGATGTGACTGTAACATGGAAGCAAATTACACAAGCTGGCATATCTCTGATGCTACCTCTTAAAATATGTGGCATTGAGGCCAAATTTTTGGTTGACACTGGAGCAGAGATCACTATTTTGTCAAGGCGAATCTACGAGTCAATTCCAGCTGCATTTAGGCCCAGACTTAGACACCCAAAGTGTAAAGTAACTGTTGCAGCAGCTAATGATGGGAACATGAACATTGATCGGGTGGTAGACATCAATATGGAGACTGTTGGAGAAATTTTTTCATGGCAAGTGTTTGTGGCCAACATTAAGGATGAAGGTTTACTTGGAATGGACTTCCTATGTGCCAATATTTTTTCTCTTAGTGCCGATGGCAGGCTTGAATTGGGAGGCAAGCTAGTCTACACCGAAGTACATGACGATGTTCCTAATATATTGGAAGTGTCTACAGCAGATGATGCAACAATACCTGCCTTCTGTGAGTGTGTCATGAGTGGAACTATTTTTATGCAGAAACCGAACTCTAGATATTGTATTGTGGAGCCCTTGTCTGACAAGCCACCAGGGGAAGGTCTTGCAGTTGGGAGCACTTTAGTGGATGTGCAGAGGACTGACATTGGAATTCCCTTGCGAATAATGAACACAACCAGTGAGAATTTCCTGCTGAGGAAAGGTAGAGTTGTGGCTTCATTACAGGAGACAGAAGATGTCCATTTCTTGTCAAATGTGGAAAATATTGCAAAGGACTGTCAGGAAAGGCTGCTTGGAGTTCACAGGGTTCACAATCACAGCAAAGCAGAGGAGCCACAATTTACAGCCATACCAGTGCCAGACACAGCAAGCTGGCCTGATTCTCTGAAGGAGCTTTAGACAAAGACATAAAAGTTTTTGCAAAATCACGTGAGGATTTAGACTGTACATCAGTTGTGTGCCACACCATTGACACAGGAGATGCCAAACCTATTAAACAGCTTCCACGTCGGCCCCCAAGAGCTTTTGCTGGTGAGGAGGAGAAGATCATATAGCAGCAATTAAAGGCAGGTATAATAGAGGAATCTACATTGCCATGGAGTTCCCCAATAGTCTATGTTAAAAAGAAAGATAACACAACCAGACCATGTGTTGACTACCGACTTCTCAACCAAATTACCCAGAAGGAAGCCCACCCGCTACCTCATATAGATGATTGTTTGGACTGTCTTGGTGATGCAGAGTTCCTGTCTGTGACGGATCTCCAGTCCGGCTACTGGCAAATTTCTGTGGCAGAAGAGGACCGACCAAAGACTGCCTTTATAACCAGAAGTGGCCTCTATCAGTACCGAACCATGCCGATGGGTTTGACAAATGCTCCAAGCACCTTTACTCGGTGTATGGAACTTGTAATGAAAGGGTTTCAATGGAAAACACTAATTATATATCTTGATGACCTTATTTTGTACAGCGCAACCTATGAGGAACATCTGAAACATCTCTCGGAAGTCTTTGAACGGCTAATCACGGCAGGCCTTAAATTGAAACCATCTAAATGCTAGTTGTTTCAAGAAGAAGTTGCCTTCCTTGGGCATATTGTGTCAGAAAAAGGTGTTAGGCCAGACCCCAAGAAATGTAAAGTTGTGTCAAACTGGCCTGTGCCGAAAAATATCCATGACATTCGCTCCTTTTTGGGCCTATGCTCCTACTATAGACGTTTTGTTAGAAACTTTGCTTCAATTGCTAGTCCTCTCACATGCGTGTTAGAGGCCGAACGGGCATTTGAGTGGAATGACAAGTGCAAGGATAGCTTTATGATGTTGAAGTCTTGTCTCACTGGAAATGAGGTCATGGCTTACCCTTGGGACGACTATACATATATCTTGCATACAGATGCCAGTGATACAGGAATAGGCTCAGCCCCTTCTATATTAGTGTGCGATGAAGAAAAAGGGGTGGAAGTAGAGCGACCTGCTGCATTTGCCAGTAAAACTTTGAACAAAACACAGAGACGTTATTGTGTAACCGGAAGGGAGCTCCTGGCTGTGATTGTATTTGTGCCGCATTACCGACATTACCTGTTAGGGAGAAAATTTATCATTCGGACTGATCATAGTGCTGTTTGCTGGATGATGAGCTTCAAGAACCCAGTGGACCAGATGGTTAGAGGTTCTGTTTCAGTATGATTTTGGGATCTTTCACAGATCAGGAAAGAGGCATGGGAATGCTGATGCCCTTTCTAGACTGCCATGTGATCCCGATGATTGTCAAAGTTATGATGGCAAGACCATTTTGGAAGACCTTCCATGTGGTGGTTGTGAACAGTGCACAAAGAAGCATGAACAGTGGTCAGACTTTGCAGAGATTGACAATGTTGTGCCTCTGATGTCAAAAAATGCCTTTGCCAGTAGAAGCTGCGAGGCAATCCTAACTGCCACTGCCAGTAGTACAGCTGACCAAGAGGGGAGCCATTCACTTAAGCTGCAAACATCCCAAATGTACAGCAATATTGACCAAACAACATGTGCACAGGGACAAAACAAGCACTGTTGGGTGCACAGTTCATGGAAGCCAATTTGCACACTTTATGTGTATGTAGGCGTGATCTTTGAGGCCCTGTTGAGCGGTGCACTGGGATTATCGACTGTTGCTGAAAGTTGTGTTTATAGAGTCATGCCCTTGACTGCCAACCTCGTGACTCGAACTGTCAAAACTGTACCAGACAGGAGTGGCATGGATGGCAAGGTATCTCCTCCGAGCTTGGACAAAGACTTTTCAAGCAGTGATGCAGGTTCAGGCCACACTGGTGTGTACATTGGTGACTCTGACCTCTGCTTGAACTTGAGCCGTGTCAAGAAAAGGGGATGGCAAATGGCCCACACACTGCATTATCACCAGTACCATGTGGCTGGGTACAAAAGAAAACATTGCAAGCCTTCAAAGCAAAGATCCAGATTTGTCAGTGATAGTAAGTTGGCTTAAGGCATCAGAAAAGCGACCACTAAGGCAGGCTGTAACCGCTAAAAGCCCAACAATCCGTCACCTATGGTTGTTGTGGGATCAACTTTATCTCCATGATGGCATCCTGTATAAACTGTGGGCTAGGAATGACAAAGAGGAAACCCGATGGCAATTGTCAGTACCAAAAGCACTGCAGTCTCAGGTGATGGAAAGTTTGCAAAATTCTGTGACAGCAGGCCATCTGGGTTACAATAAGACTGCTAAAAAAGTGAAACAAAATTTTTACTGGTATAAGCTGAGAGAGACAGTTCATGACTGGGTCAAGAAATGTGCAACATGTGGAGCCTGAAAGTCACCTTCTAAAAAGTACAGTGCCAGTCTGGGTACATATTGTGTTGGTTTACCTATGGACAGGTGCACCACAGATATATTGGGACCCTTTCCTGTGAGTGAGAGAGGCAACCGCTATGTACTATTAGTTGGTGATCAATTTACCAAATGGATAGAGGCTTATGCCATTCCAGATTATAAGGCACACACAGTAGCAACCAAACTGGTTGAGGAATTCTTTTCCAGGTTTGGCCCTAGCCTCGAGCTACATTCTGATCAAGGTAGCACCCTTCCACCCGAGTTCCAATGGAATGGTGGAGAGATTTAACAGAACATTATTGGACATGCTTGCAGTGTACACTGCAGAGGACCAGAAAAACTGGGATGCTGATCTGCCTTTGCTTACCGCTGCTTACAGAAGTTCTCAACATGACGGCACAGGCTACACTCCCAATATGCTAATGCTGGGGCGTGCGGTGACCTTACCTGTACAGTTAGTCTTGGGAAGCCCCCCAAGGGCAACTAATAACTTCAAGATTAAAGAACATGAATATGTTGCAGCTTTATGGGAAAAGCTAGAGAGGGCTTTCACAGCAACAAGAGACAATTTGCAAAAAGTTGCACAGCGTCAAAAGAAGGACTATGATACCAGAGTGTCTATGCTCCTATATGAAGTGGGTGGCCTTTTATCTTATATGGACAGTACCAGAAAAATTGGTAAGAGCCCTAAAATGGGAGCAGTCAAATGGAAGCGTCCCTGTGTTGTGGTGCAGTGGGTGAGGGACCTTTTATACAAAATATGGGCACAGCACAGAGGGGAAAACGAACATACTGCATCATGACAGACTGAAGCCTTTTGTATCAGATGAAGTACCAGAATGGGTTAGACAACTCAGCTTTAATTTGAAGAGGGGGAAGGAAGCTGATGTACCAATGAAAGGTGACAACCCCAGCTTCCAACTTTTGGATTCAGGGAGGTCAACAATGGTAGCTCAGGATAAGGTGGAAGGTATCCCAAATGGAAAGAATAACCTTGTAGAATGCGAGTCCGATAATAACCTTGTAGAATGTGAGTCCAATAATCAAACAGGTGTGTGTGCACAGGAAACTGGTGCTGAAAAACCGGCACAATTGCCAAGGAGAAGTAAAAGACAAAAGCAACCCCCAGATAGACTTCAAGTACTCCTGTAAGGCTCCTACTTTGGGACATAAAGAGTTACAGCAGCGCAGCCATCTCAAACTTTTGCAAATGAGTAATTGATTACCCCAGATGGACTTGTGGTCACTGGTAACTTTGACACACCTCTTTTTGGTGCCAGCTCCATCTTTCTGCACATCTTGCACAATCCAACTTCCTGTGTGCTGGGCTGTGCTCAACTGCACCCATATATAGACTTCAGTGGTAAATAATTGTCATTGCTTGTCCAGCTACCCCTCCGTACAGAACTACTGCTGTTAAATTCAGAAATGGAGAGCAAAGATTTCAAGTGTGGTCTCGGCAGCTCTGTGCTGTACAATAGGTTTTCCTTGAAGAGGTACTATGCTACCCAGCATCCTGGGGTCACTTGCCCAGTTGGCAGCAAATTGAAGCGGGCAGCAAGTAGGAGCACTGGGGAGGCCATGCAGGCTAGTAGTGGTGATCTAGCAGCGAATATTCCTATACAGACTTTCGACTTTTCACAACTGACAAATCCGAATGTGCCTTTGTATCCAATGCATGGTGACGGGACTCCAACACAGGATGAGCCAGCAGAAGAGGGAGCCACTGAAGTAGCCTCCATACCTGTGCAGGTAATTGATTCTTCTGCTATCAACCCAGCAAACCAGCTATCTCCGTTGACACCAGCCATGGCAGCCCATACTGTGACAGCAATGGCAGCCCATCCTATGACACCAGCCATACTTACTTGCACAACAGCAGGGGCTATTCCCCAAGCAACTGCTATGACTGCCATGAAACAGGGAACTGGCTTATGAAGGGGCGAGCTGGGGCAGTTGTCCAAGGAGAGGCCCTTGACCCTTGCAGAAGCAGTGTGGGAATTAAAGAACTCCCAGGTAAAACTGAGGGAGAAGCAGACCAAGCACTTATGTGACATTCTTGTCCCGTTCCTGTCAGGACAAGAATTGTTGGACGGAGTTTACGAACTGCTAGAGGACACAAAAGAAACTCTGTCAAGACTGACTGGCCAGGCATGCACAGTCACTCTGCAGCCTCTCACTGGCTTGGCCAGTGCAGTACATACTCAAGGAAATGGACTGACATTTCTGAAAGCCAGGGCCAGGCAGAGTTTAAATAGTTTCCTGTTTAAAGTGCACACCATAAATGGACATGCGGGTCCAAGTATGGGATGTGCTGTATGTCCACAATTATCCGGGTCTATTGCCCGAACTTGTGACTTATAGGCAAAAAGTTGGTAGGCCTATTCAAGAGGCCAACATGGGACTCTGGACAGTGGAAAGAACTGCCATATTTTTGTACATGTGCTCACAACCAGCAGTATGGTTGACATGATGTGCAACAACTAGGACAGCCGTTAAGTGACTGTGAGTAGCTCATTGTATTAAGTGACTGTGAGTAGTTCATTGTTGTTAGTTATTCCTGTTGTGGCCCTACTTGACTGGTCCTGAGCCACCACCAAATGGTGCAGGGTGTAAGTGGTTAATCCTCACTTTGAAGCATAAATTTGAAAACAGTAATGGTATGTGAAAACTGCATGCACATGTTTGGGAGTGGTCACTTATGAGGTTGTGATGGCAAATGGTATTAACCCATGCAGGGGGAAAACCCACCAGAACTCATGCTTCAAAAACAAAAACAAAAACAAACAAAAAATTGTGTCATAGGTTTATGTCTCCTAAGAGAGTGTGAAGTGTATTTTCTCTTGATGCTATGTTCTTCTCAATGCAATTGAATTGAATGGGTTACCAATGATGTATCTTGCTGTTTGTATTCTGCATATGTTTATCTGTGTTCACATGTATTATTTCCATATGTATTGCTATGTTCATGTGTATTGTTGTCTGTATGTATTGCTATATGATCAAGTGTATTGATGTCATATAGTGACATATTATTGTCATTGTACCAGTGCTTGCATTGTTATTATGTTTATGTGTTGCTGATATCACACCTCTATGCCAATGTCATGCTATGTATGTTCCTGTATGCTATTAACATTGTGGGTGGTGTTGTTCTGTATGGAAACACTGCATCTTATGCGATATTTGGATTGACAAAAATTGCCTGTACAGTGTGTGAAAAAGAAAGTAGTTGTTCCAATGTATTGAAGACAGAATCGATCATGTAGATCACTGTTTGTGTGAAGTAATATATTGTATTTCTTGTGAACTTGTGTATTGTCAGTTCCACCCTAAACCCAGCTGGGATGTTGGCAGTACCGAGACTGGTATATATAGAATTGCGTGTCAATTGATACTTATAATGAATTCCCAAAGGTGAAAGAAACATTGTACTCTGAAGTAGGGTGTGTTTCCCAGGCAAGCAGCCTCAAGAAGTTTGTGAATTATATAGGCAATTTCTTTTTCCTGATGCCCTTCAGCAAAACTTTTTGCTGACAATGTTTACCAGGCAAGTCATGTTGTTGAATATGTCTCAGAATTTCTATGTAAGTTTAGTAAGGTAAAATTTAGTAACAGCTTAGTATATGTAGCCATGACAATGGTTTTGCAAGTAACTTGATTCACAGCTAAAAGAAAAAAAGTGGCATTAATTTTGTTTAGGTTTCCCTTTTGTTTGGGAAATACAAAATTGCTTTGGGAACAAAGCAAGCCAAGACGGGAGCTGTGTTGTGTACCAGTTGGTAGTTGAATTGTTCATTTCATGATTTTCTTTTCTTTTAAATTTAAGCTAGGCAAGGGGTTAACGAGTCAGCCATGACAGAGTCTGTAGCAGGCAGTATTATATTCTGGTTGTAATAGGAAACTCATAATGGGTACCCAGTGTCTTTCCTTAAACATATGAGGTGTGAATTCTCTTGATGAGTGTGTAAGTGTGACATGTCTGTAGCATCCTTGTTTGGTCCTCTATGGTATTGCATTTACTCTTTTGATGTGGTTGTGCTGTGACTTCTGTGCTGGTTATCCCTTGAAATGTGCCTGATGTGAGGGTAGATAGTGCTCTGTGCACACAAGTCACAGTGTGGGAAAATGTGAATGTGCAGTGTGCAGCACAAGTCTACCCACCCAACAAAGGATGTGTGCTGTGAACTTGTTAATTGTGACCTGCTATTACTTAAAATGTTGTGTTCTCTGCATGTTATCTCACATCCATCCTATATAAAAGCCCTGGTATTTTCTGATGGATGATTATTAAGTTTGAGGCTTCTCAAGTTGAGCAGCAAGAGTTGCCAAGTCATTAAAGGTGTGCTGTCTACTACTATGTAAGGTATGCCATGTTGTACACATGAATGCATCAGGAATAAAGTCATCTCAACTGCACTCCAGATCCTGACTTCAAGAACTTGTCTCTAGCAATCCTAACAATATACAGTGGTACCTCTCTCAAGAGACCCCTCTAATGAGAGACCGCATATCTTTTTAAGACCGCTCTCTCAGAACACTGTGCTATCTTTTCCATGTTGTACCTCTAATGAAAGACCACCTGTTTTTAGAGACTGCATTTTGACCCGCCGTTGGGGCGGTTTTTCAAAAGAGGTACCACTATATACATACACAGAGTAGAAACTGCCTATGAGCCTACTTCTGCTAGAGGACCGGCTGTGCTAAAAGATCAATCTGAACATCACCATTAGCATATTTTAGTTTAATTTTACCTGCCTTAAGGCACCATCTGTCAGAAAGGACAATTTTTCACAGGTCCTGTGTGTGATCTCTTAAGACAGGTTCCACATGTGGAAATATATAGATAAAGCTGTAAACTTCAAAGCTTGAAGTGGGGCTTACGATGACCTTTGGTTGATCCACACATACATACACATCAATATAGGCAAAAGCATTTTGCAACTGTTCATGTCAACACTTATCATAATTACAGTGATACGCTGTAAGATCACTTCCATGTTCTGTCTTCTTACAGTACCAAAAGTGTGTGAAGAATCATTTATAAATCCTGCAGTAATAAAGAAGAATTTCACCATAAAATTAACTAAACTGTGTAGTCTTGCAGTCAGCAGCACACTGATTTCAACAGCCTATGCACTAAGAGAACATAAATACAGCACTTGTCCCCGTCAATGGGACCAACCAGTCACCATGACTGGCAACCAAAACTGTACTGTAATAGCCATGTACAGTGCTCCCTCTTTATAACGCTGGCATTGGGGTCCACAGGGTATACCATGTTATAGCAAAATCGCCTCATAACAGAGGAAGTTTGAACAGAAAAGTAATTGAAAAACTATTTCAGTGGGAGCCATGGCAACCACCGTGTTGTATCATAAACGGCCTGGTAATGAGGGGTTTTATAAAGAGGGAGCACTGTATACACAGAATCTGCACTGCAAAATGTCCCCTACCACTGGGACAAGCCAATTGACACAAGATGCAGAAGACTGGCACTGAAGGCTGTGCTAGCTAAATTTTGCAGGTAAATTTCAATAAGCGCAAGATGCAGGAAAAAGAAATTACATTTAAATGCATTTTTGTCATGAAAATGATATCCTGTATGCCACTGCTATCACTGCAAGCCACATTCCCACCAAGATGCGTTGTACTGCATACACCACATTTTCCCATGCTTTGCAAATGAATCGGATTCCCACCAAGTGTGGGCAAGTTAATGTAGTGTGTAATAAACAAAAACATTCTTACCAACTTATGTTAACACTGTTGGTATCAGTTGAAGAATACTAAAGCTACATATTTAATAAGATGACTTATGGAAAAGCATGCGAAAGTGATGTATTAAAAAAGGAAGAAAAAAAACCCCAAAAGTAACTTATATACAAGATTATAACCAAGCGCCACCGAGATATGTTGTAGATGGTCACCATGTGTCCATATGTATTATTCTACTAGATTGCAGATAATGGCATATTATTTATTTGAATGAGCCAGTATCACTAAAAATTTACTTCAGTCATGTTCGGCGCCTATTCAGTCCATCTTACTGTATTACAATAGCTGTTACCTCTTGGACGCACCATCTAGGAGAAAGGTTTGTTGTTTCTCCTCCTTTGTGGCATGCAGGAGGACAACCCCAATATGCACATTTTGTGCTGGGTTTTTCAACATTAAAAGCTTGGCAATCTTCACAAGCCTGGCATTTGCCTCGAAATACTCCACAGCAATCCACCATGCCCAACATAATGTTCACGATGAAAATGGAAGTTCAACCATTGAACCGGGCCATTGAAACTGTATTTGACCCAGTTAAAACCTAATGAACAAAAGACCAGGACTGGGAAAAGAGAGAACACTATGGCTTCAAATCCTTGGGTTCCAATCCAAGCTGAAGAAAGTTGACTGTATCAGTAACATATAAATGAGCCAATAGTGAAAGGTGTATAAATAAAACCCCCCTTTCTTAAGCCATACTTACGGTTTGTTACCCCTATCCTAATCCAGCTTGCGACAACTGTTACCTCTCAGATGCACTAACCGACTTACCAACTTGGAGAAATGTTTGTTGTTTCTATTAAGGGATCATGTAAAATTAAACCATTCCAAAACTTCAATTATCCAATGGACTGAGATTCACCCCCCCCCCCCCCCCCCCCCCCGTCCAAAATCACCATTTTCCTGGAATTAGGTAACAACCATCCTACTGCCACCAGGGCCCTCTATAACCAAAATACTGGTAGGAACAAAGAAACATCTTCAATACAA
Organism: Hermodice carunculata; assembly: GCA_964020975.1. Classification (NCBI taxonomy): domain Eukaryota; kingdom Metazoa; phylum Annelida; class Polychaeta; order Eunicida; family Amphinomidae; genus Hermodice; species Hermodice carunculata. The sequence goes on along the minus strand of OZ026612.1, from coordinate 13,392,705 downwards.
ATATGCATATTTTATTGGTCGTAATTACAATAAAACTACAGAAAATAACTATTCAAATTGAATATGAATAAAAGGATCACGTAGCATGCCTTAAGCATTGAGCAGTATCAAAATGCTATCAGATCTACTGAAACCTTCACTGGTCCAAAAATCAAAAACAACATGTAAAATTCATAAGATAAAAATCACAGACACATTCCATGTCTAGATGCTATAAACTGTTGAATATTGAAAAAAAAATCACATGGCAAGCCTCATATGAGGAAATAATTTCAAGGGAGGTTTTTTTTTTTAATCTTCTCATTGTTCATGCTGGTATGTGGAGATGATTGGTACTTCAATGTATGTATGGACCTCCATATAAGTTCACAGTCAAGTAACAAAAATGAAATGTAGAATTCATAAGAAAAAATCACATACACATTCTATCTCTAGCTGAATGAATGAATACTGAAAAAAAGATATCACATGGCAATCCTCATGTGTGGAAATTATTTCACGGCAGGCTTTTTAACACTTCCCATTGTTCACACTGGTATGTGGAAATGATTCGTACTTTCTTGTGCAGAAGCATGAGATATTGCACAGTTTTTGTTTAAGTTCAGCACAGAGTGCATCCACAAAACCTAGGGTTGTGGTGAACTGTGATTTGTTCCAGCTGTAATGTTTCTTTGCAAAATACAACTTTTTCTCTCCTGAGAACTGTGCAAATGTAGAGCCACATGAGGATATTTAGTCAACAAAGTTCTCTGCAACTAGCACATCCTTAGTCAAAAAGTCTTCAGCACGATTCGCAAGCTGTGTAGCTAGCTCTTTGATGTGAAATAGCTTGGTTTTGCTCTACAATGCCTGGCTTTAAAAGTTTGGTGTTTTTCCGTACCTCTGTAGGTGTGGTGGAAATATGATCTGAAGATCATAGTCTAGTGTTGTCGGATACTTTTCATGGTCTGCCTCTGATCTGCATTCCTGCAAAACATAAAGTTTTACAAAATTAGTATTAATATCATTAATCTTTGAACTTTAGTTCTGATACTTTTTTCACAATAATTCATTTAAAAGTTGGTACAATGGAAAAAAACAAATAGAACACACCAGTTGTACATTCATTATACGTGAAAGTTGACACAACATGGACTTTTGAAACTGCAGTCTTTTGTTAAAAAATTTGAGAAAACATTTGTTAAATAGCCCTTTATTGCTCAGGGTACTGTGGAACAATTATTATTGACTTTTAATTTTATTGTATCTACAATATTCTGCTGATAGCTCATTTTCATTGTATTCTCAGATTTATATCATTTTTGTTTTCTGGCCTTTCTCATAATCTACATAGTGGCCAACAGGTTATTAATGATTAGTACAGATTCTACTTTCAAAGTATTATCTTTCATTGTTATCTATACAAGGTATCAACAAAGTAATACTGAGGGTGAAAAATTCATTTTTTTTTCATAAAACTTGACCGTACATACTAAGAGCACATAACTCCACATATTTTTTTTTCTTGATAAATAAAGGCCACCTGACTAGCTAGTCAGGACAGCAGAGTACCACACAGTATTATTAGTTCGGAGTAGAGACAAACAACAACAACAATCAACATAATAACTGGGTAGCTCATAATAATTTCAACTTGGGCCTGATGTCTTTTATAATGTGATTGACCACTCTTTGGTTGCAAACTTCCCTTGAAAAAAATACTAAACATACTGCTTGGTCTGTCTTTTTGGAAATGTATCACCCCCCATGGCCAGTGATAAGGTGTAGCATCCTTGCAATTGCTGCATAAACAATGGAAAATTTGGGAACGACTAAAAAGCGCATGCCCACCAATTTCCACACATGACCACAAATGCCACTGCACACCCACAAACGCCCACTCTTTGTGCCATTTTCAGCTTACTTATTGCTTCCAAGTCCCAAAATAAACTGTATTCTTCCATTTCCAAACTTTGTACGTCTCAAGAATGTCAAATTCTGACCTGTGGCTGTAATATATATAATCAGGTACAGGAATTCGTCAGCAGATCAGCGGGCATGCAGAAAATGGTATTGATTGTCTCCGCTAGATGACGTGTCACGGCATGCCAGTAATCGTCAACGAAAGCCGGCAGCTTTCATGATTTTCAACCTAATTTTGGCATGTATGTCCCAAAATAAACACTTAACAAATGTTTACCATGTTCATTCCGCTAAAGAATATCAAGTTAAGATCTGTAACTCGTGTTCATTGGTCATGCGGTAAATGGTATTGATTGTTTCCACTAGATGGTGCAAGTTACTGCATGCCAACTAGTCTGACAATTTCTAACAAAAAAATGTTGTGACTGGTTCCAGCTTTGCCAATCGGCAATCCACCTCACTGGTGCCACTTGTGTCAAGAAATATTTTACTATATCTTTCACAACTTGGACCAATTAAATGAATCCCATTTTTACCATTGCTTTTCAAGACTGGAAGGGCGACACATTGCTGTTCCATGAATTTTAAGGTTTTTTTTCTTCTGCCCTTGCCCTTATTTCTGCAGTGACGCCACTTAAACAGAAATGTGTTCCTGTTGCTACGGTAAAAGACTGTGGTTCCGAAATTGTTATATGGTTAGTACCTACTTTCCTTCAGGATTTCTGCCTTCTTGCGAAAGCTTGTAATGTGAAATTTCCTACAGTCTATGGGCTTAGCAGGTACAAGTACCAAGTAATTTTGCATATTGGAGTAATTGAACAAAAAGAACAGAAATTGAACAAGGCTGGAAAACTTTGACTCCAAATTACTATAGGCCTACCTTCATTTTCCTTTTACCAGTTTTATTATTATCATTATTATTATTATTATTATTATTATTATTATTATTTCACAGTTTGAGATAAAAATGTAAAGACGGGATTCTGTGGACCATTACATTTTACAGCATATTTTCATTGGGGGATTTAGAGTGCGATATAGAATACCAATGTTGTTAAACTCTCTTTTCAAATTTGGTGGCCCTGAAAAGGGCCATTGAGTTTCGTGCTGGAAGATTTACTTGTGATTGCAGAGGTACTGCTTGAAGGACTGCTGGATGATCTGCAGACCTTGTTCATTGAGATGAAGGCCTTCTTTGAAAAGGTTCTTTGGCTCATGTCTCTGGAAGAACTGTGTCTGCAAGTTGATGAAATCAAGCCCCTCGATCTGTTGCAGTTCAATGTTGGCTTCCTCTACCTTCCACTGGGTGTAGCAATAGTCTCTTGGTCTTGGCAGAATCCATGCTATGGCTATGTGTCTTCACTAGGAAAAGTGTCTTGCAGTGTTTCTAGCAGTGACTCTGTGTCTTCCTTGACATTGTAGTGTTCCCTTTCAATGAGATTTGTTTCCACCATAATGATGATATGTAAAGACTTCTTGACTGGTACTATTCCGTTTAGCACTTGGTTCCTCAGGGGTAATGGTGTACCCCCTGGAAAGAAGTACACCTCCCCTCTGTAAGGCTGCAGATGGCGAAACATAGAGCTTCCGAGAAACACGACTTTCATCTTGCTGACCAAGTGAATAACAGGGTATTCTGTTCCTGATAACAGCTTTTAAGGGAAATGAGTGGATCCCAGCTGCAGAGTGGCCAGGTGAGAATGACTTGAGTGCATATGATTGGTCCTCACACATGATCCAATCAACATGCATTGCTTTGGTCAAATGTGTGAAAAACATAACTAACCCACTTTGGAGTCCTCTAATGGAAAGTTTTGAGTTATTAACTATTATCCCTGACTTAAGAATGAAGTTGAAAATTAAAAAAAAAAAGAAATTTTTCATAAAAAAGTGACATATCATTATAAACAAAAAATGAAAAAAATAATCTGCACAGAACAAACTCAGATTCTCTTTATTTTTGACCAACCAATACATATGTAGAAATATACATATTTAAATGAAGCAGAAACAAATAGGCCAATGGGGCTCATATTAAAGCATCTGAGATGTCGCTATCATAAGAGCCCCTATATGATTGGAACATGGAACAGATGATATTAATTAAGAAAAATTAACACTTCTGCAGTTTTGTTGACAAGATGACACAGAGTTGTCAATCATCAAAAATGAATTCATTAGAAACAAAAACTTCAACATCCATGTATGTAAGTTATTATAAGTTAGACTGACATTGTTATAATGTTGTACATTTTGACGAGTGAAGCAGTTTGCTGCAGTGCAGATACTTTTATAGTCATTTGAGAATATAATTTTTATGTACCTAATGAAACCCAGGAGAGAGTGTATTTCTATTTTTTTTCTACAATGTTTACATTTGTAGTGTATATACAGAACACTTTCTTGATAATTGCTGATTTTGCTTAGTTTAAAAATTGTAATAAGACATATTTAAAAAAAAAAGAAAAAAATCTGAACGAGTGAGTGCTTTCACAAGTGAATAAATTTCTACTTATTTACATGTAAAATTAATTTATCTCAACACAATTTTTGAATCGGTATGATTTCTTTTAAAGGGAAAGCTAGTTCCACTAGGAGTATAGATCATTCAGGCTAACCAGTTTATCACAAATAATTTAACTTTTATTCCCTAGTTCTTTTATCTTCTTTTGGTCCGGTCACTGTAAGATAGTTGACTAAAAACAAAGAGGAAAAAGGGTTACAGTTTTGAAGCCTTGTGTTACCTGTGTGGTTTTCCTTTTTTTTTTTTTTAGTGATAAGTATTCTTTATGGTAGAGTAGCGCATGAATATTTGATACAAAAATCCAGTACATTATGAGGATGTGGGAAGTAACACAGTTTGCTGGAAAACAGGGGTGCATGAACAAAGATTGTGAAGATGAGATGCACAGGTTTGAGTGGTTGACTGGTGAAAATGCAGGACTCAAAATAAATTATTACCATCACAGTATCCCACTTGTTAACACATATATTAAGACAATGTCAATGGCATGTTCTATTCTAAAGAACTGCTAGTCAATTGACACCCATGCTGTGTGGAGTACCAAAGTGAAAATTTTAATGGTGGGAAAAAGTACTCAAAAAATACCATCTGTTCTCCTTGGGCAACAGCCTGAATTTAACACAAGCCCACAGATAATGTAAAAGGAAGCATTATAAATTAAGCTTATTTTTTTACCAAAAAAATATTTTTATGGTGTGGATTAGAGTTGATGGGCAGAATTTAGTGTCAGGGAGTTTACTTGAGATCGAATATAGTTTTCAGTTGTGTTTGAAGCATCTTGTCCAAGATTACAATAAGCTTTGCAAGTGAACTGGACCAGCACGTACTGCCACTAGGTGGAAACCTATGGAACTAAATGATCAACCAAGAGCACGTTACTGATAGATCTCGGTTTACACATTTGCTTTGTGCTGAAAAAAAGGGAAAAATCAGTTTAATGTTGCACATAATAGGAGCAACCATGGCAAATATGAGTCCTCACTGCTATACTGGGGGGTCTATTCACAAGATAAGCCATGATCAAAGGAGATTACTGGTACCATCTTCTAAGCATGTTGAGTCATTTGTACCCATTGCGTTTTTTTCTGTTTTTACACCTTGTGCTTTGAAGTTATGTCTCCCGGTTGAAGCCGGGGGACATATTGTTTTAGTGCCGGTTTCTTCCGCTTCTTCTTAATCTTGTTGTTGTTGTTGTTGTTCAGGTTCTTTAACACTTGGTTTCTATGCGATAAGTCTTGAAGGACTTGACAGAATTTGATGAAACTTAGTAAGATTATGTATCTAGGCAAGACCTAGGTTGGGATTGTATTTAGATGACCTTGAGCGAATTCTCAAGGTCACAGGGTCACTTATGTGAAATTGGCTTCCATGCGATAAGTCTTGAAGAACAGGATGGAATTTGATGAAACTTGGTAGGATTATGTAACAAGGTAATACCAAGGTTGGGATTGTGTTTAGGTGACCTTGACCTACTTTTCAAGGTCACAGTGTCATTTATGTGAAATTGGTTTCTCTGCAATAAGTCTTGAACAACTTGATGAAAATTGCTAGAGTAATGTGTCTAGGTGAGAGCTAAAATAGGATTGTAATCTTCAAGCAAACTTGGTCATTAGTAATTTGTTATCACCTGTACCTTATTCAGAGATGTAAGTGTTCCACCGGGAGGCATTTGATTTTCTGTTGGAAAATCAGTCTGTTCTAGTTTTTCTTCCATCTGTGGATGAAGAGATGATTTCAATTTGAGATGGACAGAAAAAAGCACAATTAATTTTGTTTTAATTGAAAAGACTCAACAGTTAAAGTTTGGTTAAGGTTAGATGAAACGTACGCTTATCATCAATTTCTCACATCCATGATCAGAGGGGATTTATGGTAGCGCCTTTTAAGGAACGTAAGCCATGTGTTGTTGTCATTGAGATTGTATCTGTTTTAACACCTCATGCTTTGCATTCAGTCTTGCAACTGTTGAATGTTGTTAGGGGAAAGAATATATGTGTATATATATATATATATATATATATATATATATATATATATATCTATATATATATACAGTAAAACCTCCGTAAAGTGGGCACCAGTGGGACTGGAACAAAATGCCCACTTTAGGGAGGTGCCCACTTAACAGAGGGTCTGCCATTTTGGGTTGTGTGGTGAGCAAGAAAGATAAGGGAGATGCTATACATATGCATGCACACACATCTGCATGCATAGGCCTACATGTAAATGTATATTAGCAGCCAAATTATTTTTTCTGGCACTTAAACCTAAACTGTGCATTGATTATCTCTCTTGGCAGATATGATGAGAAACTGAGAGCCTGCCCTGTCTACATATAAAAAAGAAATAAGCATATGTGAATGCATTATGGTAAGGTTATTGGAGGGACACGCATTCAAGGTGATGCCAGTTCATTTTTAACAGATTGATTGTCAGAATGATCTTGGGTAGAAAATATATCACTCTGTATTTTCCTGATTATAAGTTGTTGACTGCGTTGTTCTGTGGTGACAGGCTGTCCCAACCTCATCCCATCTATTGATCATCATGGTTTCCTGGATGCAAGCTGTCAACTCATCAGCCCTGGTTAAAGTCTTATTTAATGTAGACTCTCGACAAGTCTTATATGAAGGGGAAAGGAGTGGCACTTGTGGTGACTTTCTGATTTCTTGGTATTTAAAGAAATAAATGTTGATCCTTATATTTTGAAAATTGCCATTGTTGGAAGTTGTTTTTTCGTGTGTGAATGTGGTGTGGATCATTGTTGGTGAAACGTTTAAAAAAAAGGGGGGCTTTGATTGAATGTAAAAGGTCAATTGACATTTGAATGTTGAAACATTATTGAGAAGTGTGTGTGTATATATATCTCTTAATAAAATGCTTGTGCATAATGTGTTCTGTTGTTTTATTAAAAGTTAAATGACATGTTATGCGTACATGTTACTTAAATAACAAGGAAATTACACTGAATGAAATGTTAAAGCATATGTATGTTTCAGGGAAGAGGAGCTATGGACATTTGAATTCAGCTTTTGAGATGGTCAATTGAAAAAATTGTGAGGTGGATTGGCAAAGCTGAAACCAGTCACAACATTTTTTTGTTAGAAATTGTCAGACTAGTTGGCATGTGGTAAGTCATGCCATCTAGTGGAAACAATCAATACCATTTACCGCATGACCGGTGAAGACGAGTTACAGGTTTTTATTTGATATTCTTTAGCGGAACAAACATGGTAAATGTTTGATTACTGTTTATTTTGGGACATACATTACAAAATTAGGTTGAAAATCATGAAAACTACCGGCGTTCATTGATGATTGCTGGCGTGCGGTGACACGCCATCTTGCAGAGACAATCAGTACCATTTTCCGCATGCCCGGTGAAGACGAGTTACAGGTCTTTATTTGATATTCTTTACCTGAATAAACATGGTAAACATTTCATTACTATTTATTTTGGCGCATACATGCCAAAATTAGGTTGAAAATCATGAAAACTACCGACGTTCGTTGACAATTGCTGGCGTGCAGTGACGCCATCTAGCGGAGACAATCAATACCATTTTCTGCATGCCCGCTGATCTGATGATGAACTCCTGTACCTGATTATACATATTAAGGTCTGAATTTGATATTCTTTAATCATGTGTTTTTAATCATGTTACTACCTAACATGTTAACATGGTAAACAACATGTATGGAGACAGGCAATGCAGTGAAGTTATCACCTCTTGCTTCATAGAACAAACAAACATAATGGCCCAGAAAAAGAAATGTGTGGCTGCATTCCTGGGGATTAACACCTATAATTCTTCTTAAGATCAAAGTCTTCATCCCATGATTCCTATCTATCAATCATACAGCCTTAAGACTATGATTGGATGTTAACCTTTCTTACATTTACAAGTAGGTACCCACCCCCTATTCTATATATCCTTGTGACACTGGGATTGTGAAAGTATAACTCACTGGCTTGCATAAACAGACCAAGTAAACCAGAATGAGAGCAGTGACCATAGTCAGTGACAGTAAATGTTGTGATAGGGCCTATGCAAGGTTCCCTCTACCTTTGCTGGACACAGTGATGCAAACTTTCCCTGGAGCAAGCACACCATATTATCAGCCCCCTCAAGGACAGACAATTAGATATGGACTATGCTGTATTATTGCTTCATGTGGACACAAATGACTTGTGGTTGGACAAGGGTGAACCAGATACTGACATGCTTCTGGATAGGATCAACACCATTGTTTCAATGATAGGACACCAAAACCCCCTGTGCAAAGTGCTGGTCAGCACCGTTCTTCCAAGACCAGTAGATTGGGAACAGAGCCAACACCTCATTGAAAACTTCAACAGAAAGCTGGTCAGGAACAGAGGGGCATATGATGTGCTCAGATCATTCAAGGCAATCAAGTGTGACATGTTCCATCATGACAAGCTCCATTTGAACAAGAATGGGAAATCTGCCTTGTCACCATTTTTCATGAAAGCACTCTGGTACCAGAAGAACCACATCAAGAAGTGTCTCCATTAAAGTCATACATTAGATTATCCCGGAAGCCCATCTCAGAGCCACCATTACCTCCAGAAAGAGCTGGTTAAAGCAATTGGTATAATTCATGCACACACAAACATCAGAACCTCCTCATCCACATGAATTTATAATGCCCCATGCTACTGTAAGATGTTAAGTTTGTCACTCCATGTAAAATGATTGAACAATTGACACATATGTGAAAACAACAAATACAGAAAAATTTGGCATTCTTTATGTAAGGGAAAATGTACATGTATTTCATATGGATATGTTGAATATTAAATTGTACATCTATGATGAACAATACAGAGGTGGTAAAAAAAAAAAAGAGTGACATAGATTAAAAAATTTAAACTGGTCCAGAAAGTTGATTTTGAGGTCCCATGAAAGCAAAAGGGTTCCAACATCAGATTTTGCACCATTGAAGTCCCTGTCCTTATTTCTTTTCAAAAATCAAGTGGTGTATCAGTTAAAGATGTTAGCAAACTTTCAAATTTAAATACTTTCAACACCATTCAAAATATGATAATTATTTTTGTGTGTGTGTGTTTTTTCCTTAACATTCAGGAAAAGTACCAGGTCTTCATTCTAACATTCTAAAAACAAGAGGGCTGTGTGAACAGCCCATGCTCAGCTGACCTATGCTTGAACAGATATGGTACAGACACATCTACTCTACACTGCCAGCAAGTTTGAAGTGAATGTGGCAAACAGTTTCGGAGATGAAGTCAAAAGTGTGAATATGCATTGGAATGACCAATGACTTGCATAGTAATCGATAAGAATGGTGTATTTTCCAATAAGCACCTGAAAATAGAAAAAGATTTGCAGTGCTACCTGGTGAACAAATTCAGAACCAGGAGTCCCTAGGAGTGTTTCTGTGTGATATCAAAGCAATTGGGTGAGCTGTTTCGGAGAAGAAGATTTTTTAAGATTTGCCCCCCAAATAGCACAAAATAATTCAATAAAAACCCAAAAATCACTAAAGCATGACCATTTGAATACAATTGGTAGAAGCCACCTAAGGTACATTGCCACCAAGTTTGAAGTGAATCTGGCTGACAGTTTTGGAGAAGTCCAAAATGTGTGTTAGCATTAGAATGCCCATTGACTTACATAGTAATCAATAGGAAAGGTACATTCACCGATAAGTACCCGTATTGAAAAAATCATTAAAAATGAGGAATCCACAGCAATGCCACCTAGTATACAACTTTTTTGACCCGATCACAAGAAAGCTATCCACCAACTTTCAGCTCAATCTGAGTCATGGTTCAAGAAGTCAAAAATAATGAAAACACACAAACAATCATAAAAATATAGAAAAAGATTGCAGCACCACCTGGTGAACAACTTTGGAGCAAGGAGCCCCTAGGAGTATTTCGGTGTGATATCAAAGCAATTGGGTGAACGGTTTTGGAGAATAAGAATTTTTAAGATTTGCCAAAAATAAAAAAAATATTAAAAAATTCATAAAAAAATAAAAAAACACTGGACCATGACCATTTGTACAAACCAAGTAGAGACTCACCCAAGGTACATTGCCACCAAGTTTGAAGTGAATCTGGCAGGTGATTTCGGAGAAGAAGTCGAAAATGTGAATAAGCATTAGAATGCCCATTGATTTACATATTAATCAATAGAAAAGGTGCATTTACCGACAAGTACCTGAATTGAAAAAAATCGTTAAAAATCAGGAATCCATAGCAGTGCCACCTAGTGAACATCTTTGTTTGACCCTGTTACAAGAAACATATCCACTAAGTTTCAGCTTAATCTGTGTGACGGTTCTAGAGAAGAAGTCAAAAATTGCGAAAACACACAAAAAATCATAAAAAATTACAAAAAAATTGCAGGTCCACCTGGTGAACAAATTAAGAACCAGGAGTCCCCAGAAGTGTTCCTATGTTATATCAAAGCAATCGGGTGAGTGGTTTTAGAGAAGATGATTTTTTAAGGTTTGCCCCAAAAAGAACAAAAAAAATCATAAAAAATCCAAAAATCACTGGAGCATGACCATTTGAACAAACTTGGTAGAGACCCACCCAAGGTACATTGCCACCAAGTTTGAAGTGGATCTGGCCAATGGTTTTGGACAGGAAGTTGAAAATGTGAATTGTGGACGACAGACAGATGGATGGACGACGGACCCTCACAAAAGCTCAGCTGAGCTAAAAATGACAAGAGATAAATTATATTGCACATTTCCTCTCAATTGGAGCAGAAATGATGTTTGTACATAAGGCCAGCCTTAAAAATATTTCTGTTTTGTATAACAGGGCCTTGAATAATTTGATGTGGCAGGGAGGATTTTTTTTTTTTTAATATATTTTTTCTTTTTTTAATAACTACACTTACCTACTACGTATTACTGCAATATGGGCATCATGCCAGTACGGGGACTGATAGACTTAATATTGATACAAGATGAACAAGATTCCAGGTTGAAATTATTTTTATTAAATCTGCATTAAAGCAAGGGACTCTGCCACATATGAGGTTGTAGCGGGACAATATATGCTTCAGGCTGGTTTGCTGGCGCTGAGACAGAGTAGCCCTACTCTAAATACAGCTCGGCTTGGCTTGAATTGGGGTGGGTCTTTTGCTATTTTAAACATGTACATGTACAGGGCTTCAAGAAACAAAGGATTAGCATAATCATAAAGTTGCCCTTTTTTTTAAATATCACAGAGGAAAAAGAGTAAGATACCAAATACAAATGTGTAGTTTTAATTTTCACGTGACAACAGCAGGGGAGGGGAGGGGTGTATGATGAGGGTTCAGAGCAAAAATTACAACTTACAAGTCATGAACACACCTCTTTTGCGTGTATCTGCAGGGACGTGGATTAAGAGTTTTATTGCTCCATGGTCAAGTCAGATTTAATCTCGGGCGAGTTAGAATTAAGAGGTACGGGCAACCAACTTTTTTTTCGCTGGGAACTCTGTTCCTCAAATTTTCATGACACAGTTACAAGTTGCAGTTGTTTGCAAGGCTGGCTACAGGGGGGGGGTCTAATCACTTTACAAAAAACAGAGCTTTCGCAGCACGTGTGTGGGTTTGCCGATAGCTGATAATAATCGCTAATTGATTAACATTCCAAGTTTGAACAATTACTTGGTCCGCAGTTGTATTCATCAAAACTTTATCCCTGTCAACACAAGCAGACATTTTCACTGTCGTACACTACATACGTTTACGTTATGATAGCAAAGGTACCGGCAGTAATTGTTGGTTTGCCGAGAGGGGTCACACTACTCACCGTCAGTGTGATCTGCCCCAAACGATGTCAAAGCAGCGTCAAAATACAATAAAATTTGCATGGCGAATTCATCTGCAAATTAACATCAAATACCATTTATCGGTGCGTTCTAACAGTGTTGGAAAAAATAGGTGCCTTGACATGACTTCCAGTCCCACGTGCACGCAAGTGACAGCGTGGAGTGGATCTGTGGTGAATTGACTCAGTCTCACGGGCTGATTTGGGACACATTCGGCTATTCCCGCTATCCCCTACCTTTGCGTATTTGCCTGTGACTCCAAATAATTGTTGCAATTAACTCTGGAATCTTTATTTTCGCATGCTGCAATATAAACAAAGCTTCCCGTTTGTGTGTTCCCTCCGTAAATTACGGCAGATTCACACATGTTCACTGGGCAGAAGCCATGATGAAAACACTGTAACACGAGCCGTGATTGGCTCATTTTTGCATGTGACTCAATCGACCAATCAGATGATGTGTTTTGCGACAGACCACATGGCCAAAGCAGCTGTTTGTGTACAGTTGCAGGAAAGATGTCGACGGTGCGCACACTTGATTTCTGATTTGAAACATTAAAATTTTCGTTTGAATTTGATTTAGGAACACCTTTTATTGCAAGGAACTTGCCAATACTGTATACGCAAATTTACTACGATGTACCGATAGAATTCATGATAGGTACGCAAACGATACGTATTTTCAGAACTGCCACACGGGACGTGCGAGTATTGTTAAATCAAGCCTGAAAAAAAAATTTTTTTTGCACTGTTGAAAAAAATATTCCAACCGCAACTTTTTGGGCACACTGGGCGTGTTATACGAAACAGAAATATTTTTAAGGATGGCCTAACACTGACTGCAATTCATGCTTCAGGATATGATGGAAAAGAAACAACTTTTGTATTACAAGGTGTCTATCTCCCTTGAGGCAACTCTGATAGATACAAAATTTTCTGTGTACTAGAAAAAAATATTTCAAGTGATACACAAGTTGATTTACATTGACATATTACAGAATTTACCAAATTTTCCCCTTTTTTACATATTCAAGGAATTTGATGGGCAAGTACTTGCATCAGAAACATTTTTTCAATTGTGAAATTTAAACTACTGTGAAATGTCAAAAATACAAAAATGGAACCTATGACTAACAGATTTTTTTACTGATATTGAGCAAAACATGTAATGCTGACATTTAGGAGCTTTCTTCTCATCAATTTAAGTTCTTTCAAACCCTTGCTGCATTGAGAATTCTGGCAAAGATATGTGTCTATTAACAGCTGAATGTCAATTTTGACTGCCAATGACCCCTCCCCATATTCTTACGTATATACTAGTATTATGGTTTCACGCCATAAATCAACCTGTGGAAACACAGACAAACAGAGCTACCACCTTGTAGTTCACTCAATGGATTACAAACGTATGTTTTATACGCCAAAATGTTTGTAAAATTTGTTACATCAAATAAACACCAGAAAACATGGGCATGAATGGGAATTTTTTCAGCAAATTTGCATGGCAACCAGCTCTGCATAGTACTACTTGCAAAATCATTGCGCGCACACAGTGTTGACTCCAGCTGAATCACTGTATACACTGATGCCAGTGTACATACCTTCATAATATTCATGTCAGCTCAAAGTATACATTGTTTTCCACTATCAAGCCAAAAATCTGCCTTTTTGGTAGCAATTTTTTTTAATATACAGCCAATTGCATCCCTAGGCCTGATATTTTATTGGCACTCTCCAATTATGTTACCTCAGCACAGGTATAATTACCCCTGTGGAACCTTAATTGTACAGAAAAAGTTAAAAACCTGTTGATTTTTCCACCCGAACTGATGATAACAGTATTTCTCAATATGAAACAACTAAAAATAACAGTAAGATATATAAATTTTTTATGCTAGGGGTAAAAATTAGATGTAACAACAGTGTGCTCATTAACAAAAAAGAAAAAATTGGAGGCCAGGTTGCTGGATCTAAAAGCAAAAAATTTTCCCATTCATGCCCATATGCAAATGTGTTCATACAGTTGACAATATTTTGTCTACTTCAATAAAAATACCAGCTGCAGAGAGTTTGTAATCCATAACATGGTAATTTATCACTCTGTCTGGCCCTACCTCCCCGTTAGCCCTAGCCACATTGTGCTTTTGGGGTATTTCCTGCAGGCCTAGGGACATCAGACTCTAATCAGCACAGGGGCATGCCCTGCTTTAACATCCTGTTTCTGTAGCCTTTCAATAGTTGTGAACAAGTTGAGAAGTAGTATACAAGTGTGTCAGAGTGTCTAGAGCAGCAAATTTGAAGATGGGTTATGTTAAAAGGAAAGATTCCAAGAGGCGCAGTGTAACACTAAGTAAAAGCATTTACAAACAACTGAACAAAGTTCATGGGGGAAAGAGGCTACACAACACAGCCAATGGTGACAAGCAGACTTCTATTGGATCCACTGTCCTTCATGGTTTCCAACAAACCAGGCCAACAAGAGACCACAGAGCACCAAAGATGTTACAGGCCCGTGCAGCTTCAACAAGATGCCTCTCGCGACTACGGCCAAGGGACCGAGATGCTGACATCAGTCCAGGTGACTGGGGTAACAGAATAGTAGACATTGGCAGTCTGGCTAACCAATATGGTAGAGCAATAACTCTGCGTTTTCTCATTGACTGCCAAGTGGCGCTGCGGACAGCTTTCATCCAGGTATTCAATAGCGGGTCAACCTGAGTAGCCTCGCATACTATGATGTGTTAACGCATAGTGCAAACTGAGCGTTTTTCTTGGCGAATGAAATAGCCAAGTGTAACTCATAATCATGATAATGTTATCATTAATAAATACTTTTTGTAGAAAGTAATGCAATCAAGGAATCAACCCAATACACATTGTTGTGGAGTTAAACACATTTGATTTTAATTTTAATTTAACTTTTAATGCTACCTGCCGACCCCCCCCACACCCACTCACACACATACAGTCACACTGCAGAACTTGGGAATTCACCTACAATAACATATTCTGATGAGGTTGTCTACTTGTCTTCACTTTTGACACAATGACAACACACCCGGCAAATAAAATACAATCGACATCTTACAGTGTTGTCAACCCTCCCAAATTAATACCCAGGAGACTCCCGGAATTTTATGCTTAAAATTCTTGAAAAAGTGTGGACTTTTGAAAATTTTGAGTCACCTCCCAGAAAAATTCATCCATATTTCCCTTCTATATTTCATATTAATTTATCAATCTCCCTTAATTTTACTTTGGCAGGTTATGTTTGGCAGATTGGCAACACTGTTCTTAAAACGCGATGACCAATGTTGTTTTATCCTACTCGATCCTCCATTATCGCCCGCGATGAACCGGGTCACATTATATCCTTGCAACAGGAGTCCTCATGCTGTTGAGACCATATTATGTGCTATATCGATAATTTGTTATATGTGATCACTGCATTATCTTAATAACTGTCGAAGAATATTCTTTATTATTGCATTTCTTTCGACCATTCGCATAGTCGAGTGGCGCTGCGCAGGAATGTAATGAGCAGAATGCGGTTCCCGGTCACCGCGGTTCAAATGCATTTTTCACTTTTTTAACACAACATACGAACAAATGCATTCATGCTCTGCTATAATACAATCTTATCTTTCGTGTGTAAAATTTATTAGCAGATATTACATGAAAAGGAACATTTTCGGCACTTTGATTGTCGATACCTACAATGTTATCACAGTGTTTGCAAATCCGCCAAGACCAATGGTCACCCGCAGGTGAGTACCCGGATGAAAGCGATGACTCGCGCCGTGTAGTGGAGGTTTCTGGAAACTTAAGAAACTGCCCTTCACTATTGACAGAGTGTGTCAATGAGCACAATTCAAGCCATGCAGCCTGCATTAAAATTTGCGATGTTGTGGACTTTAATCTTGGTCCGACAGTGACAGTGTGTTGTACCAAGTGCAAATTTAGACGGACACACAGGTTGTACAAAGTGTGCAAGAGGCCACGACCTGGACGGGCCCCAGCATCAATTAATCTGCAGTTGGGAACCTTCTTGATGAAAGGTCCCATCAGCATTGAGGACACCAGACTTATGTTTGCAGCCCTGGACTGTCATGCTCCAAATGCAAAGATACTGCAGGCTTTGGTGGACAAGTGCTCTGTGAACTACACAACACTAAACACAGAGCAGATGGAAGAAAACCACTGGCTGCTGATGGATGTGCAAGGCAGAGAGCTTCAAGTAATGACAGACACAGTGTACAACAATCCACCCAAAGGCACGAGTATTGGAAAATAGGGCAACATGGAGCAGACAGCTGCCATTGACAGCAGTGAGTCAAAGGCAGTGTCCAAAAATATTGAAAACATTGAAAAAAAGTGGTCTAAAGGTGACCCATGTAATAAGTGATGGGTGTGTCAAAATTAAGATAGCTCCTGAACAGTCGAGATGTACTGTGCATGTCTAACGCTGTCTGAGAAAAAAATGCTACGCTGCATCCTTCAGTACACAACTTGTTGGAAAAGCCACAGACTGTAATTTCAACTTCAATCGTGCATATCTCGCCAAAAAGCCAGTTACAAGGTGTCAGACTGAATTGACGCTTGCAATAAAAAAGCATGGTGCATCAACACACAAGTTTAATCATGCTGCAGACCAAGCAAGACAAAACAGTGAGCTGTCTGAGTGGTAAACACAATCAATGTAGAAGAAAGTTACTGTTTTATATGGGTAAGGGCCACAACACAGGCATGAGGACCCTCAAACCCACCAAAGAAGATAAAAAGACGGCTACAAGATATTGTAGATCACACACTTTCAGCAGCAAGCTTGAAGCAGCAGCGGTTTGGTCTTAATGTAAATAAAGTTGAGGCCCTACACCTCAGGACTGTGAAGCATGTGCCCAAACATAAATTACAGTAAAACCTCCACTACCAAACACCTCCAGCTAGTGGACACCATCTCACTTCTGAACACTTTTTTTCAGTCCCAAATGTTTACATGGTATTTAATAGGCACCTGGGTGTTCTTGGATGTTCATAACCTCTCACTACCGAACACCTCTCACTTCTGAACACCTCTCACTTTTTTCAGTCCCAAAGCCACAAATGAACTTCCCACTATGGAGCATGCGCTTTCTCTGAGAGCCATAACCAGGCCCAAGGTCAGTTGCTGGCTATCAAACCTGGCACATTTCATACATGTAAATCACCCTGCTTGACCAATACAGGAGGGCAGATAAGACATGCCTTTGTTATGCTCTGCTTCCCCCCTGTCTCTGTGGTTAATAGATTACACCTTCGTTGGTACAATCAAGGAGCATAGATAGAGATCTATATCTAGCCTCCTTGGTACAATGTATCAAAACTATGGTCTAATCTTCTGTGAAAGAATGCCTGGCTTAACTCAGAACTGACTTTGGTTGGTATCTCTGCTGATTAATCAGCCATCAAAACTAACAGCCCATTGAGTAAGATAAGCAGGTAAATGAGAACCCTGGATGCTGTGTATGGAGGAATAAACTCGATTATTCATCCATGGTATGACTGAATTTGTTTTATAAGCATAGATCATGTGTCATTTGTGTGAAGAATGAATGGATAGTTTTGCTGACATAGCTATACACACATATAATATGTCAAGTATATAACCCATCAGCCAAACACCCCAACCTCCAACTACTGAACACCTCTCACTACCGAACACTTTCACTCAGTCCCCAGGGTGTTCGGTAGTGAGAGGTTTCACTGTATGTGTTTAAAACTTTAATGGCAGAACCCCAGTGCCATGCACAGCCATACAATGGGCAGTGTATTTTCACTGTTAAAAGCTCGTGAAAGCTTGGGTGTTCTAGTTACACCAAAAACAATATACTCTAAGTTTGTGAAACTCATCAACAGAGAACTCTACTATTGCAGGTATCATCATAGAATCAACAGAATAAAACACCGCCACATCTTACGTAAAAGACTGTGCAATCTTAAAAGACTGTCCAAGTTGAATGTGGTATCCCCCATCCACTCTGTGCCCAGTGACCACAATTATTTGAACAGACTGTGAATGTACAGCACAGAAACACCCAGTGACAGTACTGATGCAGTCATTTAACCAACTGCATTTACTGTGACATATGATGATCAACTGTTGGTGTATTCTAGTGTGAACCATATCACCCATGTGTGTACATGTATTGTGTCTGTCACAATATTGTGACAGTATGATACCTGACTGACACTCAACACATGATCAGTACTTCCAGTACTTTAACAACTCTATGGTATTTTAATTAAGACAAAACACATATATTTACATATATATGTATGTATGTATGTATGTATGTATGTATGTATGTATGTATGTATGTATGTATGTAAAATCATATCCATCACACAGCACCCTACCTGTATGGAAAATGCAATCTTTCAATGGATTATGTCCCAAGCACTACATTTTGATCAAATTACAAAAAAAGTATTTGACAAATTCTTTTTATGGCTGTTCAAAAATGACACCCAGTGGTCACCAGACATTTTTTTTTTTTTTAATGTATTAATACATTTCACCTGATGCAAGGTTCGGTTAATAAAAAATTTTGCATCTGACAGCAAAAATACTGTGGGGGCTCATTTTCACTCACAATATTGGCCCCCCCCTGAAATAAGATCTGCTGGAGATCACTGAATGCATGTACCATGCTAACTTTTCAGTGGAACTTACTCGGTCCATAAAACTTTGTGCATTAATTCTGTTCTGCACCCTTACAGCGGTCCATCTTATTAATAGCACACGCCCTATACACTCCCACATGCCTGTCACTGGCTGTGCTAATGCTGTATATAGTGATAACTGGTATAAAACTGCAATTATTAAAATGTATAAACTGTAAAAATGTTGATTTTGTCTTGACTTTTATTCACAGTCAGTCCTTGAATGAACTACAGGTGATAGCAGTACATAAATTTGATCCTACCTGTTGACATGTTGCCTGACCTTGCCAGTATTATGGTTTCATGCCAGTAATTCAACCTGTGGAAAAACAGACAAACAGAGCTACCACCTTGTAGTTCACTCAATGGATTACAAACATTAATGTTTCATACACCAAAATGTTCGTAAGAATTTTTCACATCAAATTAATACCAAAAAACATGGGCATGAATGGGAATTTTTCAGCAAATTTGCATGGCAACCAGCTCTGCATAGTACTACTTGCAAAATCATTGCGCGCACACAGTGTTGACTCCAGCTGAATCACTATATATACTGATGCCAGTGTACATACCTTCATAATATTCTTGTCAGCTCAAAGTATACATTGTTTTCCACTATCAAGCCAAAAATCTGCCCCTCTGGTAGCAATTTTTTTTAATATACAGCCCCTTGCATCCCTAGGCCTGGTATTTTATTGGCACTCTCCAATTATGTAACCTCAGCACAGGCATAATTACCCTGTGGAACCATAGTAACAAAATGTCAGTGTTGGTAAATTTATATTTCTGGCCATATACAATTGACATAACGTAACTTTCTGCTGATTAGACAATCCGTTTCATTAAAATTTTCACCAATTATAAAAGTGTTGATCAGAACAGAATGTCCATTTTGGTTATTAGACCGTCAATCAAAAAGCATCATGTCCATTTTGCTATTTACACGGTCCATTTTGGTAGGTGCAGGCATATCCGCATAGTGTGCTGTAGTCGCCTTCACACCTAGCTCCAGCTGTGGGAAGTCTGTATAGTACCCTGACGGGGGCAATTTTATTGTGTTAAATGGGCGCATGGGCATTTTACAGCTTTTCAAGACCGGGAAATTTGAACTCGGCATGTGGGATTACCCTAGGAGTAATTTGTCAACCGTTGCCACATAATTTAACAAACAAATGCATGCAGAAACTTAAAGACACTGATTTTATTAGTATTGGTACTTATTGTTCTAAATATGAAGTTTGGTGGATGTACCTTTTGGCATTTTTGTGCGACAAGCGATTTTGTAAATGGTTCGAAGATACGCTGTGTTGCCGATTATCCAACATGGCCGCCGCCATGTTGGTTTTGCCGGTCCCATCCAGGCACATTTTAATCCAGCTAAAATCGCTCACAATTATGACCATCCAGTCATCAAATTAATAAAATTAGGTTGAAAAGAAACTAAACAATGGTAACAAATAGCTGTTTTTATGTCATTAGACACGTATGGCAGCAAAAGACCCAGTTAATAGCATACCTCTTGCATACCATTTGACCAAGTTAATCATTAATTACTATTACACAAGTTAACTCTTTACCGTTGTAGTAATGACAGTGTACTTTGGTTCCAGTCATATTTATCTAACAGGTCTCAGCATGTTTCCATTAATAAGACACTATCAAAATCAGCACCTGTCATACATGGGGTACCCCAGGGCTCCATCCTTGGGCCTTTACTGTTTATACTCTTTGTTAATGATCTAGTTTTGTATCTGGATGAAACAGATTCTCATTCCAAGGGTGTAAGTATGTACGCTGATGACATCACTATGTTTGCCAAAGGTCGAAATATTAAACAGGTGGAAGAAAAATTAAGCAAGAAGACTGAATGTGTTGATGAGTGGTATAAAGCAAATGACCTTCTTGTTAATCAGTCTAAGAGAAAAGTTATGTTAGTATGTTCAAAACAAAAATCCAGAAATCTCCTGGTTACTGACATAAATGTTAGGAGCAATAACACCAAGTTAGGAAAGGTGCAGCATCATAAGGTTCTGGCGTTAATCATTGACCAGCATCTCAGCTGGGAAACTCAAGTGTCAGCCATGTGTCAGAAGAAAATTGCTGCCAGTTTGTCATCACTGAAAAGAATTAAGGATTTATTACCTTTCCATGTGAGGAAAATGTATTACTTTACATATGTACTACCACCGTTTGATTATTGTTGCACATTATGGGGGAATTGTAAGTCACAATTATTTGCAAAAATTCAGAGATTACATAAAAGTGCAGCATTATTAGTCTTAAATATTAAAGGTCAGTGGTTAAGCTATCGACAAGCACTTGAAAAATTGAACTGGTTGTCACTGCAGAAGAGGATTGAATACAGGAAGTTGTTGTTAGTGTACAAATATCTGAGCCAATTGGCACCTGAATATATGCAAAAAATGTTTATGCATGTTAAAGATACACATTCTCTTCATTTGAGGTCTACTGTCCCAAATAACTTGCAAAAATTCAGAGATTACATAAAAGTGCAGCATTATTAGTCTTAAATATTAAAGGTCAGTGGTTAAGCTATCGACAAGCACTTGAAAAATTGAACTGGTTGTCACTGCAGAAGAGGATTGAATACAGGAAGTTGTTGTTAGTGTACAAATATCTGAGCCAATTGGCACCTGAATATATGCAAAAAATGTTTATGCATGTTAAAGATACACATTCTCTTCATTTGAGGTCTACTGTCCCAAATAACTTGTATGTACTTAAACCAAGGACTGAATTCAAGAAAAAGCAATAAGTTATTCTGCAGCAGTTTTATGGAACTCCTTACCAGTTGAGGTAAGAGAATCCTGAAGTATTTCTATTTTCAAAAAGAGACGTGTCTCATATTTAATGTCATCCAGATGATGTGAAATCCAGTACATGTCTAGGGCAAAGATTAAGATCACAGATCTTATCTGTATATATACATATACATTGTATTGAAACAGCTTGCTGTATATTTGAGGGCCTTGGGGGAGATTAGTGAGGATTCACTAACCCAGTCACCCTCGTGAAATAAAGTTATATATATATATATATATATATATATATATATATATATATATATATATATATATACCAGTAGCAACCATGTTTATAAATGGACCCATATTTTTCACATTACAATCCAGCAAAAATCTCAGTTGATCAACTGATCTTTTTTCATGGCCTTCAGTATACATGTACTTACATGTTTTGTTTTAACAAGGAACATGATGTAAAATGCAAGGTTAATTGTCTCATATGTAATTTTTTTTATTTGTTTCATATTATATTTGCAGAGAATTAAGAGATGATCAATTTATAATCATGGATGGAGTTCCGAGAAATGAAGATGTCTTCAAGTTTTGGAAAGTTGAAAAACATTCAGTAGAAGAGTATAGTAGTAGGCTCCCTATCTGCTGTATGTGGCCACTCCTCCCAGCCAAAAGTGGTCACATAAGGCAAGTGGTCTTACATATCAGGTAGTTACAAAGAATATAGACCACTGTGTCATCAGAAATATGGTCTCAGAAGCCAGGTGGTCTCTCACGGCAGTGGTCACATACAGCAGGTACCATTGTACGAGGAAACCGAGGTGGCCGATAAGATGACAACACTTTTTGTTTCAATGGCCTACCTTTAAAATTTTGGAAAATATGATAGTATTTTAAAAGGAAGCTTTCTTTGCCTGTTTTTAATCATGTGAGGGTGGTTGCACCCAGAGGTCACAGTATTCTCATGCATATTGGGGGTAAAATCAGTAAACTTTGGCCTGGATTTACCTAATTCAAAAATTCCATAACTTTTGAACCATTTAAGATATAGAAAAAAAAATGCAGATTTGGAATGCTCTCAAGAAGCTGCATCTATTACTAAAATAAAAAAGACAGTTTATTGACTTTGAAAAATTTCTGCCTGTGCCTAGTTTTGGTCAGTATATATTTCTGTCCACATGCAATTGACTAAAGATAATGTCTGTTAAGGTGATTAGACAGTCCATTTTATACAATTTTGACCATTTATAATTGTGTTGACCACAACTTAATGTCCGTTATGGTAATTAGACCATCCGTTTTAGTATTTAGACACACCAGGCGTTCGTAGGTGTGCGGTGGCATTCATGGAAATTAGTGGGCGTACGCCTTTTAGTCTGACCGGAAAATTTGAAAAAAGTCTTGGACCTTTAAAAGCCTGTAAAAGGATAACAAGGCCTGGTGGCCTAAATGAGGGGCAAAGCATATGTAGGGCTGTTGAGCAAGTTGAAATAATTGTACGAAAGACTGTTCAGGTGTAACAAACATATTTTGTTGAATGTACTTTATAACAATAACAGCGAGTTCTTTACTTCAGCTTCAACTAGTTTATAAAACAAGAGGACTGTGACAGTCCTGTGCTCAGCTGACATGTACATATACCCTTGCCATTTTTGAAGAATTGCCCTCCTAAAGAACAAAGAAATCCAAAAATCAATGCAGCGTGTCCATTTAAAGAAATCTGCCAGAGACCCCAACCAAGTTTTCAACAGTGCAAAAAAATTTTTTTTTCAGGCTTGATTTATCGCTACTGGCACGCCCCATGTGGCAGTTCTGTAAACGCATATCGTTTGCGTACCTACCATGAATGCTTTCGGTACATCGTAGTAAATTCGCGTATACAGTATTGGCAAGTTCCTTGCAATAAAAGGTGTTCCTAAATCAAATTCAAACGAAAATTTTAATATTTCAAATCAGAAATCGAGCGTTCGCACCGTCGACATCTTTCCTGCAACTGTACACAAACAGATGTTTTGGCCATGTGGTCTGATGCACAACACATCACCTGATTGGTCAATTGAGTCACATGCAAAAATGAGCCAATCACGGCTCGTGTTACAGTGTTTTCATCATGGCTTCCGCCCAGTGAACATGTGTGAACCTGCTGTAATTTACGGAGGGAACACACAAACGGGAAGCTTTGTTTATATTGCAGCACGCGAAAATAAAGATTCCAGTGTTAATTGCAACAATTATTTGGAGTCACAGGCAAATACGCAAAGGTAGGGGATAGCGGAAATAGCTGAATGTGTCCCAAATCAGTCCATGAGACTGAGTCAATTCACCGCAGATCCACTCCACGCTGTCACTTGCGTGTGACTGGAAGTCATGTCAAGCACCTATTTTTTCCAACACTGTTAGAACCCATCGATAAATGACATTTAATGTTAATTTGCAGATGAATTTGCCATGCCAATTTTTTTGTATTTTGACGCTGCTTTGACATTGTTGGGGCAGATCGCACTGACGGTGATTAGTGTGACCCCACTCAGCCAACCAATAAGTACTGCCGGTACCTTTGCTATCGAAACGTTATCGTATGTAGTGTACGACAGTGAAAATGTCTGCTTGTGTTGACAGAGATAAAGTTTTGATGAATACAACTGCGGACCAAGTAATTGTTTAAACTTGGAATGTTTATCAATTAACGATTATTATCACCTACTGGCGCACCACGCACGTGCTGCGAAAGCTCTGATTTTTTGCAGTGATTAGACCCCCCCCCCCCCCGCAGCCAGCCTTGCAAACAACTGCAACTTGTAACTGTGTCATGAAAAATTGTTAAAATTGAGGAATAGAGTTCCCAGCGAAAAAAAAAGTTTGTTGCCCGACCGGGCAAGTACCTATTAATTTTAACTTGCCTGAGATAAATCTGACTTGACCATGGAGCAATAAAACTCTTAATCCACGTTCCTGCACATACACACAAAAGAGGCGTGTTCATGACTTGTAATATTTACTCTAAACCCTCATCATACACCCCTTCCTTCACCTGCTGTTGTCAAGTGAAAATTAAAACTACACATTTGTATTTGATATCTTACTCTTTTCTTCTGTGATATTTTTAAAAAAGGGCAACTTTATAATTACGCTAATCCTTTGTTTCTTGAAGCCTTGTACAGGTATATGTTTAAAATAGCAAAAGACCCACCCCAACTCAAGCCAAGCAGAGGTGTATTTAGAATAGCGCTACTCTGTCTCAGCGCCAGCAAATCAGCCTGAAGCATATATTGTCCTGCTACAACCTCATCTGTGGCAGAGTCTCTTGCTTTAATACAGATTCAATAAAAAAATTCGAACCTGGAATCTTGTTTATCTTGTATCAATACTAAGTCCATCAGTCCCCGTACTGGCATGATGCCCACATTGCAGTAATATATAGTAGGTATGTGCTGTTAAAAAAAAAAATTTAAAAAAAAAATCCTCCCTGCCTCATCAAATTTTTCAATGCCCTGTTATACGAAACAGTAATATTTTTAAGGCTGGCCTGAACTGTGTTTGTTTGAACCCTCCACAAAGAACCTATCCACCAAGTTTCAGCTTAATCTGAGTGACAGTTCTTTAGAAAAGGTTGAAAATAGCTATAACATACAAAAAAAACCCACAATAATCAGAAAAAATTGCAGTGCTACTCGGTGAACAAATTGGGAGTTTTCCTGTGTGATATTAAAGCAATGCAGTGAGCAGTTACAGAGGAGAATGTTTTTGAAGATTTGCCCCCAAATATAAAAACTATATCATAAAAAAGCCAAAAATCAAGCTCTGTGAACTTGGGATAGGATCAAGGTCACCCATACACTGAGTGAAAAGTCTGACCTTTCTAGAAGAACACTTACATGTGCAACACCAAGGTTCCAGTTCAAGTAGTTCTCAAGTTATAGTGAAAAGTAAAATTCATGTATGTTACACTGTGACCCCACAAACGAGGTCAAGGTCACTCATGTACTGTCTAAGCATGACTTTCATATAGAAACATTAACATATGCAGCATCAAAGTCCTAACTCAAAACAGATCTCAAGTTAACAATTGAACTATAAATTTTGTGTCAGTTGTCCTGTGACCTTGGGAATAAGGTCAAGGTCCAAACATCACTGGAGCATGACCATTTGCACAAAATACGTGGACACTTATGTAAGGTCCATCCCCACCAAGTTTGGCACAAATCTGGCAAAAATTATTGAAGTTATAACCATTACAAGAAATTCCCATGATAAACTTTCCTATTAAAACTTTTCCAAATATTTTTTCTTATCATAAAAAAATCCCAAAGTCACTGGAGCATAACCATTTGAACAAATTTGGTAGAGACCCACCTAAAGTACATTGCCACCAGCTTTGGAGTAAATCTGACGTACAGTTTCTTCAGAGAAGTTCAAAATGTGAATTATCATAAGAATGCCCATTGACTTGCATAGTAAGCAATAGATAACGTGCATTTAACGATAAGTAACCGAATTGAAAAAAAAAATGGTTAAAAATAAGGAATCAACTGCAGTGCTACCTAGTGAACATCTTTGCTTGACCCTTTTGACAAGACACATATCCACAAAGTTTCAACTTAACCTGAGGGATGGTTCTGGAGAAGAAGTCACAAGTAACAAAAACCCACAAAAATTCATAAAAAATTGGAAACAAAATTGCAATGCCACCAGGTGAACAAATTCAGAACTAGAAGTCGCTAGGGGTATTCTTATATAATATCAAAGCAATTGGGTGAGCAGTTGTGGAGAAGATTTTGTAAGATTTGTCAAAAAAAATCATTAAAAATCCAAAAATCACTGGAGTGTGACCATTTGTATAAACATGATAGAAACCCATCCAAGGTATATTGCTACCAACTTTGAAGTCAATCTGGATGACGGTTTCGGAGAAGATGTAAAAAATGTGAATTAGCATTAGAATGCCCACTGACAAAGATAGTTATCAACAGGAAATCTGCATTGACCGATAAATACCCAAATAAAAAAAATGTTAAAAATCAGGAATCCACACCAGTGCCACTTAGTGAATAACTTTCTTTGAACCTTCCACAAGGAACATACCCACCAAGTTTCAGCTTAATCTGAGTGACGGTTCTGGAGATGTCAAAAATAGCAATAACACACAAAAAGTCATAAAGAATAAAAACAAAATCGAGGCCTCGACGATCTATGATTACAAGGAGACCAATTTGTAATTTGAAATTTATTTTTCATTTGAATTTAAATTAAGAACATCATTTCTTGCGAGGAATTTGCCAACACTGTAGAAATTTGTGACCACATAACACAAATTTGAGCCACACATGGCCACCACGCCTCAAGTTTGCCACAAAATATATGCACGAAACTCACCCATTGTTATAAAATTGACATGATTCTTGCTGAATTTAGTTAGTGCAAACAATAAAGGATTTCTTTCTACAGTGAATTTCCATAAAAAAAGTTTTTAATTTGATCAATCTGTATCTATTCCTCCCTATTTTTAAATTCTTACGAGCGCAGAATCTTTCAATTTATTTACATCTTTACAACGGCAGTGAATGTGGGATACTCTGCATGCATCAGGCCTCTCCATAGCGGATATTTGAGTATTTCGACCACTATGTTTCTTTCTCTGTATGCTGGGATATTATGTTTTCTGAACTAAACTTCATAATGTTCGGCAGAAATTTACTTGTGATGGGAACTTGATCGCTCACACCATAGAGGTATAATGCCTCTTTGCTCGCATTCATGATGGTTCACGTTTGCAATCTTGAAATGCTTCACAGCCAAATGCACCAGGTTGCCAATGCTCTCTGGAAATGTCCGGAACAATCTTCATCGTTTCCTGGAGATCAACGACCCACGTGGTCATCACTTTTTTGCATGAAAAAACCTAACCTAACCGTGGCAGATAAGCGCAAAGCCACAGCATTTAGTGTTCTCATTTCTTATTGAAAGATGTTTTAAAATGAACGATGATAACTTTCGCTGGATCAACACACCGATCAAACACGTGCTTGCCTGCATGGCTCAGCGACCGACACTGACGAAGTGGGTCGATCTATTTTCCCACGGTTCAGATCGAGGTGAACATGGCCCGCAAAACACACGTGGTGGCTGTGGGAAAATGCGGAGTCTTATTTTGATCCATAACTTATATATTACTGTGAGTTAGGCTCCATCGAACGTGGAGAATAAAGTTAAGACAATAAATTAATGCCATCAAAACAATTTGCAACAGTTTTAAGCTCATTATTTTGCAAGCGAAAGCTCCATACTGGGTGATGCATCAGGCCCATTGACTCTCGGGGTAAAAAGTCAAAACCCATGACTGGCAAATATTTCCATGTTGCGAACCACATCGTTCAGCACCCAGACAGGAGTTCTTTAATGAAATAATGACTTTAATGGTTGTAATATTTGCTAAATTTGATAAAGGATTTCTTTTTAAAGCATATATGTAACTGATCATGATGAACTAGTGGTGGCAGAAATTTGCATACCTCGCTACCACTAGGGAAAGGCCGCCCAGGATTTGAGCTGTTGAGGTCGTGAATGTGGGGTTCCTCCAATAAGAGACCACCTGTATTATACAACCACTTTTTGGTCTGCGCTAGGGGTGGTCACTTAAAAGAGGGACTACTGCACTCCGATTTGTGCACTTTCTTCAATGCACAGACGGTGGAAGCGTGGTTTCCCTCAGTGCCTCACCACGTCCCTTGGCCTCGCAGTCCCACTACACCGAGCATAACAACAGATTTACTCGTTCATCTTGACTACTTCTTGAAACAGCCTATCCTAACCAGCCATAACATATTTATATGCTGAAAATTATAATCGAAAAGACCGAAAAAACTAGTGACGAATGTTCCATAATCAATCACAATGATCAGCTAGTCTTCCCCGGCATCGCGTCTCATGATGAACAAACGTAGCATTGATGCGATGAAGTATTCTGCCTATTTGTAACATTTGTACGCTAATTAAGCTTTTATTAAACAACTTTACCGCTCCACACTTTGTACCACAACCTCGTAATTAAAAATCCACTTATTGTTGTTGCGAGTCCACTATTTTCCTTTGTGCCCAGTCATGCGTCTTAACGTAAACACTGATCAACACATGAGAGTCCAGTTTTTCTGTTGTTCAATGGTTGACCTTGACCCTGTTGACATGTGATAGCCTCGTGGCGACCACTGTCACCGGACTACAGCTCCTTTTCATCAATGCACCTCAAATTTTATATATTTTTACAGCAACTTACAATATTTTGTCCGTTTTTTTATTAGGGTTAGTTATCAAGAACACTGACACTGAATTTCAGCGCTGTTTGGTTGACTATGAACCTCCCCACATGGCACAAATTTTATTTAAGGACAGGTAAGACACCAAAAATAAATCCCACTTTAGTCAATCCTAGCTCAAACTGTATTTGCGTTAGGATAACATATCATATATGTGTGTATGCTTCATACTCCAAAGAATTTATATGGCCCGTATTTGGGTGTCTGTGATGTTAATTGTTGAATCAACAATTGAAAGTTGACCGCAAAGCATCCACCCCATAAATGTCGATATAAGTCACTAATTATTTGTGATAAAATCGTAATTACACTTGCATCTTAATCCTGACATATTGGCAACAAAAAACGATCCTACGATTTTTTATGTTTGGTTTCGTTCTTCTGTTATCCATCCTCAAAGTTTGACGTTTCAATTTTCCCTTTGATTTTCAGGATGTTCATTTTCTTCCTTTCATAGAAAAAGAACAAGCAAAATTTAGAAAATCGCTGAATGGTTTTTGCAGTTCAGACATTACACAATCAAAAGCCGTCAACCGGATTAAATTTCGCCCAGCCATTTTCTTGGAATAACCATTCTTAGGTGGGGTTCACGTCCTATTTCCCTTTCTGAGAAAACAAGCATCAAAGGCCTTTGATGTTGATCATTTGCCTCTGAAACAATACCATTTGCTCAAGTTGAGCTGATATTTTTACAAAACGTAGAAAACATCGTTGCTTAACATTTGGGGAGGTTGTCAATCAATTTTTGGCCAATCACATGAATAAAAGAGCCTTTGAAGTACAGAAAGCATTATTCAGCGATCTGTAAAACGGCGACAGTCTGGTTTCAAAGCGTGACGTCATGGAGGCGGCCCTTCGGGCCCCAAGACCACAAGCCTGGCAGCGAAAGTTGTGTTGCCTTGCTTCGGTGGGCCTCCTGCGGCCGCTCCTGGTCTGTGCATGGATGGCGGATTTGGTCTTCCGCCCCCTACCTCTTCATCCTGTTTTTAGAGATAGTATTTCATTGTATTTACTCCTATCTGTATACTTTATGTAGTTAGCTTGTTAGACTTGTCTGTACACTTTACTTAGCTTGTCATTATTTTTTAGTTATTTTGTCAATGAGTTTCATTTCTCTTTCCAATCTGAATTTTGTAACGCTATTTTGTGTGTTTTCTCTGTTGTTCACGTTTATGCTTATTTCGATGTGTTTATTTGTACTTTTATTTCCTTATCCCTGGGTTTCGATAAAATATTGTCATGTATGTGGGTTTTGTTGATTAAAGTGTCAGTTTCTTCTCCCGCCTGTCTTTGGTGTGCAGGACCACACGGGTAACCCATCACGGCGCGGCCTTTGAAGGGACAGCGTCAGACGATTGCCGCGTCTCTTGAACATTTAAAGTCTCCCTTCGTTAGAACACAAAACAAGCAAGATAACAATAAAGTAAACCACTAAGTCTATGATATGTTAGCATGTTTGCATCTTTTCCCTGCCCACAAACATACTTTCGGTATGTCGCCTTTTTTCACATTGCCGCCCTGATACCACTCTCCTTCTGCCATGGGCCGTTGCTACCTGCAGCCACGTGACAGGCTGTTAAGTATGATTGACGGGTGGCATTGTTCCGTTTGGCGGCTGAAAACCAAAATAATGACACATGGACGTTCGGATATCCACATGCTTGTGTGGTTTTTGATGTTTTTCTCATATTTCTACTGTAGTTAAAAGCTTGAAATTTTGACAACTAATAGAAAGGACATTCGTCTTGTAAAAACCGTTAAAATCTCAAAATCGGCCATGCAACGGTTTTTGGTGTCTTACCAGTCCTTAAACCATCAACACAAACTAGGGCAACTATAGTCTATACCATTTCTGTAGCGGTCCTTCACAAAACTTTCATGATTCTTGATACGACCCCTCAACAGTAAAATAACGCTTTTCAAAAAAAAAAAAAAGACACGACACAACTTAAATAAAACATGCCGAATGAACATTTTATTTGATCTCACATAGTGCAGACTTAAAATTGTATCATTTCACACATAATTCAGTGTACTGTGGTGTATATATTACGTAACATGTAAACAACAGGCTGGACTTTCGCCATATAATTATGCAGGGCCCGTGACTCTGCATAAAAACAAATAATACATACCGGCTGTACAACAATTTCCTCTGTAACAGGTGTACTCGTTTTGAACTCCCCCCCCCCCCCCCCAGAATTTTGGATTCTTCTTGGCTTTACGGTCCTCAAGTGTTTGATTCAAGTTTTGCATGACACTTTCCAAAAGCCGTAGATTGTCCCGCAATACACGCCACTCTTCTCCTCCTTTGTGAACGGCATTGTCTCTATTTATATCCTTGTGAACAGTCATAAACAGATTTATAAAGTTTTCATAGATGTTCTCTGGATTTTTGTGCACGATATTCTGTGATTTCAGTTGAAAAGTTCCAGATAAAGTCGGCCACATCAGCGTGCTGCCATCAGCGTCGTTCTCTTCCTATCCGCCACGATTGTGCTGAATGGTACACTGCGTGGGATTGTCAACGAGCCAGCGTGTTCGCGGTTTCTAGTGGCACTCGCTAGATGTCGCTTTACCGCTAAACTCTACGCTAAATTAATTACATGAAAAAAAATCTCAAAATCGCGTGATTCCAGAAGATTGGCGAAATTTCGATTTTGAGCTTAGACCCCCTCCCCCCTGTCCGATGGTTTCTCGAAGTTTTGGAATGGTTTTATTTGTACATGACCCCTTGGGGGTGTCAGTTCCAAGGGTAAAATTTCATCTCATCTTATGATGATCAAGTCACATATTGCACCTGTTAAAAATAGTCTCTCCATTCCGCGACTAGAGTTGCAGGCAGCCAATGTGCTGTAAGTTTGTACTTGATCATCAAACGAGAGCTTTGCATGGAATATGTTCCTGCATATTTTGGACAGATTCCATGATTGTGCTGGATATATTCAGAATGAAAACTCGTCGTTTTCATAGGCGCCGAAACACGTTGAGTAGTTACCCGCTGAAGACCCTTTAATATATTTGGGCTAATACAGCTTATGTCAAAATTTTACAGAGGAACGTGTGCAATATGGACAATGGTATTTCTATGTATATAAGTTAGACAGGGACAGGTTAGCTTATGGAGAGTAAAGAGTTCAGACTGCGGAATAGGGTAATGACTACTAGGAAGTGGTTTTGGACAAAAAGACACAAATACAATACATTTGTGGAGAATCGGGTTAGTTATATTGGGAATAACACCAATCCTTCTTCATGGCGTCACACTGATAGTAGCTCTGACCCATCAGACTTGCTTACATGCCCGTTTTCTATTGATCGCCGGGATGCTTTCGATTTTTGGCGTCTTTGCCCAAAATGCCTGAATACATTTACTCAATTTTGGGACAGCAAGAGTAAATCATATTCAGCAGCTCAAAATGATACAGAGGGTAAGTCATTTACCACACAGATAGAGACATGCAAGGTCAGCTCAGCTGATGTTCAAGGACAGAGTGGGTCAGTTTCTCCCAGTACAGTTATCCCTGAATCCTGGATTGAAATGATTAGATATCTTTACTTTTCCTGGACTAAAATTTTGAAGTGTGTAGCATGGCTACGGAGATTTGCATTTTATAAGGCTCAATGTGAAGTCACACGAGGTTCACTTACTGTATGTGAACTTAATGCCGCTCACAATGTTTTCATCGGCATTTTCAAAAAAAGATGTTTTGAAAACGAAGTTGCCAGTTTAAGATCAAACCAAACGCTGTTTAGATCAAGTAGCATGGTGTCACTCAATCCATTTTTGGTTAAAAATGGAATTCTTCGTGTAGGAGGCAGAAGAGGTTAACATCTCACTTTAGTCTCTCATGCTGGTGTCATCGCTGAGCATATCACATAATATTTTCATGAAAATGCCCATCTAGGTTTAGAATAGACTCTCAGTCTCAATCATTCCGAGCAGGCCTATTGGATCACAAAAGCACGTCGTTGTGTTCAACATATATATGCTTAAGAAATGCGTGACATGTAAAAAGTTGTGTGCCAAAGCAACTTCACAAATTATGGCTGATTTAGGCCTACATCATGTGAGAATTAATCCTCATTTGCCAGCTTTTAAGCATGTAGGTCCAGATGGGCTTGACCCCTATTTCACGAACTTTTATAGGGGTCAAAAGAAGAGATATGGGTGCATTTTTACATGTATGAGTTGAAGTTTTATAGAAATGTTGCATTCTCTGGAAGCAGACTCATGTTTAAATGCTCTGCGTAGGTTTATCGCACGGAGAGGTAAAGTTGATACCATTTACTGAGACAACGCTGATAACTTTGTTAAAGGTGAACATGAGTTACGTAAAGCATTCAGCTTTCATACCAAGAATACTTTGAAGCAATTTGCTACTTCGAAAGCTATTCAGTTTGTTTTCACGGTTCTTAAGGCTCCACACTGGGGTGGTAATTTGGAGCGTTTAATCGGTGTGATAAAAAGAATCCTTAGAACTCTTCATCCCCATGCTTCAAGACTTTCAGATGAAGTCTTACAGACCATATTTTGTGAAGTTGAGGACATTGTCAATAGCCGTCCTCTAACCTCTATCGCTCATTAATAACTGCTCTTTTTGCTCGCAAATTGCGCGTATGTGAGCTCAAAATTAGCACAAGGTGCTATCACGCAAATCCATTTTAACACGCATTTCACGTGTTAAAATGCGCGCAATTTGCGGACCTTGTGGAATCAAGCTGTGTGCAAACAGTTCTGTTAAAATTAATGTAACTGGCCGAAGTGCGCGATACTGTGCGCGCATACGATAATTATCTCAGTCGAAATGCCCAAGGTGAGCCCACCCGCCTCTGAACTGCTTTGCCGACTCGTCTGTCAATCATAAATGCTTCCCGCTCATTCTTATATTTGTAACGTTGACAAAATGTATATTAACTTTTTAAATTTTGTCTAGTTTTTATGTCAGGTATAAATGTGGACATAGGCCTACATCATGAACACTCACTGATACGGCCTGTTGATTTAAAAAAAGTCCCATCATGCATTGTTTCCGGCCAGTTCCTGCTAGTTTCGCTCATGGACGGATGGACGGCAAAGATTCAAAATCAAAGATTTTTTTATTTAATTTCCACATGACATGATCTGATGATGATGGCCGAGACTGAGTTGAACAGAACTTTGGAGTGGACGAACTATACCAAGAATTTGCGTCCTCAAATGTCGATTTAAATTATTTAAGCAGCCAGGAGTCGAATGACCCAGCACAGCTACAGACACGATTACTCATCAGCGGGCCATCAGCGGGGAGCAGCAGGGATATACCTGCGGGGACGGAGGAAACCTTGCCCGTGGCCACGGAGCCGGAGGGGTTTTATATGTTTGATAGGCCTACTATTGTTAACACCGGAACTATCGAGTCGATTGATCATCATGATAATGATGATGGATCTGGTGATTCAACCATGGCGGCCGCTGTTGGGAAAAACACATTGCCATTGTAGAAGCACGTGAAGCGCCATAATTAATGTTCAGGTTCTGGACATTAGTACCGGAGTGTGGTATGCTGGTACCATTTTGGCAGATTCCGAATCTTCAAGTGACACAGACATTCCATAAAGTCAATTCAAGTCTGCAAAAATAAGTGTAAATCTCATCGGATTTCCGAAAAGCATGGCAACAGCAGCAGTGGACAGAGGTAAGTTGGTTGCTTTGCTTATTGTCGTTTTAAAAATTAAAAGTTCGCACATCTGACAGATCAGGGAATCTTCGCTTTCGGTTTCACCCCTGGGCCATCAAGCTGCATCAAACGCTGTTAAACATTCGTAGCGTCCGTGACTACCACCCGTTTATAGCACGTTACAGTTGAGGAATATCAGTGCCAAGTATCAAAACTTATTATTCAAATTTCTTTTACTGTCAGAACATTGCATACGTTTACTTTGGCTGCAAAAGCAGGCGCCGATGAGCGCATGGTCATTTGCATATATCGTGTGACATGTCGCTGAACACCAGACGGCCCAGCGATGTGTGCTTGTCAATGAATTATCACACAAGGCAAAACTGTAAAACTGTGGCATTGCTGGTGTCTATCAGCACACATTTGTTTGAAAAACTTGTAAGCAATTTATTAAGGACCTGTTCTGCAAAAGTTTCCGTGTTACGATGCTTTTTTTTGTACACGACTATTTCATTCTTGTAACATCGCCCACATCACTGACAGACGACGATGCGGGCTGTCATACAGCAAATGTGAAAGCGATGGAGGCAGTGATTACTGGGGCTGTCGATTTGAGCATCGATCAGAAAATTTTAAAAGTAGCAGTTATCGTCGGATTAACAAATTATGGGCAATTCACAGCCTATTATTTATGGTACCGTTCAAAATCATCTTTCGCCAGTTTTGAACACGAATTACGTACGGAGACACAATAACACGCCAGTCAGCCTGGAGCCGGGAGGGTGGGGTGGGGTGGGGTGGGGTGAGTGGGTACTCAGTTTCAAAAAGGTTAGGTAAGCACCCTGGGGGTTCGAACCCAATGTTCTACATGCAATTTGTTAGAAAGAAATGGGGGGGGGGGGGGGGTCAAAATTCTACATGTTGCCAAAATAAATTGGTCAAAATTCTATAATTACACTATAGAATGGCATATATTTCACATGTACAGTGCAGAAATCAGCCAAAATTGTCATTGTGAAACCTTATCACGAGAATAACACAGTAAGTTTCTTTTCTTTTTTTTCTGAAAAAAAGGGGTCTATACTCAAACTGGAGCTCATGAAATGGGGTCAAGACTCTACAGGGGGTGCAAAATAAGGGTTCATTCCCGCTGAGCCTATATACCTATCACTATAGAGGGAGTGCCAGATCCACTTCAATCTTGGTGGGAATGTACCGCGGGTGGGTCTCGACCAAGTTTGTTCAAATAGTCACAGTCCAGTGATTTTTAGCTCAGCTGATAATTCAGCTGAGCTTTTAGGAGGGTGAGGCATCCGTCGTCCGTCTGTGTTCGTCCGTTCACAACTCACATTTTCGACTTCTGAAAAAAACGTTGGCCAGATTAACTTCAAACTTGGTGGGGATGTGCCTTGGGTGGGTCTGTACCAAGTTTGTTCAAATGATCATGGTCCAGTGATTTTTGGAATTTTATTTAATTTTTTTTGTTTATTTTTGGGGGAAATCTTAAAAAAAAATCTTCTTCACCAAAACCGCTCACCCAATTGCTTCAATATATTCCCCACAGTGACACTCCCGGGGACACCTAGGTCTTAATTTGTTCACCAGAGAGCCCTGCGATTTTTTTTCTTACTTTTTAGCTCAGCTGATAATTCGGCTGAGCTTTTAGGACGGTGAGGCATCCGTCCTCCCTCTGTCGTCCGTTCACAACTCACATTTTTGACTTCTTCTCAAAAACCTTGAGGCAGATCCACTTGAAACTTGGTGGAGATGTGCCTTGGGTGGGTCTCAACCAAGTTTGCTCAAATGGTCATGGTTCAATGATTTTTGAATTTTTAATGAATTTTTTTGGTTCTTTTTGGGGGGCAAATCTTAAAAAATCTTCTCCGAAATGGCTCACCCAATTGCTATGATATCACACAGGAACACTCCCTGGTACTCCTAGTTCTTAATTTGTTCACCAGGTGGTCAAACAAAGTTGTTCACTATGTGGGAATGCTGCGAATTCCTGATTTTTAACAATTTTTTCAATTCAGGTACTTGCCGGTTAATGCAGCTTTCCTATTGATTACTATGGAAGTCAATGGACATTCTAATGCTAATTCACATTTTCGACTTCCCCTCCAAAACCATCATCCAGATTAACTTCAAGCTTGGTGGCAATGTACCTTGGATGGGTTTCTACCAGGGTTGCTCAAATGGTCATGCTCCAGTGATTTTTGGATTTATAATGAATTTTTTTGGTTCCTTTTTTGGGCAAATGTAAAAAAATCTTCTCCGAAAACCATTTACCCAATTGCTTTGATATCACACAGGAAGACACTTAGGGACTCCTAGTTCTTAATATGTTCACCAGGTGGCGTAGCAATTAAAAAAAAAATTATGAATTTTTGTGTGTTATAGCTATTCTGGACATCTCCTCCGGAACTGTCACTCAGATCGAGCTTAAACGCCATGGATATGTTCCTTGTGGAAGGGTGAAACAATGTTGTTCACTATGTGGGAATGCTGCAGATTCCTGATATTTTAACCATTTTTTCAATTCGGCTCCTTTTCGGTAAATGCACCTTTCCTATTGATTACCATGTAAGTCAATGGGCATTCTAACGCCAATTTACATTTTCAACTTCTTCTCCAAAACCGTCATCCAGATTTACTTCAAAGTTGATCGGGATACACTTTGGGTGGGTGTCTACCAAGTGTGTTCCAATGGTCATGTTCCAATGAATTTTGTATTTTTTTATGATTTTTTTTGGTCAAAAATCTTTACAAAAGTTTTCATAGGAAAGTTTAACATGGGAATTCCTTGTAATGGTCATAAGTTGAATAATTTAGGCCATATTTACTTCAAACTTTGTGGGGATGTGCATTGGGTGGATCTCTACCGAATTTCTCCAAATGGTCACGCTCTATTGAATTTTGGATTTTTTATGAATTTTTTGTTCTTTTTTGGGGCAAACCTTAAAAACTCCTCTCCTCTGAAACCGCTCACCCAGTTGCTTTTATATCGTACATAGAACCTCCCAGGGACACCTAGTTCCCAATTTGTTCACCAGGTGGCGCATCAATTTTTTTTCCTAAATTTTTAAAGAATTTTTTATATGGTTTTGCTTTTTTTCACTTGTTATGAGAATGGTCACTCTGATAAAGCTGAAATGTGATGGATATGTTCTTGTGGAAGGGTCAAACAAAGTTGTTTACTAGGTGGCACTGCTTTGGATTCCTGAGTTTTAACGATTTTTTCAATTCCGGTACTTGTCGGTCAATGCAGCTTTCCTATTGATCACCATGTAAGTCAATGGACATTCTAATGCTAATTCACATTTTTCACTTCTTCTCTGAAACCGTCATCCAGATTGACTTCAAACTTGGTGGCAATGTACGTTTTGTTTCTATCAGGTTTGTTCAAATGCTCACGGTTCAGTGATTTTTGGATTTTTAATGAACTTTTTGTTCATTTTTGGGGGAAATCTTGAAAAACCTTCTTCTCCGAAACCGCGTTGCCAGTTATTTTGAAATTGTATAGGTACACTTCTGGATACCTTAATTTGTTCAACAGGTGGCGCTGCAATTTTTTTCTATTTTTGTAGTAATTTTTGTACGTTTTCGCTATTTTCAACTTCTTCTCCAGAACAATCTCTCAGATTGTGCTGAAACTTGATAAATATTTTTTTGTGTACCTGTTGGTCAGTGCAACATTCCTTTTGTTTACAATGTAAGTCAATGGGAATTGCAATAGTAATTCACATTTTTGACCTCATCTCCAGAACCGTTAACTAGATTCACTTCAAACTTGGTGGGGATGTGTGTTGGGTGAGTCTCTATCAAGTTCATACAAATGGTCATGGTCCAGTGATTTTTCGATTTTTAATGAATTTTTATTTTGTTCATTTTTGGGGGAAATGTTAAAAAATCTTATACTCCGAAACCCAGTTGCCAATTACTTTGACATTGAATGGGGACACTTCTGGGGACCCCCAGACCCTAAGTTGTTCAGCAGGTGGCGCTGTGATTTTTTTCTATTTTTTTTACACTTCAAACTTGGTGGGAATGTGTCTCAGGTGGGTTTCTACCAAGTTTATTCAAATGTTGACTTGTTGGATATGTTTGTTGTGGAAGGGTCACACAAGGTTGTTTACCAGGTGGCATTGCTGTGGATCCCTGATTTTTAACGAATTTTTCAATTTAGGTACTTGCTGGTCAAGGCATACATTCCTATTATTTACTATGTAAGTCAATGGGAATTGCAATGGTAGTTTACATTTTCAACCTCATCTGAAAAGTGTTAACCAGATTCATTTCACACTTAGTGGTGATGTGTCTCGGGTGGGTTTCTACCAAGTTTATTCAAATGTTGATGGTCCAGTGATTTTTGGGCTTTTTAGGAAATTTTCTTGTTGATTTTACATGCCTGTTGATCACCATCGAAGTCAATGGGAATTGCAAAGTCATTAGGTTTTGCAATGCTAATTGACAATTTTTGACTTCTGCGAAATCATCAGCTTCAAACTTGGAGGGGGTGTTCCTTGGGTGGGTATCTGCCAAGTTTGTTCAAATGGTCACAGTCCAATGATTTTTAGATTTTTTAATGATTTTTTAGTTCATTTTTTGGCCAAATCTTCAAAAGTCTTTATCCTTGTATATACTCAACCAATTGTTTTGAAATTGCATAGGAACACTTCTGTGTATGAGGGAAATACATGTACAGTGGGTGAGTGACCTTGACCTCATTTCCAAGGTCAGAAGGTGAGATGCATGAAATTCACTGTTTATAGGGTAACTACCCTACAGTGTCAATGTACAAGCCACACCTGCTATAACATCACCCTGGGTCCTTGGTCAACCTTTTTTGGGGTTGCCCCGATGGCCTAGAGGTCAGCGTGTTGGACTTTACATTTGGCTAGGCGAGTGTGCTGAAGGTAGTGGGTTCGAATCCCATACAGGTCGACATAAATTTATCGTATTTTTCACTTGATAATACTCTATTGGTTTCGAAGTGCTGTGGGCCATTGCTCCGACTTCGAAATTATATTAGAGGTGTATTTCATAAATTGTCGGTCTGTGGAAGTGCCCTACCGTGTCAATGTACAAGCCACACCTGCTATAACATCATCCTGGGTCCTTGGTCAACCTTTTTTGGGGTTGTCCCGATGGCCTAGAGGTCAGCGTGTTGGACTTTACATTTGGCTAGGCGAGTGTGCCGAAGGTAGTGGGTTCGAATCCATACAGGTCGAGATAAACTTATCGTATTTTTCACTTGAGAACTATTAAGGGTAGGACATGCATATTGAACATGCCAGTTGTCCTTTATAAGGGCCAGATTTAGACAGTAGACGAGTGACCTTGACCTTATTCCCAAGGTCATAGGGCCACTTGCTTAAATTTTACTGGTCACCTGACAAGTTGAGAGCTATTTGAACTTGGACCTTGATGTTGAACATGATGGTTGTCCTGAGCAAAGGTCAGGCTTAGACAGTACATGGGTGACCTGAACCTCATTCCCAAGGTCACTGGGACCCAGACACTTAAAGGAATTTTACTTTTCATTTTGTAACTTGAGAACTGTGGAAGATAGGACCTTGATGTTGAACTTGTTGGTGGTCCTCTATTTAGGAAAGATTGAGACTGTACATTAATGACCTTGACCTCATTCTCAAGGTCACAGGGCCACTAACATGGATTTTACTGGTCGTGTGATAATCTGAGAAGTATTTGTACTGTGACTTTGATCTTGCACATGGGGATGGCCCTCTATGAAAGTTATATTAAGAATAGGCCAGTGACCTTAACCTCATTTCCAAGGTCATAGGGTAAGTTAGTCAGCTGGGCAGAGGACTGTCACAGTCCTCTTGTTTTATTTTTTATGATTTTTTTTGTTCTTTTTATGGACAAAATCTTAAAAAATCTCTTTCTCCGAAATCACTTGGCCAATTGTTTTAAAATTGCATAGGGACACTTCTGGGGACCCCTAGACCTTAATTTGTTCAACAGGTGGTGCTGCGATGTTTTTCTATTTTTTTAGATCAGCTGATAAGTCAGCTGAGCTTTTAGGAGGGTAGGCCATCCATCGTCCGTCGTCCGTCTGCCGTCCGTTGTCCGTCCGTCCACAATTCACATTTTCCACTTCTTCTCAAAAAGTGTCTGCCAGATCCAGTTCAAACTTGGTGGGGATGTGCCTTGGGTGAGTCTCTACCAAGTTTGTTCAAATGGTTGTGGTCCAGTGATTTTTGGCTTTTTATGCCCCCCTTAGAAGAAGGTGGGGCATATAGCGTTGCACATGTTGGTCGGTCTGTCAGTCGTTCTGTCGGTCGGTCGGTCTGTCAGTCAGTAGACTGTGGTTTCCGCGCAATAACTCAAGAAGTTTTTAAGCTAAGACTTTGATACTGTACAGGTGTACTATTCTAGTCAAAAGCTAGGCAAAGTTTGAAGATGGGTGACCTTGACTTAATTTTCAAGGTCACAGTGGTACCTGAGGTAACTTTAGTTTCTGCACAAGATTGAAGAGATTTTTAAGCTAGGACTTTTATATTGCACAGGATTATAGTCCACATTTGGGGCTAGGCAAAGTTTGAAGATGGATGACCTTGACCTCATTTTAAAGGTCACAGAGCCATTTTACTGAATATGGTTTCATGCTTTCTGCATGATAACTTATACCTTGGAGCTAGAACTTTTATATTGCCCAGCTTTATGGCCCTCTGTAAGGGCTAGATTGAGTTTGAAGACGGGTGACCTTGACCCACTTTTCAGGGTCACAGAGAAATTGTAAAATTCTTGGGTTTCCATACAATAACTCAAGAAGTTTTTGAGCTGAGACTTTGATACTGTACAGGTGTATCATTCTAGTCAAAATGTAGGCAAAGTTTGAAGATACGTGACGTTGACTTAATTTCCAAGGTCACAGTGGTACCTGAGGTAAATTTAGTTTCCGCACAATAACTAAAGAAGTTTTTAAGCCAGGACTTTTATATTGTACAGGATTATAGTCCATATTTGGGGCTAGACGAAGTTTGAAGTTGGATAACCTTGACCTCATTTTAAAGGTCACGGAGCCACTTTACTGAATATGGTAAACTTTGGTTTCCACATGATAACTGAAGAGGTTTTTAAACTAGGACTTTTATATTGCACTTGATAATTGGCCGTATTCGGGGCTAGGTCAAGTTTCAAGATGGGTGACCTTGACCTAATTTCAAAGGTCACAGAGCCATTTGGTTGAATATTGTTTCTGCATAACTTGCATTTTAGAGGTAGCAGTTTTATATTGCACAGCTTTATGGTTGCGTATAAGGGCTAGTTTGAGTTTGTAGATGGGTGACCTTGACCCAGTTTTGAGGGGCACACACAGACAGTAGACCTCATGTGGTATTTGCACAATAACTGAAGGTCAAGTGAAAATGAGTGACCTTGCCCTAATTTCCAAGGTCATAAAGCCACTTTGCTGAATATGGTTTCTAAATGATGACTAATTTTACAGCTATAACTTTTATATTGTCCAAGTTTTTAGCCGTTTTTTAAGGACTAGGTTAAAGTTTAAAGATATGTGACATTGATGTATGATCAGTCTTCACTAATTTTGTAAGGTCACAAGTGCCCCATCTACAACCATCAATAGGGTAGTGAGGGCAAGGGTAATGAGGGCGGGGGTCATCAATGTTTTGCAAACATATCTTGTTTTATGACAACATTGTGCCCTTTCTGACACTGCGTGTGAAATGTGCAGTTATCATGCTCACTGGCTGCTCGGACATTCTGTATCACCTTTGGTGGTCTAGATAGGCTCTGAGCATAGCTACTGGCACACATGAATGAACTAGGGACTCAAGATCGCGCTACCACACCTGGAATTTGTGAAATGGACACTCCATGGTATTTTGATCTTTGTACATATTTGTTACTCCTATTACATGTTCATAGGATTTCTTGAATGCGGTTCCTTTTCGGCCCTTTTGTCATTTTGTTGGAATGTAGCATAGTTAATGTAAGCCAGGATTGATTGTCCAGAGTAAGCTTTTGATCGATTTGATTATTTTAGATGAAATTTGCCAGTGTACTTTTGACTGTAAATAGTGATAGATATCCCCTCAACTTCCTCAACTTCTTGATACCACTCAGCAGCCATCATTTTTATCTCAGCTGACTTGTCAGCTGAGCTTTAGTGAGGGTCTGTTGTCTGTCTTCCATCTGTCTGTCATCTGTCCGTCCACACTTAACATTTTCGACTTCTTGTCAAAAACCGTTGGTCAGATCCATTTCAAACTTGGTGGGGAGTTTGTTCAAATGGTCACGGTCCAGTGATTTTTTTATTTTAAATTATTTTTTTGGTTTTTTTTGGGCAAATCCTCAAAAAATCTTTTTCTCTGAAACCGCTTCCCCAATTGCTTTGATATCACACAGGAAGACTCCCTGGGACTCCTAGTTCTTAATTTGTTCACAAGGTGGCGCTGCAATTTTTTTTCTGATTTTCTGGGTAACTAAGAGTCAGCCAGCCAATACAAGCAATGGTCACGGTTCAGTGATTTTTGGATTTTTAATGAATTTTTGTTGTTCATTTTTGGGGGAAATCTTAAAAAAATCTTCTCCGTAACCGCCTTGCCAATTACTTTGACTTTGAATATTTGTTCTCCCTGGGGAATGAATATTTGTTCCCACCCACGGATATTTGTCCCCCCTGCAACATATGGGAAACTAATATTCGGCAAATATTTGTTCCCCTCTATGAATATGTACCCTATGCTACAAGTGGAAATAAATTATTTAAGGTTACTTGAAGGTATATTTTTCCAGTCAGATTTCATTAAAAAATTCTAATTTTCATCAAAAAATTCTATATTAAAAATGACTAAAAAAATACAATTGTAAGTGTTCTCCAAAACCGCCAACCATATGAACTTCAAACATGGTTACATTCTTCTAGACACACAGACACATGTACATACACTCAAGTTAATTCAGCTTGCTACAAAGCTCAAATATCATTAGTCTGCCTCAAATGAACTTAATAGTGATACTATATGCAGTCTCAGTAGTATACACATGTAAAAACTAAAAATACAAAGTGTATGATGGGGAACAAATATTTCCGAATATTTGTTCCTAGGGAGAATGAATATTCGTTCCTGGGGGGGATATATTTGGGGGGGGGGGGAGGGGGAACAAATATTCTCTGACAGCAGCATCAACATTTTTCTTCCATGCCCCAAAGTTATCCTTTTGCATTTATCCTTCATTATGAAGGATAGACGTGTACCTTTTCAAGTCACTGTTTATGGTATGTAACAATTAATAAATGTTACATGCAGTACTGGAGTATATATTTTGCATAGGAAGTAGAAGTAGTTTGCTGCTTGAAATAGCTGTGAATTGGAACATCATCATGCATCTATGTTTTAGAGCACAGGTCCAGAGCTGTATGGTGTAACTTCCAATTTTGATGGAAGAAAATGACAACATTGAATTAGTTCTGAAAACGGTAAAATTAATGTTATATTGCATGCCCATGAATTAAAAAGCA
Source organism: Hermodice carunculata (assembly GCA_964020975.1). Lineage (NCBI taxonomy): Eukaryota > Metazoa > Annelida > Polychaeta > Eunicida > Amphinomidae > Hermodice > Hermodice carunculata. The sequence goes on along the minus strand of OZ026612.1, from coordinate 13,348,495 downwards.
AGAGCAGCAGTTGGCTAGAATAGGATGTTCGTCATGCAGCCCTGAAACCGTATACCGGCATGACTTATGGTAGCTATATTCATTCCGCTGGGAGTAACACACAATACACAAATCACAGAATACAGCACAAGCGAGGACTCAATCAGAATGTCCAGTATATATACAAACTTGCTTGTACACAAGTACTGGTTAATTCATAGATACAAAGAGAGGACCAGAAAGTGACAATTGTTTAACATATGTCACCTGCCCTTTGAGGACTTAACAATGTATATTTATAACCAAACTAATAGAATCTGGTATGCAGAAGTGAGATGGTGTAAGTGTGCATGCATGACTGCAGGTGGGGTAATTGTGACCACCACCCTTTAATTATACCACCCTCCAACAGGACCGTAGGAGGGGCATGTAGTATTTGCTTTTTCAGTTCATGCATGGGCCTTTCATGTTCAGGCACACAGGTGCATAAGGACATAAGGGTGTGTCATGTACCAAAAATTGGTCACTAGGTAAAGTATCTGGGTCACTGACATATCCTTGTAAAATCCTGTCAGGGCTATAATTCAATTACTATTTAACTTGGTTTCATGAAACTTCACACACACACACACATCTTGACCTTAAGGTGTGTAATGAAACAAAACTAGGTTACTAGGTCAAGTATTGGGTCATGGTGATACCATCATGTGAAACTACATTACAGCCCAGGCTGTAACTGTGTTGTACTTTGACTTAGAATCAAGAATCTTTGCACACCTGTGTATCTGGATACAAGGGTGTGTCATGCATAAAAGTAGGTCACTAGGTCAAGTATCTGGATCACTGGTCTATCCTGGTAAGAAAATCATGTTTGGGCTATAATTCCTCTAATCCTTAACTAAATTTCATGAAACTTCACACATGCATATATCTTGACCCAAATATGTGTGACAAAGTAAAACTAGGTCACTATGTCAAGTATCTAGGTCTCTGGTATATCCTGGTAAAATCGTGTCCAGACTTCTTATTTTGAAAGTTAGTTTCACACTTTTTTGTTCACACGTTCAAGATAATGCTTTAGAAAACTTGTGTATACTTTTCTCAAATTCAGTTTTGAAGCACACTAAGTCCCTGAAGACCAGTAATTATGTGCCTTAGATATAAAGTCTTCAAGAAATTTCCATTGTAATATTTGAAATGATTAACATTATTTGATTAAGTAGGGTTGAAAAATAATAATCTGCCTAGTGTATTGGCATGATATGGACCAGATGTTACATTTAATACAGGTGTTACATACATGTACATGTATAATTTTGTCCAGGGTGCTGGCCGGGGCTCAAATGTGTATGTTTTATATATGCATTTTTTCTTTTGGCATCACCAGCAGAATTCTAACACAAAAAACTAGTGCTGAAAAAGTCGTCAAAGAAACCAGGGAACAGATCTTGTCAGAGATCTGCACATCAGAAGTCCCATATTCAGCATTACCAGAAGGGCATGCGACTGAGGTCCAGAGCAGTAGCCAAAAGAACATGTCACACCACAAGTCAAGAAAGATCTTGCACCACATGAAAGAAGGAAACTACAGCAAAATTACCTCAAAGGTAGGTTATACAATAAATCACTTACTTCCATGCAGTAAAATCAAGCTGTAAATTTATGCCTCCCTCCTACAGGAGGAGGGGCATATAGTTATCGCTTTTTCCGTCCGCCCGTTATTTGTGTCTCGGCTATAATTTGCTTCTCCTTCAACTTAGATAAATAAAACTTTACCCACAAAACAAAAGTAGATCACATATAGGTTAAGTATCTGGGTCACAGTGACATATCCTTATAAAATCATGTCTGGGCTATAATTTCTTTTCTAAATAACCTAGAGGTCAGCATGTTTGACTTTACATTTGGCTAGGCGAGTGTGCCTTCGTAATTATGTCTCCCGGTGGAAGCCGGGGGACATATTGGATTAGTGCCCTTTTCTTCCGCTTCTTCTTCGTCTTCTTTTTGTTGTTGTTCATGTTCTTCAACACTTGGTTTCCGTGCGATAAGTCTTGAAGGACTTGACAGAATTTGATGAAACTTGGTAGGATAATGTATCTAGGCAAGACCTAGGTTGGGATTGTATATGGGTGACCTGACCTAATTTTCAAGGTCACAGGGTCACTTATGTGAAATTGGTTTCCGTGCGATAAGTCATGAAGAACAGGATGGAATTTGATGAAACTTGGTAGGATTATGTATCAAGGTAAGACCAAGGTTGGGATTGTATTTTGGTTACCTTGACCTAATTTTCAAGGTCACAGGGTCATTTATGTGAGATTGGTTTCTCCGCAATAAGTCTTGAAGAACTTGATGAAAATTGCTAGAGTTATCACCTGTAGCTTATTCAGGGACGCAAAAGTTCCACCGGGAGACATTTGATTTTCTGTTGGAAAATCAGTCTGTTCTAGTTTTCACTAGTTTCATGAAACTTCATACACACATATATCTTGACCTACAGGCTAAAGGTCAAGGTGATGCAATCATGTTAAACTACATTACACTTCATGTCTGGGCTGTAACTCTTTTGTTCTTTGACTTAGAATCATGAAACATTAAACACCTGTGTATCTTGACACAAGACTGCATCATGCATTAAAGTAAATCACTAGGTGAAGTATCTGGGTCACAATATGTCCCACAAATGGGATCAGTCTAGTTCACAAGCGAGTGTTCTTCCAAGAGCAAAAATTCCCTGGCCTGGACAACAGACCATCCCCATCCCCCATAAGAAGTGATACATACACAGGTCATGAGTGAACTTGACCCAATACCGTAGGTCAGCTGAGCATGTGCTGTTCACACAGCACTCTTGTTTCTGTTTCTTTATGAATTTTTTTTGTGTTATAGCTATTTTCGACGTCTTCGCCAGAACCGTCACTCAGATCGAGCTGAAACATGGTGGATACGTTCCTTGTGGAAGGATCAAACAAAGCTATTCATTATGTGGGAATCCTGTGGATTCCTGAATTTTAACGATTTTTTCAAGACGGGTACTTATCGGTCAATGCACCTTTCCTGTTGATTACTATGGAAGTCAATGGGCATTCTAATGCTAATTCACATTTTTGACTTCTTCTCCAAAACCTTCGTCCAGTTTAACTTCAAACTTGGTAGCAATGTACCTTGGGTAGGTTTCTACCAGGTTTGTACAAATGGTCATGCTCCAGTGATTTTTTGATTTTTAATGAATTTTTTTGTCCTTTTTTGGGACAAATCTTATCTTCTTCTCCAAAACCACTTACCCAATTGCTTTGATATCACACAGGAAGACACTTAGGGACTCTTTGTTCTTAATTTGTTCACCCGGTGGCCATGCATATTTTTTTTAAATTTTTAGCTCAGCTGATAATTCAGCTGAGATTTTAGGAGGGTGAGGCATCCATTGTCTGTCTGTCGTCCGTCGTCATCCGTCGTCGTTGTCTGTTCACAATTCACATATTCTACTTCTTCTCAAAAACCGTCAGCCAGATCCACTTCAAACTTGGTGGATATGTGCCTTGGGTGGGTGTCTACCAAGTTTGTTCAAATGGTCACAGTCCAGTGATTTTTGGATTTTTTCTGATTTTTTTTGGTTCATTTTTAGGGGAAATCTTAAAAATCTTCTTCTCTGTAACAACTGCGCCAATTGCTTTGAAATTGTATAGGAACACTTCTGGGGACCCCTAGACCTGGAACTGCTTCCCTAATTGCTTTGATATCACACAGAAATACTCCTAGGGACTCCTAGTTCAGAATTTGTTCAACAGGTGGCACTGCAATCTTTATCCATTTATGTATGATTGGTAGTGTGTTTTCACTACTTTTGACTTCCTTCTCCAGAACCGTGACTCAGATTGAGCTGCATCTTGGTGGATATGTTCCTTGTGAAAGGTTCAAACAAAGTTTTTCCCTGTGGAAGGGTTAAACAAAGTTTTTCACTAGGTGTCAGTGCTGTGAATTCTTGATTTGTAACAATTTTTTTTCAATTTGGGTACTTATTGGTTAATGCACCTTTCCTAGTCAATGCAGATGCGAAAGACTACAGAGTCGATGCATGTATAGCTGCAAAGATATGAAAGATGAGGGATACAAGATGTTGCAGGTTGTTACACTGGTAAGTGTGTTTTTGATATTATTTGATTTATTCAATACAAAATTCATATAGCTGTCAACACTGTATCACTTTCTCACCAAGAGTGCCCTCCTTTGGACAATTACATGTAATTATCAGAAAAAATTTAAACAACATAATGAATCATGCATTCCTCTTTAATTCAGGGAATGTAGAAACATAAAGGATTGAATAATTAATGGTAGTCATGTCAAGTTTTGTTCTGGGGCATGTTTATGACAATGCAAGTGCTTGCGAAGAAGTATTAAATCTAAATAAAATGTACGGCCTTTATGTCTTTTGTTTGATTATTGAGTTTATTCAGGTTCATACATATATATAAAACATAAAATGTGAAATATAAAAAAGTGAACCTAAGGCCAAGATAGCACCAGAAACTCCTCGGACTTCTTTCCATGGTGGTCCAGGATACAGATACATATATGAGGGCCACCAAGGGGTATTTCCGTGATACGTTCTCCTCCATATTTTTTTCCTGTGACTGTGACTTGTAATAATGATGTAGATTTCTAATGTGATTCATGATTCTCATTTTTGCAATTAACTGTGCTCCGTGATTGTAATTTAAAAACGTTTGCATTGAAAGAGCATTTGAGACAATATTGCAACTAAAATCTTATTTGTGTTCGAAACAAATGTATGTGAACTGGTAAACTTCTTCAGGTTACTGAGGTAAAGGGTGCTCATGTTTCCTGGGATAAAATTTTCGTTCTCTTCGTATGGTTATTATGGCTGTCGGTATTGAGCATGCATACATGTGTGTACTTCCGGTACTGCGGCTCAAGGGCAACAGGTACAATTTCGAAAAGTCTGTCATCTCCACGATAAACAATCTCACAATGTTCGCGATGTCCGTGAGGTACAATCTTCAGTTGTCCGTGAAAGTTTGGTGTGAGAGTATATTTATGGCATTATGGACATGGATTTAACTCGTTGGGTCTGCAACTTTCTTTACATGGGGATTTTAGTAATTTTAGAAGAAAATATGGAATTTGGACGTGGAAAAGTTTCAGATTCCATTTAAATGTAATATAATGCTGGTTTTGACAACTTATTTCCATGGTGGTCCTATACGTCATTTCTTGATAACAGATACACAAAAATTAAAATATGTATAAAAGAAACATTATCTGGGTAATTTAAACATCAAATCTGAATTTCTTGTGTAGTGTCTACTTCAGTTTGCATAATTTTCAAATTTCTCTGAGTCTAGTGATACATTGTTTGATTATGTTGTACATGCTGTACAACTGCTCAGACTATATTAAAATGATAAAATTTGACAAAGTTTTATTTATATATGTGAAGATTTTTTTTAAAAATGAATTTTGTTTGTTCCTTGGCATTGCATTCATGCGGGACTCAACCGAGCCTATAGAGCATTAGTAGCAAGGAATACACAAAGTTGATGTCTGATACACATGGTGGCCACTGCACAGTATTCAGATGACCGTGTATCTGTGAACAACGCAGAGACTGGTCCTGATCTGAAGTGTTACTGTTTCTAGCTCTGAGTTTAATCGTCAATACACAGGCCTGCGTGGGTATTCTCAACAAGAATCTCCCTCCATGCTAAATCTTTGAAGAATAAGAAATGAGGTGAATTAATTGTTCCAGTGTGCATGCAAATATAAACTAATATGGTAGTTCAAAGTTTCCCTAAATAGCATAAATTAAAATTCTACAACTTTTGTTTGTGGCTTATTGTATGAACCTACAGCGCAAACCTTTGAATGGAATTTGGAGTGGTACATCTATCTATAATAGTTTAGAAGACATCAATATTTAAAAAACATTATGCACACTTCCCTCCCCGTCGCTTTGAACTTGAGCCAAAACTTTCCTGTCTACATGGTTGTGCATGTTCATATATACAAACTATGCAGCGTTGGGGTTTTTTTTACTGTACACCTAAATGCAACAAGTGCACAGTGATCCAAAGGATCTACTACCCCCACCACAGTATTTTTTAATGCCACACATAGGGCCTATACAATATAACATCAAGTGGGGCAAACAGTTGCAAAAGTGGTTGCACTTGTTGAAAGGATGCACCACCTAGGCATAAAATTATATGCATGATATCATATACCAAGTTTGTTCCTTAATATATGATATGGTAAGTGCATAGAACATGGAGAAAATGATATAGCTATAACATTAGGACATGAAAAATATTTCACAATCATACATAGTGAAAATCATGTTTCAAATAGGATTGTCATGGCAATATAATGGTACTTAAACTACTTGCTTGAATACATACTTGCCGTTTAATGTAAAGTGACAAAAGTGATGAAATGGTCTGTATATGGTAAAGGGAAAACATCAGCATGGACGCAGTTGCATGATGATGTTGTGAAGATGAGATCTAGTGTGCGTCCTTTGGTGTGTGTTGGTTTTGTTATCCATTGATGCAGACCATATTTTTTGGTAATTCTGATAATGTCGGGATCATCTGAAGTCAAGTTGAAGTCTCCACCTATGACAATGTGATACATATCTGGTAGTTTGGTCAAGGCATGCTCAAACCTAGTCATGAATTGTGTCTTGCATATTGCAGGAGGTTTGTAGATAAGAACAAGGAGTAGGGGCTTTCCTTTTGGAGGATAGAATAACTGTGTCATCAGTTGTAATTCTGCCGAGTGACTCAACAAATATTCCTCAGAATTGCCTTTGATGTACATAGCTAGTCCGTGCTGAGTGTGGTGGTGAAAGGAGCTGAAACCATCAATTTGGTAGTCCTGGGTTTCAACTACATTTCTGATTTGTGTCTGACAAACACAGCACTGATAGGTTATGCAGTGAAGTATGAGCATGTAAGTCTGGAGCATGCTTGTGGAGTGAGCGTATGTTGAGGAAGCCGATATGGATATAGGTGTCATCTTGTACAAGTTGTAGTGGACGATGCCAGGGGAAAGCACTATGGGTTTGCATTCTGTCCATTTCAGCTAGGGCTGCTTGCTTGACTTTGATTTTGTCAGGTGAAAAGTTGACAATATGCAAACCCTGTCGGCATGTTGCCCTACTAAGAATTGTGTATGCTTGTCCTTGTTGTACTGAGGTCATTGATTCTGGAAGGGTAAGATCACCAATAACATGCTGATATGTACTTCCCTGAGATTTGTGAGCTGTTATGGCAAATGCAAGCATTAATGGGTACATCTTGCGCTCCACTTGGATTTGACATTGTTTTTTCAGGCAGAACTGAACTACTGTTGCTTTAATGGGAACACAGTGTTGTAAGTTTGGAGGACTTGATTTCTTTGCTTCTCTGCCTGCATCCTCGGTATCAATTCTAACAAAGACTGTGCCGTTCAAAGGCTGTTGTGAATTTATGTCTCAATGTTCCACAATACCAACTACGCCATTAACCAGATGGTCAGGAATATCTATGTTTTTAGTGACCATTACTTAAGCACCTTTGGCAAGTGTGAGAACTGATGGCAAACCACCTGTTTGGTATATATTGTCACTTGTAATTGTCACAGGGACTGTGTTTGTATGCATGTCCCTTTTGGAGTCCTGTGAGGTGACTGTAATTTTCCCTGTGAGAGGATCCAGTTTAGTTGAATTGTAAGCAGCTACCTGTTTGTTTGTCAAATAGATGTGGACTGCTGGAAATGAGTCAGTGGTTGTAGTTTCTAACTGCTGTAGGGATCTGATGTCATCAGTCATCTTTCCAACTCGGACACAGCTAAGAATTTCAGCAAAGATGGGGTCGTTCTTCTGGCGCACAATTTCAGTGAGTTCATGAAGCTTGAAAAGATTAACCCATAATGAACCTGCTAGTGCTGAGTAACCAGAAGATGGGTGCTTGAAGACTGCTTGGTCACCAACTGGATTCAACTGTAAGAGGTCTCCCACTGCCAATTTTGCTAGACCTGCAAATGGATAGGCTTCGAAAATGTCCTGCAGTGCCCGATTAAGATGATCAAGAGTAGTGGCCCCACACATTGCTATCTCATCAATAATGATCATCTTTTAATCGATGTAACTGCTTCTCATAGCATTGAGTCTTTCAGCTCCAGGCTTGCGATATTCATAATTGTGTTTTTGCCTCACTGGTAATGCAAATGCTGAGTGTAGTGTAGTGCTATTTATGTTAACTGCAGCTTTGCCAGTTGAAGCAGTCAGCAGTACTGTTGGTCGATTTGGATGCTGCCCAGGTTTACGTAATGCAAGTCTGACACCTTGATAGATTGTATTGATCAAGTGAGATTTTCCAACTCCGTCTCCTCCACTCAAAAATATATGGAAAGGGAGGGGTGGTTGAGGAGAATAACATGTTTCTGTGGCCCAGCTGTCTATGAAATCAAAGAGAAGTCTTTGTTTTTCATTGAGGGATCTGATTAGCTGATAGTACTGATCATCAGGCATTTGATACACTGAGGTCAATGTATATGTTTTGTTTTTCTTGGAGGTTCTGTTTGACTGTGCATCCAACTGTGGAGGGAGAACGTCTGGATCCAGATAGTCATACCTGGGATCAGTTTCAACATTACCAGTGTGTTCATTTTCTTGGTGCAGTTGAACAGCAATCTGGTCCCATACTTCATGAGAGAGATCAGGATCAAAGTTGTCAAGCACATCCTCAACAACTTCATAATATGGCTCATATTGCTGGATTGTTGGTACAATTTCAGCTTTATGATTTTCAAATGCAAGGCAGTATGAGTCTTCTTCCTTCAGTTCATTTCCATCCCTCCATGGTTCATACAGTAAGAGAAGTCTTTGGAAGTAAGCTTCCTCATCATTCTCTTTGGAGACATATAGTGATATCTGATAACGTGAGGTTGCTTCCTCTTGAACATTTTGCCCAATCCATTTTTCAAAGTTATGTGACCTGCTGTGTGTGACACTGTTTCATGATCCATTGCAATACTGTCCTCTGTGTCGATGTGTGATGATGTTGTTCTTGTATAGTTGGCAACAAATGCTGCTAGACATAAGTCTTCTAATGCATCTGGACGTGCACCATACTTATCATGGATGGTAGGCATGTAAATATTTGTATCATCATCTGTCATGGCAGCAAGGATATGTTTAGGCTTGAGGATGGACGTACGGTTTTTCTTGTAGTCTGTCGGGATAAATACGACAGGAACATTGGATTGGCGTAAGGGAAACGACAAAACTCTTAAAATGGCCTGATGGTGGGAGACTTCTCTTCTTTTTCGCATCTGATTTGCTACATGGTGTAATTTGCCTGAAATGTCTTTGTCCTGTGCTTCTTTGCAAGCCTTTCGCATCAAGTCTGACATGGTTTTTTCAGGTTTGCAAATATACTATGTTATGTACGCAATGCAGGCCCACACCGATGTTATAATCTGGATATCCATATTGGCCCTGCAAGCAAGCATAGAATTCCACTATTTAGAGCATATTATATCAAAGCTGACACATAAAGATATACGTGGATTACATATTAGGTATGTTTTGAGAAAGTGGGTGCAGATTCAAATCTTAGTAATCTAATGTTGTGGCTCATTGGCTCTGTCACCTTACAAACGGCCATGGAAACCATTCAAGATGAGCGAGTCACTAAAAAGCTTAACAAAGTGAAGACAAGCTTTGGACATGAGAGAAAATACAGGAAAGATATGAAAGGAAAGATATAAATACCTGAGACACTGCAGTATGACTGGGTTGTAATTATTGATGTAAACCTCTGATGGTGACCTCTGCATGATGATATGAGTACGTTTTGATGCTACCAATAGGGCTCTGGTATACTGGTCTTGGGTAACATCTGCCATGAATAGAAATTTCAAGAGGTAAGAGCTAGCATAGAAATTAGAATGATTTGGTGATGTAGATGTATGCCATAAATGTGAAAGGGGAATATAAAGAATCAGAATGAAATGATTTTGAATTGGGTAACTGACCTGCTGTTGTAAGCAGTTCTTCCAATGTGTGTGAGTTGTCAAGCACTCCTAGGCTGGTAACCACTTTGTAGACTTTGGCCATAATGTCAGCAGCTTCTTTCTGTTTCTGTGCCACATCTTCTCCTTCTGGTACACGGGCAAGTACTGGAAAATAGTGGAAAATATATTAACATTTTCGAAATGAATTGTGTATAGTTTCTATGGAGGTTGTATTGAGAGAATGATTGAGTTGCTTCTTTGTACTGTAAATTTGAGTATTAATGTTAAGAGTAAGTTTACTACGATGCATGTGAAAGAATGGAAATATTTGAATACATTTTGTATTGACATATATTTACCTGTTTCAGAAGTAGGAGGCTTTGGAAATGAGAATCTGCAAGGGGCTCCTTTTCTGAATTGAGTATCTATTGAATTGGATGGGCTCCACTCAGAATGACCTTATCTGTTCAAATGTATGGTCAATATGTCTTGCAACAGTGACAGGATTTCTCTGCAGCCATGTCCGTTTTGTCTGCCAGTCCATATTTTTTATGTCTTGTTCTGTCAGAGACTGTCCATACTGTTGAGCCACTACTTGTATAACCTCTGGCCAGTGAAACTCTGCTGTAGATCCTGTTATAAAAAAGGTATAGGGACCATACTGTCTCAATTTTGCCAACATGTCTAGGTGCATTTGTTTATAGTATTGGGGTGTCCCTCTGATGTTTTTGAATGTAGCAAAAAGCTGGTTATCTGTGAGCATTTTGTGGACTCGCTGTGTGTCGTTGAGTTGACCAACAGTGACAGCTTCCTGAAAGCGTTTACGTTTGGTTATAGAAATACTCTGTTTTACAACTTCCTGTTCCAACCAGTCCATTGCTGGGAATGTGTATTCTGGGCTTTCTGCAAACCTGCTATCTTTGCACAGAAGACGTGCATTTATGTATCTTGTTGCTGATATTTTTACTGGGTGTGTCTCTCCATGGTAGGTGTTGTGACCTGCAGGGAATAATTTTGGGAAAGCCATAGTTTCCCAATGAGGTTCTTTGTTAACATATGTTGGAATCTGCCCTTCAGCGGGGGCAAGGTGTAGAATGTCATTTGTCCTTACATCTGGGCCATCTATTGGTTGCATGCATTTATCATTGTTGATTGCTCTAGTATTGTCAATCATATCAATGACTTCTGTGGGATTCTCCATCTCCACTTCATCCTCACTGTTTATTATTTGTGCCTCTCCTGAGGCTTGTTCAGTGTTGGTTGCCTCCTGTTCTTGTGTATGTTCTTCATCTGCAGTTCCTGCATGCCATAGCTGTGGGTCCTGGGCCTGGCTGGTACTCTGCCAATCACTGCTAACTGTTACATTACTATAGCTCTGATTGTGGTGCTTTAGATACTGTAAAGCAGTATTAACATACTCTGGGCGGATGTATTGCTTATGTACAGTGTTTCTGTCAGACAGACGGCGTTTTATGCCTTAAGATATTATTTGACTTTCTGATGTTGGGCAGGGTAAATTGGTAGAAACCTTGTTCAGATCAGATGGAACGAGAACTACTTGGCCCTTTATTCCATGTTGTGCTCCATGAGGCATAGCTACTATCTTCATAAATGGAATGATCTTTCATATCAACTGAATTTCCAGGGGACACAATCTGTTCAAAACATGCCGGATCTCAACTAATGACAAGTTGTTGAACTGTGCCTTATCTCGAGTTTGACATGACATGTTGTACATACCCATTCTTGACCATGTGACAGCAGACCAGTTAAGTAGTTGGTCAGATTAGCACGAGTTATTTTTCCATATTTCTTTCTGTCAACATGTACCACAGTTCTTCTGTATAGGAGTCTCCAAAAGCAGGAACATACATATGTAGGTCCCTGTTTGATAGCAGCCATATATTGTTGTATTGCTGTTTCTATCCTAGACTCATGTGTGGGTTTTTCTATATGTGTTGTCTCTGCAGAGTGTTCTTTGGAATTTATTAATCTTTGCCGAGTTCTGCGTTTTTCAGGTGTGGAAGCTTTCATTCTTTCCTTATTTTACGCTTTGAGAGCAATTTGTTGTGGTTGGGTGATTGCTGCTCTTGATGCTTTCTTTCTTTCCTTGTCTTTCAAGTGTTCAGCTATTACTTGTGACTGGACCATGGCTGCTCTTGATGTTTTCTTTCTTTCCTTGTCTTTCGAGTGTTCAGCTATTACTCGTGACTGGACCATGGCTGCTCTTGATATTTTCTTTCTTTCCTTGTCTTTCTTCTTTTTGCATGATACTTGTGCGTGGGCCATACCTCCTCTTGATGCTTTCTTTCTTTCCCTGTCTTTTGCCTGTTCAGCTTTTACTTGTGACTGGACCATGGCTGCTCTTGATGTTTTCTTTCTTTCCTTGTCTTTCGAGTGTTCAGCTATTACTAGCAAGTGGACCATGGCTGCTCTTGATGTTTTCTTTCTTTCCTTGTCTTTCATGTTTTTGCATAATACTTGTGCTTGGTCCATAGCTCCTCTAGAAGCTTTCATTCTTTCCTTATTTTTGGCTTGCAGAGCAATAAGTTGTAGTTAGTTGACTGCTGCTCTTGATGCTTTCTTTCTTTCCTTGTCTTTCAAGTGTTCAGCTATTACTTGTGACTGGACCATGGCTGCTCTTGATGTTTTCTTTCTTTCCTTGTCTTTTGTCTTTTTGCATAATACTTGTAGGTGGTCTATAGCTCCTCGAGAAGCTTTCATTCTTTCCTTATTTTTGGCTTTGAGAGCAATAAGTTGTGTTCGGTTGATTGCTGCTCTTGATGCTTTCTTTCTTTCCCTGTCTTTTGCCTGTTCAGCTATTACTTGTGAATGGACCATGGCTGGTCCTGATGTTTTCTTTCTTTCCCTGTCTTTTGTCTTTTTGCATTGTACTTGTGTGTGGTCCATAGCTCCTCTGGAAACTTTCATTCTTTCCTTAATTTTGGCTTTGAGAGCTGTAAGTTGTAGTTGGTTGATTGCTGCTCTTGATGCTTTCTTTCTTTCCCTGTCTTTTGCCTGTTCACCTATTACTTGTGACTTGGAAGCTTTCATTTTTTTTCTGGAAGCTTTCATTCTTTCCCTATTTTTGGCTTTGACAGCAATTAGTTGTGATTGGTCCATGACTGCTCTTGATGCTTTTTTTCTCATCTTATCCTTTTATTTTTCTTGTTCTGCTCTGTTTTCATCTCTGTGTTCTCTATACATTTTTTGCGCTCTCTGTCTTTGAGTTTGTCAGCAGCTGTTTTACGACGATTATGTTTGGAAACTTTACGCTTTTGTTTTCCAGTACTCTTTTGTTGACATTTTTGCTCCGATCTAGCAGCTGGGTCTTGAAAATACTGGTCCAAAGGTTTTGATATTTTAGGAGGTGGTTGTTCTCCATTAGGTGGGATCTTCCTTTTCTGTGGAGGCATCTCTGTGATATATGTACTTGACAAAGCTGGCACCTTTAGGGGATGTGTTCTGTATCATGCAGAATCTTCCTATCCAGAAGAGGTATTTGTATGAAACTTTATGACCCTGGAATTAAATTCTTTATTAGATTTTGTTGTTACAGGAAAGGCTAGATAGAAGAGCATTATTTGCACATTTACATACATACAATTTTTGTGGGACCCATAATTTGTTGACATGAAAACCAAAAAATCTTATACTGTAGGTGCTGCAACATCCTTTATAGTGATTGTCTGTGAAAACATGCCAATGGAACATAACATGGATAATAGTAATAGAAAATACAATATGTCTTGAGAAAATTAAATCTTGAGAGGTCTTGCTTGAAGCATTGATTGCTTTCCTTTGTGTGCTTTGTCATTGTAATCAGGAGCTCTATTAAGTAAAACAGTTGTTTTGCTGGAATCATGCAGTAATCCGTCATACACTCAGCAACATTCGGAAAACAGTTCTTTTCTGGAATCACACATAGCAATAAGAAGCTTAATTAACTAAAACAGTTCTTTGCTGTTGTTCTTTGCTAGAATCACACATTGAAATCAAACTTAATTAACTAGAACAATTCTTTTTTATTAACTGAAAGAGTAGCTTAATGAACATAGTTTTCCGTTTATGCATGCTCATGCAGTAATCCTTAATACACTGAGCAGCATGTGATATACACTGCACTCAAAACAAATCTTGACTTATAGCTGGAGAAGTATTATCTTGGACAGGTGAGGTTTCTGCAGTGCATGCTCCATTGTCCTTAGTAATAGATGCAGACACACTGCATGCTCCATTGGCCTTAGATACAGACACTTCATCCTTGATACAAGGGATATCCTCCTGAGGATCCTTTCCCTTTGGGGTATCTTCTGCCTTTTCCTCTGGGGCATCTTCTGTGAAAATGATAAATGCACAGAGACTTTCTTGAGACATCTTCAATTGGTCATCTGTTTCCTCTTTCTGTTTTAAGGTGTCCATCTCCAGCTTAAGGCGACACTTGTCAGTAGCCAATGAGGCATTTTGTTGTCGTAATTTCCTATTGGCCGAATCAAGAATATCAGCAGATTTATCGATCTGATTTGTGAGTTTAGCAAGTTCTTCAAAAGCTTTATCTTGTGGGTACTTCCCCATTCGCATGCGCATGAAAAGTCCTGATATCTGCAGCGTTGCTGCTTTAGTACTATGAGATGCATCCATATCTTATGAGTCTGGAAACAAAAATTGACATAAAGAACTATCCCAAAAATTGTCAACAATGAACAGCAGAAGATCAAGTCAACTGCTACATGCCTACAAGCTGCTACAATTACGATTACATGCTGGTACAACACCTCGTATGCATATCAATTTCTCATCACAAACCACAAGTTTGATGCCTCGCCATCACGGGGGACATGCGGTTTACATCACTGTAGACAGGACCATATATGCTCTTTTCATACAAAAGTAAGTCAAATGCCAAAGTCAAATTCACCTAGTAATTCACAAGTCACGTATTAGAAAACAATTCCCATCTGCCTGTAATAAGTATTCTTTATTTCCAAAATATTAGTAATATCCTGCTTGTCCTCACGGGTACCAACCCATATTTCGTCGTATCTCTCCAATTGAGATTAGGCAAGCAGGTATGCACTTGTGGTGGGAAATTATTATGCATACGACATACTAGCGTTGCTGCAAAATATAGGATTACATGCTGCTACAATTACGACTGCTACATGCTGCTACAATGTGGGATTATTGCTGAAAAATGAAGGAAAACCATGACCATTTAGCCATCATGCACTCATCTAGTAATATTTGTGCACCACTACATCGATGCATCTGTGACAAATTAGTAAGTGCTAGGATTTTAGTTAAAGCCAAGCCAAGGTGTTTATAGGTAATGGTCAAGATGGAGACAAGGATGTAGAAAAGAAAGGCATATGAGTGCATGATGTTGCCCAGCACCACGACGAGGACTTAGATAATTTTTTCAAAGCATGTAGAACAAAATGTAGCAATTAAATGTGATGTTCCTGTTAGCAGGTTAGAATATGATTTTTCTTTTTGTTGGAGCATTTAACAGCCATTGTATGTAGGCTTATTTCTGGCAAATATCATGATTATCTTGATGCTATAAGTTGCTAAAAGTAGCTTGATGCTATAGATTGCTAAAAGTTGTACATGCTTTAAACAATGCCATTGTACACACAGGGATAGGTGCCACTACACATAGGCTAGGTGCCACTACAAGCAAGCATTCAAAGCATGAGAATACAGAAGTAAGCTATACCATAAAAAAGCATGTCTGGATGAACGAAAAATTGATATGTTCTTGGGCCCTGTGATCTTGAAAATAGGTCAAGGTCAAAAACAATATATATCACATATGTCCTTGGTATGATGCATCTCTGGTATAAATTTCATTATTCCATCTCTAAGGGTTGTAGAGATATGCTGCCAGACACACATAAATGGATATGTTCTTAGGCTCTACACGAAAATGGATATGTTCTTGGGTTCTGTGACCTTGAAAATATGTCAAGGTCAAAAACAATACACAGTGCACATGCTCATGGTTTGATGCATCTCTGGTATAAAATTCATTATTCTATATCTTAGGGTTTTAAAGATATGCTCCCGGACGGACGCATGGAGGGACAAATGCACGGACGGACGGACGGACGGCAGGCCCCCTATCCTCACTAACTCTATGTCCCCCTATGCCACCTTCGGTGGGGGGGGTAGACAATGGATATGTTCTTGGGCTCTGTGACCTTGAAAATATGTCAAGGTCAAAAACAATACACAGTGCACATGCCCATGGTATGATGCATCTCTGGTATAAATTTCATTATTCTATATCTTAGGCTTCTAAAGATATGCTCCCAAACGAACGCACGGAAGGACGCACCGACGGACGGCAGGCCCCCTATCCTCACTAACTCTATGTCCCCCTATGCCGCCTTCGGTGGCGGGGGACAACAACAATAACTAATTTTGGAGAAGTTTTGCTGCAAGATCAGAATCTGACCCAGGAGTTTGCATTGTGAATACAAAGCCAAAGAGTTTTAATCGTTTTTTTTTTTTTGGGGAGGTTTGTTTTTGTCATAGTGGGCGTAAGTACGGTACGTATGCAAAGCTATATAATGCCACCTTGACACACAGAAAATCACCCAAACTGTTTACATGGGCGTTTCAATAATTATAAATGATTATGTTTTATTGAGCCCCCAGGGGTGGCGAAAAAAATAGCTACATGAAACACACAAAATCATAAAGTAGAGTTACAAAATGAAATGATAAATAAAACGTGCACAAGTAAACCTTTCATACATTATTTACCAACTCGTTGACGTGTACTTTCACAGCAGTCACAGCGTTTGCGTTGAGATGACGATTTATTGGTGAATGTTTATTCAGTTGTATTGTCCTATTTCATCATGGCATGCCACTTATAAATCGGCATCAACTGAAAGAAAAATTTCCACTCTTGCCCCTCACGAGTAGCTTTGGTCTATATTATAATTTCCAAAGTTTAGAAATCGTTGATGCCAAAGTGAACGGACATATGCTAACTTTGACAATTGGTTTTCAAATTAAGATATACATTTTGTACGTGAACAGTGGTACCTGTTTTGATATAGTGATCCGATATCTTTTTAAGACTGCTCACATGGAACACGTACTGCATTATCGTTTTCATGTTATGGTAACGAAAAAACACCAGTTTTGAGATACATTTTGACCTGCTCTATAGGGGTGGTCTCTCAAAACAGAGACCACTGTGACCAGAAGGAGCATTAGGCCTAGGCTACATGCTCCATGCTCTAAACCTATCTGCTTACTTCAAGATCACCCAAGTAGCATGTAATAGTACAGAAAAACATGATGCGTATTCATTAATTCCAAACCCAACAATGACAGCAAAGAGATTCCAGACTTGCTAAAGCATCAACATTGCTTTCCAATACCAATGTGAAGAAACAAATTTCACTCCTGCCTTGAGACAGGCAGTCACCCGTAAAAGGCAACTGGTGGTTTTAAACCGGTCCTCTCAACCTTAGAAATATTCATCATAAACTGCAGACACTAGTTCATTTCCAAAATGTGCAGGCCTAACCACCAAAAATACAAATTTCATTACTTCTGCCAAAAATAAAAAGAGAACTGTTAGGCCTATCACCTTTTAGTTCTCCCGACTTGTCAGTCACCTAAGTTTACAGCAAAAGAGTAAAGTAGGGAAGCCCTACTGAATTACAAAAAGGGACATTGGTTTAAACGTATTTTATGTCAACAAAGTACACAATATAATACATATGAAAGTTACATGCAATTGGGAAAGAGGACGCAACCCTATATAAATCCCTCTAGCAGAAGAAGAAAATCACAGGACAATACAGGACGCACATGACACGCAGGAAAAGAGATAAGAGGACAAACACAGATGAGACGGACAGTGGGGCAGATGACTGTATAGTACTGGTAGTATTAAGATGTCAGTGTATTCTGACCGGGGATAAATTGTTTGTTCTGTACAGTAAAGATAAATTGCATAAGAAAGAAAATTATTGAAGACAAAAAAAAAAAAAGGAAAAAAAAAAAAGAAATAAAATAATAAAAAAAATAAAATAAAAAAGGGACTTTATAATAGTCTGTCCTCTCAGTATGATACATTTACATATATGAGAATTACAATTTATTTCTAATGCTACATAATTTTGCTTAGGATTCATATCTCTGAAGTCCTGTTTGTGTTTCAACAAAAATCTCTGTGGATTATTTAGTTCTGATGAATGATCTAAAGACATATATGCATCATACGTTGTGCATACTTTTGCAATGTATGACATGTGCAGACCCCTATACATACATAACGCTACATATGTGTTTTGATTTATCAGCACTAGCATAAATAAGCTACAATACGTCCTTTCATAGACAAACCCAACTTTAAGTTGCCCATTACATCCGGACATATACATATTGGAATTATTACACTGACAGCAACGAATTGAGCAACAAAGGTCAAGAATATGATGAGAAACCCTGCACTCTGTAGTTAGCTACCACAGTGGAAAATAATGGGTACGTGTTGTCCTGGGTAAATTTTGGCTTGGGTACATTTTGACTTTTTTTTTGGCCTTGAAAAGGAAAGGAAGGAGGTACAGTTTTTGATACTTACCTGAATGTAATAACGGATAGAATCTGTCAGTATGACATTTACAAATCAACACATGGTGACAAGAGTTGCATGGATATCACAGAAAAACAGAAATGCACTTTCAAAGAAACTCGCTGCGCTCCCAAGTGGAGTCTTGTCTGAAGTTTGGCAGGCCTAGGCATCGTCAACTTTATTTAGGGGCCTTAAAGTAATGATAAAGTTCATGCGTAGCTCACGAACAAGTAGGCCTACACAAATCATCGTGTAGTGTGGCGCGATTAGTTTTAAGTAGGGAAGCAGTGGGGAGTTCTCCCGATGCACGACTGCTTGTTGCCGACTGTCCGGTCGTAGGCCTATAGTGTGCGGTCAGCTTTATGAGACTACCTGCTATTTGTGACCACTTGTGGCTTGCAGAATGGGTGCATGGGATTAAATGGTAGGTATCATGGTATTCTCCCTGACCAGTTGGTCATGATGTCAATCATCAGAACTGTGTTTGCGTGATTGATTTGTGTGGGCATAAATGTCAATTACTACCAGGCAATTCTGAATGGATCCCTGGTCATATGCATGTATGTTTAACTATTTGATATGAGGCTGTGAGGGCGAGCAGATAACAAAATTATGAAGGTTATGAGTGTATATTTTTATAATTTACCATCAATGAATGGCAACATGTTAGTAGGATTTTTTTTCATGGAGAATGTCGATGAATATTGAAACCATTTAACTGTTTATATAGCAACAACAAATGGGGGGGAGGGGGGAGACGAAGCTAGTTGTCACGTGGTTAAGTTGTCATCATATACTTTTTTAGAATCTCATTTGACAAAGCTTGGTTTTTCTAGGCTCCAATTTATAGTTGAAAACATTTGAAGAAAAATATCAGATTTCCAGCTACAGGTATATGTTATAATCATTTGTAAAGAAAGAAAAAACCTGAGGGAGGGAGTGAGGGAGGCACAAAAAGAAAGAAAGCAAGCAAGCAAGCAAGAAAGCAAGCAAGCAAGCAAGCAAGAAAACATCCTTCCCCTAACCACCAAACATTAGAAAGAAAGAAAAAAGTGAAAGAAAATTAAATGCTCACATCCATGACCATGAAAGGCATGATAAAAAGCAGTGCCTATTATTGTTAAACCACCAAAGAAAGAAAGAGTGAATGAGAAAAAAATCCTTACACCTATCCCAAAGCATGAGGGAAAGACTGGAACTACCGTCCAAATTTACATAAATTTAATCATGCCTGAACACAATCATATTTAAATGATAAATAATGATGCACTGTGCACGGCTGGCTTCACTCGTTTGAATCTCAAAACAGAGCCAGAAAAAGTCTGCAATGTCCGTGTTGTAGATATCGCAGACATTCCGTCCAAGTTTGCATTTAATCACGCCAAAACACAGTCATATTTAAATGATAAATAATAATGATGCACTGTGCACCGCCGGCTTCGCCCGCTTTACTCTCTAAACGGAGCCAGAAAGTGTCCGCGTTGTAAATGTCCGCGATGTCCCTGTTGTTGATATCGCGGACATCGCGGACATTTCGCGATTGTACCTTTTGTGGCTCAAGGTTTGTTGAACCGATATTGGACTACCTGCCAATTAATACGTAGAAATATTCTATTTCTTATATTCTGTAACAATAATGTGCACGTATTTTGAGAAAATATTCTGTTTGCTATCAAATTTTGAAACAGCTAATGGTCCATGGACATATAGGTTGAATTGGATTATCAGTCACGGCCCATGGGCCATGTGAAACCATCATGACCATGAAAAATCCGTCAAAAATCCACCCCTTAACTTTAGCAAAAGTTAGAAGTAATTGTGTAGACTTAACAAATAACATATTACATTGCATTATCATAGATAACTATGATTGATTAATGGACACAGAGATGATTATTTGGGATTGAATTCTTTGGGAATAACAATGCCAGCCCGACCCCGGCTCCAGGTGTTCATTCTTTGGTGCTGCATTGGCATTCAACCATCGATCATTTCTTCACCGAAATGATATCACTCACCGCCAGGTATCTATTGTGAAAAGGACCTAACATCATTGTAATGTTAAGTTTATTGCGAAAAGTTCAAAAAGTCTGTCCGTAAATAGGTACAGCAGGCCATGCGGTCGAGGTGCCGCCATTTTTTTTTAATAACAAGTAAATTTGGGTCTAGCGCAGACACGGAAGAGGACACCCGGAGATATGTGCATTCGAGTAATTAAGAGAAAATTTATTACATAGACGCCGGACACATTACTTAAGTCTTACTATTGTGGGAACTTGAAGTATGGGCACTTGTACATGTTATTCCAAGTCAAGTGTCTGGTTTTGAATGCCAATTACTGGAAGTCTGACAGTTGCATTAAAATTTCGATTTTGACTTTGTATCATGCATGATTCTCTGATCATGATTTGATTTGATTTAGTATGTCTGTGTGTGAACACAGACATATTGTTTTACCCAATATTCTTTCTTTCTTTTTCTTTCTTTCTTTCTTTCCTATCTTTCTTTCCGCCAGATTTTTCTGTCATCTTAAACTCAGACACCTTGCAAGCTGGAAACTTCAAACTTTGCATGGCTATAGCACCTGCGGTGAAGTTTTGCATACGGTTCTCAATAGTCAAGATTTTGAAAATTATGCAAATTAGGGCAATTAAAAAAAATTCAATTGCTTCTGGCTTTCAAAGTATTCATCCGATTTTGATGATGTTGGACCCAAATTGTAGATATTGTAGCACTGCACATTTTTGTAATTTACATGTGACCTCTAAAGGTCAAAGGTCAAGGTCATTTGTACATTTGAAATATCCATTTAGCCATAACTCACTTTAATTTCCATCCAATTTTGATCATGTTGGACACAAGAAGCCAGCTACATGACTCTTCAGCTGCCCCTAACAAGAGCCACACGGGAAGTTGTAGTTATCAACACCTCTCTCCCAGATGATAGAACATTTTTGGTGAAAGGTAAAGAACAACTGAAGCAATTGCCAAAGGTATCAACAGAGGTGGAGACCGGTAAAATGATAAGAATATATGCAGTACACCCACCCAAACTAGAAAATTGGTGCCTGGCTGACTATGTATCCAAGTTAAATGTCATTTATCATTCAAAGAGAGACTCTGAACAGAGTGATGAAGTCAAGTCTGAAGTCCTTGAACCGAATGAGTCTAACCAGGATGACGAGAACATGGACAAGTCTGAACAACCCCTCGGAGATTTGACTTCCATTTCAGAGAAGATTAACTTTACTCTTCCAAATGGCATTTCTTTCCATGAAAGAGCAAATCCACTTGTTATTTGATATTTAAGATTTAATAAAAAGGTTGATCTTGAAAAGGCATACAGGGAATGGCTCATGCTATTCTTTCCATGGAGAGATGAACAGAGGGACCTTTTGGCTGGCTATGATACCTTCTCAGACCACTATACTGTGATAAAACAAAAAGAAAAGAGTATGAGATAAATGCAGAAGCACTTCAAAAAGCAGAGGACATGCTTCAAAATGAGCAGGATGTTTTTGCTCCAACAACAGAACATTCTGAGTCTGTAGATGCAGAGGAAGCTGTGCAACAAACCATTGAATTTGCATTTTATGATCCAGACAGGCCCGATTCGCACAGAACTTACGATATAGCTTGTGATATTAGCTTGTACCATGCAGACAATACACTAGATGTTTTAGCAGGTCGCATTCCAGATGATGAACACAGACAAATGGTTCGTTCACTGAATGTCAAACAGCAAGAATTCTTTACTCACGTCATGAAATGGATAAAGACTAAGGATGACCCTTTACATGTGTTTGCCACAGGGGGAGCTGGGGTTGGAAAATTGGTTCTTCTAAGGGCACACTTCCAGGCACTACATGGCTACCTCTGTTCAACTGAAGGACAAAATCCAAAAGACTAGAATTCTTGTGTGTGCTTTTACAGGGAAAGCGGCATATAATGTGGAAGGGTCGACTATCAATCATGCTTTCCATATAATGCCAGACAGATGCTGTGACTCAACAAGTGGTGCTGTGTTTTTTTTTTCATAAACCGTCACTCAGATTGCGATGAAACTTATTAAATATTAGCAATGTTCCTTGTGGAAGGGTCAAGCAAATTTGTGCAGTAGGTGGTGTTGCTATGCATCCCTGATTTTAAATGAATTTTTCAATGCGGGTACTTAGCGGTCAGTGCAGACGTTCCTATTGATTACTGTGCAAGTCAATAGGAATTGCAATGGTAATTCACATTTTCGACTGCAAAACTGTAAATCAGACTCACTTCAAACTTAGTGGGGATGTACTGTACATGGGTCTCTACCAAGTTTGTTCAAATGGTCATGCTTCAGTGATTTTTTGATTTTTTATGAATTTTTTGACCAAATCTTAAAAAATCTTCTCCAAAAAGTCTTGGCCAATTGCTTCGAAACTACATAAGGACACTTGTGGGGACCCCTAGATCTTAATTTGTTCAACAGGTGGTGCTGCAAATTTTTTTATATTTTTTTAATGATTTTTTAGCGTTTTCATAACTTTGGACTTCTCCCAAAGGGCAAGCTGCATCCTCTTCAAACTTGCAGGGAATATACCATGACTCAGTCTCAAGCTCGCAGGGCCACTAGTGTGAAGAATATCTAGGTCAGCTGAGCAAGACCGCCCTCTTGTTTTATGATTTTTTTTGGGGGTGTTTTTTCACAACTTTTGACTTCTTTTCAAGAACTGTCACTCAGATCAAGCTGAAACTTGGTATATATGTTCCTCTTGAAAGGGTCAAAGAAAGTTGTTTGCAAGGTGGCACTGCTGTGGATTCCTGATTTTTAACATTTTTTTTCAATTCGGCAGTGTTAGCATTAACCCCCTGCGTCCCCCTGGTCAAGATAACATATTTTTGTTTTGTTTTTTTCTCTCTAAAACTAATAATCAGATTCCCTTCAAACTTGGTGCGAATGTAACCTGTATGTATTCCCACAAGATATTTATGAGGGGTCCTGCTCGCTCATTTTTTAATTTTTTATGAATGTCTGAAATTCAAAATGATTGTTACGAACACATTTTAACATTGCATATAGTACATGTACTACATACATGATGTATACAGTACATACACATAATACTTCTGAACCCATTAGTTTCAAATTTATACAAACAATCTATAGACATGTGGGGGTTTTCTAGGGTTGTCAGTCTGTCCATCTGTCTATGCGTCCCCCTAGGTGAATTAACATTTTTGTCTTTTTCTCCAAAAGCAATGGTGAGATTCTCTTCAAACTTGGTGTGGATGTACATGATATGTATCCCCACAAGGTGTCTATGAATGGTTATGCTCTATTGATTTTTAGCTCAGCAGACTTGTCAGTCAGCTGAGCTTTTGTGAGGGTCTGTTGTCAATCGTCCGTCTCTCCGTCCGTCGTCGTCGTCTGTCCGTCCAAAATTCACATTTTTGACTTCTTCTCAAAAAACGTTGGCCAGATCCACTTCAAACTTGGTGGGGATGTGCCTCGGGTGGGTGTCTACCAAGTTTGTTCAAATGATGAATGCATAGGCCCCTGGTGTTGTCAGGCAAATTCATTGTAGTGGGCTGCCATGCTGGGAATGGCCAAAAAGATAGCAGTATATCACTTGCTCCAGCTCATTACTCACATTTGTTTTATTGGCCATCCTGATGGGAAACCTTGCAGGCCAGCTGGGAGAGTTTTGGGCAGTAAACACATCTCAGTGTTAATGGGGGGTTGGGGTGTATGTATTTTGAATGAAATATAAAGGGCTTAAAAAGTATATTGTAAAGGAAAATTTGTCTTGACACAAATGTGAGCTTGTTCATGTTCATTGATTTTCCAGCTGGGTGTGTGCAGGGTTGGAAAATACATACATGGATGACATATCAAATGAAGTTACAAGTTTAAAAAATTAATACATGTAAACATATACTGGTACATGCTTCTGAAAATTATTATCTAATTCTTATGCATTTGGTATGTGTTTTTATGTATTCTTATGTATTTTCGTATGTAGCTTGTAGACACATTATGCAAGTCCCCAAAACCAAAGAAGAATCGCCCATTAGTACATCGTCAAAGATAATATTGGTTTCTTTGAACTGTGACTTAAGAATAGTTTGGTAATGCTTTCTAATTTTCTCCACTCATTGTAAACCTGACATGCTTTTGATTTAATCTAAAATACTGCCTGTACAAGACCTGTTCCAATGAACTGTCATACTAGATAGTAATCTCCTTTGGAAGCATCACTAATGATTGCAGAAAAACTGGTGATGTGGACTTCAAAATAAAAGAATATCCCTTCACTAGCAGCAATTCAATCGCAAATATAAATAAAAAGGGAAATTCATCCTTTTGAACCAGCTAATCTTACTGAACATTATATATACACATGTACATAACTACATGTCCCTATCTAGCATTAAGTTGTCTGTTTGAAAAGACCTGTTTCTGTTTATGCACTTTGCATGCAAGACTTCAGACTTGTGAGTATTGTTAATTCAAGTTATGCCCTACCTTCTTTTTGATTGGCCTTCTTGATCATATTTTTCTTGCCATCGTTGGCAGCAGCAGTCTTAGTTTTCTTGAAAACTGTATCTTGACTGCCTGTTGAGTCAAGTAGTAGTAGCATCAGTTTGCTTTTCGTAAATATGAGTCTATCTATAAAGAAGAAAGTGATGATGTTGAACACTCCTGGAAATCATGAGGCCCAATACATTTACTTTTTGTTCAGTGCACAAGTTCTGACAATTCTTTAAAACACACACTTTAAATATGTTACAATACAAATTAAAATGTTCAAGCACACCGAAATAGGAGGTATTCATAAGTAACGTGGTCACATGGAGCTCCTGCATTATACATAGATAGGTTTGAAACAAAGTTCACATCTGGACCACCATCCCGCTTCACGTTTGGCATGATTTCTCCGTTTCTGAACACACCAACAAGCTGTAACTCCCCAGTTTATTCCACAACTATTTTCTACGGGTATATCAAACAGATAATCTATTGAAATCCGCAAATATCCACAGCAACAGGCCTATAATCGTCGAAAATGTCCCACAAAATCCATTTCGGGCATAAACATTCAGGAGTGAGCTTCATTTCAAACCTTTCTATGTAGGAGCTCCATTGTGGTTTTAAGCCCATCTGCCACCATCTTATTAGCACAAACAATTGACTGCATAGATGAATACACAGTATTTTACTGCAGATATGGCCCTATGTGGGTCATTGAATGCATAGATGTTTAAGGTCCAACCTCTTTACCCACTCTCTCCCCCCCCCCTGTATATTGGCACGGAAGCTTGACTGACTGAATGTTACTAGCACCTGTGGTTGTGATTGGCTGGTTGCGCATTCCAAGAAAGAGACTTTCCATGTACCTTTTTTAAGGCCTGTACAAGCATATGAATGTCTAACACAGAGTGAGTGATCACCTTGATAACACAATATTATTGCATCTATTACATGGTCAAATTTTATGTTCATGTGCTTCACATTGCCACACAATTTTTCATAGCAGACATTATATTCACGTGTGCCCCTTCTTGATAAATTGTACCCAAATTGCCTGATCATAGAATTTACACCGTTTTTATCTCTTGCAGGGAACATTGCAGAACTCCAGTTGAACTTTTGTGCACGTCTACGCTGTGACTGTGACAAGTGTCTTGTAAGTCTTTACAAGTTTCCTTGTGCCAAGCCATCATTTTTATACACAGACTTGACAGCTTCTCTGGCTCGACTGTCAAGGTCAGTTGTCAGTTGACTTATTTTAAGTGGCACCTGATCTTTTTCAAAATGTTCAAAACTTTCCTTACACCATTGGAATTCATCACCAATGCTTT
Organism: Hermodice carunculata; assembly: GCA_964020975.1. Lineage (NCBI taxonomy): Eukaryota > Metazoa > Annelida > Polychaeta > Eunicida > Amphinomidae > Hermodice > Hermodice carunculata. The sequence continues at coordinate 13,322,052 of OZ026612.1, read as the reverse complement.
CATCCATAGGTATATTTGCAGTGCATTTCCCCCCATGATGTGGGCAAGCTGGTCTGTACATATTATGTTTCCTTGGATGTATATGACCAACTTTGCACAGTTTATTTTTCACGGTGACCCCAATAATGTTTTTCGGTGTCAAAAATTAACTGACCTGTGCAATGTGGCTTGTGCATTAAATGTTCCCTCACAGAATCATTCCATAATTTCTCTGTCCTTTCAGCATGTAAAATTCTATAGGAGTCCATGTTTGGTCTGTCATGCTTTGGTGAAGCATACCAAGCAAGATACGTGGTGCTGGGTGGAGCTGGTCTAAGCAGTTTTACATTCACCTCTGCCTCCGGGCCTGTTTCCTGTTGTAGCCGTTCATTCAGATTTTCTTGTAATTCACGAGGCAGGCGTGTCCACCTCACTGGTGTATTGGTTGTCATCTTGCATCCCTTGTTGTGGGGAATATGGCCCCTCTGAAAACTGGTTTTGTTTCTTCTGTGACCAGCTGTCATTGTATCAGTCAGTGGGCAGCAGTAGTCTTCAATATAGCTAGGCTGAAAAGCTTATGAAATATTTGGAAATTTCTGATTCTTATAAATCTTAAAGCTTGTGTGGGTAGGGGTTTTTGTGTAGGAAAAGAAAATGCTAGGAATGGGGTTGCTTGATGAATCAGAACCCACTCATGTGTGATGCAAGTAACTTCCAGGATTCACACAGCATTAGCAGCAGGGTGAAATGTGATACCCCTGTCTGCCCCCACAGATGGGTCAAGCTGACCAGATCCTGTTTGCAGTTACGCAAGTGATGGATGTCTTATGATTAATCAAAAAAAGTCATCAAATTCACAATATTTCTTACAAAATTTTAACTTTATACTAAAAATCAATGTTAAAATTAATGGGTGGGGCGTGGTAATTTGATCTGTCATTGTTGGAAGAGGGCTTGCAAGCAAGTGAACTTAGCTTGAATGCATAGCCCATATGCTTATGTATTGGTGCCTAGTCAAAGACTTCTGTAATAATCATGTCTCGTAATTTTTTTCCAATTTTAGATCTTTTACAATTCATCTTTTACAATTATTTCACAAAACTGATTTTTCTCATTTTAAATGTTATTAGTGTCAGGGCCATTATTTTGCTTATTATTGAAGTCAGATAGAAATGAATGAAACCATGCACACAAAACAAGTCAGGAATTCTGTTGAACAAGTTTTAATAATTTTCATAAGCGTATTAGGACTAACTCTGTTTATACTGGAACACACATGTTGATGTTGTTATTCTATTATCATCCATGAAGCAAGTTCAAAATGGAAGGTCAGCGCTTTTTGACAGCTGCCTGGACAATTTTAAGTAATCTTAACAACTTTTACATGGATGGTGCATGCAAGATATGGTGTGGGATTGTAGATTACAAGGCAAATGGCTTGGGCTATGGTATTGTGTACCTGAGGCCAGCTCAAGAAAGAAAAAAAAAGTTTTACACCCACAAATTGGCTGTGAATATCAAGTTTAATTGTCTCAACATTCAAAAAGTCATGAAGTATCACATTTATGTCACAAATCATTGTGTATAGAAATGTCTCACCTATCGGTTGAACCTCACTACATAAATAACAACAGGATTCACTGCAAGACATTTAACAAGTGCACAGGCCATGCTCCCTTTGCTGACTGCTTGGTAGATAGATACCAAGCTTTTGTAGTCTTTAGCGATTTAGACAAAGCAAGTAGACAAGAAGAGGCAACTGGAAATGTGCGACGCGTTTCGACCTGTCTAGGTCTCATCAGGCACTGACAGGGATTTCAAAGTGTTCCATATATATAGTCAGGGGTAACAAATACGTTGCTACGCTGTGTACGTATGTACGCATGTGCATCTATGGACTACGGCCTAGTTTCAATTTCGTTACAACGTAACTTCAGTTTTCAAACCTGTGTTTGAAATGTTTATTTCCCATATAAGGAAAGTCAACATACTGGTTCTGGGTCAACCAGTGCTAAATACTGAAACCCGTTTACCAGGTGAACTGCGTGTTTTTGCACCTGATGCCCTATCACAGGGGCTAGCAGAAAAAAATTTTTTGTTCTGCTGTGGTAAAAAAACTTTAAATCCCTTGGTTTTTATTGAACACTACTGTGACAATAAATGTACTATAGATCATATGGAGAGGAGCTCGATGTAAAAATTTAGCATTAGACAGAGCCAGTGAGCTCATCTCCCCATGAAATTGAGGCCGAAAGGCTCAATGGAACGCAATTGGTGGATCCAATGTTTCTCTCTCCAGGCGCAACTGTTTGGTGCACTCGAGGAGGGGAGGAGTTTGGATATATTCCAGCACCTGGACTTGCAAATTGAGTCCACTATGGTCTGGAAGGGCAAAGTGTCTGCCCAGTGGTTGTGAGTCTTGTAGTCTTTAGTTTCGCGATACCTCTCAGGTATGCAAGAAGTCTTCCCCCAGGTAATTGTATAAAAATTACCAATGCAAATATATGAATAAATTGTGCTAATCCCATTAATATGATCAAACTGTGGCATTGACATTGTAGGTCTGCTGTTTGCATTTATCACTGCATCCACCAAGTACATGTATTTATTTGCTGTAAGCATGGTCCATATTTCCTTGTCTTTTTTTTTTCTTGGACACACTGTAATTTACCAGTTTTTGGTTGTCACAGTCTCTTTTGTAAGATACTCTCCCCTTTGATTTTTTATGTCTGTGCAGGCATTCTAAAGTGTGTCTTCTTTCGTGTCTTGTACTTGATGCTACCTGTATACTTTTTATTATATTCAAACTGAGTGGTGACACTTCTCAGCTGTTTTACTTGTGTAGACTCATGTGTTATGGGAGCTCCAAGTGCTTCCAATCTTGAAATTGATTATTTTTGAAGCTCTGCTGACCAAAGGTCAGAGAGCTCATGTTATCACCCATATTTGTCTCTCTGTCTGTCTGTCTGAGATTCAGTCTGTCCATCTACGTTTTGTTTGTGAACAGGATACAGTCAACAGTTTTTCAGTTAGCCCCATGTAACTTTTAGGCCTTCTAAAGGGTATGAAAGTCTAGATTGAGTTTGATATTGGTGGTGCCACCTACAGAATTATGTAACAGAAAGGTCAAAATGTGAAAAGGTTTCGACCACTCTAGCATCCCTTATTCGGGATAGAACTTCATGAAATTGAGTGGGATTGTGGAGGAGGTCAAAATCTCAGTTGGTTAACTGAAATTTCCTCTTCTTGGATGCTGGTAATTAGTGAAAGTACCTGGCAGGAGTTTTAATGCCCTTGTTCTCCGCAGCAGATCCTAATCAGATAAGTATTTAAGTATGGGAATGAGATAATTGTGCTCCCCCCTCCCCTCAAAAAAAAAAAAAAAAAAAAAATTAGAAGAAGCAAGTTCAGAGGGTTGGCTAAATTTTGTTATTGTCCCATTTCAAGTTTTCAGATCTGTCCAGTTGTGTGTGACACCTGGTAAAGAATAAATCAAGTCAATGAATCATCATAAGTTTACATAAGAGTTTGAAAGCATTTATTTATTTATTTGGAACAAACATTTTTTGTTTTGTTTTGATGTTAATTATTGGAAAAAATCAGATATGCTGGCTCCAATGCTGTTCCAAGGAAAATCTCATTTTGTCATGGGCGGGGGGGGGGGGGGTTAATTGGTTTCAAGAAATACAGCATAAGTAACTTACCTTTTAAGAAAGCTGATTTTGATGTCAAATGAAGTATTATTCATGGCCTTTTAATGGTGCAACTTTATTAGAGAAAGTTCATGAGGATGATGAAGTGTACATTTTTGGGAGAGATTTTAGAGCTTGTTTATTTAAGAACTAAAAGCACTTACAAAATAATGTTTGTTTTGTCTTGTGTGGACATGTGGTCTCCAGCCTTACTGGCAAGTGGAACAATTAATTTTGAAGTATCACCTGGAAGGTTTTTGCAGACTTCCGACTTATGCCAAACAGCATGTCTTTCCTTTTTTTTTCATGGAATTCTATACACAAAGTGTACACTGCATTTGCTGATTTGGCGGGTGTGCTTTGCTTGAGTTTACTTTGCTCTCTGTCATGGGGTCTCCATGGTGTACCTAGATAGGAATGTCTGTCATGTGCAGGCTTTAGCCAATAAAGAATTAATTTCCCTGGAGGTTATAAATCATTCTAAAGGGTTAAGCTTAAGCTTCCCCCCCCCCTCATTCCCAACCTTAGTAGGCTATTATGCTTGAGGCAGGGCATGCCCCTTCAGGACAAACATTTACTGGCCCAGTTTTATCACAGCCTACTGTACTGACTGTCTGGACTGACACTCGCTTGTGACCCTAAGTGTATTGCAACATCTCCAGATAAACCTACAGTTTGGCAGGTTTTAGTGGCTTACTCGTCTGTAAAAGGTGATGATTTTCTAACAAGAAACACATGTAAAAGTGGGGAGCATCAAGCATTGCTGATCGGACATTAGTATTCAGAAACAGATATGCTGCCTGTGTTGGCTGTGGGCTATCAGTGGGCTGTAATCTGTAATGACTCGAACCTTTATAGAGCCTTATGTTACATAGCTGCTGCACACTCACCAAGGAGAACAAAGACACGGAGAGCTACTGTGGCAAGGGCATGGCCCTAACTTTGCTCATTTTAATCTTTCATTTTGCAGCAGTAACCAAAAGCCGAACCCAGGACAATTTCTACTTTGACCCTGCTCCCATCACCCAGAATGTAATCGAAGGAGAAGAAACCAGGCTCAATTGTGGTGTTTCAAATCGGAGGCATATGCGATTCTACTGGACATTGAATGACAAACCAGTGGCAAATACCAGTAGGAGATTCCAGGAGGACAGTGACTTGAGAGTTTTAAAAGTAAATCGTGCTGAAGAAATTGGATCAATTAGGTGCATTGTAACAAATGTTACCACAGTTGTTTCACTGAAGAGCACAGAGGCCCGCATCAACCTTTTATGTAAGTACGATAACTATCATTATTCACCTCATTGCATGTGTGTGTGTGTGTGTGTGTGTGTGTGTGTGTGTGTGGCTGGTAGTAACAGCAGAGACAACAGTCAAATAGGTGTGCTGAGAAGGCCTGGTGCTGTAACTAGAACCTGAAATCGCTAGTTTTATGTAAAGACACCCAGGTTTGTCTGCATTTGAAATATTCGCAACTGTCAGTTGGAGACTTTTGATACACTGGCCCAGGGCCAGCCATTGCTGATTTAAGGTAATGGGAACAAGAGCAACAAAAGTGAAAAACAAGCGGAGGGAGACCCAGGAAGTAGGTCCACCATGAAACCTGAGAAATCATACAAAACCCTAGGCTGCCTTCTATGCATGCATGTCTTGCATCGGATGATTTTTGGGTCATGGATATGATGGAGTACCTACTTGACTGCATGTCCATACCATGTTCACTTACGCTTATTTGTAAACTCAGACTATGGGCTCCCCAAAACAAGGCTGCTTTTACAGTAAACCATCATCGCCATAAGTGAAGTAGACCTGTACTTGGGTTCTGTACAGTAGAAAGCCTTGACAGCCAGGCCATTTTGTTCAGTGACTCAAGGTAGACCACAAAACTTGAACAAAATAATACATGCAATATAGACATAGAGATGCCTGATGTGTTTTGTGATGAATATTTTCAGTAAGCTTTTCACAGAAACACTAGCACATGGGCGGGATAGGGCATGTTGTGTCACTGCATATATGAGGTCACCAGCACTAAGATCTTGGGCAAGTTGGGGTCTTCCGCCAATCAGCCACCTACTTGACCACCAAATTAGTGATAAGATCCAGTTTGAAGGGTGTCTTTTTGTGATCTGTCAAGTGTGTCCAGCTCCCCCCCCCCCCATGCACCCACCCAAGGAGAAAACTTTTCAAAAAGTAAAATCATAAAAACAAAACGAAAGGAAACAAAAAACAAAAGGAAAGAAAAAAGGGTTGGCTGCTGGTGCTGTTACTGGACCTACCTGTCTTACTCAGTATCATTATATGTGAATGTTAATTAGTGGTTTACTTTCAAAAAATATTTTGTCCAACCAGATCTAAATTAGCCTGTGCTTCTGATGTAAACCCTCTTGACTAGAGCTGTAATTAATGATGTTGCACTTCAAACATTGGGGTAACTTTCAGGAGTTACAAGAGAGGCTATGCATTACCACATCTCAGTGCTGAACCAGTCACACTGGCAAAGAGCCAGGCCAGAATTTGCTGGAACTGATGGGTCATATCTGATAGTAACCTATCCAAAAAATCCAACAATTTCAGACTGCCTGTTGCAGATAAGACTGGGTGTGTACATCTGCTGAGATGGTTTGAAAGGAAACCCTGGAAGTCAGATAAAAGAGGACTTTTTGCAAGTTGTGCTAGCTGAGACTGCAGGCTGCAGCTACAATTAGATAGCTGCCCAACTCGTTAATTAGGACCAAAGTACCAGGATGGTCATAGATAGAACTTTCCTAAACAATTGCAGCATTTCTTGGATACTCACCCAAGTTGTTTAGTCTGCCTCATCCACAGGTCTGACACTGGGAAATAGGCCGAGATATAACTAAGAAAGGTGGAAATGGAAAGGAACATGTAGCTGACAGATGCGAATATCAAATTTATACAAATTAATGTACGTTTGTAGCAGGCGATGCCAGAACCGATGTAAGCAAGCTGATAACACATTAACTGAGTCTGTTTACAAACTGAACAGGGCAACATGTTGCATTTATGTGCACAGATTACACCCACGTCTCACGAGAAATGCACTTGTTTCAAAGATTGTTCATGCAGAAGTTTTTTTTCTTTTTAATCCTAGTCTATCACATTTATGTGAATGTCATTGTTTTCAAGCAAGAACAGAGATGTAGATATTTATACATAATGCCAGAGGCATCACCAACAACTAACAGATCAGATCCAATTTCAGTGGTCTCAAGACAATAATAAAGCATACATGGAGGCACACCATCCAGACCTTTACACAGAATACAAAATGTCTGCTTGTCCACCTTTACCATACAGCTCAGGTAAATTGTAAATTGACTAGTGACCCAGGTTTGCACATGGTGCTTAACAGCCAAATGTGAATGGTAAATGTTCTGATGATTAAGGACATAGAACTCCTCCGGTGAAAGTTCAAAGCTAGTCAAACTTTTGAAGCTGTCTTGCCATTGATTAGTATACTGTCCCAATGTGCAATGTCTCCCAGTATTATTTCATGAACCATGCAGCTGGCATTATATGTGGTCATGCTGTGACACACAGGAATGGTGAGATTTGACTTGAAGGATGCAAGCTTTGCACAGTGCACACACCTTCCTTCTCCTCCCATTACAAAGTTTTTCTCATCTAGAATACTGATTCCTGTTGTACACAATGTAATCTGATGAAATGGCAGATTGTCAAGGAAGAATGTAAAACAGATCTAGGGGCCACACATTTCCTGGTTGTGTATATCATTTTCTGAACTCATCAAGCTGAAGTGACTTTTTAACAGCCTGCCTTGAAGATGCTGAAGGTATCCCAGTGACAGACCACTGTTAAAATGTAAATGCACATATACTTTTCATTTACATCGGCCTAATTAATTATGATACTGTAGTATATTTGGCACAAAGAAGTGTGTTAAGTGCTGTGTAGGATGTACAAAATGCCTGTTGTGTTTCTGTCCACATTGCAGAGAACTTTACCAAGGTATAAGCTACTAAATTGTCTGAAAATCTGCACCTGAAACTTTCTCATACTGTTATTTTTTATGGGGAAACCGTATACTCCAAGTACCTCAGCTTCTGGCTCACCCCTATCCCACAAATGAAGAAAGTCTGGTTCCTATTCAGAATAAATACAGTGTGAGGGAAATTATGGGAAAGGCAGACAAGTCTTGACTTAATCTATTCATCCTGGCTAGTCAGCTAATACCATGTGTGCCCATCAGAGCAGAGACCAACAGCCAGTCCCTGCCCAGCCTCAACATCACCTCCAGTACAAACTTACAGATGTATTTTTAGCTGTGTCAAAATCTTGGTTGTATATGATACTAGTGATGCCCCCAATGCTTGAATGGACATAATGAACCAGAATGTGTTGAAAGATATAAAATTCCATATCTCAAAAAACATTGAATGCCAATTTTTTAGAATGTATAGAACATGTCCAATGTGAATATGTTATGCAATATCAGTGATCGTGACCTCCTTTTGTTAGGTTAACAGGTCTGTAGAGTTGAAGTTGAAGGTCATTTGGCCCTTTGGAATATAGGGGTCACAATGTGAAAATCTTGTAATGTTTTGCATGCCACAGTGTTTGAGTTACAACTTCAAAGACTTACAAAGTTATGGATATCTTTTCCAACTTCTGTATTGGTGGTGCCACCTACATTATAACATAATACATCTGTAACAAAGTTACATTTTAGAATATTTTTTCGTGAAAGGTTTTCCTGACTACTGCTGCTTGCAGGGACCAACGGCGACACAGGTGCGATAAAGTTAATATCTTTATTAAATTCGTTGACATTTGCAATTCTGACATTCTATGATAAAGATGTATGTTCATCACAATTGCCTGCATAACATACACGACTGGCATTCGTGCCCGTAGCCCCATAAAGTGCTGGCGTTGTACTAAGTAACACCGGTTTGCATGAACTAGGCGCTAAATACGCTAAGCGTAAACCCGGCAGAAAAGCCCTGCAACCAAAAAAATTACTTTTAGCTGCAAATTTAAATTCTGCATATACATGCTTACTAACTTTCGTAAGTGAAACAACTTACTTGATAATGCTCTTATTACCTGCATTCACATTGAAGGTTGATTTTAAATTGCTTATGTAGATATGCCTTTACACATACGAAATAAATGCATTACAAAGTCACTAGTCTATAACTTGGTCATAGTGTAATATCCAATTATGTACTAATATCATTATTTTCCTTAACAAAAAATTTCCGTAAGAAAATATAATTTATACAGAATTAAATTATGCAAAGAAACAAACTTACCCACTACTGGTACGAGAGCGCTAAACATTTGAACGTCTGTATTGCTGGTCAATCTGGGCACACAGTGGCTGGCCACGTGTGAACACCCCTCAAATTTTGCGTGAAACTACTCATGCATATTAATTAGAGTCTCATCCAAAGTGAAGGGCAGAGGTCAAGGGTGAAGCCATAATAATAGACATTTGACCCAAGTATGCGACTCATAAAAATTAATGAAAATGTACTTATATATTTATAATAATGCTTTAAAACTAGATACAACTTCTCAAGCTTGGTTATACGTGTCCCCACTGAGTTTTTAATCGTCCTCGATTAAATAACACGTAACATAATTTTACGAGACCTCACAATATGATAATTAAGCTTGTAGAATTCTACCTGATAAGAAACTATGGTTTCAATCCATGGAAATAATGTCAAGTACTACTTAAATGTCTTAGATTTTCGCATGTTCATATCAAGAACGAGCGAAAATGGACACTAATGCTTTTACTGCATTAATTGTGCTATTCTGACATTTTGCTATAGAAGACAAAGCAGAAAGCGGCAAATGACGGGGATTGGAATGCTGTGCAGCTGTACTTCGGTTGGAAGGACAGAGTTCAGCATAAGGCTGTCCTATCAGATCAGGAACCGCAGCTCCCTCTCCCTGCTCGGCAGTAGGATTTACCTGCTGTACAAGCAGTTGTTCCAGTACAACTGGAGATATTTTACTTTCCACTTGTTACCCTGGTCCCAATGTTAGTATTTCGCTGCGAGGTTGATGTGAAGACTGTACAATGTCTGATTCACTACACTCGAATACCAAGACTCTGTCATAACTTGAATCTGAGCTGGTACTTTTGGCATCAGATTCCTTTAGATCAGGTCTGGTAACAAGCGACGGGGAAACAGCATGCCATCTTGTTTGTTTCTTGTAGCTTGTTGAGTGAGTTGGGCTTACACATTCCTGACCAGTATTTAACAGTGGTAATAAATTATCACTGTTAACTGACTGTTTGCTTTCTTTGAAATTCTGGGTTTGACCATATAAGCATTTGCATCACTATTATGCCTCTGTATGATATATACATCAGGCTTCCATGCATTAGCAATTTTATGCCTCCCTGTAGGATGATTCCGAAACAAGACAGGAGTACCAGGTTCATACACAGGTGTGTTTACCTTGGTACTATGGGGCAGTAATGTACAGCTTCTTGCTGTCTGAGACGGCTATTGGCCTTTTCAAATACAGAAGCTAGTCGATCTGCATGTTGGTGAACCCAATCAGTTTGAAAGCTGTTGCCTTCTTTGTTGGTTATTCCTGACAGATAGTTGTCAAGTGGAATAATAGGTGGTGTCCCAAAGAGAATATGATAGGGTGCAAACCCAGTTGATGAGTGAGGTGTACAATTATAAAAATACGTAAGCTCACCTAAATATTAAGGCCAATGAGCTTTCTTCTCTTCACTCAGTGTTTTCAATAGATTGTGCATAAATCGATTGAAGCGTTTACATTGGGCATTGCCCCGTGGATCAAGAGTTCATGACTTTTGTATTCCATATGACTTGCATAATTAGGACATAACTTTATTCTCAAAAGATTTACCACCGTCCGAATGGATCCTAGATGGAATACCTAGTTCAAAAACCCATTTTTCCAGTAGAGCTTTCGCTACTACTTTGGCCAATTGATTTCTGCAAGGCACCGCTAGGGTGTTCTTTGAGAATATGTCAGTTATCACCAGTACATGTTCAATATTTCCTGCCTTTTCCAGAGTGGTGAAATCAATTGCGATAGTCTCTAAAGGGTCAGAAGCTGTCAAATGACACATTTCAGCATATTGTCAATGATAATTGCCCTTAGAAACTTGGCATTGATGGCAATTATGAACATAGATGCTGACTTGACTGTACATACCATACCAGTAGCATCTCTGCCGCAAAATATTGTATGTACATTCAACACGTTGATCCCCATATTGTCATGCACCATGGTCAATACCTTACTCTTCAAATTTTCAGGTATGCACACTTGATTTACTTCATGTCCATGCAGGACAATTTTTCAGAAAAGAATGTCATCTTTAATGTAAAAACGGTGTAGGAAACGTAACATTCTACGGACAGACACTGACTCAGATCTGAGTTCTTGTCTAGTGGGCGATGATCCACTGCTGACATATTTGATCACAGCTGACAGTTGTTTGTCAGCTTTCTGTAATTCAGATATCTCTTTTGAAGACAAGATGTCTTTAAAAGATGGATTTTCCGTCATTTGATCAGAATCGCTTGTGTGCTGTGAATATGCCATAGCAGTGCTCAAGGAACTTGGAATGGGACTCTCAGCAATTATTTCGTTCATGATGGTATGGACTGAGTCAACATCCAAATCTTCTTTGTCCTCACTGGGAGGAAGAGATTGTTGACTGAGCAAATCTGCGACCTTGTTCTCAGGACTTGATCTGAATTTTATCTCAAAATCGAAGTCAGCCAACGAGGCTACCCAACTCATCTCTGCGGCTGTCTTTTTCTTGGTTTTCTGTAAATATGACAATGATGAATTGTCGGTATATACAGTAAAGAATGAGCTGTACAGATAGTCCTTGAATTTTTTTGTGACAGCCCACACTAATGCTAATAGTTCTAGTTTGTAAGAACTATAATTTGTTCATGTTCTTTTCGTGTTTTCGGAGTGTTCGGCTTGCATATGCTATCACTACACGTTTACCATGCTTAATCTGGCTAACCCCGTCAAGCATGCGTCAGTTTCCAAAATAAAGGGCAGATTGAAGTCTGGAAACCCTAGGATGGGACTGGAAGTGAGACGTGACTTGATGATGTTTACAGCTTCTGTACACTCAGGAGTCCAGGCATAAGCAAGACTCCATTTTGAGCTGGAATCTTCACCACTCAAAATTTCATTAAGTGGAGATACGATGTTGGCAAATCCTTTGATAAAGCGGCGGTAATAGGAAGCTGCTCCCAAGAATGATCTTAATTGTTTTACTGTTTGAGGCATGGGCAAAGTTGGAATTGCTGTTACCTTATCAGGATTTACCTTGACACCTTCACTGGAGACGATATGTCCCAGGAAAGCTACCTCCTTTTTGAAGAATTCACATTTTTTTGCTTTGAGCTTTTATCCATGAGCTCGAAATCTCATGAAAATTTGCTCAAGTTTGTCCATCATAGCTGGTATAGTGGTGTCATAGGCCAGAATGTTGTCCACAAATAAAATTAGACCACCCATGTCTTTCAAGTCACCAAAAGCATTGTGCATCAAATGGCAAAAAGCTGCACCACTGCTGAGAAGACCACAGGCAGAGATGTTAAATTGCCAGAGTTTCCCTAATGCCTGAAATGCAGTGATGTGATGGTCATCTTCATGTATTGGCACATTTAAATACCCTTGGGTCAGGTACATAGAATTGAACCAGCAGGCACCCTTAAGAGCGTCCAGCGATTCCTCTATACTTGGTAGAGGGAAAGCATCATGAATGGTTTTGGCATTGACTTGCCGGTAATCTGGCTTTTCTGATGGTATTGTCCTTTTTCTTGACTATCGCCATTTGGCTTTTAAAAGGTGATGTACTCTCACTTATGACACCCTTTTCCAGCCAATCCCCAATAATTTGCTTCACCTGGGGAAGCAAGTTGGGGTGCATGGCTGTCTGATTGACGGACAGGTGTATAATCAGTCAAGAAGATTCTCTGTGTAATTATAGATGTTTTGCCCACATCTTGATCATTACAGCTAAATACATCAGAATATTTCACACAAAGATCCCGGAACTGTGATTCTTCGTCAGGTGTCAAATTTTCATTCTCTATCTTCAGGTCAGGAGGAAGTTCGTGGGTACTGGACTTGGGTATTGTGGTTGTTGATAAAACATCGCCAGTCACATTCACCCGATCACATTGGTGTACACCACATTCAGAGTCCCGCTGTATGTCTTCAGTTAACCAATCACACTCAATGTTTGGAATATCTTGTGTGAATAATTCCAAACGAGCAAGTTTAGTATTGGAAACTATACGGATATCTGATGTGGAGATATTGCAGACCTGGACATAAACAGTGTTACCTGACACCCTTGAACAGGTTGGTGTAACAATCAAACCATATGGCAAGTTATTTACTTGTTGAACCAGAATATCCATGCCATGATATAATCCATGTGAATCTTTCACCAGAGCTAACACAGAAATAGATGTACAATTCTGAATGGTGGGAATGAAGGTGCAGTTAAAGAATACCATGTAACAATTTAAGAATTAGTCGTGTTGAGATAATTATCACCATGATGTGATGTGGCAGTCTTTTTGTAATCAACGGTCGCATAATTACTGCAGGCAGCGGCACAACTTACGGTGGATTTTAATGACGCGGCAGATCAGAGGCCTTATGCTGCGAAAACTTCAGCCCGTTCGCCCGGGCTGGTGGCACGGTCCCAGAAACTGAAAATCAGTCTTAATCTATTAAATTTCTTAAAATCAGATACAAGTTATACATCTTACATGTTTTCTCTTGTAGTACCTAAAATATGAGCTCACACAGTGATAAAATACACGAGATTTTAAGTCGCGAATCCATGGAAATATTCCGAGATCCGCCATCTTAGCATAATATTGGTTAACAGCAAGTTCAGAAAGCAAGCCGTGTTGTGAGTGGTAGGCATATCCATATGACCAGTTTGGCGGTAAAACACAAAACCGTGGGTTTTGTGACGTCACGAATCCCAGGGTTCTGCGAATTATTTAAAACAGTGGGATTTCTGACGTCAGAAAACCCTAGGTTTTGCAAATAATTGAACAAAACAACTGCAAAACCCAGGGTTATCAGGACAAAACTCACGGTTTTGAAACAAAACCGCGAGTTTTGTGAAAAGATTGGATAACAAAGCAAAACGCTGGGTTTTGTTACAAAACCCAGAGTTTTGTGTGCAAATCCCTGGGTTTTGTGGCAAAACCTTGGGTTTTCCAAGCAAACCCCAAGGTTTGGTCTACAAAACCCTGGGTTTTGTGACAAAACCCAGGGTTTGGTGTCTGTTATTGAACAAAATTTTAAAATTCTGATATTTGCTCTGTTATCCTGAGTAATGTACAAAACCCTGGGATTTGCAAGCAAAACTAAGGGTATTCTTACAAAACTCACGGTTTTACGTACAAAACCCTGGGTTTTGTACCAAAACTCTGGGTTTTCCTTACAAAACCCAAGGTTTTGGTACAAAACCCTGGGTTTTGTACACAAAACTCAGGGTTTTGTGAATTATTGAACAGTACAACTTCCATACACGTGAAGACTGGTGTTAGAAATGTGCCTGGTAATTCTATATGTTACAACAATCAGCAGGTTCTTATCACTCATTTGCCCCTTGTGTATATATATATATATATATATATGAATGCCCAGTGGTCTGAAATATTTGTGTGCAAATCATTATGCTTACATTTATGTTTTCTTGCTGTCATCATGGAGACACTTTAACCATGTGGACCCTCAGAGCTAACCTGGATGTGAAATGCACAGTGGGTCAAAATGGTGGAGCTCAAACAGTTAAACTTACTTCTGTATGTGCCCAAGATAAGCAGCAATTCAGTTGTTCCATTCTCTGGGGTTATGCCAACTTAAGGCACTGCACCAAACTGTTCTTCTTGCTCTACCAAATATGTTTTATCATATACAGATATTTATTTATGCAGCCATAAGCCTTTAATCTGCTAAAAGCTCAGCAATAGACATGGTAGGAGTATTTTCTGTTTTGGAAAGTCTAGATCTCTTGTGATGAAGATTGTATATTATTATTATTATTATTATTATTATTATTATTATTATTATTATTATTATTATTATTATTATTATTATTATGTGTCCATGGTGGGCTGTATGTGCAGCCTGGAGTCTGCAGGTCTAGGCTCACTGGGACCACCTGGCAGAGGGTACCACCCCTGGGGATGGTGGTGTCTGGGCCATCCATGGTCCTCCTGGATTCTCTGCACAGGACAGACTGCTGTCCACACATTTAGTACATGATGTGTGAAGGTTAACGTATTCCCTGTCTCTACAGTCATCAGCCAAGAGAGACCACCCTCCCCTTAGAGATTGCATTACAGAACTCCAAATCTGTTCACTTTCTTCCATGTTAGTCTACTGGTCATAGAGGGTCACCTGTCTTATAGAACCACTTTTAGCAACACTATAGGTGTTCTGCCAATCAGGGACACCTGTAATTCATACCACAGGTCACTGTGTACAAGTCTGTATTAATATCTGTGCTGCATTATTCCACACATCCAGGCAGATGGGAGTCATTAGATGATCCTTGAAATGATGCAGTCCTTGCCTTGTTTGGGTATGTTCAACCTACATGTATGTTGTTTCAGAGTTTTTACAGGCTCACCATGTTTTCTCATCAGAGTTTCCTTAGTTGCATATGCATGCATTTACCACAAGAGTCCTGGATCAAGCTTGCCCACTTAAGTGATGAACTAAAACACATAGTGATGATCTGAGTACATGTACAGTTAAAATGTTTTTTATTTATTGTATTTGAAGCAAAGTTTGAAAGTAAATAGATTGGTGCAAAAATATTACTGCCCGTGTAAATATTTCATAACTAAATCATTTGTCATTCAAATGTTGCTATCATTTATAAAGATAACCTGAATGTAAAATGCAAAATAAGGTGGACCATGTAAGCATATTTCCAAGACAACATTCTTCGGCAAATAAAAATACTCTCAGGTAAAGTGCACTTATAATACTTCAATACAACATCATATTTGAAATCCCACAATATTTGCTAAAAGCTCAGGGAAGATCGATGCGTGGGAAATGTACGGTTGCCAGCAGTTGCCGAGCTGAACATAAGTCTACTTATCAATTCTTTCACTAATATTTAGTTCACTGATTCATGTTACATCTGGTAGAACATCAGAACCATGTATTTCAGAATTACAAAAAAAAAAAAATGTTGATGGCCCTTTTAAACATCTTGTTGATAGGGCAGACTGTGGGACTGTTTAAGCCTAATTGTTCTTTCACATTTTGTGAACAATAACCATTGCCCTTTGGCTCACTTTGATGTTCAGAAACTACTCAGTTCACCATGTTAAATATGAAATCATTTTCCCACAAAGTGAGTGGAGAAATAAAAGGGAATTAAAATCAAACTTCCAGAATTGGGGCAACATGTGCATGCTTGTCACTTGTCAAAGTGGCTACCAACAACAAAGTTGGTTCTGCCATATTGTGCTCTTCCAAGGCTTGGTAATGAAATAGACATGAGGCTACGCTTGAGGAGGTTTAACACTTGACCGTCAGCCAAATGTACACAAAGCTATTGTGACTCTTACATGGGAATTGAAACATATCTGACCATGTAAATTTTCGCTTTTGTCTGAAAAATTAACCAGACCCTTCTAGCCTCCATCTTCAGGTAAAGTGGCAAGACAAAACTGCATGACTTGAGTAAATATGTTTGCTTGTTCAAACTTATCTCTGCACACAAAGCATGCTTCTTTTGCAGTTTCATTTAGGTGGTACCCACTGGGACAGAGTAAAAGAGCTGGAGTGGGGAAATGGAAAGTCTCCATTCAGTTTCCAGACTGTGGTAATTATGCTGGCGCCCAAGTATCTGGGTCACAGTGACATATTCTTGTAAAAGCATGTTCAGGCTATAATTCCTTCACCATGCAACTTAGATTGATGAAACTTAACACAGAGATGCATCTAAAAAAAAGGGTGTGTCATGTACCATAGTTAGGTCACTAGGTCAAGTATCTGGGTCACAGTGACATATCCTTATAAAATTGTGTCTGGGCTATAATTCCTTTACTATGTAACTAAGTTTCATGAAACTTCACACACATATATCATGACCTAAAGGTGTATCATGAAACAAAAATATATCACTAGGTCAAGTATCTGGGTCATGTTAATACAATCATATGAAACTGCATTTCACCTCATGCCCGGGCTGCAATTGTGTTGTCCTTCAAATTAGACTAATGAAAATTTACACACGGGTGCATCTGCACATAAGGGTGTGTCATGAACCAAAAGTAGGTTGCTAGGTCAAGTATCTGGGTCACAGTGACAGAATAATACTATAAATGGATTAAAATAGTCTTGATATGTTAAATCTCGACCCTTTTCTGTATTTTTTCCCAGGAGGCAGTGGCATCTGTGAATGAGCAGACACAAAACATAGTATGTGCAGAGGAGAGTAATCAAGTGCCAACAGGCCTGCCTCCTTTTGAATGAAGCCACCCACCAATCCCAACAGAGGTCCAGCCACAGTGAAAACTTACTATAATGACACCATCTGTTCACTGCAAACTATGCCCAGTATCTGAGTATGGCTGATCATTTAGTCAAGTGGCAAAGGAATGGGATTTTAAGTCCAGCAAAACTTGCATTATTGAGTGAATATGTCAGATATCTGAGTGTAACTTAAATGAGGTTTCATTGTAGTTGCAAATGGAGATTGTAGCCTAATGCTTATATCAAGGGACAGCAATTGGTCAACAGAATAATCTGTCAAGTCAAAAGACTTAACTGTACCAGGGACGTGCTATAGATGGACTACCAACGGCGGGGCCCCCTTTGTACCATGCTCAAGTGATCGGGTGTTTGAGCGAGCACCTTCAGTGCTGAACAAACACAACTCCACGGTCCACGCTGTCCGCTGGCAGTTTCTCGGGCCAGGTCACGCGATGAAAGGCGAGAATAATCGCGTCACCGACTGAAATTTGCAAAATTTTTCACTGTGTTCCACATTTTAAAGTCAAAATTTAGCGTTACGCCGGACTCAGCTACAAGAAATGAAACCACCATCATAATCCTACCAGCATGCACTATCCATCTAAAACTACATTTATTATTGCTGATTACTGCGTAAGGAGTTATTATGCACGCAAGTTGTCTAACTTTGCATCAAACCCATCGATGGACTCGCACGGTTCTGATTCAAACGATGAGACTGGTTGCGCAGGCATAAAACTCTCCGTTTTTGAACTTGGTACAATAGCACACCCGATGTAAGTAACCCGATACAAACGCACGCGGAAACATAGATGGAACAACAATCGGACTGAGCAGGGGGATTAACTTGAGCGGCGCTACTGAACACGCTTTGTAGTCGTCGCGCCCAGTTGACCACTAAAGGGATTAGTGCTCCCGTTGGCAGTCCATCTATAGCACGTCCCTGACTGTACTTACATCTTGTAATAAAAAACTAGGTACATATATTTGGTAAATAGACATAATTCACCACTCAGCGGTCTTGAATGGAAGATTTTTTTAGTGCCGCCCAAATTGAATTGTCTTGATGAGTGTAAATAGAAACAGAGTGCTTCCAAATTGGAGCTCTAGGTATTGTGAACTACATGGGACTAATTGAGGACTCGGAACAGCTACGAGTGCACGCAGAACTGCTGCCTTTAATAACGTTGATCTTGTACACTTTACATAATGCTGGTCGCTTACACCTCACCAGGTTTTATCCAGCATTTACCGCTCACTGTACATCGCTCATCGCATTAATTGCAATTACATTCATAACATTAAGTATCTCCATATCAAAATCAAACCTTCAACATAGTATATCACATATACAAGCCACTTTGTATATCACACATAAATTCATATGATTACATTGAATTGAAAAGTCCAAATTGTATACATTAAGCGCGGCCCTTTTTTCACTTACATTGCCGTGAACAAAAATTGTAAACCACACAAAGTTGATACGATTACCGTCAAACTTCAAAGTACTTTATGATAACAAATATTCAGTCAATCATTTTTAACGATGACTTGAAAAGCAAATCACTTATGCTTACAATATTACGGAATACCTACCCGGCATTTTGCCACCTTCAACACGTCGCGCACAAGCACCAAACCAACAATACTGAGTCATATGTGCAAATGAACGGCACAACCGTATATTACCAAAAAAACCCTCCAATTCTAGTTCAAAACCATCATATAAAATTCCAATAATGCTTTTACTTGACACAGCGGGACATATACGCATGCATCTTACTTGACACAGCATGCCATATACGCGTGCATCTTACTTGACACAGCGTGACATATACGCGTCCTGGCAAATCTTACTATAAACATACAAGGTGCACATGTATTACAGCAAAGTTTTACCAAACAATACATGAAGTTTGAAAAAACTCAATATATTTCATATTCATACATGTAAGCGCACTTTAACGGCAAAAAGCAGGACCCAGTAAAACGCATTTTCACAAGTTACCTTTTTAGAACGATGCATACATTTAGTTAGGAGTTCATATAAGTATGTACATTTACATTTTAATATCAAATTAAACTTCTTAATATACTTACAGGAACACTATAGCAGTGTCTGCGTTACAACCACCCCATGTTAGTTACAGAATTGAAGTGTGCATTGGCCATATGCACACACCCTACGTGGCTGTTACACGTGCGGCTAAAAAAAAAGAACCGCATGAGTGAAAAAAAGAGATATAACACCATCAAATTTCATGTGGGCAAAAAATAACAAGTTGAATACTCGTTAAAAATTGGAAGCAAAGGCAGCAGACAGGGGTGAAACCTACGTCACACAACAAAAGACAACAACAACAACAACAAAAAATCAAATACGACTGAACTGCATTTGACAGGTATGATTTGTGACCCGTGGAGACAAGATTTGATTCCCGCTGCCAACATGCTGATGCCTTGAGCAAGGAACTCTTTACCTTAATAGTTTGACTAAATTCGTTATTAAATTAGGTGCAGGGTTCGCTGCTATGGGGGTAGGTCTTACATGGCTTCTTCACAGTCCTTCACACTCAGAGAGGAAATTAATTTAGACAAGATAGACTCCTATGAGCAAACCCAGGCAATTTGAAATTAAATCCATGGCCTTGCTGCAAGCCCCAACCAAGTTGTGGAGTCAGCGTTGACTGACTACCCTTGAATACCTACCTACTGTCCCTGTATGCTGTGGTGTCCCACTGTCTCTGTATGCTGTGGTGTCCTGCTGTCCCTGTGTGCTGTGGTGTGCTACTGTCCCTGCATGCTGTGGTGTCCTACTGTCCCTGTATGTTGTGGTGTCCTACTGTCCCTGTATGCTGTGGTGCCCTACTGTCCCTGTATGCTGTGGTGTGCAGGCCACGTGCACTTCAGCCTGATGGATGCACTCAGCCTTAACTCATGCTTATAGATTTTGAGACAAATTACCTGCATGGTGTTCAGCTAAGTTCAAAATTTATTATCCATGATAATATTGGCAGGTCACAGGACAGAGAATATAGCATTGGCTGGCAGTTGCAGGCAGTTGTAGTGGTATCAGATGGTGGTGGGGTGGGGGTGAGGCTTACTATGTGAAAAAAAAATCCAACAAGAAGTGCCACAGACAGTGTCTGCAGCTGACAACCAAAAGCTAGGTTTCGCTATTTACATTCATAAGTTTGACAGTTGTCTCAAGGAATCTTGAATCAAGCAGTTTCGGCACCACACCATCACCATATTGGCTGAAACATATTTATTTAAAAAACGATTGGATAACAGGAACTATGCCTGCCCTATATGAATTCCTCTTGTTTATCACCATATTGTTTTGGTATTTCCCAACACCCATATTTCCAAACGTCACTTGAACACTCATATGATATTTCTGTGTTCACACTAAGAAAAGTTCGTTAAATTATAATGAAAGGGTGGTTTATACAGTGTTTTCATTTTGTTTTAATGTAGGAGTTGGAGTGAGCAGAGTAGGAGGTGGAATCGATCTGCCAAGCAAAGCGAGGTGAAGCCAGAAACGCTGGGGATCCAGGGGCCTCCAAAGGCCCCTGGAAGCTCAGGGGTTCTAGATGCTCAGATATGCATTCTGGCTGATTTTTCTAATATATTTATACTCTTTCTGGTGACTGTTTTCTCTTGTGATTTTTCTGTTTTTTTCAGCAATGACACACTCATAGTGTTCTTTTGTTCAGAAAAAAAAATGAAATGTTGAAATAAATAAATTTTTTCATCAACTTGTGCCAAATTTACATTTCTGTTTCAGATTCACAGACTACAAGACAGTGGCACTGGAAAAATAAGAATGAGAATTGGAAAACATCTGACTTTTGACCCAGAGCTATAAATGGATTTGTGCTGAGCAAAGTTTGAACATGTGTGGTCTCCCCATGCAGTCAGCAGATTGAAGTTCTTCTAGTGTCACTCAGATATTAATGTAAAGCAGAAACTAAACAGTGAACACCACCTTATTTCAAATTTTTTTTTTTATCTGGTGAAGTTTGATCTGAATAATCAGATTCATCAGGGACCAATAAAAGTGACTTGAAGAAAGATTGCTTAACAGCTATTTCAGACAAATAGAAGTTCCCCCTCAGGATGTTGAGACTAGACAAGGTCAATAGAAGATTCTGAAAGTACTGATCTGAGGACAACTCTGAATCTGGACTGGAGGGCTAGGGTTGTGATTTCCCATTACTTCTGATTGAATGAAATATATTAAATATATGCAGCAACTCCAAACTTTTAACAGTCTGATTGGTTTGCCTTACACCTCTGCTGAGTCTTAAAATAAAGATTACACTTAGAGCTCAGTGGGAATATACAACTCTAGCACTCCAGAGTTGTTATTAATTTGGTTGTGTGTTCAGCTGAGCAGAACACACTGAGTTGCTCATTATGACCTCTCCTATGCAGAAAGTTTACAGAAAAAAGGGAATTCATGAGAGAAGAAGACTTTTTATCCAGTCCATCTTAGCTGTTTTTACTGCAGCAGAGATGATGTTGCAAGAAAAAACTTGAACATAATATCTCTTCTTTTTCTGCAGATTTTAACAGGTTTGGCAAAATGCAGGTTTTTTCCCCCCTTCAACCACCGTTAAGTCTAAACCTGGATTCAAGCAAAATCTTGAAATGTTACATCTCTGCTGTAGTATATCCTACTCATTATTGTATTGTGCACAATGGCACACAGAATTATTAATTTCTATCAAAGAAAATTCCATTTTTACTTTTCCAGGCAAATGATCAGTTGGATTCATCAAATTATAAATGTTTAAATGTGATAGAGACTTGTTACAGTTCTAAGAATTATTTTTCAATTCTTAGAACTGACTGCAATCAGTCTGTCCTATTTGACATTGTGCCTCTTTATTTGCAGATATCTGGTAGGAGTCAAATGCACATGTAATAAATTCATCACAATTTATCATGGCAGCTGAAGCAAAAATTCTGGAGGGGGAAATGCAAAATTATCACTTCATGTTTTTCCTTTTGAGTTCACTGATTTTTTTCAGATTATTTAAAAAAAAAACAAAAACAAAAAAAAAACTCACACAGTTACTCAATTTAATTATCAATCAACATAGTAATTAATTTAATTGCCATAGGTAGTACATATTTTGAATATTATTTCCTTGGTGTTCATGACACACATTTTCCATCCTATCAACCATTTTTGTAGATACTTTGAACAGTATCATTCATGTACAACATGATTTAATGAATAAAAAACTCACTGTCTCTTACATCATGGTTTTGAATAAAAAGTTACAGAATTTGAACTTTTGCATCACTGTCTTTGATTTGGTATGGATAGGAATTAAAAAAATTCAAGCATAATTCATTTGAAATGTATTATGTTTCAGTTTTCAATTTTCATCTGACATATCACTGACACTCATGTCAGTGTCACTCTCTGACTCTGAGTCCGTCCATGTAGTTTCAAAGTCTGGTTTTGAAAAATCGAGACCCAGGGATGACAATGCATCACTTAGAACAGTTTCTGTTACATCTTCTGGGCTATGCACAGATTCTGTGGATGGCTCAGAAGAAAAGGAAGAAACTTGATTATCATCTACTACATAACGAAGTTTCTTTCTTTTCTTCCGGGCCATCCATATGTGTACTGCTTTAGCCACTACTGCATCGCATTCAGCAGTAAACAGGGGTGGCCCATTGATAGAGATGTGCATAAGTGGAAACATCATGGCATTTTTCATGAAGCCTGTTTTTAATTAGCTTTTTGCTGGCTCCCCTCTCTGGCCATGCATTTGTGGCCGGCAGGGTAAGTGCAATCTGGGCCCTAATAAGAAGGTTTAGAAATGCCATTCATATACAGCTCTCATTCTCATTAGATTTTCAGGCACCATTTAGTTGGAGTTTCCACCTTTGAAGAAGCTGACTGGGCATGATTTTTAACTTCCTTTGGCATTTTCTGCCTCAACTCATGCAAGTCATACTTCAGGTCCCCCATTCAGCAAGAAACAAGTCGTTTTTGTTTTCATCATCTGGATAGAAGTGATTCGCCAGCTTGAATGCTTAAGCTACACCATGTTGCTTAAAAGTAGCAGACCCAGTGTCGTCATCTGGGATGGATGTTGGGCTGAATAAACAGTCAAATGCTGTAATAACAGGGATAACAGCTTTCCGATCAAAGTGTTCATCAATGTTTTCCTTCATTGCACATACATACTTTTTCAAAGTATTTGATATCTTTTCGGTGTCCCTATCTGTCAAGATAATATCAACATATGGTCCAAGGGTTTCATCAGCTGAAAGATCCTGCTTCAGTTTTGTTATGGGTTCCTCAGTCGTTGTTAGCAGATCAAACCTATTTTTGGCATGGTTAAGAGTAAGGCGTATGCCAGTATAGTTTACAGTGCCATACTGGAATGATTTGCTAATATCGGCCAAAATTGGGAGGACAAACTCCAAAATATACAAGTCCATGATGAAGGTTTTTTGTGCATGTGTTTAAGAAGACCAAATGCAGCTGGATCATGATCTTCAAGCTGCTTCAAGGTATGGGATACAGCCACAAGGCAACTGGCACAAGTCTGTACTGATTGGTCAAAGGACAACCACCTTGTTTTACAGGCTCTCTTCATTTTTTTGACAACTTGTTTTTTTTTTGATGAGTTATTAAGATTTCAAGACTTCATTTGCAGTTGCATTTTTACAAGTACTGCAGTTTTTTTGTTTGAATTTTCAAACAAAGCCCACAGCTGATTTAAATAAAGCTGGACAATTATAATTCCTTTCAGACTGGAATCGGAATCGGCACATGCCAGGGCTAGTCTATGGCATATGCAGTGAATATTAAGTGGACTAGGTAGCTCTCTCTTGAGTCTTGCTGCAAGCCCATTTTGACGTCCCACCAGAACAGCAACACCATCGGTAACAAGGCCACACATATTTTCTTTTTTTACTGACAGTGCTAATAGTGTATCAGAGAGTACTTTGAAAATAGCTTCTGCATCTGGTTTGTTATGTTTGGCAAGTAAATCAGTGACAAACAAAAATTTGACAACCACCTCATCTTTTTCTTTGTCATAATACTGAATGAACCCAATCATTTGCTCCTTCACAGAAATATCTGTGACATCATCCACTAAAAGTCCATAGGTTCCAGACAAATCAATTTCATTGACAATGGCATCCTGAATGAAGTTACAACAATTTCTCTTAAAATGGCTGCTGACCGTGTACGAAAGTATTCATCACCTGCAGCCCGAGATGTTCCAATAAACAGAGAACAGATTGGGCTTTGCCATTAGCGATACACTCAGCAGCCAACCAGTATAATGACTAACATGTTTTAAAGTGCACAGACTTCTCCACTTGTTTCTGCTCATCTATTTCCTTCTGAAAATAGTGCACAGACTTCTCCACTTGTTTCTGCTCATCTATTTCCTTCTGAAAATAGGATGCTCTGCTTGTCAGTTCTGTGGCAATGGCTGCAGCATGCCTGGCACTCTTGCAGTGCTCTTGCACTGATTCTCTTTTTAATCTTGTTGCAGGTTCACTACCGTACTGTTCCATTTTATTTTTTTCAGTTCTTGTGCTGTGTTTTTTGCATATCAAACAGAACATACCCCACCTCAACAAAGGCAAGCCACCCAATTCCAGTCATTTTGCAGAAACAGAGTTCTTTCTCCTGGATCCAATGATGATTAAACATTTCTTTCTTTCTCTTTAAATTCTATCTCTCTCTTTATTTGAAATAGAAGTGCAACTGCAATCTAGGCACAAGTTGTATAGATGAATGTATGCTGTATCTGAAAATAGTTCTTTGATTAAGTCTGTTATTTCCTTGGTAGACACAGGACTTGCTGCATGTTTGGCAGATGATGAGTTTGTTATCTCAAGAAATGAGTCGGGGGATTGTTAGAAGTAAGCCTAGTTTCTTTTGTTGTATAAGGTGCTGGGCAGGAGCTATTTTTATCTTTCTCAGTTAACTTGTTGGAACAGCATTGACTTGTACTTGCAGACTCTCCCGACTTGCCTTGTGGACATTGATTTGTTCCTAGAAGAGAACAAGTTGGAATGTTACATATTTTTACTGCAAATGTCATGTGCATTTAAAAGACGACTTGGCCATTGACTCAATTTCTTAATTCAATTTTAGGGGAAAACTACATCGCTTCCAAAAGTGATGATAAATTTCATGTATGGTTCACCTTTATATCAAATGTTTGTTTTGTTTGTACTCCTTTTTTCTGTCTTGGTGATTTTTAATCAACCCTTCATGTTCTTTATTTATTTCAAGACCAGCTTGATATATAACATGAAAGATGATTCTTTAGGCTTAATCAGATTAAATATGAAAGTTTATTAATGTATCATTAAATAATCAGTATGATGTCTGACTTTGTCACATTGCTATATAACTGCAGTGTCACTGTCTGGCAACTCAATTATGCAGTATCAAAAGCCAAGAGTAGATAAGCCAACATTCAAAGTGTTAATTCAGAGACAAGTTACAAGTGAAGACTACAAGGTCCAAGGATAGCATGCAACCCAGGATAGCACCAGCCACCATTACAGCAATCTACACAAATGCCTATGTTTTACTTTTAATTTGAAGCAAAGTATCACCACATGTATTATAGCCTAAGTTGTATTGATTATGACAACAGACACTCCATATTTAAAACAAGTCACATCAAATCTGCAATGAAAATATGAACAAAGGATGATCATATCCAAGCTAAGAATGAAATCGTCAATGCCCCTTCATTTTAAGTTCTGCCATGGAGGTTTCTTTCTACCTCCATCGTTCTACAAAATCTTCCTCCCTGATTTGCTAATGCCATAATGGAAAAAACATTCTACAAGTATAGCTGGTATTCACATTTTGCACGATCTAGTACAGTAAGTACAACAAGTTTCCAATTTGAGTAAATTTTTTCATGTAACTCCTGCATTTTGGCCTACCGTGAGTCGTGACAGAAAATGTGTCTGATCGTAATAAATGCTTTCTCCATTTATCAGTCCTCTATTATCGCCCAAAATTAATTCTTCTTCTGATCAACTTCTCTTTACGTTTGATTGCACTTAAAGAACACACAACTATCAGATGATATCTTTAGAAATGTCTTTCTTTTTAAATGTATAAATACAGCATGAAAGTGACTAACACTTCTCACAAGATACCAGTAAATTGGCTGCGTATTTCCAAGACAGGCACTGTGCTTAATTTATTGCATGGCATGGTTGCATTTGCAGCTCGCATTCACCTCATCGGTTGACCTATCATTTATTACTACTGAGGTAGGGGAAGTTTAGTTAAAATACATATAGTTTTAATCTTTATTGTCTTGTATATTACCTTGACAGAAATCTGACAATTTGGCCTGTCGTTTTGCTGGCGGTGGGCCCACAGTGGCCATGCTGCCTCGTGTAGCAGAAAAATATCGTCACGTGACAGTGTAATCCAATCAGAAGACGCAAATCAGGGAATCACCTTGACATGACGCCACAGGGCCAGGGGGAAATCCTTGCATCATTGAACTGTGTTGGACTGACAGACACAGCATTGATAATGTTCCGGTAGTCTAGTATTAGTATCTGACTTTGCAATGCTCAAACAAGCATATATCACAATCGATTTTTCATAGGAAAAGATCAGTATTATATATAGGTTCATGATGTGTATTAGTTAGTACTTTTTTTTTATAGACCGCACACATTTGTGTACAGACCGGCAATTGCGCCGTCCACCACCTCATTGTGAAGACACTGCTTATAACAATGTTTTTAACAAAGGGACACATCCAGTAAATTTGAAGCCTTCAAGAGTCACAAGCTATAATAATAATAATAATAATAATAATAATAATAATAATAATAATAATAATAATAATAATAATAATACAAAGAAGAAGAAGAAGAGAATGGGAGGGTTTGCTAAAAAGGAAGTTAAAGTGGAAGTTGTGTCTGCAAATGCCATCTAAAGGCCACAGACCACAGTTATAAATCCTTCTATTTTTCATATTAGCATTTTTGAGTCAAAAAAATAGTATTTTCGTATTTTAAAATTCCATGATAGGCATTTAACCAATAAAAATGTCAGAAAAACATGGATGGATTTTTGTCATATAATTCCCAGCTCATTAAAATTGTGATAATTGAAATACGAAACAACACCTGGATGTCAGCTTTATACAGGTGTATGAACTGTACTCTTGCCAGGGTCACATCATTGTCCTTCCCCACCATAAAGTTCCCACCTGGCCTGGAAGACAGTGCACCTATATGACCTCCAATGAAGCAACTCTACGATGCAGTAAACCTGACTTAGCTAACTTTATTTAAACAGAAGCTACAGCATGCTGAAAACACAGTATATTCACAATTACGGACTATCTCCATTAGGATGCGTAACCAGCCTATCACAACTGTGGTCTGTAACCTAAAGTGCAATAGATGGAAAAATTTATTTGTGACTCAAAAAGTGGGAGATCTGCTGGGTGTTTGTGAGGGGCCACATAGATAGTCCATAGACCATGAGGAAGGAATCCCAGCAGTCAATAAATGGGGCCATATTCATGTATGTTGCAAGAAAGGAGCAAAGAGCATAGCTTTAGAGAGATGGGTTCCTCCAGCAGTGTCTGTTTATGTATCTGATGATTGTGATTGAACATTTTTTATCATGGATGTCAGAGTTCTGATCCTTGTGCTGAGAGGGTTCATGTGCTGCTTGATGTTCCCCACATGGCTTTGCTATCAATACATCTACAGACAGATCCCTTCTAACTTTCCAAAGGTGGAATGAAATTGCTTGATCAGTGTTATCAATTCAGACAGACAAGGAGTTGATGACACCACCATAGTAACTCAGACAACAGTCAGAGGACAGGTACCACAAATTGTGTTTTTTCTTCACCAAGTGGTGTCTGGCATCAAAATCATTTGCAGCTTCCAAACTTGCAAAAGGGCATTGGGGCCATTCTATGTAGTTGCAAGCTTGGTAGAATCAGTAGCATTGACATGTTTCCAACCTTGTGAAACTTGTTTAGTGTTCTCTATTTTTTTGCAGGGATTGATAAAGCTGCGGAGGTTCACTTACAACACTTGAAGGTGGAGTGAGCTGTTAAAGAAGGAGTAGATTTAAGCCTCAAGTGTCATGCAATGGGCAACCCTGAACCCAGAGTGGAATGGTACAAAAACAAGCTCAGGTAAATATCTTATCCTTGCACACTGTTCACCTAGCACACAGTTCAGTAGTAATGTAAAATAACAAAGGCTTTGTGAGGACATGTTTGAATCAACACTTTAAACTAGGGACATTACCATCATTACACAGGGCCATTGTTTCATTCTTGGAGCAAGACCTTCACTTTTCACTCGTGCCATGGTAATCCACAGTAGTGACAAGGTATATGCCTATGTGTGTGCATGTAGTCTTTCCATGTGTGATTATGTAGTCTTCCTATGTGTGAGCATGTAATCTTCCTATGTGTGAGCTTGTAGTCTTCCTATGTGTGAGCATGTAATTTTCCTATGTGTTTTCCTATAGTCTTGCTCTGTGTGATCATGTAGTCTGCCTATGTGTGAGCATGTAGTCTTCCTTAGCCTATCCACATGCAGCCTTAATGTAAACATTATTGGAAAAGGTCTGGATCATAGGACCCTGCACCAGTGATAAGTTGAGATAGATTTCAAATTTTCAAAATATTTTCAAAAGCTTTTAAAAAACAGCAAATTAACATGAATTGTAAGACAAGGTAATACCTGCTACTTAAGATCATCCTGTGTACCAATCAACAGTGATCCTGTAAGGCAGGTGGTCCTTGCTGACAGAGAGTTTACAATCTAGACTTGGGTATCCTCAAAAGTGTAGGGGCTCTTGCAGTGTTCTGTGGTCTGAATTGCAGGTACCACTACGTGGAACATGCAAAAATCAGAACATTCGATGCATATACAATTAACCCTTTCAGTGCCAAATTTTGGACCAAGTCAACAGCTTTTTTGGCACACATTAGCCCAATGCACACTGAAAAAAGCTGTTGACCTGGGATATTTTCTCTGGAACTAAAAGCATGTGGTACTTGAATGAAAGGTCTTTATACGAGGAATAGGAATCTGGAATCCTAATGATAATTCAGACTAGTTTGACTTTAGTAGATCGACTTTAGATGTGATTGGCACTGAAAGAGTTAATAAGTGCTAGAATTGCATGTTTGGAGTACATTGAGGCATTCAGTCGGTGGCATACCTGTGAATGGGTGGGTCAGAGCATCAGCTTAGGACACCTACCATGTGTGTGGTGTTGCAATTTGCCTAGTTCTCCTTGGGTCAGTATCACATGTACAGCCAGGTAATCCATCATCTATCTGAAAACCTGTTATTTTGGACGCACCAATGTCATACAGTAGTCCCCCTTTTGAAAGACCCCCCCTCTGATGAGAGGCCACCCCGCTTGACAGGCCACATTTGACTGAAGCAAGTGTTGCCTTTGCATTATATTTCCCCCTCATGAGAGGCCTCCCCGCTTGTAAGGCTACATTTCTGGTGCATTTTAGGTGGCCTCATCAAAGGGGGACCACTATATTTTCATTCCCAGTGGAAAGGTTGCAAATTTGATCCTCAGGTAGAACACATAGATATGCTGACTTACGGGAAGGTCTCAGCCTATAATGTAAAACACAAGTCAGTCAATTACTCTAAGTCATTCCATACCAGTCCCTGATTCCTAGCCTATATTTCCAAATTTCTGAGTGGATAAGATTGCACATTCAAATAGATTATGAAAAGTTTTGTTTCCAGCGTTACCATGTCAGGTCAGTAATTTTGCTGTCCTAGTGAGGCATGCTACAGCTGCTGCCAGACTTGCCAGACAATGTAAACATAATGCAGCTTGCCACCAGTAGGTGGCACTCAAGGTAACTTCCCCTGGTATCCACTTGTTGCAGGTGGAGACACCTGAGGGATAAACAAAATCTGCTCCATTCATTGGTTGAAGTGCCATTTGACACATGATGCAGGTGCTGCCTCCATGTGGAACAACCTATCTGACATGCCTTATTGACTAGGGTCTCCCAGGTGGAATGAGTTATCTAGGAGTTAACTGGCTTCTAGCTTCTAAAATGAGAGAAATGCAGAACAGTTCCCACAGTGAAAAATTATACTACTGTACTTGAAATTCAGAAGTTGGTGGAACTGAAGAGTTTGGCAGCTGTGGGGTATATGCTGGCAAAACCATCACCACCCCCAACCCTCATCCCATTCTGTGTGTACTACGGACTGCAAAGATGATGCCAGTCTCGTGTGTACAGTGGCATCTGTGTATAGATCCAAGATGGTACTATGAATGCACCCAAAAATCATTCATAGAAACAGATCCATGGTTCAATATTTGCCAGTCCATATCAGTCAGCAGATACTCCTATTTGGATGTTTGAGAATTTGAGAAGAAAAGAAGGCTTCATATCATGCATGGTTAAACAGAATTGATTCTGGCATAGATGTTTTGTTGTTTGATCTTTTTCCCTGTAGGTTGAAGTAAGGAGCAGAAAAAAAATGGCATTAATGTAATGTTTCCACTGCAGTCTTCCCAGTTGACCATCAAGGACACAATAATGATACTGACAGGGGAATTAGAGAAAGCTACAGTACTGAAACAGTTCATTATTAGACGCAGGATAGCTTCCAGAGATGTGCATATCAAATGTATGGGCAATGGTGAAATTCACAGATTAGAAGAATCACATTTTCTAACACCTCTTCACATGGATGAGGACTCCTGGCAAATAGTGCTTGTATAATTAGATGAAAGTCCAAAATGATATTATTGGGCCCATGTTTAACATGTGCACATAGTAAGATAAAAAGGATAATGTGGTAACATGTCACAAGTGACCAGTAAGCTTTACTTTAATACAAAGTACAAAAATGTGAGTCTGTCAAAATGAAAAGTGAGATTTTTGTGAGAGAAATGAGTGTGTCGTAGCTGACAGCCTGTCATACAATGTCATGAATGGTCCATCTTGTTCTTCAGGTCCCGTAGACATGGGTTGACTATTAGTGTTAAACTGCCAGGCTTATCAAGAGCCTGGCACAAAATCTTCTGTCACTAAAGTGTGCATGCGGGTTAAGAAACCTCAATACTTACTATTGGAACTCTGTGGCGGAGCAAAATTGTGCTACTGTGTGTATTAGCTCTTTCAGTGCCAATCACATCGAAAGTCGATCTACTTAAGTCGAACTAGTCTGAATTATCATTAGCTCCCAGATTCTTATTTCTTGTAAAAAGACCTTTCATTCAAGTACCAGTATGCCTATAGTTCCACAGAGAATACCCCAGATCAACAGCTTTTACTCGGCACGAATTGGGCCTATTGCACCCAATGTGCACCGAGAAAACCTGTTGACTCAGTCCAAAATTTGGCACTCAAAGGGTTAATTTATGTTTCTGCTGGGATTAATGCCAACATGCTTTTATTGTGAGACCATGAAAATGTTCTCACAATGTTTCAGTAAAAATCACATGCATGGAGATACAAACAACACTAGCTACCTTTAATTACAAATCTTAACTCAATGGTAGATGTAATGGAGGCACATGAATTGTGAAAATGAAAATATGTAAGTTCATGTCAGTTACAGAGATAACCTTGAGTAATTTATATGAGCACAAAGTAACATCAATCACAGCCATGCCACATTTATAAAGCTGGTCAGACATAAAATGCAGCCACATTACGCTTTGATATGATGGAACTGCCTTTGTGTAAAGCAATTTTTAGCAGTGGTTGCACTGATAGGCAAGCTAATGGCAGGTGCCGATATTTGGCTTTTATTTCAAATTGTTTTTACCCTTCGGCCTTATGAGGCCGATGGGTATTGTTGTACCCGGCGCCTTCCGTCTGTCCATCCATCCGTCTGTCCATCCGTCTGTCCGTCCGTCCATCCGTCCATCTGTCCGTCCGTCCATCCGTCCGTCCAGTGGTTTTTACCACCATAACGTCACAAATTTTTTGAGACAGGACTTTTAAATTGCACATGATATTACACTCCTATATAGTCTACTTTGTGTGCAAGCATAATTGACCTTGATGTAATTCTCAAGGTCACACAGTGGTCACATGTGCTAAGCAACGTTACGGCTCTAACTGTTGAAACCCTGCATCTAGCAATCTGTATCTTACACACAAAAAGCTTCATAGAGAGATCTAAAAGCCTATTGAAAATGGAGGTCATAGCTCTGTATTTGACGTACTTTTTGAGGTCAAAGGTCAAGTGCTCAATGGTGGTATTGGTATAAGTAAGGAAGTTTTTAAGTCAGTTACATGAAATTTTATACACACATGTATCATAACCAAAAAATGTGTCATGAATCAAAAGTAGGTCTGTAGGTCAAGTAATTGGGTCACAGTGACCTATTCATTGAAATTTTGTTTACCCACTATAACTTCAGAAGCTTTTGAGACAGGACTTTCAAATTGCATATGATAGTACACCACTGCAAGCATAATTGACCTTGGCCTAATTTTCAAAGTCACACACGGGTCACAAGTTTGCTGAGTGACGTGCATCTAGAAATCTAAATCTTAAAACATAAGAAGCAACACAGGGTGATCTAGAAGGCTATTGAAAGTCAAGGTTATACCTCTATATTTGACCTAATGTTTTTGAGGTCAAAGGTCAAGTGTACAATAGTAGTATTTTTGTAGGTAACTACACCTGACACTATGGGACACTATTCCTATTCACTTACAGGAAAAGAGATTGAAGGCGGCCGAAGGGTACTGCGTTCTTTGAACGGTATTTTTAAAAAGTGTGATGGTTCATCAGAGCAGAGTCTTTTTATCTATAAATGACAAAATGACAGTTATCGGTAGGACAATACAGAGGTCTGAAATCAATGAATAAATCATTAAGTCACATTTCCAGATGATTTCACCCAAAGACCACAGTGGTGTGCCCTGAGTACAGTGTGTCATCATTCTGATAAAGGCTGTAGCCACTTTTACTCAGAAAAAAAGTGCTGATTAGAAAATACAAAATGGATTTTTTTCAGCAGTCAGCCTGTAAGCTTAAGCATACATAGTAGTTTTTGCTGCCAGCGTAGCCTGGGAAATTTATCAGGCAGACAGATTATCACCAGGCAGATATGTAGATTGACAATAGTTGAGCCACAGATGATGTTCATTCATTCCTTATTGGTGGGATATCTCTTGACATAGTTGACAGGACTTATTTTATTTGCACCACAAAAGCATCTAGCAAAAGCCTGAGATACAAAAAGAATGAACTCAGTTGTGAAATGTGTGCTATGGAGCAAGGTGCAGATCTAATGGCAGAACCCACCTGGTGTGGCTTGAGCTCTTAAATGAAGCATGTCACCTGTAGGGGGTGCTATAGGTAACTTTCCCCTGGTATCCACTTGTTGCAGGTGAGGACCCCTGGGGGATGAACAAAAAGGATTGATTCATTGGTTGAAAATATCATGTGGCAAAAGAAGCTGGTGCTGCCACCTTGTAGAATGCTGTATCTGGCATGTCCTGTGGGTGATACAAAGCACAGTGCACACCTGATGACAGATTTCCACTTTGTGCAGGGTAAGCTCTGAAATGTTAGAAGAGGGAAAACATCCAGGGAAAACATCTAGCTTGGATCCCATTTATTTTGCTAACAAATGGCAAAATTTGAGTGAGCTTATTACTCAGAAGCCTTTAAACACAGCAATGGTTTGTGCAACACTGAAAAGTACATGCAGTACTTTATCAGCAGGTAAAATATATGATGGATGCTCACAGAATGAGGTACATCCAATACATCATGGCTTTGACCAACCATGGTCCCTTGCACTAAATAAATCAAAGCAAGTTTGACAGGTTTCAGCTCATCTTGAGATGTTTTACTTTCTCCAGAAATGATAGAATAGATGAAGGAAGATGCCATTATGCCGGACTGTCTGTGTGCTTTGTGCAAGAAATGCACTTACAGAAATGCAAAGTTCTGTAGAGACAATATGGAAGGGCATCAAATTTGTGCCCTATTATTTGTACTGATACAGTGAAGAAAAATTCCTAGTCCTGCCAGTTTCTGTGTTCCTATATGGGCCAAGGAATTAATATTTTTTTTCAGTGCATCCACCAGCAGTGTGCGTGACAGTGTGAGGTGTGAAATAGCTAAAGCTTAACTGCTACCAGAACTTGACTGCAGTGTTCTGTCACAAAGATTGATAGCTTAAAATGAAATGTAGAAAGGTGCCTAACAGGTAGGAAAGCCGGGAGTGAATAGACTGCTGCCCCCTAATCTGAAAACAGCCAAATGTGGTCCTTATTCTTATCCGTGTGTCACATGCTAACTCAGGTAGTTTTTGTAATGAGTGCCTTATGGAGGACCATCATAAGGCTTGAGCAGTTAACATTGGATCTCTGCCTAACTCCAGAATTATCTCAAATGAATTTCACCTGGTACCTTCTTTTTATGTTCTCAGTTGAAAGACTCCCATGACATGCAGGGCGCTTAGTGAATTATAGTCAGAACATCTTTTTTGAACGCTTTTTGATTCTGGACCCCAGGTCTTTTATGTGATGAAAAGGTTGCTTTGATTGGGTCACAGGCAGCGGCTCCATGACTGATGCCTTAAATGAGGGACAGGAGGTTTTTGTTGAATCATTTTGGACACAATTGATATCTGTTAGCCAAAACCAATCAAACAGAAAACTGATTTACCTGCCAGACAGGTAATAGGCTTTCATGTATATATATATAGATAGATAGATCAGACTACAGAGTAGTGGAGGACAGGGTCATGGACTGCTGTTAAGACAAACAGCCAGAACAACACTTGTGTCTGTTGAGTTACTGATCCCTCCCATGATCCCTACTTTGTCAATGTCCCCTCTAATTTCTTGTGAGCAACAGACATCTTTATTTCCTGCTTGCCAGACATATAGTCGTGCCATGCAGTACCTTATAGCGGCACCTAACGTACCTAAGGTCAGTTTTTACCCATCAGCCCATTAGGCCAAAGGGGTATTGACGTCACCTACGCGTCCATCCATCCTTCCTTCCATCTGTCCATGCCTTGTTAACGCCATATCTCCAAAAGTACTGGCTTTACAGAGACCAAATTTTTATCACAAGGGGTTATTGAGGTGCTTCAGGTGCCTTTTGCCAAGTAGGTCACTAAGTCTCACTTTTAAGTCACAGTACTAGATTGCAAAAAAAAAAAAAAAAAAAAACAGCATTAACACAATATCTAAAAAATATTGAATGAAGCTTCATCAATTATTTATGACAGTTGCACCTAAGGATGCCCGAGATGCGTATTGAAAACTAGGTCACAGGGTCACATATTTAGGTCACAGTGCAGCATTGAGGAAAAATGGCCATACCATGATATCTCCAAATATTAAATAACTCATTGTAGCTGCACCAATCATTTATGACAGTTGGTCCTAAAGATGCCACAGACACCTAGTAAAAACTAAGTAACTGGGTCACATTTTTAGGTCACAGTGCTGCATTGAAGAAAAATGGCCTTGCCATGTCATATCTCCAGAAATACTAACTTTGTGGAGACCAAATTTTTATCACAGAAAGCCATTGAGGTGCTTCAGGTGCCTATCAAAAAATAGGTCACTAGGTCACATATTAGGTCACAGTACTACATTGAAGGAAAAAAACCCCGTTAACACAATATCTAAAAAAATATTGAATGTAGCTTCATCAATTATTTATGACAGTTATCCTAGAGATGCCTGAGGTGCATGTTGAAAACCAGGTCACTGGGTCACACGTTTAGGTCACAGTGGTCCATTGAAGGAAAATGGCCTTGCCGTGATATCTCTGCTCATTGCATTTGCACCAAAGCTTTGTCATTGGGTTAAACAGAAGTAGCCTGACCTACTGGAGGGGTTTTGTCATCATCTATGTGTCTGTCCGTCTGTCTGTCCCTCCGTCCTGGCTGAGGGGTTTTGCAGTCACTGACCGTCTTTTAGTAGTACTTGGACTCCACGGAGTTTTGCCAAGTCATTACTTACACCATTTATGATATTTAAAATGAGAGAAGGAAATAAATACTGCATATTACCAACAGGTGTCTTCCTTTCTCTTTTCCAGTGTCTCACTACTGTGTCCTTTTTTATCCTGCCAATGAAGTATAGAGGGTTATGGGAGTAGGATTATGTATCTAGGCAAGACCAAGGTTGGGATTGTATTTGGATGACCTTGAGCAAATTCTCAAGGTCACAGGGTCATGTATGTGAAATAGGTTTCCGTTCGATAAGTCATGAAGAACAGGATGGAATTTGATGAAACTTGGTAGGATTATGTATCAAGGTAAGACCAAGGTTTGGATTGTATTTAGATGACCTTGAGCGAATTTTCAATGTCACAGGATCACTTATGTGAAATTGGTTTCCGTTCGATAAGTCATGAAGAACAGGATGGAATTTGATGAAACTTGGTAGGATTATGTATCAAGGTAAGACCAAGGTTGGGATTGTATTTGGATGACCTTGACCTAATTTTCAAGGTCATAGGGTCATTTATGTGAAATTGAATTCTCTGCAATAAGTCTTGAAGAACTTGATGAAAATTGCTAGAGTAATGTATCTAGGTGAGAGCTAAAATAGGATTGTAATTTTCAAGCAAACTTGGTCATTTGTAATTTGTTATCACCTGTAGCTTATTCAGAGACGTAAGTGTTTCACCGGGAGACATTTGATTCTCTGTTGGAAAATCAGTCTGTTCTAGTTTACAAAGAATATAGACTTATGTCATCAGAAATGTGGTCACAAAAGCCAAGTGGTTTTCACAGCAGTGGTCTTAAATTGCAGGTACCACTGTACTACAGTGCTCCCTCTTTATAACGCTGATGTTGGGGTCCACAGGGTATACCGTGTTCTACTGTAAATTGCTTTATTTTCGTGTGTATAAATTTTCACAGTTTTGTATTTTTGACATTACACTGTAGTTACAATTTCATTGTTTTGGACATAATTCCGATTAACACAATGTTAAACTAGAAAAGAAGATTTGCTTCAAAGCAAATCTGTCTGTGTGCGGTCAAAAGTTGTAAATATAAATCCGACAACTTTTATCCTTTGGTACTTCACATTGCATTAAGCTTATGGCTGGATGCAAATTTCAAAGTCCAAATGACCATGACATTCGACCTTTACAGGTCACATGTAAATTGCACAGTGCTACAATACCCACAACTTAAGCCCAACATGAACCAAATCGGATGAAAATTGACCAAGTTATGGCAAGATGAAACTTTCAAAGGGCCAAATGACCTTGACCTTTCAGTGTTCATTCTTTGGTGCGGCCTTGCGGGATTAGCACACGTTTTTTCAGGGAAGACACACATTGACTTGAGTGACGGGCCTGCCGGGTGCACTGTATAAATTTCTCATTTTCTAATTTTGTTGCAACTTGTGAATACTTTATGAACATTTGTAATTAATTCATGATTTCCAACCTAAGCGCGTAGGTTTTCAAAGCTACAGAAATAGATTGAGAACTCTGTCAGGTGCTCCTCGTGTACATTGGGGGAGAGGGGGCACCGTGCAGTCGTGGAATGGCAGCCCTGATTGGACAGAGCGCAAAGGTCCCTCGGTCATTGTCCAATAGGAGCCATATTTACATTGTTACGCTTCTATGAACTATGTTGTCGACACGCTGCCTTGCGCAACTCCAAACATAGCTGACAAACCGAAAGCAGCCGACAATAAACAGACTGAGAGTGAGCCAGGGGTCACATTTAGCGTGTGTCCTGCATCCTAGACGCAAAAAATGAAAAGACGCCTGGAAATCAATAAAACATTGTCATTTTTCATCTCTGTGGACGCACACATAAAAAACGCAATGCATTTTGAATGATACAACTGCAGATATTACCCAAAACTTAGTAACTTTGCACCTTTGCGGTCACGGTGTTTTGCATCATCCACCATGACCATGATTATGCATTATACTGGTGGAATTCTCTGATGTTCGTCTTTGTTTGTAACAAGTTCTCTTATATGCTAAGAAAACATATTCCTGGGGTATTCCTGCAAAAATTTACATCAGTTCACCTCATTTTAAATGCACTGAGAGCATTTCCAGGTTCCTCATTGGGTGGATTCGATCACGTGCCGCTCACTGTCCAATCAAACTCTTTATTGCCCAGACATGTGCCTGTCTCATGTCCGCTATGTTGGGGAGGAATAAGTCGTATAAAAGTAAAGATTATTGGACCGAGATGTTTAATTTTCGCATCATATCTTCTCCAAAAGGACTTCCATCAAACAAATCTAGATCCAGATAAAGGCACGAATGAAAATTCCTAATGGATGGCAAAGGAAATACGCAGATTAGTCACTGCACGGTCACACGTGGTCAAAGGGAAAATGCATAAACACGATGTGATCATGTGTTGTTGATTGCAGTCTCCTATGCATCACGTCGTCGTTGGTGATTTTTTTACAAAATTTTGATGTTTTAATTTTATTACATTGTTTAAATGGAACAAATCTGTATGACAGAACGAGAGGATTGAAATTCATGATAGCAGGCCAAAAATATATGCAGGCCTACAACATAGCGGAAAATCATCCATGCCTGTGACAGGCTGTGCACACTCGCTTGTGGTGTGTTGCACGGCCTGTACCATGTTGCTCAGTAAAAAAGTGACCACACTTAAGATCAGGCTCTTGAAACCTCCTACGACATCAAATTTTTCAGGTAAATTGAAATAGAAAGTGCTCAGAAATATAAATCATGTAATTTCTGACCATCTCGTGGAATGAATCACAAAAATAACAGAGCCCAGGCATGCTCAATATACATGCCGCTTGTTGTGCAAGAGAGTTAAAAAAAATTCCCGATGGCACACGGTGTGCGATATCAGATACTGCCTATTTCTACCTCCATGATCAGACCAAATAAAATCAATCAAATCACACAAAATGAAGTCTAGTTTGCACAACTTCAGACTGGACCCATCAACTCAGTCCATGGACTCACTATTTTTTCTGAAAAAGAAGAAAGATGGGTCCAACGGACCTACACTGAAAAATCCTTATTGTGACCCCAGCGGAAACACAAGTAAGATTGAGATTTATAATCTAATTACATAAATGATACCAGGTGTCATTTATGTAATAAAATTATATATCTGAATCTTACTTGTGTTGCAGCTTGATTTATCTATGATTTATTATTTATTGTGAAAACTGACATGAGTGAGATGTGAGTGAAATGTCGTGGATATTTTCTGGTGTATTTTGGGCACTTGAAGAATTTTTTCTCCTTTGCTGGCTTGTTGTTGAAGTCGGTTAAAGCCAACAGTTATACTGGAAACTTCTGGCACTGCTGGTAGATAATTTTATCCATCTTGTCCTAGTACTGCCAGCAGAGATAATTTCATCGAACTTGTCATACAAATAATTGAAATACTAATTACAGTGGTAACTGATAACATAATATATGATATCAGTTCCCATTATTATTTATATTTCATTTATTTGTTGGACAATGAAATTGGCTGTTTTGAGTTTGAAATCTTCCTGTCCTTGAATATTTTTATGAACTTCAAGAATCACATGATAATGTTAATGTGAATGTCTGTGGAGTCTGGTCATAATTATTGCATTTCTGAATCTGAGCATGTTTTATCGGAAGCTTTTCAAATTGATTCACACTGTAACAAAGTGATGGTACATTAAAGACCCAGAGGAGGATATTTCACTCTGACTCCACTTGCTTAACCTTTACTTGTGCAGAACTACAGTCTGATCTGATAGGATGCTTCCTGGTGCAGTTGATAACATTTACATGATTCATATACTGCTGTACAGGAATTGATACCACTGAAGATCAAAAACTGACCAAAAAAGACACAATTTTCACTACACAATAAAACCTTTAAAATGCTTGATTTTGGCCTTAGAATGCACCATTTGGCATGTTTTATTTAATTTTTTTTTGGGGGGGGGGGCATGCCCCTGACCCCCTAGCTTGGCCCATCCCTGCAAGGAATGGGCCCCTATTTCACAGCCTTATGGGGCCCATGCAACCCATTATTTACAGACCAAGAATGAACACTGACCTTTGCCCTTTTGAGATTACATGATCTTATAAAAATGTGCAGTGTTGTATACCTTCAATTTGAGTCCAACATGATTAGAATTGGATGGAAATTGGCCAATTTACGACTGGATGAAACTTTCAAAGCTCCAAAGCACCTTGACCTTTGACCTTTAGAGGTCACATGTACATGTCAAAAACGTGCAGTATTACAATAGCTACAGTTTGAGCCCAACATGATCAAAATTGGATAAAAATTGACCCAAGTTATGGCTAGAAGAAACCCACCATCGAAAGTAGCCTTTGACCTTGAAATGACCTTTGACCTTGAGATGACCTCTATCTGAAGTGAACCTTGACCTCAATAATGATATCTTGGCTTAAAATTGACCTTTGACCTGGACATGACCTTGACATTTGAGATGAACTTTACCTTGCTATGATCAAAATCCTTTACACTTGGAACCACATCTACTATAGTATATAAGCTATTGAAGATTTAAAACTTTAATTAGCCCCCATTTGCATAATGTTGGAAAGCATGACCTCATTATATAAAGGCCAGACTTTATCTATAGAAGTATAATAGTGCCAAGTTTGGAGCTTCTACATGTAATACTTTTCAAATGAAATGTCGGACAAATTTGCCTCTAAATAAATAAATAAAGAAAGAAAGAAACAAACTAGGAAGGAAGATTTGCCTCAAAGCAAACCTGTGTGCCTTCAAAAGTTGTAAATATTAAATGGTACAACCTTCGTGCTTTGGTACTTCACATTCCATTAACCTTATGGCTGGATGAAAAATTGCCAAGTCCATGTGACCTTGACCTTGACCGTTGACCTTTACCCTTTACAGGTGACATGTTGATTGCAAAAATGTAAAGTGTTACAATACCCACAATTTAAGTCCAACATGATTAGAATTGGATGGAAATTGGCCCAGTTATGGCTGGGTGAAACTTAAAGGTCCAGATGACATTGACCTTTAACCTCTAGGGGTCACATGTAATTTTCAAGATGTGTAGTGTTGCAATAGAAACAATTTGAGTCCAACATGATTAAAATTGGATAAAAATTGATGAAGTTATGGCTACAAGAAAGCGACTATCAAAAGCAGCCTTTGACCTTGAAATGACCTTTGACCCTGAGATGACCTCTGCCTGAAATGAACCTTTACCTTCAAAATGATATTTTGACCTAAAATTGGCCTTTGACCTTGACATTACCTTCACATTTGAGATGATCTTAGCATTGCTATGATCAAATTCCTATACACTTGGAATTATATCTACTATAGTATATAAGATATTGAAGAT
Source organism: Hermodice carunculata (assembly GCA_964020975.1). NCBI lineage: Eukaryota > Metazoa > Annelida > Polychaeta > Eunicida > Amphinomidae > Hermodice > Hermodice carunculata. Next base: position 13,280,453 of record OZ026612.1, on the reverse strand, counting down.
CTAAAACTTTAATACGCCTTCATTTGCATAATTTTCAAAAGTATGACGTCTCATTATAAAAAGGGGAGACTTAAAAATGTGCAGTGTTACAATACCTACAATTTGAGTCCAACATGGTCAAAATTGGATGGAAATTGACCGAAAGCCACCATCAAAAGTGGCCTTTGACCTTGAAGTGACCTTTGACCTTGAGATGACCTCTACCTGAAGTCGTCCTTGACCTTTAAATGACATTTGGCTTTAAAGTGTCATGTTGACCTTGACATAACCTTTGACTGTAACATGTCCTTGACATTTGAGATGACCTTTGCCTTGCTATGATCAAACTCCAATACACTCGGAACTACATCTACTATACTATATAAGATATTGAAGATTTAAAACTTTAATTAGCCCTCATTTGCATAATTTTGAAAAGCATGGCCTCTCATTATTAAAAGGTGAGACTTCATTGATAGAAGTATAATTGTGCCAAGTTTGGAGTTTCTACATATAATACTTTTCAAATGAAATGTCAGACAAATTTGACTAGAAAGGAAGAAGAAAGAAAGAAATGAAGAATCCGTAGAAAAAACAATATGTCTGTGTTGGCAGACAGACATAAATACTATTTCACTGTATTTTTATTTTCACAGTTTTGTGTCATCAGTGAAATAAGTGAAAATAAGAATACAATGAAATTAAAGGAATTTACAGTAGCAAAACAGCCTTATAGCAGAGGGACTTTTAACATAGAAGTAATGGGAAAATTATTTCAGTGGGTGCCATGGTACCCACTGTGTTGTATCAGAAACTGCCTTGTATTGAGGGGAGTTATAAAATGGGAGTACTGTACTACTACTACTACTACTACTACTACTACTACTACTACTACTACTACTACTACAAACTTTATAATGAAGCACACAGTCCTCATGGTCAATTGATTAATTTTTTTATTCTGCTCATTGTGTTTTTACCTCAGCTGACTCACAAGTCAGATGAGGTTTTGTGAGGGTCTGTCATCTGTCGTCCCTCTGTCCACAATTCACATTTTCGAATTCTTCTCAAAAACCGTCGGCCAGATCCACTTCAAACTTGGTGGAGATGTACTTCTTAATTTGTTCACCAGCTGGTGCTGGAGTTTTTTCTAATTTTTTTATAAATTTTTGTGTGTTATAGCTATTTTTGACTTTTTCTCCAGAACCATCACTCAGATTAAGGATATATGTCAGGTTACAATGGGTTAAACCATCACGTTTGCTATTTTCACTCATCTTATGCACTTTTCCTTTAAGTTTTGTATGCCGGAATCAGATTTCAGGTTGTGTAAAGGAAAATGGTGAATTTTGGCAAAAGTATTGGGCCTGGTTCTCACTGTTTGGTGTGGCTTCGGCTGGGGACTAGCTGAGCTTCTAAGCTCCGCCCTGCAGGAATCCAACAGGAGCCTCATCTACATACAGCAGGTGTGAGCGCTTCTGCGCATGCTCAGCACAAGCAGACTATGATAAGCTGGGCAGGCAAACCCCATTATCGCAGTGCCAGTGAGTCGGTGAAGATCAGTGAATTTTGGGGTATACTAGCAGTGTGAAAGTTGAAACATGCCGAAGGTGAAAAACACAAAAAAGTCAGTCCTCCATCCTCTTGTTCGCCAATACTTGTTCTTTCACTCAGTATCAGAGTTCCAACTTGACAAGCTGCACACACAGCAACGGCATCAACACAAGCCTGCAACTGAGAACAGTCCCATAATCGGTATCCCTCTGGCTGTTCATTCACATCTCCTTGCTCACAACAATCTGTAGATCTAGCCTCGTGGACCACAAAGTCTCCGAATTTGTGGGCACTAGCACTTTAAAATCGTTTGTCCAGACCGGGTTGGCTTGTGGTGTTGTGGTGTTCACCAAATCAATATTCTTGACCTTGGCCTTGACTTCGTTAGACCCTAACCCAGCAATGCCATACTCGCCCGGGGTCTCCATGAGGGTCACGTTTGTCTGGTCGACTCCACTGGAGGGAACTGATTGTAGTATGATCCTAGATCAGACGCTTTGAGTTCACTTGCAACTGACGCGGGCATCGGTCTTCCCCTAGGTTTTTTCTTTCTCGGCATCTTTGCAATAGCACTTTCTAATCACACAAATGTAAGCAAGGATCCTCTGAACTTGATAGAAACTTTCTGAACCGAGACTGAAGTTCCGATTTACTGACACCTATATTGGGCCATCACGCAGGATGGCAAACATCATAGAACCCGGTTGCCCCGTAACCACCTGTCAGTCATTTGTCGGCCAAAAGGGGTAAACTTGAGAAACCCCAACACGGAATCCAAAGTGACAGATGAGCACGATTATAATATTTTTGGATGTAAAACCTCTAAAATAAAGCATTCTTTGAAGTTTGATGCTCCAAACTTGTCCATTTACTCAACAGGTAGGAGTGCGTAATGGAATACCAAGGTGTCCTATTGAAGTCGGCATTTGCTTTGAAAGCGTTTTTCTCGGCATCATTCCTGGCCTTTGTTTCTCAACTTCTTGTGAAATCAACTTCATCAGTTTTGCTCATAAAGACCTGGGGTTTGTAGCAAACTGTTCACAAGAATATAATCTTTAAAAACGTGTCTCAGATTTTTTTCTATCTTGAGCTGTTTTCCTCTCTACAGCGAGCCAAAAGTCAAAACCTTTGATGTAAGAATGGAATGTCATCTTTTCAACTTTAAACATGAGTATCTCCACAATAGCGCAAACAATGAAAAAAGTGAGACAGGTCTGTGTAGAAAATCATGTCTGGCAGCTTTTGCAACAGAAATGCACATGCTCAAGCTCAAAATAAAAAAGTAGATTTAACAATTGTGTGATTTTTTTATGATCACTTTACCTGATTGTTGTGTCAACACAGAAGAACTGGTACAAATGAAAATGCTATCAACTTATTTCCAGATTTGTAAGCTTTCAGGAAATATATAGTTTATGATACTTTTAGCGTATTTTCAGACTTTTATTAAGTCATTTGTAAGACTCACGTGTAACCTGATATATACCCTTAAGCTGAAACATGGTGGATATGTTCCTTGTAGAAGGGTCAAACAAAGTTGTTCACTACGTGGGAATGCTGCAGATTCCTGATTTTTAACGATTTTTATGCCCCCCTTTGAAGAAGGTGGGGCATATAGCGTTGCACATGTCGGTCGGTCTGTCGGTCTGTCGGTCGGTCGGTCGGTCGGTCGGTAGACTGTGGTTTCCGCACAATAACTCAAGAAGTTTTTGAGCTAAGACTTTGATACTATATAGGTGTATTATTCTGGTCAAAAGCTTGGCGAAGTTCAAAGATGGGTGACCTTGACCAAATTTCCAAGGTCACAGTGGTACCTGAGCCAACTTTGGTTTCCGCACAATAACTGAAGAGGTTTTTAAGCTAGGACTTTTATATTGCACAGGATTATAATCCCTATTTGGGGCTAGGCAAATTTTGAAGATGGATGACCTTGACCTCATTTTAAAGGTCACAGAGCCACTTCACTGAATATGGTTTCATGCTCTCTGCATGATAACTTATACCTTGGAGGTTCAACTTTTATATTGCACAGCTTTATGGTTCTCTGTAAGGGGTAGATTGATTTTGAATATGGGTGACCTTGACCCAGTTTTCAGGGTCACAGAGAGATTGTAGAATTCCTGTGGTTTCCACACAAGAACTCAAGAAGTTTTTAAGCTAGGACTTTAATACTGTACAGGTGTATCATTCTAGTCAAAAGCTAGGCGAAGTTTGAAGATGGGTGACCTTGACGTAATTTTTAAGGTCACAGTGGTACCTGAGTTAACTTTGGTTTCTGCACAATAACTGAAGAGGTTTTTAAGCTAGGACTTTTATATTGCACAGGATTATAGTCCATATTTGGGGCTAGGCAAAGTTTGAAGATGGATGACCTTGACCTCATTTTGAAGGTCACAGAGCCACTTTACTGAATATGGTTTGATTCTTCCTGTGGTTTCTGCACAAGAACGCAAGAAGTTTTTAAGTTGGGACTGGGATATTTTACAGGTCTATAGTTCTTGCTAAGGGCTAGAAGAAGCTTAAAGTTTGGTGACCTTGATTTAATTTCCAAGGTCACGCTGGTACCTGAGTTAACTTTGGTTTCCACATAATAACTGAAGAGGTTTTTAAACTAGGACTTTTATTTTCCACTGGATAATTGTCCGTATTCAGGTCTAGGTCAAGTTTGAAGATGGGTGACCTTGACCTAATTTCAAAGGTCACAGAGCCATTTGGTTGAATACTGTTTCTGCATGGTAACTTGCATTTTAGAGGTAGCACTTTTATATTGCACAGCTTTATGGTTGCCTATAAGGGCTAGTTTGAGTTTGTAGATGGATGACCTTGACCCAGTTTTGAGGGTCACACACAGACAGTAGACTTCTTTTTTTGTTTTTTGCACAATAACTGAAGAAGGTCAAGTAAAAATGAGTGACCGTGCCATAATTTCCAAGGTCATAAAGCCACTTTGCTGAATATGGTTTCTAAATGATGACTTATTTTTCAGCTATAACTTTTATATTGCCCAGGTTTTTAGTCGTTTTTAAGGGCTAGGTTAAAGTATAAAGATATGTGACATTGATGTATTATCAACCTTCACTAATTTTGAGAGGTCACGAGTGCCCCTTCTACCACTATCAATAAGGTAGCGAGGGCAAGGGTAGCGAGGGCAAGGGTAATGAGGGAGGGGGGCATCTATGTTTTACAAACATATCTTGTTTCAATTCGGGTACTTATCGGTCAATGCAGCTTTCCTATTGATTACTAGGGAAGTCAAAGGACATTCTAATGCTTATTCACATTTTTGACTTCTGCTCCAAACCGTCATCCAGATTGACTTCAAACTTGGTGGCAATGTACCTTGGATGGGTTTCTACCAGTTTTGTTCAAATGTTTATGCTCCAGTGATTCTTGGATTTTTAATGAATTTTTTTCTTCTTTTTTTGACAAATCTTAAAAAATCTTCTGCTCCGAAACCGCTAATCTAATTGCTTTGATATCACACAGGAAGACACCTGGGGACTACTTGTTGTTAATTTGTTCACCAGGTGGCGCTGGAGTTTTATCTAATTTTTTTGTTAATTTTTGTGTGGTAAAGGTATTTTCGACTTCTTCTCCAGAACTGTCACTCAGATTAAGCTTACACATGGTGGATATGTTCCTTATGGTAGGGCAAAACAAAGTTGTTCACTATGTGGGAATGCTGCAGATTCCTGATTTTTAACGATTTTTTCAAATCTGCTCCTTTGCGGTAAATGCACCTTTAATATTGATTACCATGTAAGTCAATGAGCATTTTAATGCTAATTTACATTTTCGACTTCTACTCAAAAACCATCATCCACATTTACTTCAAACTTGGTCGGGATGTACCTTGGGTAAGAGGTTTGTTCCAATGGTCATGTTCCAGTAAATTTTGGATTTTTTATGATTTTTTTTCAAAAATCTGTACAAAAGTTTTAATAGGAAAGTTTTACATGGGAATTTCTTGTAATGGTCATAACTTAAATAATATTGGCCAGATGTACTTCAAACTTGGTGGGGATGTGCCTTGGGTAAATTTCTACTAAATTTATTCAAATGGTCACACTCTATTGATTTTTGGATTTTTTGTGAATTTTTTTGTGAATTTTTGGGGCAAACCTCAAAAATTCTTCTCCTCTGAAACCGCTCACCCAATTGCTTTGATATCGTACAAAGACACTTCTGGGGACACCTTGTCCCCAATTTGTTCACCAGGTGGTGCTGCAATTTTTTTATGAATTTTTTGTATGGTTTTGCTCTTTTTCACTTGTTCTCAGAACCGTCCCTCAGATTAAGCTGAAATGTGATGGATATGTTGTTGTGGAAGGGTCAAACAGTTGTTCCTAGGTGGCACTGCTTTGGATTCCTGATTTTTAAGGATTTTCAATTCGGGTACTTATCGTTCAATGCAGCTTTCCTATTGATTATTATGTAAGTCAATGGGCATTCCAATGCTCATTCACAGGACAACTGACACCAAATTTACTGTTTACTTGATAACTTGAGATCTGTTTTGAGTTAGCTGCACATGTTAGTTATTCTGTATGAAGGTCATGCTGAGACAGTTCATGAATGATCTTGACCTCGTTTGTTGGGTCACACTGCAACATACATGAATTTTACTCTTCATTATAACTTGAGAACTACTTAAACTTTGATGTTGCACATGTTAGTGTTCTTCTATAAAGGTCAGACGTACTCAGAACATGGTGTCCTTGATCCTTTCCCAAGTTCATAGAGCTGCAAGTGTGATGAATGTCAGGATCAGCTGAGGCATGGGCTGTTCACACAACCCTCTTGTTACAATTTTTGAGCACTTGAAAATTGTTTGAAATTGCCTGAATGTAGGTAAGGTACTTTGTTCTCATATGTTTCATTCCATTTTTCCCAGATGGAAAATAATTGAAATAAATTTGGCTGCCTTTAAAAAAAAGCAACCAACATCGATGTGAACAGATGTAGTTTTTAAGTACATGGGCTTCCATAGAAACAATCTCAAGTTCATGCCACACTGCTTTGAAGTTATTGTTCTGAACTTGGTTGTGGTTGAAATCCATTTGTAAGGGGGGGGGAGGGTAACCAAGATGAAATTTGTAATGGAAGAATAGTGTGTTTTATGAATTGCCTTTACTGGAGGTAGAGGGTTTGACTGTAGAATGAAACAACACGTCATAGTTAAATAGTACAGAAAAACCTGATCCATATTCATTAATTCCAAACCCAACAATGACAGCAAAGAGATTCCAGACTTGCCAAAGCATCAATATTTCTTTTCCAAAACCAATGTGAAGAAACTAATTTCTCTCCTGACTTGAGACAGGCAGTCACCCATAAAAGGCAACTGGTGGTTTTAAATCGATCCTCTCAACCTTAGAAATATTCATCATTAACTGCAGACACTAGTTCATTTCCAAAATGTATAGGCCTAACCACCAAAAACCCACAAATTTCATTACTTCTGCCAAAAATAAAAAGAGACCTGTTAGGCCTATCACCTTTTAGTTCTTCCGACTTGTCAGTCACCTAAGTTTACAGCAAAAGAGTAAAGTAGGCCTACATCGTTTTTGTGATATTTATGAATCTGGAACATTACAAACACACTCTACCTCCACTATAACTATGAGTCGGAGAACAAAGCCCACAGCACAACATAGCCAATGAAGTAATTTTCAAATAGTACAGAAAAACCTGATCCATATTCATTAATTCCAAACCCAACAATGACAGCAAAGAGATTCCAGACTTGCCAAAGCATCAATATTTCTTTTCCAAAACCAATGTGAAGAAACTAATTTCTCTCCTGACTTGAGACAGGCAGTCACCCATAAAAGGCAACTGGTGGTTTTAAATCGATCCTCTCAACCTTAGAAATATTCATCATTAACTGCAGACACTAGTTCATTTCCAAAATGTATAGGCCTAACCACCAAAAACCCACAAATTTCATTACTTCTGCCAAAAATAAAAAGAGACCTGTTAGGCCTATCACCTTTTAGTTCTTCCGACTTGTCAGTCACCTAAGTTTACAGCAAAAGAGTAAAGTAGGCCTACATCGTTTTTGTGATATTTATGAATCTGGAACATTACAAACACACTCTACCTCCACTATAACTATGAGTCGGAGAACAAAGCCCACAGCACAACATAGCCAATGAAGTAATTTTCAAATAGTACAGAAAAACCTGATCCATATTCATTAATTCCAAACCCAACAATGACAGCAAAGAGATTCCAGACTTGCCAAAGCATCAATATTTCTTTTCCAAAACCAATGTGAAGAAACTAATTTCTCTCCTGACTTGAGACAGGCAGTCACCCATAAAAGGCAACTGGTGGTTTTAAATCGATCCTCTCAACCTTAGAAATATTCATCATTAACTGCAGACACTAGTTCATTTCCAAAATGTATAGGCCTAACCACCAAAAACCCACAAATTTCATTACTTCTGCCAAAAATAAAAAGAGACCTGTTAGGCCTATCACCTTTTAGTTCTTCCGACTTGTCAGTTGTAACTTGGACATATTTTCCAAGCCCTGTTACTGAGTGCCAGTGTTATTACACTACACATGTACACATATCATGTCTCTGGTAAAATGGAGTATGGAGTAAGGATAAACCTTTTTTTCAGTCAGTTCATCTGTGCAGAAGACTTGCTATACAGGTAATTTTGTATAGTTGCAGAGATTAAATATAGTTCATCAAATCTAGTATGAGTTTTTTTTTTTAACAAATTTAAAGTGAAATTGTATAATTTATATAATCTTTTAAATTGTTGCAATTCGGTTGAGTTAGATGTGATTTGGTGCAATCCGGTGAATGGCCCCATGATACATATGTATGCCCAACATAGGTTTGGCCTTGCTTTGGCAGGGATTTCTGGTTTATATAATGTCTAGTTCCCTGTTTAATGAAAACATGGGCATATAGCTACACAGTGGGAAACTAACATAACGATGCATGGCTGTGTAAAATTAGACACATACTTGGCCACTGGAATGAATTTTAAGGTTGTTCTACTTCAACATTTTCAGATCAGGAAGCAAGTAAAGCTTATGCAACAACTTAATCAAGTAAAATGAATGCATGAAAGAGTAAGGACTAGACTTGAAAGCATTGGAGAATTCATGCTATTGGCAGTGGTTCTGCTGATTGAAAAGCACATTCCATTTTCAGTATTTCCATTCATTTATACAGCATGTTCCACCCATAGACATTTTGCTATCTAGGTTAGCAGTATAGGTTGATGTGCAAGGTACATCGACAATGAGGGTTGTTGTTGTGTCAGAATAATATCAGAGTATAATTATGATACGGGTTACCAGTTCCCAAGGTGGAGGTTGCATGTTTAGCTGACTATTAAGAGGACTTGATGCCAAGAACTGATGCCGATCTATTGGCATGCAGCTTTTTCCCATTAAAATTTGCCATCAAGCATCTGATGTTGTAAATGTCTTTAGCTTTTATTTCACTTGCTCAGCCTTATTGGCTGACTTGTTGCTGCCATGTCTATGTGTGCTTGTGTCTGTCTGTCGTTCTGTTTTTCCATCTATTCATTACCCTTGTTGAGGCAAGGACTTTGAACAAAATACTGTAGAAGCATCTCATTGGGTGTTTGGCTGATTTTGACATCCAGCAACCTTTACCTATTTTCAGTGACACCAGGAGTCATGTGACCCTTTTTTATGTCTGGGTCCTAACCCAGACATTTTTTTTCCAATTCTTTCTTTCTTTCTTTCTCTCTCTCTCTCTCTTCTTTACGACCAGATTTGTCCGAAGTTTTTCTTGGACCCTACCATTCCGAAAACCACCAAACTAGCCATGGTGAATGACCTACCAGTCAAATAAGGCACCTGACTTGGAATAGTCAGGATAATTAAAATCATGCAAGTGAGGGGCAATTAAAATTCTAAAAGCTCCATATCTTCAAGACTATTGGAGATAGACACAAAGTTCTAATGTACACGTATAGGTTTCAGACAACTGGCAAATCCAATAGCATACAAACAAAACTTGTGGAATTTTAATGTATGCTAAATTCACCAAATTTCTGCCCAATCCACATACAGACCTTGAACTGTTGCTGTATGACCTATTGCTTGACCTCCATGGTGCCAGGCACCCATTTTGCATTCGTAATTAATTAGCTTGAACCTGTCTTACAGGCAGCTTTCTATCCATGCATGCTAGATGTATGCTTTAGAAGGTTTGGGTCTAGTATCAAATGGGGGGGGGGGGGGGGGGACTCCCAACAACTGTGTGATGAGGCTCTCAATAAAATACAGAACATCTCTTTCTGTTCATGCAGGAACATATTGACTCCATGCTGCCTTATGTACCAGGCAGGCTATACTTTCCAGTTTCCACTAGTGCAGAACAGACCTGTCATTGCACCATGACCAAAATTGGTGTCCTAACTGGCCTGATTTTGCCTGAGACAATGTCAGTCTGCCGAGCTAATCAGTCCCAAGGGATCAGAGGGCCGGGACTTCTAGGCAGAACAAGCCTGAGTGTACCCTCTGTTTAAAATAGACTATAGACAGATTTGAGTCAGCGACCAAGGAAGGTACAATTTGTGTCATCTCAGTGGACACTTTCATGTCTTTGTTTTCTTGTAACCAATGAGATGAAGCCTGTTCTTCATAGCCAATACTGAGACAGTATAGTTTTGTCTTGGTTCCAGCTACATGCTTATGTAGTTTCTTGACAGCTGTTAAAATTTGTCTGTGTAATAAAGGAAGAAGGACTGTTTTGTATTGCATGTATACACATCCCCTTGAATTATTTCATGTAAATATAGTGTATATATATATATATACACATATACGAATGCGACCATTTTGGCACTTGCATATATATCGACCATTTTGGGACATACCTCTAATATACAATATTCAGATATCTTATTCTGTCACATATATTAAAATGATGCATTTAACATTCTTCACTTTGACAGCATACTTTGTTGTCAATTCTGTTGGTTTACTGGAAAATATACATTTCGTGTCCCAAAAAGGTCAGCATCGATGGGTCATGCAAAACATTGACCATTTTGGGACCTTGTTTAATATGTCAGTAATTTCAAATCTATAGTGGGTTGGAAGCTTGGCCTGAAATAACTGAACGTAAGTGTGCATAGTAATGCAGATTTAGCGCAATTTTGGAGTCGCACAAAGTATCGACCATTTTGGGTCACATTGAACATTTTGGGACACAAACACAATGGGCCTTACTTCCAACGAATGATGAACGTTTTATATATCATCGTGCCTAGGGCTTACCATTATCCGCCTCGTGATTCAGATTTTCCAAACTTGCATGATATTCAGACCATTCGTTTTCCTTACAAAACGATTGAAACGGATATTTTCCAATCAGCTATATAGAAAAGCGGAGTATCCCGAGGAGCAAAACTAAAAACCCAGACCAATCGTTTTCAAACGCGAAGCACAGTGTACCACTACCAGTGTCGATTAAGGCGGCAAACGAGCCCAATTTTGCCACTGTTTGCCTCTTGTGCATATATATGTAAGCGCTATATACAAAAGCAAAAATGTCATTTTTGATTTTGACAGTAGGCCTAGGTATCGCACGCGTCTGCGATGTGAGATTGCCATAATAAATCTTTTATGGTTTGTGAGACAAATATATAGGCTATATATTGGAGCTATGGACAGTTCGTTTTTACGAAGGTCCAGTGTTCTGTAGGGCCAAAGTTCCGAAGGATAAGTGTTATGAGGGTTCATTGTTTCGAAAACTGGCACGTTTCCAAGGTCCAATTTCGCGCCAGTTCAGTGTTCACAAGGCCCAGTGTTCTGACGTTTCAGGTTCAATACAGTGAATATTATACTTAAAGGCAGCCCCAACACGATAATGGTTTCAACACCCATGTATATGCTACTCCTGCTGTGTGTGCATTCCTATGACAAACCTTTCAACTGTATAATAACCATTTCAAGAGAGGTCTATCTTTAAACAAAATAAAACATACTTTCAAATAGATTGAATCAGGCACATATAATTTTAACCAGCTTTAAGAATCTCGAACTAAATATCAGATAGCTTAAACTGAATATAAGATACAGTAACGAATTAAGTTTATCGTGGATTTCATTAAATATATCACCATACTGTATGTACATTTTTGTCATAGCATATTAGTAAAGAACAAAATGATACTATAGCTTATGAATAGTATGATACACAAGAAATAAGTAACAGTTGAAAAATAAAAGTTATAATTCAAAACTGAAGAAGTGAGATGTGCATTTACTTATATGCATAGCAATACCTTGTAAATGTCAAGGGGAATTAAACGGAGATCAAGTTCGCTTTACATGTAATTTCAAAACGATCGCATTTTTGATGTTTTTGTTGTCGTTGTTGTTGTTTTTTTGTGGTACCGAAAATGGCGTCTCTGGGTTGCTAATACTTTTTTGTATTGTTTAATTTCACGGCGAATATTGACTCACCATTTGTTACACATCTTACAACACCTTTTTGCTGCCAGAAGCATTCTTCAAATTCACCCCATAGTTACAATGGAATATTTTGCCTCACCTCAGCCATAGACATGTATGTCAAATCAAATTTAATATATCTTGAACTGGATTCTTTTTCATATAGGAAATTTTAGAGATACATTTAAGATGTCTGAATTGCAACTGGGATATGTGAAACAAAGCCCTTAGATATTTGGAAAGTAAAGATCTACTATCTGCTGCAAACCACGATGCATTCAATTTACGTGCTTATGCGTTTGATCATGCAAGCTTGATTTTTGAAGTTCAAGTGTTGCATGTGGCTGCATGTATGTACACGCTTACCACAAATACTCAGAGGAAACTTTCAATTCGCCATCGAACACTGGGCTACAGTTTTTTCAAGGTTTGTGACTTTTTTCACCATGGGTAGGTTGAAATATTCTGATCCAAATTGGGTAGATAGCTCTTTTCAGCCTCTGCATTATCCGGTTCACGTACAAATGCATCAACTATTAATATGTGAACATACATGTGTATTTCCATGCATAAATAAGTGTAAAAAGGAAAGAAACGGAATATTCTATTCCCTTCGTTAAAACATTTAGACCATTTTCCGTAGGCAAGACGCCTTAATTTGCATTCCTCGGCATATTAAGGAGGAACGATGAAATAAGCAAACGTTGAATCCATGTATGTATTTCACTGTCACTTTCGGAACATCAGACTTTCTGACGAGTGGCCCTTTGGGATACTCGAACACTTTTTCTTGTGTTAATTAGAACAATAGACTGTGGGAACATTGAACCTTCGGAACAATGAAACTTCTGAACACTACTCATCATTCGGAACATTGAAGCTTCAATATGGGTTCTTCGGAACACACGCTTTTTGGGACTACCAACCAGTAACCATTGGAGCTAATTGCCTGTCAAACAAGCCAAGCTCCATATTAATTCTAGGCCTCTCTTATATTCGCTTGCAGGGTAGAGAGAATAAAAAAGAGTTTGATCTCTTTAGATCAGAATTTGAATTAAGTCCAACATTTCATAACCACATGCAATGTAAATGTCAACTTGCTTGCATAGACAGACCGACTTCGGCATTTACTTTTTAAAGCAAAACAGCCTGCCTTTGCCGGCAAAATAATAGTAAATATGTAAGACGAATATGTAGCTGGCCATAAATAAATGAAAACCAGGGTCATAAAGTGATTTCCTTTTATATATAGCTTTGGCAAAGAGAGCATGGCCTTCAAATCAGCGTATTTCAGGTCATGTCGAAAATTAGCACTTAGATGGCCCGTTATAGGAATCATTCATGCAAGTTGTATTGCCCTCGGCACAAAAAGGGCCAGAGAGTATTGTCGTCCGCTGCCTGGTCCCTATGTCTTGTCGACTTGACCGCGGTATCTCCATCTTCATTTGATAATTTTTAAACTTTGTATGGAACTTTTAAAGTATTTATTTCAAGGCCATCTGAGCGGCGCACAAGGGGACGACGTTACCATAATATCTACAAAAATATGCACTTTAGCTGTGCCAATTGTTTGGTCAGAGGAGAACCTATTAACAGACCAGGTTCCTATTGAAAACCAGCTTTCACGGATTATTTAAAAACATTTTATGCAATTTTTTAATGTATTTATTTGAAGGCCGTCTGAGTGACTTCAACCCTGACAACGTTACTGCGATATTTAAAAAAAAAAAAAAAAAAAAAAAAAATCGACAGCTTTACCAATTTTTGTCAGAGACATCTTATAATGCATCGGACACCTATTTAAAACCGGCTTTCTCTTTTTGTTTATAAACATTTTAAATGTTACTTTAAATTATTTATTTCAAGGCCGTTTGAGTGGTGCACAAGGGGACAACATTACCGTATCTCAACAAGGATCCATTGCAGCCTCACCAAATTTTTATCACACTTGCACATTATACTGGACCACACTTCTCTTGAAAGCCAGCTTCCTCTCATTATTTTTATACTTGTCATGAAACCTTTGAAGTGTTTATTCAAATGCCGCATGGATGGCGCACAGTACAGTGGTCTCTGCCTCCAGAACTTGCCCCAAGAACACATCCAAAATTGCCTTTCCATTTCATAGACAACAATGTGGAAGTTGTATGTAAAGTGTTCTGCTGCAAAGTGTCAAAAAATGCAGAATGGGGGGGGGGATTGTGGGCGCCGAAGGTAATCCGTTTCTCTGAACTGTATTCTTTTTGTTCTACACCACTGGCAAACGTTTCATGGAGAAAGGTCCGATGAGATGTAAGGATACGCTCCCCTGTACACCCATGTGCATGTGTCTCTTCCACGGGAGTCTTTGCATGCCCGAGGGGTTAATCTCTGTTTGATACAAAATGATACAAAGCTCAATTAAAGTTTCCTTGCTGAATGTAGGTTTATTTCATATCTGTCTCCATCCAGATATACTACAACTAACACAGTCTTTTATCGGTCACAAGCATCACAGGATGAAGTAACGATCATAAATCACTTGTCCGATTGCAAAAAAAAACTTGTATAGCCGCATGATATAACTAGATTGCTGTATTCTTAAAAGCTATGCACAGGTCCTTGCTACCATATTTTAATCAGTTTTCTTTCTGGGCACAAAATTTCCTGAATACACTCCAAATCAAAATTTGACGAGTTTTGGTTCCCGAATTTTATTCAGGCTTTCATTCCACATTCAATCTGCTACATTTTTTCCCGAGTTAAATATTCCCGAACTGGGCTTCCTTGGGGAAATTCAGGAATATTTTTCCCTTGCAAAAATTTATGATTATTAAGTAACTGTTACTGATCAGGATAGAGTATTTCTACAGCCCTTCACTGAACATGCACAAAATCTTACTGTGGCAAGAGGGTCCAATTCTCTTGCGTGAAATTACAAATGTGGCTCAGAATGTTACGAGCCAAGACATTGTACCCTGTCCGGATGGCCTGCATGTACAGGTCATTTGTACCAAGGGAAGCATGTGATAAGTTGTTATTGTCAATATGGGACCAGTGTTTTCTTTCACATATAATTTGAATGCCTGCATTTACTAGTCTGGCCTTATTATCAAGTTCTGGATCTTCACTGTGGACAATGCCAGATATGGCAATGTTTCGGATTTTGCTTTAAGAGTTCAGGTTCCAGCAGCCTGAAGTACATGATCGTTGCGGTTGGAGTCTGGAATGGTAAATTGTTCTTTGTAGTGGGCATTATGCTGGAACTGTCATCAGTGATGTGGGTCCGCTGAACTACATTCAAAACTTTTGACACTGTCCCACCATTCGACAAAAGCATCAAACAATACCAGGAGACTCAAGCTTCCAAGTATACGGTATTTGAATTGAATTCCCAACTAGGAATGTAGGAGCTTTTCTTTCAGCGTAACTCACTTCCAAATTGGATGAAGTCTGCATGGGCTGGTTATTAGGCTCTTTGTCCAACAGAGGTTTCCAGAGTAAGATTGTTTGGGGCTGGGCAAATCTTTGTCAAGTGTCCACAAAACCTCTTAAAAGTAAAAATATCATGGGATGCTCTGACAATTCATAAGTCCGCTGGTATGATCAAACTCAGATTTGCACCTGTAAAACTGCAGAAAATGCTGAATTTTAGTGGATTTTCCCTTGGACCAGCATTCAATTTGAAAGGTAAGGTGACCGTTTTTTTTTCTCTCTCTGAATTACCAATGATGCTCTGCATACAATTGTTTGCAATGCAGAGATTTCCTGGCCTTTGTCTGAGCCTACCTGTGCTCATTCATAATTTTTTTTGCCTTGACCTTAAATTCCATATGGAATGTTCTTTATGCTGTCATGGTGCATTTTCATCCACTGAAGTCATTTGGATTTACCTGGAAAATAATGTGAACAATATGAAAATATCACACTCCAACGTCTTTGCTTCCTGTCTCTTGAATAGTATTTGTGTTTACAATACTACATTAAATATTTCAATTTAATTCTGATATCTTATCCAATATATTACATTCACTGCACTATACTACTCACTCAATCCTCTTTAACACTATTCCGTCTGGTGAGCAACCCATTAAAGCTGAAAATGCTTCAATTTGAATCTATTATTCTTGTATTTTGTGTACTAGTTTTATCGGTATCCCTTTACCACAGCATCTCAAAACATTATTCATGCAGCTCTGAAGGCTCATACACAACTATAGAAATATTGAATGTAGAGCAAAATTATTCAAAAGCAATTTTTCTTTTCTTTCTCATTCAATCCTGCGATCTCTTCATTAAGGAAGTGGAACTGTAAAATAAAAATAGGAAAATCAAGCTCGTGAAATACTTTTCCTGAGTTTATTCGGCAAATTTTACACTCAGGAATATATATGAGTATCCAGTGTGTTATAATTGCGGAATTGTAAGGTGTGTCTCCAAAAAAAAAAAAAAAAAAAAAAAAGGGGGGGGGGGGGTGAAAAGAAAACAGCGGCACGTTATGCACAGCTTCATTAGTCCCCCGCCCACTTGGTGGGGGACTATAGGTTTGCACCTCGTCCGTCCGTCCGTCCTTCCGTCCATCCGTCCAAAGCTTCTCCAGGCCATATTTCCAACACCATAACACCCACAGCTATCAAATTTAATGTGTTTGTACTTTCTAGGATAGAGGTGTATGGTGTGCCAAAAATAGGTCACTAGGTCAAATATCTGGGTCACAGAATACATATGTATAAAAAATCTTGTCCGGGCCATAACTTTTTTGTCCTTTTACTTAGAGTCATGAAGTGTCACACAAATGTGAAGCTTAGTCTAAGAAAGTGTCATAAAGCAAAACTAGGTCACTAGGTCAAATATTTGGGTCACCACGATATGTAAATATACAGAAACAAATTTTGTCCGGCACATATTTTCCCTATATTAATGCTACCTCTTCAATTTTTTTATGGTGGGTAGACCTTAGGTAGTAGTTGTGCATAGGCATTGTTTTGTGTGGCTAATTACTTGCATTAATTAATTATTTAACAAAGTTCGTTAAGCAAGACAAATTTTGTCCGGGCCATATCTTCTAAACTATTAATGCTAGCCCTTTGAATTTTTTGTGGTGGATAGACCATAGGTAGTAGGTGTGCATAGGCATTGTTTTGTGTGGCTAATTTCTTGCATTAATTAATTATTTAACAAAGTTTGTTAAGCAAGACAAATTTTGTCCGGGCCATATCTTCTAAACTATTAATGCTAGCACTTTGAATTTTTATGGTGTGTAGACCTTAGGTAGTAGGTGTGCATACGCATTGTTTTCTGTGGCTAATTACTTCCATTAGTTAATTAATTAACGAAGTTCATTAAGCAAGCTCAAGATACAATACAAATTTTGTCCGGGCCATATCTTTTAAATTATTGATGCCAGCCCTTTGATTTTTTTTATGGTGGGTAGACCTTAGAGGGGATATGGTAATGGGCACCGTCCGTGTGTCCGTCCATCCGTCAAATATTTGGGTCACAGTAATACATAAATGTACAGTATTTTCATGTCCTTACTGTAATTCTTAAAAAATTTTGACTTCTTGTTATAAAAGTTTACTGATAATGTATTGTGACCTAAAAGTGTGTCACGACGCAAAACTACGTCACTAGGTCAAATATCTAGGTCACAGTGTAAACTCCATGTAAAACCTTGTCCATGCCATATTTCCCTTACTATAATACCTACAACTACCAAATTTATTATTTTAATACTACCTGGGGAGTTGTTGTGTCACATGGCAAAAGTAGGTCACTAGGTCAAATACCTAGGTCACTGTGAAATCCATTCAAAATCTTGTCCGGGCCATAACTTTTTTGTCCTTTTACTTAGATTAATGAATTTTTACACAAATGTGAAGCTTAATCTAAGAATGTGCCATACTTTTAATTTTTTTTTTCATCTAGGTCACACCCCTATGTAGTAATCCATTCAACCTCGTGGGCGACGAGCGGGGGACTATGTATTGCTCTGCAATACTCATTAAATTGTTTAAATTCATAGTGTCCTGTAAACAACACATATGTCTGTAAGATTGGCAACTAAACAATATGCATCCGAGATATCTGACATATAAGGGACTTTAAATTGTTGCAATCAATGTAGCCCAGGTACAACCTATTTACGAGCAGCCGGTGACTTGTGTACATATACAGGCACATATGGTTGGATAGCTGAAAGTAGGTTGTATTCGTTTCGTTCTCATTAACGACAGTTTAATATGTGTCTATTGGTGAGAGACAAAACATACTGTTTTGATCGGACAAAAATCTTTGTTGCTGTTTACCAATGTTTAAGATATAAAACTAAGTTATGTCTCCAGGTTCCTTTGGGCATCGGTAAAAGATTTCTCTGTCCATATTGAAGGATATGTATATTTATGAACACCAGCACGAATGCTGATGCTTTCAACCTGTCAAGGCAAGCAAGCATGAGAGAGAGAGAGAGAGAGAGAGAGAGAGAGAGAGAGAGAGAGAGAGAGTGAGAGAGAGAGAGAGAGAGAGATGAGAGAGAGAGAGAGAGAGAGAGAGAGGAGAGAGAGAGAGAGAGAGAGAGAGAGAGAGAGAGAGAGGAGGAGAGAGAGAGAGAGAGAGAGAGAGAGAGGAGAGAGAGAGAGAGAGAGAGAGAGAGAGAGAGAGAGAGAGGAGGAGATCAATGGCATGTACGCTTTACTGATTGTGCCGATACGTGCCCCATATTATGCTGACCGATTTCTTGGCGTGACCTGCCTGACTTACCAATGGGCAATATGATATCTAATGGCTTTGCTGCTAAACTGAAGATTGCTTGCTGTAGTAATAGGGAAGTATTTTTTTTTCAATGCAAAGTAGCGTTTAGCAATAATTTTTGGTAAACTACTGCAAGGGTTAGCTGCGTTGGGAACTCATTACGCAAAAATCACTGGTTTCACAGCTATACTTTTCTTATAAACTTCATGGGGTCCAAAATCGCTGTTTGTAAACATGGGGGAACGAACTGCATGTTGTGACTATTTTATGTACACATCTATTTGAAAGTTTTCTGGTGTCCTTTTCGGTCGTTCATTCAATGTACAATATGAATACGTTATTTTACCTAATTCTTATATGTATTGCTTTAGTTATGTTTTGGTTTACTGTCATGTCAGATATATCAATGTATTCCTTTTTCCTCGTGATACGGGGTGTTAAAGTATTACTATCATTGTTATCGTCATCATCATTATCATTATTATAATCATTACTTTTATGATTGCAATTTATTGTATGCGATGTTCAAAATGTTAAAACAAGTTGTCTGAGAATTGTTTTGAGACTGAGAGCAAAATATGCAACTTTTGTAAAAGATATATTGTACTCAAGATAAACATAATAAATGTGTTTTTATGCAGCTCAATGCGTCTTCTTTACTCTTCAAAACATGTCTTTTTATGGGTTTAACATGTCTGCTTCCTGCTGATGCTATTGAGATTTTTGACAGAGCATGTAAACGATATTTGTCTGCGGCATGATGTCTGCACCGAAATATGCGGGATCCATCAGGTTATGTACATGGCCACAATTGTATATAGTTTTTAGATGATTCTATGTGTATTTTATCTACTATCTTTGTATATATGTCATATGTGCATTTGGACGCACCGTGAAGTGCCCCGGTGTACGGTGCCCCCGATGTAAAGGGGTAGTTTTCCCAAATAAATTATTATTATTATTATTATTATTTTGCTTTTGTTTAGTTCTTTTTGTTTTGTTTTGATTTTTTTGGGGGGGGGGGTTGTTATTTTTGTTTTTATTTTTGTTTGCTTGTTTTTTGTGTTTGTTTTGTTTGCTTTTGTATTCTGTTTCTTGTTGGAAACATGCCACTACCATTCATTAAAAAAGCAGCGCTTTTGCTGACTTAGGTGCTTAGCTAAAACAAAGGTAATCCCGTTAAATGAGTGGGATTAACCTAGTATCTAGGACAGTGCACACGTGCTGATTGCACATTTAACTTGCCGCCCAGAAGTTGTGATTTATAGATAAGTCCACCAAGTCGGCTGCAGAGCCCACAGTTTTTTTGAACCGTATGTGCCGTTGTGTTATATGTGTAATGTGGTGGCCTGCGGCGACAACTTCACTGGTGTCTTTCGTGGTGCTGTCTGAGCATCTTCAATGATTGGGTGAATAATTAGACACTTTATACGCGTATTTATAACTAAAATGCGGCTGTGCTGAGTGTTTAATGGAGGTTATCTGCATTAAGTGAACCAAGGAGGCGACACAATCAGATGTTTTCAATGTCGGGCAACATATGATTTAGCCACTTGAAAAAAATGTGGTGTTTAATGTAGAATGGCCTTATCTACCTGGTCGATATACTTCCCTTATGTTATAAAAAGGGTACAGTGTAAACCCTACTTTAATCAATTTTCTTTACTAGTAGGCCTATGTGACTTGACCACAGCAGGGCATTATGTGGTCACTGATATGAGCGACTATGCAGTTATACTTGGAGGCTGGCAATAGGTTTCATATGTCGGCAGCTTGACCTCAATCTGATCCAGTCTTGCACTATAACTCCAGTCTCGATTATAAGTATAGACCCTATAAATACCTCGATGATGTATCTTATATTATAATAATATAGGCCTATAATGTGCAAACTTGTTCTGGGGTTTGTTGGTAGTTGATTGCCATGCAAAGTTAACTTGTTTCTACTAAGTTCTTTAAACAAAAACAAAAATCTAGAAAATGTTGGCTAATAAGGGCATGCCTGCATGTTGCGCCAAAACCAACATGCCTTTTCAAAATCAGAGAAATCATATATTCTTGCGTAAATGGTATACCCCCCCCCCCCAAAAAAAAAAGAGCCCAAGTTAATCATGTGAACCGAACGATTCTGTAAATGGGACATGCTACGACTTGTGGCTTTTTCCCTGGACACTAGCGTAGAAGCGATGAAGAGGGGTGGGCAGAGGAACCCTACCTTCCATACATTTCTCAAGTAATTGATGGTCTACGCTGGTTAAAAAGGGGCTCATTAAATATATTTTACATAAATGGGCGACATACCTTCATCTACCATCCTTCGTTTGATTTGTCTGCTGCGTTGGATCGATGGTGCCCTGTGGACGTTGAGCTGGCACAGATGCTGGGTGAATGTGCGGAGTGTTACGTAACACCCACGAGAAGCTAGATCTATATATATCCGAACAGGATATGTGTCGCTAGGCAGTAGCAACAGGGCTGTGTCAATCGTATATGTATAATATATATGTCTTATCAACTTTTTTATTTGCGAATATATGTTTTCGAAATTTTCGGACAGTATTCTTTAGATTAATCACAGCCTCTAAAAAAAATTCGGGGAAAACATACACTGTGTTCACAGAGTAATCACTATTTAACTTCCATGTCCCAAAATGGTCGTTTCTATAATGCGGGACAAAAACTTGTCCAGAAAACAATAAAAGGTCTTTGTATAAAAATCAAATTGTTGTCCCAACCTAAGATTTACATATTTTCTGCTAATAAAAGGCACTCTGAAGTTTACATGGGGATGAATAGAAAAAATAGCATGACTCTTTTGGTACCAGCTTCTTGTCCCAAAATGTAACTGCGTGCCAAAAAGGTTGCGAAAATGTCCCAAAATGGTTGGTTTTGTAGTTATATATATATATATATATATATATATATATATATATATATATATATATATATATATATATATATATAATCATGTGAGCCGAACGATTCTATCCTGTTCGGATATATATATATATGTGCATGTATGAATAATGTACATATGTATGCACACATGCTCAGCCATACTTCCCAGAAGGGCTGACCATCTCAGGAGTGGGCACTTTCTGTGGTCCCATGGGTGAATTTTTTCTGGTCCGAAGGGTGCCCAGTTTAGAGAAGTTTGACTGTATCAGTAAACACTGGAATTTTCTTTCTTTCTTTCTTTCTTTCTTTCTTTCTTTCTTTCTTTCTTTCTTTCTTTCTTTCTTTCTTTCTTTCTTTCTTTCTTTCTTCCTTCCTCCTTCCTCCTTCCTCCTTCCTCCCTCCCTCCCTCCCTCCCTCCCTTCCTCTTCCTTCCTTCCTTCCTTCCTTCCTTCCTTCCTTCCTTTCTTCACACCCAAGTTGGTCTGGAGATTTTCTCAAGCACTATTATTCCAAAAACCACCAAACTTGCTATGCTGACTGACCTAACCAGTGAAATCTCATTTGGAATAGTCATGATGTTTAAAAGTATGCAAATTTAGGGGCAATTAAAATTTTAAGAGCTCCATATCTTCCAAAATTTTGCAGATACTCAAAATTTCAATGTCCATATATAGGTTTGTGACACCTGCCAATATAATGGACAGTATAAGTTAAGTAGAATTCCAAATTATGCTAATAAGGGGCTTTGAAAATTTTCAAAGTTGAATATCTCCAAAACTATTATACATAGACATACCATTTGAACTTCAATTTATGGGTTTGTGGCAAAGCTGCATCCAGTGAACCATGAACCAAAGCTGTAGGATTTTAATTTATGCAAAGAAGGTAAACATGCAAAATCTTAATCTTGAATAGCTTCAAAACTATTATAGATAGAGGTGCTATTCCTCCTTCAATTTACAGGTTTGTGGCAAAGCCCCATCCAATGAACCATAAACCAAAGTTGTAGGCCATATTTCAACTTATGCAAATTAGGCAAATTAACAATGTTAAAATGTTGTATAGCTTCAAACTATTATAGATGCTAGCTTCATTCAAAGTTCATTTTATAAGTTTGTAACGTGGCCACGTTCAATGAACAAGAACCAAAGTTGGAGCATTTTACTTTATAAAAATTAGGGTAACACACGAAATCTAGATTATGTTGAACAATGGCAAAGTGTAGCATTTCAAACTGGTCTCATTTTTAAGGCACCCAGACAGATTTGCAGTGAAGCAAATCTTCTTTTCTGGTTCTTTCTTTTATTTTATTTATTTTTTTTTTGTCATTGAGAATGAGGGTGAAACTAAGTGAATGTGTTACCCATGTGAGCAATCTTCATGCTGCCTGCGTCACTCGTGATCGCTCTGTGTCCAAAATACATCGAGGGATCATGAAAACTGCCACACAGGTATGGACACAAGCTTGGTTTCACTTTTATTCGGTACTCCTATAGTGTAGACTGCTATTTTGTTTATGGAATTGTCAAGTAAAATAATAGAAAAATCAGGATTGGAAAAAGATAACTATTTGATTGACAACTAGCCATAGAGGCTCATGTGAAGTATTATGTTGCACTAATTATGCATGTCAGAGCTTAGATTCACCCTTAAGTGAGAACAGCTCAGCAGATTAAATGGATGAAGAACAACCTTATTTAGTGCCAAAAGGTAAAGGGACCTGTACAAAAAAAAAGAAAAAGAAAAAAAGCTTCCCAAAACTCCAATTAAATGAATATGACCCCCCCCCCCCCCCACACACACACACACTCCAATGTCACCCTGTTTCTGTGATCTGGCCTCAGCCATAACACTCCTACTTTTTATAAATAGGGAGGAAGAACAACTCCATGGTCATGTTTTTAAACAATTTATTCCATCACACTATCAATGTACTATTATGCACCTTCTTTTGAAAGTATTTTGTTAGTCATACAACAGTACATGTTACTTCTACAGGTGACAAATAATCAGATAAACCACCAAATATTTCATTATGTGATTCAATATATTAAATGTTGCATTGAAACACATGTTTTAACATAGGTCTGTCTGGTTATGAGCACCAGAGGACTGACAGTGGAAAGCTGCGCATGAAGTTAAATGCTGTTTTAATGCTGGATTCAAATTTATGTGGTACTGTCATGTAATAGAACCAATATAAAAGTACTGTTCCAGTATTAAGAAAATATAAACTTTTAATTTTATGCACCAAAATAAAAAAGCACCTCACTATCATGCTCTCCACTCCCCTTGAGCCATTGCAACAACTTGCTCCTGAATTGACATTTCGTCATGTACATTTGGAAACAAGTTAACAAAATATTCATATACATTTCTGGGATTCTTCTTCACAGTTTTTGATGATTCAACAACCATCCCAAACAAAATTTGCAGCACAAATTTCTTCCCAGACTGTCCGGTGTCCATCTTGGCATTGCAGTGTATACTAATACAAACACATCAGAGGGATAATGCATTTGCATTTGCGCTGTTTGCTCACTAGGTGTCACACTTTGTATTTACCAATTATATAAAAACCTGCCGGTAATTTTGGACCTGTATCCACTATCGGGCAACCATCTCCCCTTAGCTCCATCTTTGATTCAGCAGGGGCTCTTGGCTCCTGTTCCCAGGTCTGCTACTTAATTCATAGCCTGGGGGTCACTTCAGTGTCCGATACAATATTCCTATTCTAGGGCCCACTGCCCACAACTGGTAACTTCAAGGCGTGCTTACATTTTTAGGTAATGCTCACACTGGAAAAGTCTCATTATATATTTTACATTACATTCATTCCACACATTTACCCTCCGTTAACACTAATCACACATATATTTTGGATACTACCTCTTCAAAATATCCATTCAGTACTAAACCATGGAGTTGGCTGCTATTTGAAAATTGTGGATTACACACCAAATGGTTTGTATATCAGGATAGTAATGGAAATATTTGGGGGGGGGGTTATAATAGATGAAACCAAAAGTATTTATTTTGCAAATAGTTCAGAGCATCAACAATGATATGATATATGCTGTTTTATGGTGTCTGTTATTTATTGTGCCTCTTACTCCCACAATGCATTGCACCATGTTGAAAATGGTGCTTGCCAATACATACATGATTTGCTAGGGTATCGTCTCGCATTTGTATTTGTAACTAACAATGAAAACTGATTCAAACACAGCTGAGTAGGCAGATTCAAGTTAAGATAGTAAGTCATGTTCTGAAAATACTCACCAACTATTTGTGGTGGTATCTTGGAGAACAGCGACCTGGAACCTAGCAAAATGTTTTGATAATGATCACCAAACAACCATGGCTATGCAACTATGCTTTTTCCCTGGCCCGAGTTATCCCTCCAGACTATGCTGAAATAAAATGCTGTATTTGAGTTGACTTAACTGCAAAATAATAGCACAAGTAAAGCTTGCAGGGTCAATTATTTTTTATTAGGGAAAGGCAGCTTGGAATTCTTTTTTATGTGTCATAAAATTTATAAGGGACAGGCATGTTCAGTAGGGTATCTGGGTTTACCGGAACTACACATATATTTTTATTAGGCCTTAGGTAACTTGGACATTTGTTGAAACATGTTTAAAATGAGTGTTCTTTCCGCTTTTACACATTAACTCCTTTGGCGTCCATTTAATTTATTACCTGGGCACAGACGGAAGGACTTGTAGTATTATAAAATGATATTGCTCTGGAATTTTAACATTGTAAATATTTTGGTTTTCCAGAAAATTGGGGAAACTGCAATTTTGGATTTGACCCCTTCCCTAACCTATGAGATTTTCTCACAATTTTGGAAAGGATTTTTTTTTTTTTATACATGGTCTTTTACTGAGATGGAATAAAGCATGCCACTGGTCAACAGCTTTCCTCAGGGTCTATGGACTCTGGCTCCATAGCGTTAAAGATTCCATTGACATAGATAGCAAGAAGAGCTGTTGATTCAGTCCTTATATGTCCTTCGAAGTGGCTAATTCAAAATGCCACAGAATTAGATCAATACTGTTTACTGTGACTGATATCTTTTCAAAATGTGTTAATGTAATAGGCACAATAGGTAAATACCAAAGATTGATGGTGACATATAGCTTTGGAGGAGGATAACACAGTCCTTGGCCATGTGTTGCATAACTTGTATTATATGAATCAAGTGAATTTATCAATTGTTTGTGCTATGAAAAGGATTAAAAATGGTGTTCACTGCTGCCTTCTACATGGATTCACAAATGAAAAAGTCTCTTTCTTAAGTTTCCCTTGATGTTTTGTGCCAAAATGTGCCATGGTAAAGAAATTTCATGGTTTAAATTTTGAAGGGAATTGGCAAATTTGGAGCTGTGCTGTATAAGATGCATCCATTAACACATTCCATACCAGTCCCTGATTTTTCTGTATATGTGCCTAGATTTAAGACGACAATTGCATATTTAAATTCATCATGAAAAGAGCTTTAGTTTAAGTACCAACATGCTTATAGTCTCAAGTCAGTGGTTTTGGCACTGCCTGGCAAGTCATGCTGCAGCTGCTGCAAGGGCAGCTGCAGCATGACTTGCCAGGCAGTGCCAGAACCATTGACCAAGGCCTGGGACCATAGTATGGAATGAGTTGAGTCTACCCTTGGATAGAATTTTAAATTTTAAAGTTTCATGCTAAATTTACTTGAGAAAGTATAATCTGTTGTGTCAGTTTAATGAGCCATTGTGCTGGCAAGAACATTCCTTGTTCATACTTTGCTTGTCGAGATTATCTCCCCTACCCTTGCTCCCTCTTGTTGGAGCCAAGACTGGCTGGTGGTCAAATGTCTGCGTCAGAGTTCTTACCTTATTTCAGCAATAATGAAAAATAGTTTGAATGAGAATTATACATGTCCCATGCCAAAGAAAGCTGATGACTTGGTTGTAAACTCAATCTTAATTCAACAGGAATGGAAGAAATAAATAGGATATCATACGGGATTAATATTTTGATTCATCACAAGAGTCTGAAATATGAAGACAAAATCCCCAGTTGTTGACAATGCGTTTTCCTGACTGATCATATCGGAGAGGGAAGCAGGTAGTTTGTGTTTAAGAAGAAAAGCCAAGGTCGGTGACAATGAACCCTTATATAACAGCACAAATTTCCAGGGATTTAACTCTTTTCGTGCCAAATTTTGGACTGAGTCAACAGCTTTTCTCAGCTTGCATTGGGTGCACAGCATCCAATGCATGCCGAGAAAAGCTGTTGACTTGGGATATTCTGTGTTGTGGCTCTGATATTGATATTACTAATGTATGTGGGTTCCAAGTGCAAAAACATGTAGACTGTGGCAGAGATTGGTCAAAAGGGTCATAATCCACCTGTTGATGGAGTGGGGTAGAGTGACTCATGTTTTATGAAAGAAAAAAGAGAAAAAGTGACAAATTTGTCCTTTTCCCATTCATTCAAAATACCTTACATCCCTGTGACCATTAACATTGATGATTGATGGGCTCGATAAACCACTCGGGTAAATGGTGTCGATAGCCAGACATGGAACAAGAGCATCCAATATCAAATAAAAATTTCATCCCCCACCTACATATATGAGGAAACTGTACACATGTATTGTATTGGTACTCGTCTACATGTGGTAAGTAATGATGAAGGGAGCCCATGGATACAGTTAATTGGATTTTTGGGGGGGGGGGGGGGGGAGTAAACATTTTTTATGTCAATAATGAGATCATTTTGTGGGAATTTTAAGATTGCAGAGAAGACATTTTGGCAGATAGGAAGACATTTGAAAAATGATACATGTACAATTTGGGCAACATTGACAGATATAGATGTAGTACCTTTGAGTGGTGAACCAATTTGTGGAAAAGTTTTCAATGCAGGTATGGGAGTTCTTATGAGTTGGGCGTTTTGCTCGAAAAGTAGACCATCCAGCCTCCTTGATTGAAAGCTACAACAGACTTTTCTATTCTCCCACTACAACATGTATGCAACGATGACTTTGTGACTCGTCAGTTAGGACAAGTTAGATGCATTGGAAACTTTTCTGTTTACATCTTAACCCTTCTGCTACATGTATATGTCCCTTCTGTGACATGCTGTTCGATTGCCCCATTTGTAGAATTTTTCCTTGTAAGTATGCTGCTAAGAATTTGTGCGTTTTGTTCATTTTTTTTTATTGCTGCATCCCTTTATCCAGCCAAAACTGGCTGGTGCTTAAATGTTGTTCATCAGTACTTTTGACTACTGTAAATTGCTTTAATTTCTCTGTATTCTGATTTTCGCTTATTTTGCTGATACCATGAAACCATGAAAATAAAAACAGTGAAATAATATTTTAACATTGGTTGAATGTGAATTATGTCCAAAACAGTGAAAATGAAACTACAATGAAATGTCAAAAATACAAAAACCATGAAAATTTGTACCACTGACATAGTTATGATGTATTAGTCCATGCACACATGGGTATGGCCTGTTTGGGAAATGCTATGGGACCTCCCCTCAGCAACCCAAAACATTCATGCTGATTGGATGCATGACAGTGTCTGGATTTATGTAGGTCAGATTTCAGTGCATTGGCAAATGCACCTGGTCTGTGCTTAGGCAATGATGATGACCCCTTTCAAGAGTAATGAAAAAATATTTAAATGAGATTTGCAGGTGAAGCTACCAAGATAATGACCCAGGTCAACAGCTTTCCTTGGTACTTGGCATAATGCACCACTCATTCCAAGGAAAGATACTGACTTAGTGCAAAAAGGAAAGGGTTTATTGACAAGAACCATTTCTTTCTCATAAGATTCCAAGTCATTTCACATTTTGATTGATTGTGGCAAAACTGGTTGGAAAAAAAGTAAAAACTGGACTATATGTTGGTTTGTTTTAATCTATCTGTCACATTGTGATGTGCTGTATTATGAAAGTCTGAAAAGTCTGTCAGTTATGAACTTTGTTTTCCTAAAAACCCAAATCAGGGTGGAAAAGATCGTTGCAAGGTAACAGCTTAAGTCATGAACGTCTTTAAAATTGCCGTAGGAGCATTTGTAATAAAGCTGCAGTTTTTATATAAACAGACATATGATTGAAATATGACTTTTTTGAGACAGACATACAGACAGACAGACAGACAGAGAGAGAGAGAGAGAGATTTGGCTGTATGCATGATCTGTGCACAATAATAACTCCTTGTCTACTGTTTAACCCTTTAAGTATTGAACTTATGACTGAGTCACAGACAGTTTGTTTCTGACAGTGCTGCCACTTTATACTTTTTAAAAGTATGATGCTTTATTTTCACTGTTTTACTTTTTTATACTCTATTTATACTTTTTTCCCTGAAAACTTTTATATACTTTTTTTGGACAAATTTTTGAACTTTTGATTGGAATTCAGTTAAATATTAATGGTAGTGTTTTAAACATTCTCACAGGCTTTCTGAGTGTCTAGTTAACAAGAATGCTGAACCTTCTTCCCACTGAGTGACAACCATAGGTCCATGTCAGTGTTTCTGTTAGGAATTTTTTCAAAGGGTCCCAACCTGAAAGA
Organism: Hermodice carunculata; assembly: GCA_964020975.1. Taxonomy (NCBI): domain Eukaryota; kingdom Metazoa; phylum Annelida; class Polychaeta; order Eunicida; family Amphinomidae; genus Hermodice; species Hermodice carunculata. The sequence goes on along the minus strand of OZ026612.1, from coordinate 13,251,254 downwards.
GAGTCATTTTTTGCCATCCTTTGCAAAGTCAACAAAGAAAATATAGGAAGTTAGGACCCTTTAAATTTTGCTGAGGGGGGTACTTCGTGATATGAAAAGGTACTATATTCCCATCTGGGGTTAACGGAAACCTTGCATGTTTTGGTGTCAGTCATTATGAGGATCTGGACCATGGTACAGAGATACCTGATGCATAGCCAATGTCTTGGTTCCCAACAGACACAGCCAAAAAAAAATGCATTTTAAGTGGTACAACTCAGCATGGAAGTCTGTTCTCTGTTCATTAAAAGCAACTATGGGTGATGTTTGGCTCAGCTGACCTGTCAGTCAGCTGAGCTTATGTGGTGGTTTAAAGCATCCATCATCTGTTGATCGCTGTCCACAATTCACATTTTTGACTTCTTCTCCAAAGTCACTGGCCAGATTTACCTCAAACTTGATTTGAATGGACCTGGGTCCCTAACAAGTTTGTGCAAATGGTGATGGTCCCTTGATTTTTTCTTTTTCTTTTTTCTGAACTTTTTTGTTTTTCGTCTTTTTAAGGGGAGGGGGGTAATATCTTAAAAAAAAAAAAATTCTCCAAAACTGCTTGGCCAATTGCTTTGAAATTGCTTAGGGAGACTTCTTCTGGGGACCCTTAGACCTGAATTTGTTCAACAGGTGACGCAGTGATTTTTCAAATATTTTTTGTGTAAAAAATGTGATTTTGCTATTTTTGACTTCTCAAAAACTGTCACTCAGATAATGCGGGAACTTGGTGGAAATGTTCCTTTTAGAAGGGCCAAACAAAGGTGTTCACAAGGTGGTGATGCTATTGTAAATTTTTTTTGAAAATTCTTTTTAAATTTCCAGTGATTTACAATTTTTACTGTGATTTGAGGTGTTCAAGAACAAGTATAAAATCGTATGCATTGTGACATTCAGAACCGACTGCTTATGCTTGGGCAGTCTGTGTGTATCTTAAGTTTCATCAGGCCAAGTCCGCTGTTATTTAATAATGATGTGATCTCGAGTAAGAACACAGTGTCATCATGTGAAAGATCAGTGATAGTGTTGTCTATCCTAGAGTCAAGCACAGTAATCTTCACCGGAAAATACGACAACCTAAATAATGCAGCAATCAAAAGGTACAAGGGAAGGTCAGCGTTAACATGTCAGAACTTTTGGCCAATGAACATTTCCAAATTATATGCAAGTCATGCATGTAACAAACATGTGAAGCATGCAAAGTCTATTTTATATACAATTTATATAGATTATTAAGTAGTGGTAGTCAAAATCTGCCATGTTGAAATCATATAGTCAAAAGAGGTTGGCTGTGAGTTTCGTCACCAAGGCAATATTGTGCCTTGGGAATGAATAGAAATTGTAATTGATACATTATATATGGACCATGGAATTAATAAACTTGTCAAGTTTTCAAAGCAACAGGTGTGAGAACTTCACACTATGAATCCTTCATTTTTAATGAATTTTTCAATGCGGGTACTTGTGGGTTAATGCATACAATGCTATTGATTACTATGTAAGTGAATGGGGATTGCAATGGTAATTCACATTTTTGACTTTTTATCCAAAACCACTCATCAGATTCACTTCAAACTTGGTGGGGATGTGCTCTGGGTGGGTCTTTGCTACGTTCGTTCAATGGTCGTGCTCCAGTGATTTTTAAAATTTTTTATGAGTGTTTGGTTAATTGTTTTTGCCAAATCTTAAAAAAAACCTCTCCAAAACCACTTGGCCAATTGATTCAAAATTGCACAGGAAGACATGAAGGCATGACAGCCACAGTTGCACAGTACATGGGTCACCTTGACTTCATTGTCAAGGTCAGACGGTCACTTAGGCTTATGATAACTTGAGAGCTGTTATCTACTCTCATGTTTTACAGGGTCATCGGATACTCTCTTTGAGGGCCACAGTCAGTACATGAGTGACTCAAGGTCACTGGACAACTTATGTGAAATTTACTGTTCACTTGATAACTTGAGATCTATTTTTGATTTAGCTAGGACCTTGATGTTGCACATTTTAATTTTCTCCATGAAGGTCATGCTTGGACAGTACATGAATGACCTTGATCTCATTTCTGAGGTCACAATGTAACATACATTTATTTTACTCTTCAGTCCTATAACTTGAGAAGTACATGTACTTGAACTGGAACTTTGGTGTTGCACGTGTTAAAGTTGTTCCATATAAGTCAGACTTACTCAGCTCATGCATGACCTTGATCCTATCCCAAGTTGACAGAGCCACAAGTGTGATGAATCTCTGGGTCAGCTAAGCATGGGCTGTTCACAGAGCTCTCTTGTTACAGCATAATTTACTGCAATACCCGTGAGTTGCTTCAGATTTATACTTTTTTATACCTTTTTTTCTGAAAATTTATACTTTTTAAAAGTTAAATTGGATACTTTTTTGTAATTAGGCAGTGGCAGCACTGTTCTGTTAAAACTACTAGCTTCAGATGTGTATGTTGGTACTTGAAAGAAAGGTTGTTTCATGCAGGCTTCGAGTCTAAAATTTGTTAAATGATTCACATGAGGATAAATATACTCCTACCCCTTAGGAAAAGGATTAAAATTGACAAAGCTGTTGATTGGTGGTTTAACATTGCCTGAGTAAGTTACTGTCAGTGGGGCATGTCAAATGTACTATTCTGGATAGTGGCAGCCTTTGATTTGATTTGATTTGATTTGATTTTATTCAGGCAATCATCATAAAATATAAATACACAGAGTAAAATATCTTATAAAAGGAACTTCGAGTAAAACAAAAAACAGGTGAATCATCCAAGCTTTCATGAAATGATGACTACCTGGGATATATACACAATAAAGTCGTTAAAACTTATTTCCATTGTGGTCCCTGGCAGTTCCAAGACTGGGTGGCTCGGAATAGCAAGTTTGGATGACCAACAAACTATGAATATCACAGATATGCTTATTTAAATATATTTAAATGTAAATTAGTTAAAACTTATTGTATTCTCTGGATAGCATGATATTAGTTAGATGTTTCTTAACTGCAGGTTTAAAGGTAAGGATCGAGTCCTTGGATTTCTGAGGGCAACCGATTCCACAGTTTTATAGAAGAATATAGGAAGGATTTCAGTCCAGGCCCCCCAACTCCTGGGACCACCAGGGAATCCACGCTTGAGCGAGTAAAATGGTTGTGAACATCACCTGTGCGGACCATATTTGCTTTCATATAATATGGACAGGTGCCCCTCACTATTTTAAACATGTGTGTCAGTTTGTTTTGTTTGATTCTGCTAGCAACATCCAGCCATCCTAAATCGGAAATTTGATCAGCACCAATATGGGTTCTTGCCTGCCATTTATTAATAAAGTGGATCATTTAGTTTTGACAAACCTGGAATTTCTGTTTTGTTTTCAAGGTCACAGTGCTGTGCCAAGCCGCACACGCGTAGTCAAAGTGAGGTTGGATTAGCGCTGAGCAAAGAAGTTTCCTTGCTCTTGTGCTCAGCCCCAATCCTTGCCTATACAAAAATTTGAGTTTAGAGTTGATTTTATTCAAAACTGATTCTGCATGAAGTTCTCCAGAAACATTCTGGTCCAGCATCATTCCCAGATATTTGACCTTAGAGGATTTTATTTCTTGATTATTGCATGTGATTTTGAGAGACAAATTTTTCTTAATTTTAGGTTTTGTGCCGAACAATATTGATTCCGTTTTGCCCAAATGAAGAGATAGCTTGTTATCGATCAACCATTGGTTTGGTGAGTGAAGTTCAGAAGAAAGAGTATGTTCTATTTCGTGAATGGATTTGGCAGAGACCAGTAAGGCTGAGTCATCTGCGTAAAGAAGAAGTTTGCAGTTGACAGCCATCAGAGCGATCAGATAAATAGGAATGAAACCAAGCGACTGATGCAGAGTCCAAGCCAATTGATTTAAGCTTTCGACACAGTAAACCATGGTTTACTGTGTCAAAAGCTTTCTGGAGGTCAAGCAGGACCATCCCTGTGTAAAGGCCTTTGTCCATATTCATTCTTACATAATCCGTCAAATGAATAAGACAGGATTCTGTTGAATAGTTGTGTCTGAAGCCAGACTGAAAATCATACAGAATATTGGACTTACACAGATATGTCTCTAGTTGAGAATAAACAATCTTTTCCAGAATTTTTGAGAAGATGCACAATATTGAAACAGGTCTATAATTACCTGGATCATTGCGACTATGTGTCTTGTGTAAGGGAATAAGTTTAACTGACTTCAGTTCATTTGGTACAGAGCCTGTTGAAAGGGACAGATTGATGATGTGTGAAAGGGGTAGAGCAATAATTGCTTTACCCTCCTTCAAAAATTTAGTGGGAATATTGTCCAGCCCAGTGCTCTTACATTTGAGTTTGCCTAATAATTTTTGTATGTCCTGTACTTGTGTACTGGTGAACGAAAAGGAGTCCGCTTGAACTCCTTTCGAGATATAGAAATTATCAACATGATCACTGTCAAACAGTTTAGAGGTGGCTGGCAACTTCTCCATTGAAACTGAGGCAATATTAGTAAAGAAGTCGTTAAGCTGCTGGGCTATGCTGGAATTTTCGAAGACAGTATCGTTATTATCCTGGAGGCATATTCTAGGATTTTCTTCTTTGTTATTTGCATAACCAAGAAGTTTAAGATATTTCCATAGTTTTTTCAAATCGCCAAGATTTTCTTGGACTTTTTCCTCGATATAGTTACTTTTTGCTACCATAACTTTTCTTTGTACTAGGTTTCGAATTGGTTTGAAAGCATTATGAAATTTGATGTCACCTGTTTTCCTAAAAAGAAGTAAATTTCAGTCTCTCTCTCTGATACAGTCTAAAATTTCATTTGTCATCCATGGTTGAGTTCTCTGGTGAGACGAATTTCTTTAATAGGAGCCAATTTATCAGGGACAGACAGACAGGAAGTTTTAATACATGCCAAGCACTATCAACAGGATGTTACACTAGACCAGTCCATCGCCTCAAGATTCTGAACAAGCAGATCTTTAGAATAGTTTTTGAGTGATCGGATCTTGATAGTGTTGTGTGAATTGAAGTTACCTTTGTGTGCTTTTGTGGAACAAAAAGTCAGAAAATGGTCACTAATCCCAGTTGGGATGACACCTGATTGAGTGACTTTTTGAACGTCAGACACTAATATGAGGTCTATAGCAGATTTAGATGAAGGTGTGACCCTAGTAGTGTCCACAATCAGTTGGTGAAGGTCAAACATATTACAAAAGTTTTTAAAAGCATTGAGTAGACCATGTGATGAAGTAGCTTGGTTTAAAACAATAACATTAAAATCTCCAAGTAAAAAGCATTCCGAATCGACGATACATAAACAATTCATAAGACTGAGCTCAAGTAATTCAAAAAAGTTGCTTTGATTGGGTGGTCGATAACACACAGCAACAATGAAAGGTTTGGTCTTGGGTAATAAGATTTCAATACCAAGAATTTCAAGGTCGTCATGTGAAAAGTCTTCTCGCTTTTTGTACTCTAAGTCATTTCGTACATATATGGCGACCCCTCCACCGTGACGATTCCTGTCCTTACGGTTTACAATATAGCCTGGAATCAAAACTTCATTGTCACTTATAGAATTATCCAACCAAGTCTCAGATATACATATAGCTGCTGCTTGGGAGATCTGTGAAAGCCTGATGATTTCTGGTAATTTGTGTAGTAAACTCCTCACATTGAAATGAATGAAGTGCAGGCCTTTTTGTTTGAAACAATCAATATCGTCCAGGTCAATATGACCTGACCCCCTGTCACTGTCTTTAAAATCAGATTGCTCAGGCAGCAATTATCTCTGTCACATGACATTTTCAACCAATGGATGAAGCAGGTTTTGTTTATTCTCTGGATGTCTCCCTCTGCAACAGGTTGAAACCAGGGCAAAGTTAACCTGCAGTGCCACCTACAGGTGACCTGTTGCATTGAGCTGCTGATTTTGGTACCTGGAAACTGATTTTTCTTTGTGTATGTGTTGGGGGGGGGGGGGGTGGGGTGGAGGTGGACACCTTTTGACTAGGTGTGCTGGTTTTTCAATGACAGCTGTCTTAATGAGGAATTTGAGTATTATACAATTTAGGTTTCACTTTGGCTGAACTATAAATGAAAAAAATTACAAGGGGTCCTAGCAGAGGTGGACTTTTTGAAAAGTTAGTGCAGTTATCAAAATTAGCTCAGCAACTTCATGCTGTCCAAACTTCCTTGGCAGGGTCAGGTCTTCTTGCTTTCAATGTTACCATACACGATGTGCCAAACTATTTAGCTTTTCTAGCAAACTACTGATAGGTAGCTGTGGAGATTCTAACGCAAAACCTGTAAGCATTATTGATACCTATGTACTTGCTCAGAAAGGTTAAGTTTTGGTCAAAATATGCATTTGCTCTTGTGGTAACTTCAGACAATTGTTAGAGCTGAGGAGTGTCACTTTGACTGAAGGAAGGACTCGACTCGAACCGTTTAATCTCCATGGGCATTTATTGACACTAGGACATCACTGCAACATCATAGAGACATACTGCAACAATATACATATAATCATTTTTACCAGTCATTTGGTATAACTTTTAACTTATATATCATTTATCATAATATATCATTTATCATGACTATTTTTTACACTTGTTCACTTATAACTTCATATACAAAATTCTATAAAACAATATATCAAGTTTTAACAATGTGACATTTCACCATTTAACAAATACTTCAATAGTCTATGCTCTTGGTAAATAATTCATAGTTAAAGAGAATTTCTAACCATTAATACAGCCAGTGAAAAAAGTAAGCTAAAACAACAGCAACACCTGCTGTCAATACATGTAACTAAAGAGAACAAAGTATTGACTATTAAAGCCCAAAAATGCCAAACTTTTATGTTCAAGTCGCACAAATAAGAATAGTCCTTTTTACATAGATTTATAAGAAAAGCTTATTTTTAGGCATGAAATTATACTCTAAATCGTTGCTAACCCCTTGACACCTGAATGCACGCAATGACTCAACGACGCGCACACGCGCCAACAAAAGAAAGGATATTTGTCGCCCGTTCCTTTGACCAGTTCATACAAGAAAATACGCTGCCAATAACTTAAGCTCATGCATCATGAATCTTTACCTAGATACATATATATATATATATATATATATATAGCTTTAATATTAACCCTTTATAACCAATGTTAAATACTCTTTCCTCAATTCAATATACTCCATATATGTAACCTGTACAAGCTACCAACTTCATTTACACTTTGACATAATCTGATTTTACAATACTCTTTTACATGTTTTATAGTTTTTAACCAGCATTTAAACTAAATGCATACTTACAAAGCTATTTTGCGGGATTACACGGCCTATCCAACACCAGTAAAGCACAGAACTTCAACCATGTTAGTACCCATAAGCAACATACGAACGATACCTATAAATACTACAAAACCAGTGGAATTTGACTCATTTCAAAATGAACACAATGAAATAGCAATTGACAAACTCAGGTCCCTACTTACGTTTGTTCCTTTGATGCTTGTTAGTTACATTATATGCAGGTGCAGGGACAAGCCCCTAACTCAGCTCTCTCGACCTCAGTACCACTATTTGGCTCATTGAAAAATGGGGATTGTGTCTACATGCAGTCTGCTAACAGTATATATATAGCAGTGCGAATGAATCATCAACATTATAATATAAAAGGAAAGTAGTACTGAAGTAAAAAAAGGGGAAAACTAAAGAACCCTACACTCAATACACTCAATACATAATTACCCGTGTATACAGTACCATAACACTACAGGGTTTACAAAGACACATGTACAACAACAACAACAACAAAAAAAAAAAAAAAGAAAAACCATGGAGATATATAAAAAAAATAACACGAAAAATACAAAACACGAGCTAGTGTTTGACATTCCCGGCCCCGGAAAGGTAAAATTAAACACAATATGAAAGAACAACAAAAAAATTATAGTAATTTCACTTGGGACTCATCCTAGAATTCTATAACAGTTTTATAACTATGATAACTGTCACAAGCCATATCATGTATTTGTGACCCTCACAAAATTTACATGAACATTAGAGACATGTAGTGTGCACTTGGAACCCTTCCAAAGATTTACACAAAACATATTTTAAACAATTATGCACTTGGAACCCTCCGAAAGATTTACACAATTGTACCTATAGAGTATAGATTAGGCATCTGGAACCCTTCCAAGAATTTACACAACCATCAATAACGATAACCATTTATAACTGCAGCTGAAATAAAAATACACATACCCTTTTCCCCATTCTTCATTTCATAGTTACGATAGTAGTTAGTATACGAGTATCTGCACCTGCAAAAATTTTGTTTCACTTACATTGCACATTAACAATACTCTTAACACTTATTTCAAGGCATTTTATAACTAGCAAAGGTTGCTTGAATCACCTGAAACGAATCATTTGCAAAACCATTCGTACACATTTATATGAGCTGTTCGCTCACCCAAAGCTAAATATTCATACTTGTAAATAAGTGATATATAACATTTAGTTACATTTTACTTATATACGGCTTACATGTCTAACTCTAAACGAATGAGTTGTGTGATCGGACGACGTAACTCCGAAACTAGCGTTTTCACTATGGCGGAATGTACTTTCCCATCTCTCCCAGGGAAAACCTCTTTTGCAATAGCCAAGGGCCAGAGATTACGTGGCATCCCTGGATCATATACCAAAACTAATTCACCAGGTTTAATATCAGGATACACAGTTCTCCATTTTGATCTTATGTTTAAGCTAGGCAGGTATTCTTTGAGCCAACGACTCCAGAATAAGCTAGACAAATGTTGTACATACTTCCAACAACTATGGTAGGCATGGGAAACTGAACAACCCCCTGGAGGCAATTCAGGAAACTGCTTTAACGTAAGCAGTTTATTTGGAGTAAGAGGTGTGTGGTCGTTTGGCTCCGAACTAAGTTTTGTCAAAGGCCTACCATTGACTATAGACTCCACTTCACAAAAAGTTGTTTCAACTATTTCATCTACATACGTTTAGCATGCGGTAAAATAGCTTTGAAGACTCTTTTGATTACACCAACTAGTCTTTCCCAGGCACCACCAAAATGGGGGCTTTTAGGTGGAATGAAAAACCATTGGATTGAGCGTGTTGCTGAATATTGTTTTAATATGGTTTTGGTATGATATTCAAATGCCTTCTTTAACAGCTCTTGGCCTTTAACGATGTTATCTGATGTTATAGTCTCAGGTATCGAGCGTCTAGCTAAAAATCTACGGAATGCATTAATAAATGACTCCGCATCGAGGGAATATAACATCTCAATGTGTATTCCTCTTGATGTTAAGCATGTAAATATGATACCATATCGTTTCTTTTGCCCACGATAAAAACTGGTATGATATGGACCAAAGCAATCCAAACCTAAGTGTGTGAAAGCAGGTAAATGAGGCTGTACGCTAAAACTATGAATGTCAGCCATTATTTGTGTCATGGGTTTAGCATACATTTTCTTACATGCAACATATCCCTGGATCACTTTCCTTACTGAGCGACGTGCTTTCGTTATCCAATATTTCTCCCGGATGCAACTCAACGTCCATTCACAACATAAGTGTCCGTTGGAATGGTATTTCCGTGTTATCACACGTGAATAGACATGATGATGTGGAAGCAAAATGGGATGTTCTCCAGTCCTGCTACCTAATTATATGTTTCTCGTCTAAGTACGGATTTAGACAAAGTATACAACTTGACTTCAGTAATGGCTTACCAGTTTTCAACTGTTGTATTTCATGTTGATTGTGCGATTTACCTCCATAACGCCCAGAACAATCGAACACAAGATGATATTTTCCCAGTTTATTTACCGATTGGACTTAATGGTGTGGTAAATACCATACGCGCTCTGCGTTTTCCATAGCCTCAGCAGGAACTACTTCCGCATACCCAGAATCTAGTAATTTGGATACTTCTGAATCATATCTCTGGTAAAGATTATCTCTTTCTAAACGAACGATCAGGTAATCTAACCTCTTTTGTGCAAGGCTAATATTATTGGGGATGGGTTCACATGGATCTTTCCATGGTATAGGCTATTCGTAGTGATCATTGACATTTCTACATTTCTCGTCCCACAAATTTAGAACTCTTTTATCAAGTATAGACATACCTTGACGCTCAAAAGCAGAGTTCTTCAGTTCCCACAATTTGTTTATGTTATCATTGATAGATGTGTCGCAATTATTTTCCAACTCTACCGGAGAAGTTGAAATAAAATTATATATGACAACATTACTCACGTGTGCCTTTGGAATTTGACCGGTAACTGTCCAACCAAATTTATATTTAATTGCAACTGGTTGACCAGGCAAACCTTTATGCACTTCTAAAGGTATCAAGGCTTCTACAAAATCTTGACCTATCAGAATATCAACATGTTGACAATCTATACTAGCAGATAGATCAAGACCTTGCAAGTGTGGGTATTTACTCTGATCTAAAATTCCGGTGGATATAGGAATATGTGGCACAACTTTCACACCAGATAACACCATTAATTCTTGATCAGTTGATAATTCTAGAGATAGCTGTTTCCAACTAACAGGAGATGCACCACTCATCATTCTTAAGATGTAATCATTCAACAATCCTTTCAAATTTAACTGATCAGCCAAACTTTCAGTACAGAAAGAAGTGGAAGAAGCAGTATCCAGTATGGCCTTAGCATAAACTTTGTTGTTTATCTGTACTCGAACCACAGGCATCAAACATAATGATGCGTCCACAGCAAAGTTAACTGAGGACCTATCAGTATGAAGGAAAGCTGTATGTTTGTCACCACAAACAAAACAACGAGCCTTACATTTGCAGTCAGAAATATCATGGTTATCCCTTAAACAGTTCACACATAATTGATGTAGTTTCACAAAAGCTAAATGATCTTTAACCTCAAGACCACGGAAAACAGGACACTTCATAATGAAATGATGCTGTTTACACTTTTTGCATGGCTGATTGAAATGCTGTGAGTTTTGTGACTGCTGTGTATTTTTCTGAATGACGGTATTCACGTCAAACGTACATACAGCAGCGCCATCTGATGAATTACCAGGTATATTGTCAACCTCCAACATGGGGTCAATCAACTCCTGAGTTTCATCCTGGGTAATATGAGCTCTCACATTTTTGCGACTCTGGTATCTCTCAGATCTAGCAACTTGTCCAACCAATGGATCTGACCATTCTCTGGCAAGACCATCAACCCAAGATGCTAACTGCTCAAATTTCATGTATTTACCTGAAGAACTTTTGTACTTCAATTCCTTCTTATTCCATCTATTTTGTACAAAAGCAGGTAAGCATGCAACAATATCAAAAATGACAACCTGAGAATCTACCTCAGGAAGGCAATCAATTTGCTTCAAAATTTGATGACAGTTGCCTAACTCATGTGAGAGCGATTGCATATCAACCACCGATTTGATCGGTCTTGTACACCTAAGGGACCTAATAATGCTCTCAGTTACCAAGTGTGAACTCCCATAAAGTTTATGAAGTGTATCACACGCAAACTTGTAACCCTCTTCCGGCTTAAGAAATACAGCGGACTTAATGGCCTGATGAGCAGCATCTGATGTGTATTGGAGCATACGAGTAAGTCTAGCAGACGGATCGGCTATGCATGATTCAACTGAAAGTTGGAAAGCTTTAATGAAGTTATGATATTGGAGTGGGTCTCCAGAAAATGTTTCTATTTGCACTTTTGAAAGGGATAGGATATCATAAACTTCACGACCCGGGATGGGGGCAGGTGTTATTTCAGTCTTAACTACAGGTTTTATAGCACTTTCAGCTACACCTAAAATCTTGACATATTTAGATTGTACTTTGTCAAAATAATCATCATGTTCTTTCTCATGCTCTTTATCAAGATTCAAAACCTTCTCATGGGCGACCTTGAACTCATCAAATGCCTGTCTTAATGGCGAAATCAAAGTAGGCAAAGTTGAAAAATTATCCTCCTCTACAACAAATCTTGATATCTTGTTGCATAGCCTAGTCACCTTGCCTTTTGTTGTTCCCTTATCTACTTCTGCCTCTTCTAGAGGTGCCATTGTGTAGGCTGTGAAAACAGCGCACACAAAAATGTGCAAGAATGTAATTGATAGCCTCATGTACAATATGCCAATGATATGTACTGAATATATTGTAAAATGAATAATATAACAACCCACTATACCAAATACCAATCAGTATGTATGGATAAACAATGTATCAATATATAGATAGGTGGCAATACAACCCCCCCCCCAAAAAAAATAGGAATAAAAATAATTTGAAACCAAAAAGAAATAAATTGATAAATCACAATAAATAACAGAGTTGGTTGCAACCAGGTACGTAGCTGTCTAGCCGAATGGAAGACTTATGTTGAAACTTGACTGTCGATAAATGTCACAACACACGATGTGACTCCTAAACTGTATAACGATGTAGCACAGCACTGATGAACATCATCACTGGTGAGTCTGAACACTAGTACGCGAATGCACAGAAGTGCAGATGAACAGGTATACGGATGCACTGATGCACATCACCACTGATGTGTCTAACACTTGAAACCAGGAAAACTGGAACACACATTGCACATTCCCTCGAATGTGTTTAACACAGGAACACTGGAACACCCTAAACCGCTGCTCCTAGGTATGACTTGTAACTATGGCACCCATAGCGAAGCAGGTAATAGCTTTTATCTTCTGTCAGTTTGACTGAAGGAAGGACTCAACTCGAACCATTTAAATTCCATGGGCATTTATTGACACTAGGACATCACTGAGACATCATAGAGACATACTGCAACAATATACATATAATCAACATATAATCATCTTTACTAGTCATTTGGTATAACTTTTAACTTATATATCATTTATCGTAATATATCATTTATCGTGACTATTTTTAACACTTGTTCACTTATAACTTCATATACAATATTCTATAAAACAATATATCCAATAAAACAATATATCAAGTTTTAACAATATGACATTTCACCATTTAACAAATACTTCAAGAATCTATGCTCTTGGTAAATAATTCATATTTAAACAGAATTCCTAACCATTAATACAGCCAGTGAAAAAAGTAAGCTGAAACAACAGGGACACCTGCTGTCAATATGTGTAACTAAAGAGAACAAAGTATTGACTATTAAAGCCCAAAAATGCCAAACTTTTATGTTCAAGTCGCACAAATAAGAATAGTCCTTTTTACATAGATTTATAAGAAAAGCTTATTTTTAGGCATGAAATTATACTCTAAATCGTTGCTACCCCCTTGACACCTGAATGCATGCAATGACTCAACGACGCGCACATGCGCCAACAAAAGAAAGGATATTTGTCGCCTGTTCCTTTGACCAATTCATACAAGAAAATACGCTGCCAATAACTTAAGCTCATGCATCATGAATCTTTATCTAGATATATATATATATATATATATATATATATATATATATATATATATATATATATATATATATATATATATATATATATATATATATATATATATAAACCCTTTATAACCAATGTTAAATACTCTTTTCTCAATTCAATATACTCTATATACACAACCTGTACAAGCTACCAACTTCATTTACACTTTGACATAATCTGATTTTACAATACTCTTTTACTTGTTTTATAGTTTTAAACCAGCATTTAAACTAAATGCATATTTACAAAGCTATTTTGCGGGATTACACGGCCTATCCAACACCAGTAAAGCACAGAACATCAACCATGTTAGTACCCATAAGCAACATACGAATGTGCCTATAAATACTACAAAACCAGTGGAATTTGACACATTTCAAAATGAACACAATGAAATAGCAATTGACAAACGCAGGTCCCTACTTACGTTTGTTCCTTTGACGCTTGTTAGCTACATTATATGCAGGTGCGGGGACAAGCCCCTAACTCAGCTCTCTCGACCTCAATACCACTATTTGGCTCATTGAAAAATGGGGATTGTGTCTACATGCAGCCTGTGAACAGTATATATATAGCAGCGTGAATGAATCACCAACGTTATTATATAAAAGAAAAGTAGTACCTAAGCAAAAAAAGGGAAAAAACTAAAGAACCCTACACTCAATACATTATTAACCCATGTATACAGTACCATAACATTACAGGGTTTACAAAGTCACATGTGTAACGACAACAAAAAAAAAAAAAAAGAAAAACCATGGAGATATATAAAAAAAATCACACGAAAAATACAAAACATGAGCTAGTGTTTGACAAGGAGTTTCAATAGCTCTGATCTAATTGGTGCTTCATTTTTACAGTGAAAATAAACACCTTGAAATTGTATGCATATATTCTGCTTTTTGTCTCACCAAAATTACTTTTTTGTGTAACCATAGAGGACTGAATCACCAACGATTTTTGTAAATTCAATCAGCATGACATCCACTATTGGGACTTCAATAATTTATGCTGGAGAGGTCCAGGAAAAATTATTCAGTAATCTATCATTTATAGGTAAAGTTACATTGCTGGAACATTTCAGTTTCCACTTGAATGAAGCAGAAGAAATCTGAACCATGAAATTAAATCAGCATGGTGTCTGTCGTGGGGACAGAAATAATTTATGCTCCCCTTCTTGAAAACTTGTGCCACAAATCTACAATTGAATGATGCACTGAAGAAATTCAATCTCATCAATTGAAAATACTAGAAAATGAGACACGTGAATGGGTGCTTGAAGTTTGGCTTAAGATGCCATCTGAAAAGTCTACTGTGAACAACAAATTGAAAGATCGTGTTTTATAATTAAAATGGATGATAAAACTGCAAATTAGGCACTACTCTGTTGGCGCCCCCGTCACCTCACTGAAATCAATAACAAACACCAGCTGCAATTACAGTGAATGTGTGACTAGCAATAAAGACTTCAATTAATCTTTCAGTCTTTTTTTATGCCAAGAGAAATACACGTTAACACGGAAGAGCCACAGTTCAGATAATTGAAACTGTGTAGAACTGTAATTAGGGATTAATCTCTTGTGCAAGGATGGATGGATAGGAATTTAAGACTGGCCATTGGTCCAGTCTAAGTACATATTTGTCTCCTTTTAACCCTTTATGTGTGCTTTGTTGCTTAATTGTATAGGAATTGTTGTTTGCTTATTAATTAATGAAACAAAGTTTGAGAATCTTGCTGACCTGATTTGAGATTATACAAAAGAATCCCATGGAAAACCAGTTGGTCATCATGCTTTTTTAAGCGTCCACCCGATGGGGGGGGGGCCTTTATGTTTTTGTCCGCCTGGATTGCCGTCCGGATGTGCACATTCTTGTTACTGCAATATCTACAGAATGCCTCCATGTATTTTGCTCAAATTTTCAATGTGATTATCTTACCTGGCAAGATGAAATGATTGGTAAAGTTTAAAGGTCCCACAAGGTAGCAATTTACCTGATAGTACAACCATATGTCTATCAGAGCTGTACTAAACTTAAGGTAAACTGGATGACACTGGAGGAAAGAATTAAATTCAAGAAGGCAATATTTGTCTACAAATTGCTGAATAAGCTGGCATGTGATAATATGTGAGAAATGTTTGCATATGTCAAAGACAATGACTCTGTGAACTTACAGTCAGCTGCTGAGGACATGCTATATGTCCCACAACCAAATACTGAACAGGGGCGGCGTGCACTGTGTTATGATGGTAGATTTCAACAGTCAGCCAATGGAAATGAGATGTGCCAGAAATGTGTATATATGTAAGCAACAGTGTGCAACATAGGATGGATTGCACATTTCTTCCACAAGGAGCACAGCATTTTGCTTGCTGTCACATTGAAGTCAGCCTGTGTCAACCACACTTGCCACTGCCATAGTAGCCTCTGTTTTGGATCCTTTGAGAAACACAAAAGACTGGATCTTTTCTTGTGGGTATTGGCACAACCATAGGCAACACACCATACCATCATGGTATATGGTTCTGGACTGACTGGCCGGAAAAAAGTCCCCAAAGCGTGGCCATCCCTAATCTGTGGAGGATGGCAAACTATACCTAAACTCAGACTAAAAACGGCTTATATAGTATATTTCTGATGGTTCTAGTGTCCATCTTTTCAACCAATGGATAAAGTATGGTCCATTGATACAATTTAGAGTCATTTTGAATGATTCATCCTGTAGGCCATTCAATTTTAGAATATGTCATGTTACCTGTGGTATTGTTGATGTGGATCCTAGGAACTCGCCAAGTAGCCGTCATAGGGGCTGTGGCCAAATAATCTAAAGTTTGGTTCATGGAAGCTGGTTTTGGTTCTTACCCCACTGTTCGGGCAAGGTTCACATTGGTATTACTTTCTGATCCAGTACTGATGTCTGATGGTCTCAAATGGACATCTCAGTGCTGGACGTCATCCTGAGTAATTGCTGTGACCAGTGGTTGAATTCTCTGCAGCAAACAAAATGTTTGTTTGACTGGAATGTTTTCTTCCAAACTGTCCCCTTATTCTGAATCTGTGAGAATTTGCCTCCACCCTGATGATGACCTGAACCAAGTATTGGGACCAAAGATCATGTACTGTGCATGTGTCTCAGCTGATGGGAAAACCTGCTGATCAGTGTGAAACTATTCTTGAATAATAGTTGATTGGTTCCACCAATATTTTATGAGCATTTGCCTATTGTTCTACCCATTCTGTGTCTGAGACGCTCTGTGGCAGAGCCGTGTTCATTTGAGCAGTATTTTCTTCCTTGTGCTCTAGCACTGTTGCAAATGTACACACAGACAGACAGACACACACACACACACACACACACACAAACAAACAAAAAAACCCTGAGGGTGTTCAAATGTGTGGTTTAGTCCATCAGTAGGTGCGAAAGTGGCAATTCATGCTCTGAGTGATGCTCTAAGTGCAGGTAATCCATATGTGTTTTCCCAGCAGATCAAATTGTATGCTATATGTACTTTGCCATATCCTCCATCAGGACATGATACTCATAGAGTATCTCAAAATTGATGTGTACCAGTCTTCTTGTGCCTTGTTCACTTAATACCCTAGCCAGTACGCTTTGCAGGATTAAGACCGGTGTACAGTGGTCCCCCTCTTATAAGGCCAGCATTCTTGTGCAGAAAGTACATGGTATTTCCATTATATTCTCCCCCTCAAGAGAGGCCACCCCTCTTATAAGTCCACTTTTTGGCTGCATTTGGGGTGGCCTTATAAGAGGGGACCACTGTATGTCTATGTTAAAATACATGTAATCACATGGCTGACTTTGGATATCAGTCACCTCCAAGAAACTCTGATTTCCTTTTGACTGTAGCAAGTACATGAAAAATGACCTATTAGTTGAAATTAGCCCTGGCCAGTGCCTCATTGCTTTGTGGTTGGCTGGAGTGTCCAACATGATCACTTGAGCGGTCACATGTCCAATGTGACTCCCATACCCCATGAATGCCACCATCTGTGGAAATTTAACTTTGATTTAGTAATTGTCAATCGTTAAATGCCTACACAATCCAGATAATTTGAAACATATCATGTAAACACTCACCACTGAGGTGCTACATGTAATTGGGTCTCATAATAAAATGATGTTTTTCACAGGTTGAAGTCATGAGGTGCTCTTTTAAAACATTGAGCATAGTTTGTGTTATAATTTCCAGAACCTTGACAGAAAAGTGCAAGAAACTCCTGAAATACTGCAGCACATGTATGTCGTTGAACCAATAGGAAAGGTCAGAGTAAGCTTGAAGGTGTATATTTGCCCCAATAGACAACTGAATACGCAAACATTCGGAGGGCTAGAGCTGTGTATTCCCATTAGTTTGTATGTTGAAGCAACCTTAAATAAACCAGTCACATTTGTAGCTGTGGTTATATGATTTTTGTGAGGTATTTAGTTATGCATCTAGATTTACTGTCAGAAATTTGTTGTTTCTATATGCAGTTGTTTTCAAGTTATTAAGTCGCAAATCACAATGTAAAAGTAAATGGGAATGCACAACCCTAGCCCTCCATTGACTGCAGTGCCCTCTTTTAAGCAGTTCTTGAACCTTCTGTTCCTGCCCTTGCCTATTAGAACTTTTTTGTTTTGTTTTTAAGCTGGCACAAGTGCACATTGTACAGTATGCATGGTGACTTGGCATGTGTGGAGATCGGCCATTCAAGTTTTACTGTGTGGACTCACAACTGTGGGACTTTCAGTAACTTGGGAACTTCACATATATAAAGACTGATGGGAACCTAAGCTTAAAAATTTTGGTGTGGAACCTGACAATCCATATGAGAAACCTGCAGTTCCAGTGGAGACTGCAGGTGAAATTGCTGGGCATTATTTTTTTTTCAAAAAAAGAAAGAAAATGAAGATGCAGTGAAATTTAACAAATTTACAGAAAGTCAAGCACTTTTAAATTGTCAAGAGCTGCTGTTGAGGAGCATCCATTCAGCATGTGTTAGTACTCAAAACTGTTATTTTGCTATCATCAGTTTAACAGTTAATTGAATGATCATTAAATTTTTTGCACAAGACCTGACAATCAACCAAGTGGTTATTTAGTGGACTGGACCACCACGACGAGAATATGATGACAACTCTAGACTTTTCAATGTAATTAAGGTAAAAGACAGGGTGGGAGTTAAGAGTTTACTACTGTAGAGGAGTGTTACATACTTCTGATATTTTGCTAGACAATACAGGAAATACTGTTATTTCTGCAAAAAGTATATAGCAATAACACTGTGTCTTACATAGGAAATTGCAATGCAACTGTCTCTCTTGCACTGTAGCATTGAGAAAATTAAGAATTATATTATGAGAAATAATTACTTTACAATTTTCTTTGGAGGAGTACGTCTGGTTCAAATTGTGAACAGGTAGGTAACAATATGGCCGTGATAAAGTAAAACACTAGAATTTTGTAAGTTGAATTTAAGATGAAAAAAATGGGTTTTAGTCTTTTTATGTAAAATTGGCAAAAAGTTCATCAATGGTTTCAGTTTGCCCAGGAAGGCATGCACTAAGTGTCAATATAAAGCTGGAGTATGACTTGTGTAAAAGATTTTCAGAGGATATTTGCAGTGCATGACACATCATACGGTGCTGATAAATGGAGAATGTTTCAGGAGGTAACTTTCATGTGACACCACTTTCTGTTGAACTAAATATGTGTGATGTCACATCTGGTGGACAACCAGTAGCCAATAAATGAGGTTGATTTTGTTTACCCACCAGGTGGCTCTGTCTACCTCTATTAAAGAAACTAGATTCAAAGCCTGAGTATGACCAGAGGCACCATCTGAAGCATACATCCTAGTGCTGTGCTGACATCTGGTGGCAGCAGGAACATGAGATGCCAGGCAATGCAACAACAGTGATATGAGAGATGTACACAGAATAGTTCTTCAGTTGAATGAGGAATGTGAAATTTGCAATGAATTAAATAGACTTTGGGTACTAAATTTCATGATCCCCTCCCACCTCCCAACTTAGTATCCAAAAATTAATGATCTTCCAAGAAATAATACCAAAATACCACAAAATTTGGGTTACAAATGAACAAATGACCATTGTTTTCCATTATCTGCGGAAGTGTACAGGTCCATTTATGACCCACCCCCATCCCCACCCCACCAACATACTGAAGGTACTAATGCAAAAATGATTACAATGTTGAACCATATCTTAGGAAATGTAATGAACAACATTTTGGGGCTTAATTTCACTTACAAAACCAAAACTTTAAATAGATGTACATGTACATGAAAAATAAAAAGCAGAAAGGTAAAGTAAAATGAATTGTCAGTATCGTGACCTACTCTGCACATGTATGTATAAATATATCGAAATATAGCAGTCCTGCTTTTTAAGTGGACCAGGGTCAGGCCTCAGTATCTATCAGTGTCTTCATTATGTCATTATGTCATCACTGTTTCTCTTTCTCTCTCTGGCTAAAATTTTGTCAATTCTCCCATCCCCACCCCCACTGTAAGACCAAGAAAATTCAAATTTGGTATGCTCAATGTACATGTACATATATATACCTCTATGCATGGCATTGTACCTATTTCAAGTTGGAAGTAAAGATTTTGAAAACTATGTAAATCAAAGACATTTGAATTTTTAAATTTTGAATATTTGTTCAAAGTATAATCATTTGAGATGCCACTCTCAACTTTTATCTGTATGTTATTGAACATTGTCTATTAATGGACATGAAACAAAAGTCATAGCCATTTAAATTATGTAAGTTAGGAACATTTAAACTTTAAATCATGAATGTATTTGATAGTAAGTTAGATAGAACTTTAAGTTCATTGCTGGTTCCATACATGTGTACTACAGACGTAAGTACAGTAGAATCTCCAATTACGACCACTCTCCTATTAAGACCACATTTTTTCAGTCCCTAAGGTGGTCTTTATGGGGAGATTCTGCTGTACTGATACTGTGTTTAGGCTCAGTTTTCTGGGGTTCTCTGTTTCAGATTCAAAATTGTCAAGAGATGAAAAGATTACAGTGCCATATTGGCATATTATAACCGATGCCGCTGTCACCAATGTCATGGGGCAGCACAGGTAGTGATACCTACTGGCTAAGACCACTGCTGTGAGAGACCATGTAGTTATGCGACCACAAATAACAACATCCCGCAGTCTGTGTTCTGTGAATCTTTACTTATACAATAGGTAAGGTCAAGATCAACTGGTTTATGTGCATTCCCAGTGGAGGGCCTTTAGGCAGGAGGGCTAGGTACATGTACAATGAAAACTCGTTATAATGACACTATCTGTTCCCTAAGAAATGTGTCAGATAACTGAATATGTCAGACAAATAAACTTTTTCCCATGAAAATTTGTGTCACCATGTTAAATATGTCGGATATCTGAGTGTTGTTATGATGAGGTTTCACTCTATGTTTATTTTCCCTAGTTACCATTGTAATTTCCCCCTGTGTAACTTCAAAGCTGCTCTAGCTGGAAATATCAAGCTTCTTTTAATAAATAATTGTAAATAGGTGAAATACTCCCATAAATTTGATAACTTTTGCTGCAAAGCTATTTAACATACTGTGTAATCATGAATTTTCGTGATGGATAAATATTCCATAATTTTCCTGAGGGAAACCTAGTTCGAGAAAATGAAACTTGTGAAATTCTAATTTTGGAGTGTATTCAGGAAATTGTGTGCTCAGGAAAACATATAAATGACTATACAGTGTTGGATGTTACTTTAACATAGAATCTTATGGGAATAGACATCTCTAGCCCACAAGAATTCTGTGTAAAAATATTAGGCTGTGCATTCAGCCAAATACGCATAAAATAGCTAATTGTAACCTTTCCTATTGAAACCTACATGCCATTGCTTGTCAAGGAGACAGAGCAACTTTTATCTGAATGGGCACATTTAACTATTGAACATGGGTGAAGAGGGTAGCCAAAGAAACAGAAGTCCAGGACTAGAGCAGTTCTCCAACATCATAGAAAGGAAAATCATGACAGGTAAACTGAATTAGAGTGGATCAACTGCTTTGTGCATAAAATGTATATCAAAGGTTACAGTAAGAGGCACCAAAGACCACAAAAATGTATAACTTGACAGAAAAATCAGGAAAAGGTAGGGAGCAAAATAGAGGAAAGGGTGCAGAAAAAATGGAGGGGCAGCCAAATAAAAAGGAAGAGAGCAGAAAGAAAGGACAGGAAGCAAAGGAAGATGAAAGGGAACAGAAAAAAGGACAGGGAGCAGGGTAAAAAGAAAGAAAACAGAAATATGTACAGGGAGCAAAATAAAAAGAAAGGGAACAGAGAAAAAGGATATGGAGCAAAATGAAAAAGAAGGGAACAGAAAAAAGGGCATGGAGCAAAATATAAACAGAAGGGGAACAGATGGAAAGGACAGGGAGCTCAGTAAAAAGAAAGGGAGTAGAAAAAAGGACACGGAGCAATATAAAAAGAAAGGGAACAGAAAAAAGGGCAGGGAGCTAAATAAAAAGAAAGGGAACAGAACAAAAGGACAGGGAGCAAAGTAAAAAGAAAGGGAACAGAAAAATGGACATGGAGCAAAGTAAACAAAGGGAACAAAAAAAGGACATGGAGCAAAATAAAAAGAAAGGGAACAGAAAAGAGGACATGGAGCAAAATAAAAAAGGGAACAGAAGAAAAGGACATGGAGCAAAATAAACAAAGGGAACAGAAAAAAGGACATGGAGCAAAATAAAAAGAAAGGGAACAGAAAAGAGGACATGGAGCAAAATAAAAAGAAAGGAAACAGAAAAAAGGACATTGAGGAAAGTAGAAAGATAGCAGAAGAAAGGACAGGGAGCTAAAAAAGGCACGGTAAATACCCCTGTATTTTGAGGTTTAGGGAATAGTGTCGTGAATATTTGACCACTTTTGGCTGGTGGAAGAGGTGGTCTTAGATAGCAGATACAGAGGATGTACACTGTACTGGTTTCCTCGTGCACAGCTTGTCCAATTAGAGGACCCAAAGCAATGAAGTTTTCGTCTCATACTACAGGAGTCCCTGTCTTGAGAGGCCACCCTACAGACAGGTCCAAAAGTGCCTCTTATTAGAGATACAGTAACATGGGAAACATAGCAGCAGGGACCTTCCAAAAGTGGCCTTTCAAGCCAGGTGGCCTCTCATTGGAGTGACCTCTCAAGACAGGGATCACTGTACATGTATTAGCAGCAAGTTCCACAGTAAGTAATTTGACAGCTTCTGTTATAATGATAATGTAAAAGGATTATACAATGGAATCTCCATATTAAAACCACCTAATGGACTGAAAAATGTGGTGTAAATAGGGGAGTGGTCTTAATGGGGGATATAATTTAAGTAAGGATAAACAAAAAAGGTTTTAATTGTTGGTCTTTATATAGAAATGGTCTCTTTATGGAGGTAGGTTTAATTGGAGATTCCATTGTAGTTCTTTTGCTGCTTTTTCTACCAGATTCTTCTTTTCCTTTCTTTGACCCATCAATTACTGGCCGTCATGCAATAGAGTACTGTGGTACACTCGAGTGCGTCTTTGGCTGTAAGGCTCAGTGTGTCTCACTTCAGCACGCCAAGTCCACACCCATCCACACACAGCGGAAACCCGTCATGGACACAAGCTGGCCTGCTCGTCTCAAACTTGACAAGGTGTCTCCTGTATGGCCTGTATACAGGGGTGGCCTCTGGTCCAGGTGTTGGGGGTGGGCACTTAAAGGAAGTGGACTGTCATATTCCCATGTGAGATGCACTAAGTCTTGTCCTACTATCTTTAAAAGTGATCCTGCCCCAGAGGGCCTCTTAGATCCTTCTTCAACAGAGTCAACCCGAAATGGCTTTCAGTTTTGAGCATGTCTACTCAGACAGGTTTTATCTAAAGAACGGAGAAGCCGCAGGGACACGAAATATGTGGGGTCTGTCTGGAGAATGTGGCATGTCACATGACACTTTGTCATATTGTTGTGACAGCAGCACTGACAGTGATGCCACGCATGACCTAGAGAGCAGCGTTAATCCCCAAGGGACAAAGCCACTCGTGCTGATGCATACCGAGCAGCAGAGTAAAGTGAAAAGGGTTATAAATCCTATCTTTCATATCAATTTCATGGACTTTAAAAAAATGAGCCAAAAAGGCCTTTGAAATTTGGTAAATCATATTTGACATGTGGCGTAGATGTCGAAAGGCAGGTGAAAATTGACAAGAATCAATGCAGCTTATTTACTTCTGGAATGTAAATTAGGGACTCACCCAGAAATGTCAGCTTCATGGAAGTGTGTAATTTGTTTATTGGCCAGGGTGATGATCCTGTCTGTCATTATTACTTAATACCTGTCTGATGTGCCAAGAACCCAATGTGAATGCCAATGATGTAAGTGTACTTTACCATTTTGGGTGGTTTTCTAAATTTTTATAAATGTTTATAAATCTGTGACATGCAAGAGCGAGGACTCTCAGGTGCAGAAATCATGGAAAGAATGACAGGATTTTCTCACAGAAATGTGCTTTGAAATTGCCAAATTGTGATGTTTCTGACTAAAAGAAATTTAAAATTTGCTGCTTTATTTGGAGCTCTTTTCAGAAAAAAAGTCAACTTTTGTGACTGTAGACTTCATGTACCTTCTTCATGTTGGCTGAGATGTTTAGTCAACCAGTGATATTTCTGGTCTCGTAATATCTGGAAGTCAATGAATTAGTTCCTGTTTGATGTTTTGTGTGGTGAGAGTGACTCACAGCTGGATCATGTTGATGTCAGTTGGTGGCCAAGGCTGTGTCATTGTCATCATATTCATGCATAATTCATTTTGTAAATTTGTCCCCGTTTTTTTTCTTCGTTACATCATGATGATGAAAAACCAAAAGAAAAAGTGTTTCAGCACTGGTTGCCAAACTATTAATCCTTTATTAATTAACCCTTTCTTTGTAAGACTGAGTCAACAACTTTCCTTGCAATGGGGTGAGCATTGTGTGCCCAACTAGTTCCGAGGACAACTGTAGACCTGGGACATGTTATTCTGGACATTAATCTTTTCGCCCTTAAACTGGCCAAAACCGGTTGGTGGTCAAATGTCGTCTGCTTCAGTGTTTTCAACTAATTTCAACAGTTATGAAAAACAATTTGACTGAGAAATGTACATGAGACCTGTCAAGATCACATGCCCCAGGTTTGGGCCAACCCATGCCAAGGAAAGCTGTTGACACAGTCCTAATCCAAGGGGAAAGGGTTAGCTACAATTCTCACTCACTTTGTTT
This sequence comes from Hermodice carunculata, assembly GCA_964020975.1. Lineage (NCBI taxonomy): Eukaryota > Metazoa > Annelida > Polychaeta > Eunicida > Amphinomidae > Hermodice > Hermodice carunculata. The sequence goes on along the minus strand of OZ026612.1, from coordinate 13,226,420 downwards.
TCACCGACACTAAAAGTCATGTAAAACCACTGAAGCAGTCAACATTCTATCTCCAGCCATTTTTGCCCATTTAAAGGGATCAAAGAGTTGAAGGAGAACAAGATGGAATGTATGCAACCCCACAATGCAGAACAAAGCCATCATGCAGCCAGGCTTTTCTGGGACTGATATATCAACACACTGAACCAGTGAGCAATCCCTCACAATCCCAGCAATCCCTCGCAATCCCTTGTGATCCCAGTAATCCCTCACACTCTGCATACTCTTTGGATCAAGTTGTTAGAAGAAACTCTAATGCACATGAAGCTTAGGTTAACCACTTTTTTCTTTTAGTGATATGGGATGGTTGGAATATCAAGGAAAACGGTTGTTGACAGGAGGTTTCTGTAAGGGTAATATGACATCAGGGGAGGAGACGTTAGCATTTCCAAACCAAATGAAAACGTCATAATACTTTGCTAAATCATTGCAAAAGCTGGCATGAAAAAGACAACAGAAGGGCACATAGTATATCCAAGACTGGCCGAGAAGAAGGTTAATTACCAGTACCAGCTTTTTGTGATAAAACACCATGGCCAGCTCTCTCTGTGAGGCTTAACCATTTACAACTCAAATCACCCAAAAGTGGTCAGACATGAAGTTGTCTGCTTGAATGTTTTTACTTAAATTTCATGTTGATAGATAACATTTTTTTATACAAGGCAGGGTTGTGATGCTGTATAGAGGATAAAACAGTTGATCAATGTTTGGTCTGTGGGAGGAGTCTCAAACACCGGTTGATTTCTATTCCATCCTAAGTGCACTTTGACGACCATGGCTGGAAAGGATGCAGTTCGTAGGATGTGCAAGGGGTAATTGGTGCATTTCCGATTTGTGTGCTGGAGTGAGAATTGAAGTGCCCTGTTTAGTGCAATTGGCAGTCACGACTCAGGAAACACCAGGTGCTTTGGTGCCAACTGTTTAATAGCAGATCCTCTCCACAAGAATAACAGCTAGCATCACACACTCTAATGGTTCTTCTGCAATATAAACATCCCCCCCCAAAAATGAGGAATGCATGATTTTGTACCTAAGGTATTCAAATTTCTATAGGAAGTCATGAATATATATCAGTAAATAATGAGTTTAAAAGGTGCCTGATCTCTCAGTTTATCTTATAAAACTTATGTTTAAGTGAGTGAAAAAAAGTATCTACAGTTCAGAGTTGTGCTGATGTTTTTTGGAGCAGCTAAATATGATTATTAGGAATGACAGTTCCTGGAGAGACAAAGATTAGTTAAGTCTCGTCTTGTGGGTAAAGTCACACTGACTTGCTTTGTCATTAAGTTAACTTGCCATGTGAAATGTGTGGCTAAAAACAGATTGTAACACATAGGCTGTAAATCTGCATTCATTTTGTACTGATCCCCCCCCCCAAAAAAAAGAAATATGTTATGAAGAGAAGACTTCATCCATCCTGCCTTAATTCCCATTAGAGTGAGAGCTGATTAGGTTTCACCCTATGCTCTATGGGGCAACAGCTTTCCTTGATGCACCTTGAGGACAATGCACTGAGGAAAACTGCAAGTAATATTCTGCGAGATATAAACTGAAACAAATGTAGAAAGACTACTTAAATATAGTGAACTGTGAGATAGAGACTCGAAAGAATGGAGAAAGATTACTTATCCATAGTGATCTGTGCTTTTTCTTTATAACATTAGTAGTGAAATCAGTGATGGTAGAACTTGACATTTTTTAAAAATTTGAACAACTTCATTTTGGTTTGCAAAGGAATGCCTTCTCATTAGTTTACATTGACAGAACACAGGGACCTGAACTTACAGTCTTCAAGTTGAAGACTTATTATGTACAGGCCAGAATACCAGTACATTAAATCAATAAACAGGAAAGTTTGAACTCCCAGTGTCTGTTTAGTTGACTTGTATTTTGCTTGAATACAGAACATCATCCCCCCTCCCCCCTATACTTTTCACCTTTTGTTGCAGTAAAATTCTGCTATTTTAAGTACAAATTTGCACTGCATAGAAAAAAGGTGTGCTGAAATACCTGGAAATGCCACCAAATGAAGCCTACATCTCAAAATTTTTCCCGGACCCCCCTAGATTGGCTTTGCACCTTCAGCACTCCTATACCATCAGTAAAATGTCCTTAAAAATTGTCTGCTACTTTGAACTTCCCTGGGTTGCAGGAGCCCTGTGTTTTCTAGTCATTTAGACCAAGGACAGTAATATGTTTCCAGTTAGATATTTTAAATGAAGGTAGATAGGAACCCATCTTTCCCTCCATTGTGAATTTTCCTTCCTGCATATTTTGATAGAAGGTCTGAGGGCTTTTACCTTCTTTTTATGAAAGGGAAATCCTCTGTAAAAGAGTGAAAACATTATCATAAATATGTGCAAAATACATTTTTATTGTTCTTGCATGCTTATGCCAGAAGCAGATGTGACAACAGCCACCACCATGCTGGTTTCAATGGGTAAAACGTGAGTCAAATGGATTAAAACGGAAATAACAGTTTGACAAAATGAAAAATTACTCACTCATTATGGCAGAACCAGTGATCCCATGTGTAATAAAAGTCCCAAGATTTGGAGTAAAAGGTTAATTTTCTTGACCATATCTTGAGGAGGTCTAAGGTCAGGCATTATGTGTATAAGGCAGGCTAGGTAACCAGAAAAAGAGATTTTTTTTTCTTTGGCCTTTTATGATTTTTTTTCCGTAACATGAGAAACGCATTGTGCTGTGATTTCTGCATGTTGCTTCCCAGAAATCATCCTGCCTTACTCTTGCAGCTCATAGTCAACCCAACATATATGTGCTTTTATTGCCAAATAAAGGACTTATCTTCCCGATATTAATCACTGGGTGCACATAAATGAACCAAGATTGGCCAGTTTGGACAGGACACAAACAAACACATTCATCAAAACATCTGAGTATGAAAGTGAGGCATGCATGCACTTTGTGAACAAAGATGCCTTCGCATTTACATGCGAGTGCTGTTGGTGTTGTTCTTACTTTATTGAAGGAGGTTTCATAAGATTCATATCTTGACAAAAATTGTATGTTGACAGTGCATAAAATTGCTGGTCGCCCAGTCGACCGAGTCAATTAAATGACTGTGTGGGCGATCGAATTGTTTGATCAAGTCGACCAGGTGGTCAAGTTAAAAAAATCAGAGGGCACTTCTAATTTTTTTCTAGTCTGCTTTATGATTGTTATTGATATTCTGTGTTGGGAATAAGAAATATTTACAAGAATAATCCTGTACATTGTCTTTGTTGTATATGTTCTTTGTTGGACTCTCTGACAGCATGAGCGTCATTTACATAACTTTTGAAGTGGCTGCTTCCAAGCCATCTCAAATTCCTGGTGTTGTTTATTTACATGCACAGACCCACATTTTATTGTAGAGAAACGTCAGTTCTCGCCCATGGCCTTTTCGATTTTGCGTTAAAAATGAATATTTTCCTTCCTCGATTTGAATTAATGATCGGGCCGTTGTTTGTGACAATTTGCGTGTAACTTTGCGAAAATAGGGTGATTTCATTGTCCTGGTCTCGATCTCTCTTTCATCTACCTGCCATGTACTTCACATTGTCAATAATGCTGAAAACCTTGTCTATTTTAAGAACAAGCTCTCTGATTGGCTGAAACAAAAGTATTTTAGGGGAAACCCCACCAAAACTGCTTCTATTTCAAACAGATACATCATTATTTTAGTTGGAAACTACCGAAGACGATTTTACGGAATATTCTAGGTTGGGGGTGGGTGGGGGGGGGGGGGCCCAGAATCGATCACATGGTGTTCGCCATCCAAGCAAATGCGTCGTTTTTCTACATGCTGTTTTGTTCAGGAGTACTCGCTACCTTGTGTTGTGAAGTCTGGCTCGAAGGATGGGCGACATTTGTATAAACACAAATGACGATTACGGACAATTTATTAAGAAACAAGAAATAAAATTTAATGCTGAAAATTGATCAGAATGATAACATACTTTCAGTCTTTGCGTACAATAGTCCAATTTTTTTCATGGAAAGAGAGTAAAATATGCCAGCCACAGGTAAACATGGCTCGGATGAAAATACCGCTGCTGCATGTGTTGGTCATGTTGACAGTTTATCAGTGACTGGGATAAAGTGGGTTTATCAACTATTTACTGCAGCAACAAACAAACTTGACCACAAAAATTTAATGACAACTATGACACACACCTGATCTTTAGAAAAAATTAAACAGGAATGATCATTCGTGACGCAACCCAAGGAAAATGCCCGGACAAGTGCCAATCCAATTGTATTCACACAGGCTTGACCGTTTTGATCTTTTCGTGATTGGGATTGGTATAATCACTTTGTTATTGTGTAAGGCATGAGTTTTTGTTTAAATTGACAAGGAAACCACATAGAAATGGAGAGAAGCTCATACTCAACAAAAGTAATGTTGATCATTTTGCATGAACTGCAAAAATTATGGCACCATTACACCAGCAAATCACATGTTGCGCAACAAAACAAAAAATGTCCAGTGGCTGGCTGTGCCAGATCCCAAAACTGCCCAGTGTGCTTGGGGGTTAAACGTTCAAAAGACCCCCAAGAGAGAGATTCAATCTAGTGAAGAGAAGAAGGCCTAGCAGCAGGACCATGCAGTCTGCGTCAAAGTCTGGCAGCAGGATACTCTGAGAGCTAAATGAAGTTATGAACAGGGCATATTAGCTCAATAACTGCCACTTTCCTTCAAGACTGACCTTCTTTCCCTTACTTATCCATAGGTAATATTGTATTCACAATGCGGCAAAAATCACCTGATATGCCACCAGAGAGCACCTAGATTTCCCTTTTTTTTGGGGGGGGGGGACATGCCCTCGGACCCCCTTGACACTCGCAATATCACAATTCTGGACCACTAAGTACTGAGCTGGTCCACTAAATTTTAAAACTTGCTGGCCCAGCTGGACCAGTAAGTTTTCTATACTGTTTTATGCACTATGTTGAGTTCACATGCCATGCCTGTGATGTGTTTTCCTAAGCACGAGACAGTGAGTGGCTCATCGTTATTAGTAGGTCTACCCTCAACATCAAGATTTTAAAAAAGTATTAAAGCAATTAGAAATGCCTGGTGATCTGACTGGTATTATGATGCACTCGTGCTTTTGTATTTTTAGAAGACACTGCTTGTACTGAAGTGATAGCATACATGTACGTGCTGATTGGATGGGGTTGGAGAGCCATCGATGTGTATTGGATGTATGGGTATCACTGTTCCATGAGGTGTCATGATGTTTTACTGATACTGATTTGTAACAGATAATCGTATTGTGCACAATGACTTACGTGTGCAACATTGTTACAAAATTATGTCTCTCTGCATTGAAATTGAAACTGAAACTGAAAGTGTGAACAGCCGTGCAGAACAATGGCCACATGAACTCAATCAAAGGAAATTGACAAGGGCGGCCCAGGTTCAAAATGACATACATGTGCAGACGTAAGGCTGGTATCGTGGCATTTTATTTTATGATGGCCTTACTCAACGATGTTCAACCCTGGATAGAGCAAGTTGTTATGGATGCACCTTTCAAGGACATGAATACTTATTTTCAAAGCACATGCGCCCATAAAGACTGCATTCAGCAGCCACTAACTGAAGTACTGTAGTTACAATGGAGCTGGTCTGGATGATGATCTTTGCTGCTTTATTGGCCACGAATC